>OZ020621.1:10025259-10644931 GCA_963971575.1 Liopterus haemorrhoidalis | reverse complement strand
TAGGCGATTTTTGCCAAAATTGTGCAAAAAAATTTTTGTCCCACACCCTGTAGCCCAGATGGTTTAAACTAAAAATGTGAAAAAATTCTAAGTAATGTATAATGGTGTGAACCGGAATAGTAAAACAGGAATTTTTGATCAGATTATGTTTTCGGAAAATAACGCATTTTTTGTGTTTTTTGGTTCACGATGCATACATGTTATACTCTTATAACACACTAAGTTAATAAGCGTTTGGTGGTCTAGTGGCTCAGTTGCTCGACAACCACACAGGATCGTTATTCAGTACACAGGTTCGTTCCTGGCTTGTGGAGTCAATTTTTTGTTTTGTTTTTTTTCATATTTATTATGTTTAAATTAATTTGTTAAAATTCTAGTTATATTTTAGCACATTTTGAATTTAATTTTCAAGAGCGTAAATTTAATAACCAATTGGAATTATATTTTCATTCTGTGTCATTTATACGAAGCCAGAGGGGCGGAGCGTATGATTTAAGACAACCAATGAAAGCCATAGGCCCAATTTTCAAAATCTTAATGAACCTTGTTATATAAAAAAAATACTGCACTTATTTAGAAACCTAAATAATGATATTAGGTATTCGAATTAAAATTGACAAAAAAATATTTTAACATAAAATTTGTTTTTAAAGCTCTGAGATTAACAGACGATAAATTATTTTAAAAAGATCGTTCATTTTGCCGTGGTTACTACAAAGCAAAATTTGTCCTACACACTCAGCATGCCGCCTTCACTTATTATATACCTGCGAAACCCTGCAATGTGTGAAAATTCACACTTCACATCAATTTTTTCATAACTCAAGTTGCCAAGCTGCAACATGTAACTGCAACAACAAAATTAATATTATTAGTTCCATAAAATATATGGGTGTTTATATTGATAGTCTGTTTCGCTGGAATATTCATATAGATTACATCTGTAATAAATTAAGGAAATTAATTTATGTTTTTAAAATTTAAGAAATGTTTTAAATACTTCTACATTGAAAATAATTTATTATAGACTCGTTCAGTCGGTTCTAAGCTATGGAATATTGTTTTGGGGTGGTGCGTGGTGCATTTAAAAATGTTCGTTCCAAAATTAAAATTAAACAAAAATTAATTATCAAAGTTAGGTTGCATAAACCGCGAAGATATTCGTCTAGTAAATTATTTGAAGAAATTGTGGTTTTTTATATTACCAAGTTATATTTAAGTATATAATATTTCAAATTAAATTTTTAATGAAAAAACTAAATTAAATGATACCCTTGAATTTCCGAATCATAATTATAATTACAAAGCATGCTTCTAAAGGACTATGTAATCCATTTAAAATTTTTAAAAATTGATGTGAAGTGTGAATTTTCACACATTTCAGGGTTTCGCAGGTATTTATTAACTGTGTGATGATTATTTGGGATGCCAAAACAAATTTTATGTCAAAATATATTTTTATGAATTTTAATTCGAATGCCTAATACTATTATTTAAGTTTCTAAATATGTGCAGTATTTTTTTTATATAGCAAGGTTCATTAAGATTTGGAAAATTGCGCCTATGGCTTCCATTTGTTGCTTAAATCATAAGCCTCGCCCTCTGATACCTTCAAATATAGAATTAAATTATAATTTCAACACTTCCCACTGGTTATTAAATTTACGCTTTTAAAAATTAAATGCAACATTTACCAAAATATAACTAGAATTTTGACAAAATAATTTAAACAAAATAAAAATGCAAAAAAAACTGACAAAATAAAAATTGACGGGATTCGAACACAGTTTCTTACAGTAGTTTCAACTCACTAAGCGAGAACGCTACCACTGTGCTATACAGGATCACTAGTTTACTATGTTAAATAGCGGATTAAATATATTAGATATTTTACTTAAAAACACAAAAAATGCGTTATTTTCCGAAAACATAATCTGATCAAAAATTCCTGTTGTACTATTCCGGTTCACACCAATGTACATTACTGAGAATTTTTTCAGATCTTTAGTTTAAACCATCTGGGCTACAGGGTGTGGGACAAAAAATTTTTTGCACAATTTTGGCAAAAATCTCCTCAAAAATTTTGCAAAAATAAAATTTTGATCGTTAATCCACGTACCAAGGGCTTTCATTTGATACCCTACACAGAATTGTAAAAAAATATATTTTTTTTCGATGAGCATATATTTGTTTATATTTTTAGGGGGATATGTTTTTTAGATGTTTTAGTATTTTTCCTATGTGCGGGTCAAAGAGTTGTATAAGCATGCCAAATTTCAACTCTCTAGGTTTAGCCGTTTGGCTACAATTTTTACCGAACAGACAGACAGACAGACAGACAGACGACAAAATGACGGTATAAGGGTTTTTTGGTCATAGCTACAAAACCCTAAAAAGAATAGATTATACAAATATCATTAACTCGATTCCTAAAATATATAATGCGTTTCCTGATAACGTTAGATCAAACTTATTTAGAATGTCTAAACTGTCATTTCAAAAACAAATTAAATCATGGATTAAATCAATGCTTCCTCTACATTGATAAATCAAATTACCTTCAATACGTAGTATCTAAGTATTTATTGTATCTTACTAGTTATATAACAATAGTGAATAGCTGAGCACTCAATTCAAAGTTTGATTTTTTTTAGATTATAATGTATATATATTTACCAGGTCTACAAGTATGAAATGCGGATTTTTTTCAAACTTGCCGCGCAAACAGAGTGTATAGTTCAAAGTTTGAACACATATGGCGTTTTGTTAAATTATCATTAAGTGTCAAATGCGTATAGGTTATAATTTGAAAAGTGATCATATAGTTTTGTTTTACTGTGTTAAAAATGTCAAATTTTGTGCCAAATAAAGACATTCGCGGACAGTACTACTGTTTTGTTTTCATTTGAAAAAAACTGCTGCTGAATCATACCGACTGCTTCGAGAAGCTTATGGTGAATATGCTCCATCGCAAGATACGTGTGAACGATGGTTTCGGCGTTTCAAAAGTGGTGACTTTGATCTTACAGACAAAGAACATGGAAAACCTCCAAAAAAATATGAAGATACAAAATTGGAAACATTGCTACAGGAAGACGATAGTCAATCACAAAAACAACTAGCAGAGCAGTTAGGCGTTAGTCAACAAGCTGTTTCCAATCGCCTACGAGAGATGGGTAAGATCCAGAAAGTCGGCAGATGGGTTCCACATGCATTGAATGAGAGGCAGATGGAAAAACGCAAAAACACTTGTGAAATTTTGCTTGCACGATACAAAAGAAAGTTTTTTTTTGCATCGTATCATTACTGGCGATGAAAAATGGATTTATTTTGAAAATCCCAAACGCAAAAAATCATGGGTGAACCCAGGCTCGCCATCCACATCAACTGCAAGACCGAATCGCTTTGGTAAAAAGACAATGCTCTGTACTTGGTGGGAACAAAAGGGTGTGGTCTATTATGAATTGTTAAAACCTGGTGAAACAGTTAATACCCAACGCTACCAACAACAACTGATCGAATTGAACCATTCGCTGCTCATAAAACGACCATAATACGAAAGAAGACATCACAAGGTAATCTTTCTTCACGATAACGTTCCATCACATAAGGCAAAAGCAGTTTGCAACACATTGGAGGCACTCAAGTGGGAAGTGCTACCCCATGCCGCTTACACACCAGACTTGGCCCCTTCAGATTACCACTTGTTCGCATCGAAGGCTCACGCACTTGCCGAGCAGCACTTTTGTTCATATGAAAATGTGAAAGAATGGCTAGATGAATGGTTTGCGGGGAAAGGGGAAGAGTTCTACTGGCGAGGTATTCACAAACTGCCTGAAAGATGGGAAAAATGTATAACTTTTAATGGAGCATACTTTGAATAAATAAACTTTTACTGTTTTTTTGAGTTTAATGTGTTTTATTTTTTTTTTAAATCCGCATTTCATACTTGTAGACCTGGTATATGTATATCTTTGAGGTCTACTCTAACATAATGTTAATCATTACAAGATACATAGTATCTTTTGTGATGGTATTTTTGTATATTCTCCTTGTTCAAGACCTTTTTCTATTTCACTAATTTATTAGTAAATAATTATTTTGTTTAATTTCTTTTTGTTAGGTATTTAAATTGTAATACTACATTGTATTAGTTTTTTGGAAAATATATTATTATTATTATTATTATTATAAAATAAAATCGTGGACAAGCTTCATAAAACTTTCTTAATAACAAATTATTTTTAATTATATCATTATATTACCTTCAAACTATTGTCCATCTGCGGCTACACATCGCTACTAAAGTCTTTTCTACTTCTGGAAACACATTTAGCAGGCACTTTTTGGAATCACTTTTAGATTAGTTTCGGAATTTTTGCTATTCAACCAATCAATTTTTAATCCTTTGAAAATGGCGCCCCCCAATAATATAAAGGGCCACTGGCTACACTGCCTGCTTGCATATTTTTATTAATAATTGAACCGGGTTGGTCAATAATTTTCCAGTAAAAATGTAGGTCCCAGTTCGTTCCTGATTGAGTATGTTTACTGGGGAGGAGCAGAGCTAGCGCCAGCTCTTTTGGTGCCCGGGACAAACCGGACAAACTGCATGTGCAATGTTCGTATCCTAAATTGGCCTTTTCAGCCCACTGTCGTTGATTTTGTGATCAATGGTATACCCACGTCTATCTAGCATATTAGTTCGGCCATTTTCATTCGTGTGTTAGCGGCTTTATATATCGGTTGTGTATCGGTCATACAACTGTTTCAGTAGCAGTCTCGACTGACCTATGTATAGGAAGCGAAAGAGTAACTTCTAAACATACCGAAACAATACAACAAATCCAAATATATCTTTCAAATGTGTTATTTTACATGTCTAACTACAAGTTTAAGTTAGTTCTAAAATGATTGCACACTGTTTACCTCCTAATACAAGGTGTCTCAAAAGAAATTTTATATTTAGTGGATCGATTAAAAAAAAAGTAAGCCGTATATAGAAAAAATGTTTATTTATTATTGAAATACCCTTTTTGGGGATTTATTTCTTAAAAATAATATCGTCTAAATGTAGACCCTCGCGTTCTCGGCACTCATTTAATCGAACAGTAAAATTACTTATGACGTCTCGGCAGGAGGACTCAGTGATGGCTGCCATTTCGTGACGGATATTTTCTTTCAAATGCGCCAGTGAAGTCGGTTTATTGGAGTAAACTTTAGATTTAAGATAACCCCATAGGAAAAAGTCCATAGGGGTTAAATCTGGACTGCGTGGCGGCCAATTTATGTCACCTCTCCGGGAGATCAATTTGCCTGAGAAAATTTCACGAACACGTGGCAGAGACATATTGGACGTGTGTGAAGTTGCTCCGTCCTGTTGGAACCATGTTCTTTGGTTATAGCCAGGAAAGTTTTGCAGTTCAGGTACCAAGAAGTTGTCTAACATCTCCACATAACGCTCTGAATTCACTATAACTGCATGCCCCCTTTCATCTTCAAAAAAGTAAGGGCCGATAATTCCTCGCGCCGACATCGCAGCCCATACGGTCACTTTAGGCGAATGTAGGGGTTTCTGATGTTTGCGTTTCGGATTCGTTGCACTCCAGTAGCGGCAGTTCTGCTTATTTACGTGGCCATTAAGATGAAAATGAGCTTCATCCGAAAACAAAATGTTGGTAAACGTTGAAAATCGCTCAATCACCTGATTTACGAAATTAAGCCTCTGACTGGCATCTTGGGGCTTTAATTCTTGCACCAATTGAATTTTGTAGGGGTGCAGCTTTAGGTCTTTGTGCATAATGCGATGATCTATGTACATTTAAAGCACTTGCGCGCTTCCGAATTGAAAGGTTTGGGTCGTCACGAACAGACTGATTAACATTCTCCACGTTTTCTATCGTTCTTGATGACCTAGGTCGCCCGGATTTTGATTTATCCAGCGTTGTACCAGTCTCTTCAAACTTTTTAACCCAATGTCGAATTAGAGGAATGCTTGGCGCATCATTTAAGTGGCGAAAACCTCGAATACTGCAGAATTTTCTACGCGCTACAGTCGCCGAATCACCGTTTTTGTAAAACTCTCGCACGCATAACGCGTGGTCTGCTCCCGAGAAACGCTCCATAGCGAATGAATTCCCAAGAGCCAGGCTACTGATTAACATAACCCCCGCGCCCCTCGGATACGTTGCGTTCACGCAGTAAGCTAAATAAATATAAAATTTCTTTTGAGACACCTTGTAGTTATAGAAATGTTAATTAAATTTCAAATACATATATCGTAGAATTTAACATCCCCAAGGATAAGAAAGTTTTGTGGTTGATACCAAGTAAAACTTAATTCTACCCTAGGCAATTCTTGTAATTACTAATTGATACAGTGAATTAATTTTTAAATGCAACATGTACTATGTCATTACCATGGATACATGGTTTTTGACAGCAATATAAATCGTGTTCATTTTCATTTGCAACATAGAAAAAACCATATTTACTACAGTCTGTTCCAAATGGTTAAGCGGAACTAAATGGGAATTTAGTTCTTTTAGGTTGTCACGAGAAGGGACCTTGCTTGGGTTATTTCATTTTTCACGTTGGGATGTCAAAATTTAAAATTCCAACAATGAAACCATGGAAACGAATGACATATGTCAAAATTAAATATGTTTTTTAGATATTTTAATGACAAAAAAATAAATAAATGGGAAATTTGTATTAAGAATTACACAAAAAATCAAACTATAAAGAAAATGACATTTTAAAATGATATTAACCTTAACCAAAAAATGTTTATTGTAAGTATGATTTACAAAGCTTAAACAAAACGGCCGAATGGCACGATTTAAACGATGACAGTAACTAGATTGCAAAATCTAGTTCCGCTTAACCGATTGGAACAGATTGTAGCAAAATCAAAATATTTTATTGAAAATACAAATAAAAAAAAAATAATAGTAATAGATTAGATTAGATTAGATTAGACTTTATTTAGCATTATTTTGCTACATAAACAAATATTAATAGGTACTATGGTCTATTTCAAAGTAGAAAAATGTGTGTAAGAAGATAGGAGCTGTTTGACCTTGCTTCGGATTGGTTTAGATCGTCATCCCTATTACACTGTAAAAATATTGTTTTTAGTCCAAGTTGATAGATGTTCAGTGTCGTACATTGGAAATATATATTATTTATATTATTTAATTTTTCTCATATATTTTGTTATTATTTACATATTTAGACTTTTATTTATATTCTTGGCGTAGATTTAATGGAGAAAATTCTCCATGTAATTTGTTTTTACTCAGTTATATATTTTTTAGGTTATCTGACATATAAAGATTTTTTGACAGTTGACAATTAACAGATCAAGAAAGAGGACTAATGTGAGGCCAAAAGACAGCCCAGCTGATTGTGCCCAAAGAAGAAGTTATTGATATAATTTTTAGACCTTCATATATACATATATTTTTAATTTTTATTTACAATAATTATTTAAATAAGAAACTTTAGCTCTGAAGATATATTGTTTGTTTTATTGCTTTGTTTGAACTCTTTTAGCCAAATCTCTCTTTTTATATATAGTACATAATTTTTAAAATTAATATTTTTTTAACTTTTTCAAATTTCCCATTAAACTGAATTTATGTCGTATAAATAACGTAAGTGTATTAATTGCCTTATTTATTTCAAAGGCAGTAAATGTCATCCCTTCTTTCTATACAAATGTATCTATCGGATAGTTATCTAACGGATAATGAGACTGACGTATTGGATTCACTGACTGGTATTGACATTTATTCAGCAGATGAAGTTACAAATAACCTTATCTGTCAGATAGTTACCTGGAATATTTCTTTTAATTTCAATTTAAATTGTCTTATATTAGCTACTTCTCTTATACTATCTGGTAACTTATTATAAATTATAACTACCTTAAAAAATAACGAATTCTGTGCTGCTTTACTGTTTTTATGCTCCAATGCAAAAGAATTTTTATTTCTAGTATTATAACTATGTATATATTTGAAAACTTTTAAAACATTATTGAAATATTTTGGTACTAACCCAAGTTTGATCTTATGAATAAAAATTAATGAATTAATTTCTAATAGATTTTCAACTTCTAACCACCCTAATTTACTTAACATTGTTTTTATATGCGTGTATTTGTTATATTTTAATATGGTTCGCATGCCTCTATTTTGTAAAATTTGCAATCTTTTTAATTCCCCTGAATTTGCCAAATATAATATAGTTCCCGCAAAAAAGTGCGGTAAAATGATTGTATTAAATACAGTTTTACGAGCCCAGTACGATAAATGCTTACCACATCTGTTTAAAAAAACTATCTTTTTAGAATTTTTTTTACAAATATAATCTACTTGTTCACTAAATTTTAATTTGTTGTCTATCATAATGCCCAAATATTTAAAAGTGTTCACTATTTCTATTTTGGTATTTTCTATATAAATTTTAATATCTTCTATTTTCTCTCTTATGTGCTTATGTGCACATTACCAAATATCATTGCTTTTGTTTTGTTTAATAAATAATAATAAATAAATAACTAATAAAAACATAATAAATGTTCAAAAGTTTCTCCGTTTACTTGCATACAAAATGTTAAGCGGTCATAAAAACATTCAGCAATTGCTCTTGAGGTATATTGTTAGATACTTGAACAATTTTATCTTGCAGTTCAGCAACATCCCTAAGTTCTCCATTATATAAATATCCCCAATAAAAAAAAAAATCATTGGTTGCCAAATCCGGAGATCTCGCTGGCCAATTCATCGACCTTCCTCTTCCAATCCAGCTATTTGGGAAAGTTCTATGTAAATATTCTTTAACTATTCTAGAATAATGGATTTGTGCGCCATCATGTTGAAACCATACTTGTCCATTAATATTCAGGTTTCGCAACGCAGGTAATATTTGGTTTTGCAAAAGGGCTAGATATTTTGCGGCATTAAGGTTACCGTCAATAAAAATAGGCCCTATAATATTGGTTCCTATTATCCCTGCCCAAAAATTTAATTATTGCGACCTTTGAGTTCGGGAGGTATGAAACAAATGTAAATTTTCTCGACTCCAGTACCTAAAATTTTGTCTGTGCACTTCACCATTTAGAGTAAACGTTGCTTCGTCAGTAAATAAAATTATTTGAAGCACTGTTGGGTCGGAATTAATTTTTTTACACATTTCAAAACAAAAATTTCTAACAATTCTTGATGATTTTGAAATCTGTATGATCGAAACTCTTCTTTTTTTAAGAAGTTAAAAACAGATCCAATACTGACACCAAAGGTTTGTGCAATTGATCTTAAAGTATTTTGATTATTTTCTTCCACTTGTAATAATATTTCCAACTGTTTCTCTTCTGTAAGCACGTGGGATGTTGTTCTTTTTTAGGTTTTGTCCATACTCTGTAGCCTAGATGGTTTAAACTAAAAATCTGAAAAAATTCTAAGTAATGTACATTGGTGTGAACCGGAATAGTACAACAGGAATTTTTGATCAAAATATGTTTTTGGAAAAAAAAAGCATTTTTTGTGTTTTTTTGCTAATAATGTTGAAAACTTATAGTTATATAACACACTAAACTGTAACGTGTATCTTGGTGCAATGGTTACGGTACTAGCGTTCTGCCCAAGAAAATGAGTTCGAATCCCACGAGAAGAGCCAATGTTATTTTTTATTTTTTTTTTTGCATTTTTATTTTGTTTAAATTATTCAAAATTCTAGTTATATTTTGACAAATGTTGCATTTAATTTTTAAAAGCGTAAATTTAATAACCAGTGGAAATTGTTGAAATTATAATTTAATTCTGTTTGAATGTACACGAAATCAAAGGGAGGAGCTATGACTAGAAACAATTAATGAAGCCATAGGCGCAATTTTCAAAATCATAATGAACCTTGCTATATAAAAAAAATACTGCACATATTAAGAAACCTAAATAATGGTATTAGGCACTCGAATTAAAATTAACATAAAAATATTTTAACATAAAATTTGTTTTTAAAGCTCTTAGATTAAGAGATGATAAATTATTTTTAAAATATTGTTCATTTTACAGTGAATACTACAAAGCAAAATATGTCCTACACACTCAGCATTCCGCCTTCACTTAATATTTTTAGATTATATATCTATCTAAGAGGAATTTTTTCAAAATTTTATTGAATCTTGCTATATAAAAAAAAAAAAATACTGCACATATTTAGAAACTTACATAATGGTATTAGGCATTCGAATTAAAACAACAAAAAAAAAAAATTTAACATAAAATTTGTTTTGGCATTCCAAATAATCATTATTCACTTACTAAATACTTGCGCAACCCTGAAATGTGTGAAAATTCACACTTCACATAAATTTTTTGTTGTGTTTTGACTTAAGACATCCTTCGCGATGAAATTTATTAATTAGTCTTGAAATTGTAGAGGGATTTGGTATTGGCCGATCTGGATAAGTTGCACTAAATACAGTAGAAACTTCTTTTAAACTCATTTGGGAGTTATACCAAGTTACCTCAATATATTTTTTTCTTCTGTATACAATTAGTGTGTATACTTCTGTATACACACTAATTGTCTATGTTGCAAATGAAAATGAGCATGATTTATATTGCTGTCAAAAACCGTATCCATGGTAATGACATAGTACATGTTGCATTAAAAAATAAATTCATTGTATATATTTCATACCAATAAAAGTGTATTCAACAAAACATGTGGTGGACGACCCAGAATCACGTCTTCAGTTGAAGATAGGAAGATTGTAATAACCAGCAAGCGTAATAGACGCCATACTGCACCAGAAATAGCAGCGCAGTTAAATTTGGAGAGAGTGAAAAAAATAATTCTATCCACTATGAAACGAAGACTGCAGAAGGGGACCTTGATGGTGTGACACGCCTGTGTCATCGGTATAAAAAAATTTCGAACCCCCGACAAAACCATGTGGCGGTTATCTGATGAGTGTAACACACAATTTCCACCAGGAGGCAGTTGTGTTGGACAACCCCTCGCCACCCACTTCCCCTGAATACTCCACAAACTGGAATTTTAAATCTTATCCATTTAAGTATGGCAGTTATTGTGAATGTGACTTGCACGTGGTGTGTTTAACCGTTAACCGACTATATGAATTTTGTCAGCCATCAGTTGTCTCGACGCCTTACCGTTTAGTACCGTTTAGTTACCTTGTAGTAAAACTGTTATATTTTTTGTGATTTGATATAAAAAAACTCGAAAATAAAAGATATAAATAGTGCATAAAGTATATCTACTATAATTTAAATTATTTATTAACACAATTATTACATATCAAATTTGAATGATCATTACAAACATTTTTCTTACAATATGCGCAATGTTGAAAAATTTTTCTTTTCGATTCACATAAATGGCATTGCGCTCGGTGTTTCTTTTTTGGTTGTGAGTTTGATGTCGAAGGTTCGTCCAGACCACATAATGTAGAAATATTCTTCTTCAAAGATTTACTCCGTATGTTTGAGAGACGTCGCTGAATTTGATCCATGATTAATTCTTCACTCAATTCTTCGAGGTAGATATTTCGTCTATCGTTTTTTCATGTTCCATTGTTTATAAATATTTGTATGGATTATATATCCTGCCAATCCAGCTATATCCAATAAATTCATAAAAAAAGCCATAGGCCATCTAGTACACTTTCTTTTACAGGTATACGATCGTAACATCTTATCCATTAGATCAGTTCCGCCTTTATATTTGTTATAATCTATTATTATTTCAGGTTTTTGTTTATTTTCTGTCAAAGCATCATCGTGAAGCATAGAAGATAGTAATATAACAGCTCAACCCTTTTTTGGCACGTAGGAGACTAATGTGAGTGCTTTGGTAAACCCAAAAATTGAAGAAAATTCTTCCCGGCAACGATCTGCCTGAAAATTATTTGGAATATATTGCTTATTTTTTCGAAGTGTTCCTAACAATGTGTGTCCAGAACTTTTAAGATTCAAAGCCAATTGTTTTGTAGTAAAAAAATTATCGCACGTCACATTTCGATTGGTGTGATAATATGGTGTACTCAACTTTTCAACAAGCTTTTCTCCGAGATTTGTCGCTCGTTCGTTACCCTCTTTACCTAAATAAGGAACTCCGCCTAGAGGATATCCATTTTCTGAATCATTGATCCAAAATATTTTCATACCATATTTTTCTGGTTTTGATGGCATATATTGTTTGAATGGACTATAGTTATATTAGAACCTGGCATATAATATTTTCCGAGATTTTTATTTAGACCCTCCCAAACGTCTCTTATACAAGCCAGTTTATCAGTTGCTCGTCTCTGTTGTTTGGAATTTTTATCATCGAATCTCATAAAACATATTATCTCTTTGAATCTGTATTTTGACAAGTAGCTCGAAATATTGGAGGTCCATTTATTACTCCACAAACGATCAACGCTTACATCTGAGGATTTTAAATGTCCAGCAGTTAGAACGCCGCCAGCGCCGCTAAGGCGCCATGTAGACGGATGACGTAGTATTTAACAAAATATAAAATGTATAATGTTATAGTGAGCATTAAGCGAATTTTATAATGAATTCTATATTACAACATTTCATCGGAAGGGTACTAAAAAGGATTTTCTTAAATATTGATAATAAGGAGTTAAAATTATTAGTTTAATTATCATAGCGCCTCTCAGGCGTCATATAAGCGGTTAACGGTTAATGTTCTGTGGTGCAAAGAATTTTAAGTGGTCAATAATATATTAATTAGGAAATATTGGCCCATCAGCTGAAATCAAACTTATATGTATTGTATATTTTACTTTTTTTTGATGTGTTCGATATTTGAAATATTTGATATCAATAACATATTAATTAGAAAAAAATGGCTCATCAGCTGAAATCAGACTTATATGTCTGACTATTATATGACTATATGTCTCAGAGAGAGAGAGAGAGAGAGAGAGAGAGAGAGAGGGAGGGAGAAATCACAAGGTGTATCAAGATAGAGGAAACACGATGTTTCTCGAAAAGACGATGTGTGAGCAAGCTGGGAAAAAAATTGGGTGACCAGAGTTTACCCAAATAATTGGATGGTAGTATTTAAAATTTTCCGAAATAATCCGGAAGTACACGATATCAAGGACGGCTTCGATTTTTTATATAGGAACGTAAGGCGTGTTGGGTATATTTGGATAAAGCTTTTGAAAAGAAACAAATTTTATATAAACATGTTTTTAATATCTGTTACGGTTACCTATAATGGCTTGCAAGAATTTTTATTTACAAGTGTTCAAAGTTGCTTTCCATTTTGAACACTTTCGCATCCTTACTCTTTAGTTAAAAGTAGCTCGGAGCATAACAAAAAATATTGCACGTTCAAGTCGTACCTACTTGAAAGTACTTGAAGTACCTCCAACACGAACCGTTTTTAAGTTTAAATTAGTTGTCAAAATAAGTATAATTTATTTTATTTAAACATAAATAAAAAGGTATATTTTTATGAATATAAATGTCATATATTTATCAATATATCTTGCAAAATTGAGCGTTTTTCTATTAGAATTTCATGCTATGATCTTATATGACTTCGCGGCCCCCATACGAATATTACACGGCCCCCAGGGGGCCGCGGCCACCCGGTTGAAAAACGCTGCTTTAAATAATACTTTTAAAAAAATATTTATTTATTTCCATACCATAATAAATATATATTTTTTTTTTGGATGGACATACTTTTCGTCGGTAGTGTATAACAATTTCTCAACCAAAAGTCATGGGTTTTACGTGGAATATTGTGTTTTAATTTACTCCAAAACCTTTTAATTTTTCAAATAGTTTAAGTATTAAATAAACCACGTGCGGCTTTTACAAGTATGTTAATTAGCATTTTGTATATAACTACACAAAAAAGTGTTGAAACTTTTTTTATCCTCTAATCAAAGTTTTAATTACTCAGAATTGCAGTTTTAGAAAGAGTCTTGTGCTGGCGTATAAGGGTGCCCACGTGATGAAGAATACCTTTTATAATCCAGAAAAACAGTATTTCATTTTGTCAGCTTTAACTACTATTTTATTTCAAACATTTGCTTAAATTAAAAAGCAAGTACGGCAGTATTGGACACATATGTTACGTATAGGCTATTCCATACCTTTAAGCGGAACCATATTGAATTTTAATTTTCTTAAATTATCACAAGCTAATTTTTTAATGTTTAAAGTTGGGTTTTGTCAAACAAAATGATCAAAAGCTTCAATCATACGTTAACAGTGACTAGAATTCAAAATCAAATTCTGCTTAAACCAAAAAAAAAAAAACAGGCTATAGGACTGACGTAGGTACAGTGTCGTTTATGTGTAGTAAGTAGTAATAAAACAATGGTTAAAAATAAATTTCACTCATATATTTTTTTAGTTAAATGTTGAGAGACAAGGGTAGAATTTACGATCGTATATTATATGATTTATTTAAAATGTTGTCATCGTTTATCTCAAGTACATGGTCGAATGTTTACACAAATGTTAATATGCGACCATATATTTTCAGTGACATGGACTTCGTAGGTAATTAGAGTCAAAATTAATTATTTAGGATTATGAATTATTGAGAATAGAAATATGAATCTTTAACCCCTTCAGTAATCATAAAAAAAATTAAAAATGGAAAAAAAATACAACTTTTTTTATGAATAAATTTTATTTACTGAACATATATATCCTTCATAAAAGCCATTTCGGGCGCAAAATGGGATTGAATGTTGATATTATGGTGCAAAGTGGGGGTCGAGAAATAAAAGAAATTCATAAAAAAATATTCATTTTCTCTCGTACCTCGTTCGAATCATCGTAGCTGTCTTTTGTCTCGCTTCCACAAACCATGAATCGTATTTATTTTCGTCCAAGTACATTCGGGAGTAATATTTTCTGCAGGTAATGCTATTATGAGCGGGAATTTTCGAACATAATAGTCGCCCGAGTATACTCGGGCGTAGTCCTTAAGCGGTTAAGATAAGTTAAAAGGATTTTGTTGTTAATTGGAGAGCTGATTATTGTTACAACAACAAAAATGGGGTTCAGAGATCAAATTATTAGTTTTAAGAAAAGGGCTGGGAAAATCTTGTGAGATACAGGGAGTCGTGAGTAAACCATCACTAGAGTTGGACGAACCTCCCAAGCATTTTTGGTTGAGAAACCCGGTAGCGTGTCACTACACGCTACCGGGTTTCTGGTGAACCAGAAGTAGTCTGGAAGTGTTGAGGACAGTTTGATTGAATTGAACGAACCTCGTTAACGGGTTAAACACTGTGAGTGTTGTGAGGTGCTTATCGGCTTGTGAGGTGAAACGGTGATTGTGAGGTTTAGTGTTGAGTGGCTCCCATGGGATTTCGTAGCTAGCATTTTAATTGTAAGTTCTAGTGTAATTATTAACGTCAATCTTAACTAACCAACGTAGATTAAGTAAAATACAGACTTTAATTCAACCCTTTTTCCTTATATAAATAAAACTTTAAATTAGAATTTAACAAAAATTATACGCAAAAAGAATTTAACAAGAATTATAAGCCACCTACAAAACTTTAACTATATTATCTGTATTTTTTTGTACTTATTGTTGTGTAACTAACATGCCTGAAAGTCCTAATAATTTAATTTTATTCCATATTATTGCCAAATTTAATCCTTAACTCCAGTAAAGTCCTTATTTAAAATTGCCGCATTTTATTTATATATCAAAATTTACATATGTCTACTATTCATGTCTATGGATTCATGGTTGGTTTATATACGGAACAAGAATAAGGCATATGAAATAAGAATAGTACACAAGATGTTAAAACATGGCTGCGCCGTATATCGGTTTATGTAGGAATGAAATTTAACTTAAACATAAGAAAAGTTGGTAACATTTAACATTTTATTCTTATTCCAAGAATAAGAGACGATAAGCATGCGCACAATGGTCAAAATGTCGGCCGTAATAAAATTTGTCCAACAGATGTTTTCCTGCTGTGATCAGAAGGTTGGAAAAAACAATATAATGTGTGAAATACAAGCAAATAAATTTACAAAATCTTCTAAATCCATATTACTGAAAACGAATTTTTTTAAAGGTTATATTAAACACAACAACCTGTCAAACGACAACCGTTAAACACAGGCCAACGCGAATACGCAGGCGTAGCGACGAAATGTTATGTCCGATATAAACGGTTTCATAGTTTTTATTCTTGTGTACTATTCTTATTTCCCATTCCATATTCTTGTTTCGTATATAAACCAACCATTAGTCTAGTTCACCGTCATTGGTAGCAGGGGTATGAAACTCATATACACGGCCTTGAAACGGTTTTAAGTTATATTCCATCCACCGGCAGCGCTAAAAGCGTTTTTTTTTTAACCAACATTTTGAGAACACTTCATTATCGGCAATTTGCGGCAATTGTTTTTGACGTTGTAACGATAGGTGACAGCAGGGGTATGAAACTCATATACACGGCCTTGAAACGGTTTTAAGTTATATTCCATCCACCGACAGCGCTAAAAGCGTTTTTTTTTTAACCAACATTTTGAGAACACTTCATTATCGGCAATTTGCGGCGATTGTTTTTGACGTTGTAACGATAGGTGACAGTAAATTGTGATTGTGACAGTGATGAATTTTATAAGAAATTTAAATTTTAACACCACATTTTTTATTTTCAAATGGTGTAGTGTAATTAATAATATTTTAAATGGAAAATGCAAAAGAAATATAAATAGTGTAATAAAAAAAATGGCACAGACTAAATTTAATATGTACAATAAAAGTAAATATAAAAGTAAAAAATAAATACTTGTTTATTTATTTCATATGCTTGCTTGCAAATAAAATAATAAAACTTAATGCTTACTGAAGTATTAACTTTTAACAATTGTAATTAATTTTAATTTTAGGAAATTAATTATGAGAGTTGTAAATAAATTAATCATAATTTTCGGTTCAAGACAATCTTTAATTTTCTACCAAAATTACATTATATTTTTCAATTTTGGTAGAAAATTAATGATCATAGCAATTTAAAATATAAAAAAATATTTGTGTGCACTGCGGGTTGCATACTATCTAATCCTAGTTCGTATTACAACCACGAATGTCGCAACTATCGCTGTCCAAAGCCGTAACGTGGGAGTCCGCTATCTTCCTTGTTTTATAATTTGTGGGTGACAGTAAATTGTGATTGTGACAGTGATAAATTTTATAATAAATTTTAAATATTAACTCCACATATTTTTATTTTCAAATGGTGTAGTGTAATTAATAATATTTTAAATGGTAAATGCAAAAGAAATATAAATAGAGTAATAAAACAAAATGGCACAGACTAAATTTAATATGTACAATAAAAGTAAATATAAAAGTAAAAAATATATATAATCTGTCTCAATTTGTAATACGAAACTAAATCTGGTTACTTTGGTGACTGTTGTGGTGTAAACAGACTTTGGCGTATCCATGTGAACCAATACTATGATAATATTATAAATGTATTGTCAATATACAACATAAAAAATGAAATTCCCCTGTTAGTTACGTATTACAAAATGAGACAGATAATACTTGTTTATTTATTTCATATGCTTGCTTGCAAATAAAATAATAAAACTTAATGCTTACTGAAGTATTAACTTTTAACAATTGTAATTAATTTTAATTTTAGTAAATTAATTAGGAGAGTTGTAAATAAATTAATCATAATTTTCGGTTCAAGGCAATCTTTAATTTCCTACCAAAATTACATTTTATTTTTCAATTTTGGTAGAAAATTAATGATCGCGCGATTCATATAAGCTGTTCACTTTTGTAAGAACACACTAGATCTGGTTATTTTGATTACTTTTATGGTGTGTTACTGACTTTAAATGTCAATTAAAAATATTCCTTACGCTGTAAAACCGACTTTAGGTTGATAAGGTTATGATCATTATAATTAAGATATCATTTTTCATTATGACATATGTCAAATGGATCGACATTTAAAAAAAGTGACATTTTTTAATACCAACATGACATACAGCTTCAAAGGTGCAAACTATTGAAAACAAAATTCCCTCTTAGTTTGTTCTTACAAAAGTGAACAGTTTATAGCAATTTAAAATATAAAAATATATTTGTGTGCACTGCGGGTTGCATACTATCTAATCCTAGTTCATATTACAACCACGAATGTCGCAACTATCGCTGTCCAAAGCCGTAACGTGGGAGTCCGCTATCTTCCTTGTTTTATAATTTGTGATTGGTAAGCAGTACAGAAACCATTGCAATGGAGCGGCCAAGACAATCAGTATTGATCATCTGGTACGTATATAAAATATAATATTATATGCCACTTTCTTTATACGATTTATCATCACTTAAGCTGGTCGCTCTTTAATTACAGTCTGTTCCAAACGGTTAAGCGGAACTAAATTTTGCAATCTAGTTACTTTCATCGTTTAAATCGTGCTTTTCGACCGTTTTGTTTAAGCTTTGTAAATCATACTTACAATAAACATTTTTGGTTAAGGTTAATATCATTTTAAAATGTCATTTTCTTTATATTTTGATTTTTTGTGTCATTCTTAATACAAATTTCCCATTTATTTATTTTTTTGTTTTATTTTTATTAAAATATATAAAAAAATAATTTAATTTTGACATAGGTCATTCGTTTCCATGGTTTCATTGTTGTAATTTTAAATTTTGACATTCCAACTTGAAAAATGAAATAACCCAAGCAAGGTCCCTTGTCGTGACAACCTAAAAGAACGAAATTCCCATTTAGTTCCGCCTAAGCGTTTGAAACAGACTGTATCACATGAAATGTGACAAACAACCAGACTCTTTCCAGACTCTAAGGCCGCGAACATACAGAAAGCTGGTAAATCAGCGCTGACAATCGGTACCGAAAACAAGCGTACTGGGTTACTGGTTGAGCACACGCTAAACGCCGATATTGCATGTGACACTGACAGATGACATAACCTGTATATTGAAGTTTTTATTTATTTTTTCGTATTTATCGTACATTTTTTAATTATATTGGCCTAGCATAGAGTGAACGCTAGTTTTGAAAGTGTATAGCTATATCTTTCGTATATTGGCTCAATTATTTAATTTAATTTAATTTATTTAATTTATTGAGAAATAGGGGATACAACAGACTTTAAAGTCCCAATTATATGTTGAAATAAGTGAAAATGGCGAGTTCTTATTCAACTTTGGATGAGTTGTTTCTAACAGAATCACTCTAAAAATTAAAAATCGAACCAAAAAGATAAGGTATACATGCAATAAACCAAGAGAGACGTAAATATGGGGAATACCACCACCTTTTTCCGCAATTAAAAGAAAATGATGCAAGATTTTTTAAATATTTTTTTGTTTCGGCGCTGTCAACAAGCTGCTTAAACTGCTTAAACGTTTCGATAAGCTGGTAGCCGACACCAACCGGCGCCGACCAGTAAACAGCGTGTGCGGTTATATTTAAAAACATGGATAGATACTGCGGCAGATCAGCGCTTGTTGCCAGTAAAGCCGGTGCCGGCTTTCTGTATGTTCGCGGCCTAAGGCTGGTAACAGGTAAACCCAATATGACGGTCAACTAACTGTCCTAAATCATCCGATTAATGGCAACACACATACCGTATCATCCCATCCCTGGTATAAAAGTCTAAGTACAGTAATACCCCGCCATTCGACTGCCTCTTAGCTCGAAGTTTTCGCCATTCGACGTAAATATCGAGAGTGAGAGTCGACGGAAACATCGCTATCCGACGCGTGATCGAGTACCGATCACGTGATACATATTTTGGTAAACAAAGCGAAATGGACGCATGGCCAGCAATTCGCGCCTAGATATCTTGACGAAAACAACTCAGAATTAGTGCTGCTATGAACTTTTTGTTTTTTGCTAAAATGAGTGATTTATATTTATAATTATGGGTCCAAAGAAGACTAGAGATGCAAGCATAGCTAAAAGGAAAACAGTAAGAATCATTATGGAACAGAAAAAAGAAATAATAGCCAAATATGAAAGTGGTATACGTGTGACTGAGTTGTCTACAAGGTATTGTATTCCTAGATCGACGATCAGTACAGCTTAAGATGTACATTTTGTACAACATAAGGAAGCAATTAAAAGTGCCGATGTAGCGAAGGGAGTTTTTTCAATAACCAAACTTCGTCCACCTATTATTGACGAAATTGAAAAATTATTGTTAATTTGGATCCAAGAAAAAGAGTTAGCTGGTGTTTCCTTATATGTATTATATGTACATATGATTCCCTTTATTTCTTATGGGGAAATTCGACTCACCACTCGACGAAATCGCTATACGACGCTTTTTCAGAACGAATTAACGTCGAGTGGCGGGGTATTACTGTAACTGCAAACGTTTAGCACTCTCTTGCTCACTGAAGACGGAAACAGATTTCTGAGAAGTTGGTAAAAAATCGTAGATACGCCTCTGGTACGCTATAACAGAAATAACAGTAATAATTACAAAATAAAAGTTCTAGTTACCAGGGCTTGTTGTGTACAAATGTCTTCTTTTACAATAAAAGAACTTTTTACTTAAATACATTTATTTTTCTTTAATACACTTCAACCTAATTCTAGCAACAATATTCTCAACAGTAAAAACAAGAATTGCGATCAAATTGCCAGTGATAGCTGCATAAAAGGCAATCTTCATATCGGAGAGAGTGAAACTCTTAAACTTTTCTGAGTTCACTTCCGCGCTCCGTCTCGCGTCGGCAATCAACGCGTCTACCACGTCCTGGTTCCATTTTATTAACAATCCAGCTTCTCTCAACACGGTTATTATAATGTTAAATACGTGAAGATAGGGGGAGCCTACAACAAAATATTAATTACATAATATAGATATTCCACGATTTGTGCGGTTTCATAATTTGCGTTCGGCATAAGCTAGTACAAGGGTTGCCTCTTATATTTCGGGATTGCGCTAAACTAGTGCTGCCATCTCGCAACTGACGCTTCTATCGTAAAGTTTGGCGGTATACGTACTCAGAACGTTTTTTTTTTGTACGAGCGCTATACGAGGTCTGTTCAAAAAGTATCGCGAATTTTTAATTTTCGCGGGTTACGTATATTCGATTTTCGATTTTTTTGTGGCGTTATGTTGGTACTCATGTCTCTCACTTATGCCGACAAGTTAGGCCATTTTGAATGTTCAGTTAATTTTTGACAGTTGCTTTGCTTGCACGTGTTTTGACTCTTCTTCGATTTTTGCCTATACCAAAAAATGGATCAAAGAATCTGTATCAAATTTTGTGTGAAATACAAAATTAAGTGCGCGGACGCATTCCGAATGTTGACTGTGGCATATGGTGAAGCTACCTTGGACCGAAGCAACGTTTATCGGTGATACAAAATGTTCTCAGAGGGCCGAGAAGATGTGAACGACGAAGAGCGTGCCGGACGCCCGAGCATGTCAACAACAGACGAAAACATTGATGAAGTGAAGAAAATAGTATTGGCCAATCGTCGAATCACCGTTAGAGAAGTTGCTGAGGACCTAAACATATCGATTGGCTCGTGCCATTCGATTTTTACCAATGATTTGGACATGAGACGGGTCGCCGCGAAATTCATCGCCCACACATCGTTGCTTGTGCGCGAATTTTTGGCCAAAAACAACACACTAATAATGCCGCAGCTACCGTATTCCCCAGATCTGCCCCCTTGTGACTTTTTCTTGTTCCCGAATCTGAAGACGCCCATGAAAGGACGACGCTACGCTACGAGTGAAGAGATAAAGACGGCATCGAAGAAGGAGCTGAACAAGATCACAAAAAAGAATTTTTTCAAGTGCTTCGAGGATTGGAAAAAACGTTGGCATAAGTGTATAATATCTGGTGGGGATTACTTTGAAGGGGACAAAATAGATATTCATGAATAAATAAATAATTTTTGAAAAAACACAAAATTCGCGATACTTTTTGAATAGACCTCGTATGTGTTATTTACAATAACTTGAAAATAATCATCTCGGCTAAAAATGGAATTAAATCGTGAACATTTTCGAGCGATTATTTTTTACAACTTTCGACGTGGATTAACCCAACAACATTGTATCGATGAACTTAATTCGACTTTTGGCGATGAAGCACCATCAAAGACTACTGTTTATGGATGGTTTGCCGACTCCAATCGTGGTCGTAGTTCGCTTAAGGATGAATTTTGTGAAGGTCGTCCAAAATCGGTTTTTGTTCCGGAAAACATTGATGCTGTGCGTGAACTAACACTGCAAGATCATCGTGTGACTTATCGTGAGATTGAGGTATCCTTGGGCATTAGTGGGACCAGCATACATTCACTATTGCATGAACATTTGGCCGCCAAAAATTTTTTTCTCGTTGGATTCCGTATAATTTGACAATCGCTCAAAAACCGGCTCGTGTCGATTGGTCGAAAGAAACTCTTGACAGGTGACGAATCGTGGATCTACGCGTATGAACCCGAAAGTAAACAGCAGTCGACTGTATGGGTCTTTCAAGATGAGCCAAATCTAGTTTTTTGAGAAAAACTGGACATATCTTAATCGTTTCCTTTAGAGAAACGTATAACGGTCAATTCTGAATGGTACACAACCATTTGTTTGCCAGAAGTCTTCGAAGAAATAAAGAAAACCAATCGCCGAAGACGGATCATTCTCCACCACGACAATGCGAGCTCTCACAAATCCGGCTCAAACAAGTGACTTTTTGAGCACTCAAAACGTCGATTTGATGGGTCGTTCGCCGTATAGTCCTGATGTGGCACCCAATGACTTCTTTTTATTCCCGTATATCAAGAATAAATTGCGAGGGCAACGTTTTTTGACATTCAAAAGTGTATTGATCTTCATGGAGTATATTTAATAATAATAATAATAATATTTATTGAGAAATATCACGAGGACAATACATTTTACAGTAATTAAAATTAAATCGTACAGAAAAAAATTGACAGTAGTGTAGATAGACAAGATTTTTAACAAAAGTGAGCATTATTTTTACATTATTTTTTATTTATTTTTTTTTTTAACACCAAAATTTTAATTTATCAGTAATTAAATTAAACAGAAAAGTTTTACAAAAAGTACAATTAGTTTTATGTTTTTAATACATTAACTTAAGCAAATAATATTACAGTATTCAGATTTGAATTGAGTAAAATAAACTATGATTAAGTAATCGAATAATAGTAATTGTAAATATTACGTTTAAATTCTTTTAAATTATTGTACAATTTGACATCTTCTGGTAAGGAATTGTATTCTTTACAACCTTTGATAAATAATACATTCGTAGAAACATTAAGGTTTGTTTTTTTTTTATATACATAAATATTACCACTAGTTCGCGTGTTCACTGCAAATCTCAAGTGAGTACTAGTACTCATTTAAAGTGCGTACATTGCTTGTCCTCGTTTTTACTCACGTACAAGTGAGTACTTTTGTACGCACTTTAAATGAGTACTAGTACTCACTTAAAGTGAGTACTAGTACGCGTTTTAAATGGGTAGTGGAAAGGAAGAGAGGGTAGTAATACGCACTTATAGTGCGTACATAGGTATAAAACTCTTTTCTTGAGTGACGTCACAATAAAGCTTTAAAATTCAGGAAAAGTAAAAATGTTGATTGAACATCAGAAAAATAGTTTTTAAATTATTATAATCAGAATTTATACACTTTTTTGCCAATTTTCAATGCAATCCTTTTCCAGAATTTATGAAGCTTCATATTTTTCTGTAAATAATAAAATGCGATTATTATTATTTCTTGAATATATTTATTTAAAAAATTTTCAAACCTTTCAGATATTACAACTAAAATAATCATAATGATTAAGTATAAGTATGAACTTAGTTATCTTCTAAAATTCAATAAATTATTCTAAACAATTTCTACGAATAATAGAAGATAAAAATTATGATTTTCTCCTTAGTTACATTTTGAAACGTATTATTTTAGTATCTAAAATATAATGTAATTGTCTCGGTAATTATGTCGTATAATAGAATCAATGTTAAATCTTTAAACATATCTAGAAGGTACCTGAATTAATCTGAGCGCATTTATTCCTAAAATAATGCAATCATCACATGTGCTATTATTATATCGCATTTAAATTAAAACTGCATATTTGTATAAGGCTTCCGAACCTTCTTAAACAAAAACTATGCAAAAATAAATTCTGGCTTCAGCAGCCTCTCAATGCTACATTTCACTTTATTATTATTATTTTTCACTTTTACTTAACTTCACTTATTAATCAGGAGATACTTTTGCACTTTTTTTAAAATTTTTAATTGTCAAATAAACGTTAATATTGTACTATTATTTGGTTGTTTAGTTTTAAAGAGCTTATATGACAGGAAATTTAATATGTTAGGTTAGGTTACTCACATATAACGCGTATTAAAAGTACGCATTTAAAATGAGTATTAGTACTCACATATAACGCGTAGTTTCAGTTTCGCTTTAGAAGTGACTACTTGTACTCGTTTTACGTGAGTATTTTGAAGTAATCATTTATAACGAGTACTAGTACTCACTTCAAGTGCGTACACTTATCTCCTTCTTCAAAGTGAGTACAAGTACGCACTTTAAATGAGTAATATAAAAAGTACTCATTTAAAAAGAGTACTATTACTCACTAAGATTTGCAGTGTTATAACTATGAATTTCATGATTATAAGTAATAAAATTAATCAGATAGTTTTGCTCTCATGTATAATTTTGAAAATAAAAATAAAAGTTAGAATTTTGATTTTATTTTTAACATTTAACCAACCCAAAGTGTCAAGCATTAGGCGAATAGGAGTTAATCTACCACACCTCAAAATTACTCTCATGCCTCTATTTTGAAGTTTTTGGAGAGCCTGTTTTGAAAAACAATAAATCCACTTTTGTTGATAAATAATTGTTTTTGATCTCAAATCCCGAAATATAAAAGGCAACCCTCGTAATCTACACATTCTGCATAATTTACACAAGAAATGTTCGGCATAAGGTTTCTGTGTGCTCCGATTCCTTCTGATAAATGTCGTGGTAGACGAAAAATCTGTATACGAAGTGTCGTGGTAGACGACAATCCGTATACCTAATGTCTATAAACGAAATGTCGTAGACGTAAAGTCTGTAGACGAGTTGTCGTGGAACCGTAAATTTTTGGCCACCACTAGTATTCCATGCGCAAAATAATTAAAAGAATACAAACCTTGAGGCACAATGTAACTGTAATGATAAGATCTGGGACATTCTTTAACCACATGCACCATTTCCACCTTATAAACATCAGTATAATTCATTTTTATCTTTAATAAAGCATCCTGTCTCCTTTCCAGTGCAGCAAAATTTCTCTTCGTCGCTATTATATTTAAAGTACTGCCAGCACCTGCTAATTTAGGATTAACCTCAAACTTCTTGCTCAATCTCCTGAATAATTCACTTCCATCATCTCCAAACACTGTCTTAACACTATGTGTGGCGGTTGCTATATAAAGACCACTTTTGTCAAAATCCTCCAGAGTGTCTATGTCAGGATAGTGCGAAGATGTGCTGAAAGATGTCACCAGGCTACCCTGGAATGTTCCTATGATGATGATATTGAATATCATGCAACTTGTGAAGAAGATTCTATGGTTGTCAAGAGTAACCCACAGTGTTATCGGAACGGATAGGAAGAGGCAGAATACTTCGAAGAATGAGTAAATGGTGTATCTGTAAAAATTTAAACAATAACACAAATTTTGCTGCTACTTACGGAATAGGGGATACGCATAAAATTTGTATTTCCTTAAAACTACATTATTTTGATATGTTAATATTAGTTATGTCACCTAACAAAACAAAAATTACATTTTAATTAATATTATAGCCAAATTTTTGAATTAAAATATTGTAAATTTGAAATAAGCCGACCACGGAGCGAAGGTTGCCGAGTAAAAACGACTGAGTATGACGATAGGGGTTTCACATCACAGATACAGCTACAACATAATCTTTACACGTGTGTGTATTGTATTGTTCGAGAGTTTTGTATTTGTTTTTAAACAATTTTTCACGCATTTATTATTAAAATGGCAGATAAAGATTTTGTTAGGGTTCAGAGTGATAATTTACCCAACATTGATGCATTTATGCTCATGGAATATATGAAAAATAATGAATGCTACAGTGCTAAAGCAATACGTGGTGTCAAAGCAAACCTGTAAGTAATTTTTATTTAATATTCTATAACTTTATGTAAACAAACGCTGCAACTCTGTAAAATGTAAATATTTATGTAATTTAGATGTCAGAATTTTACTACATTGTTTACATGAAGTTACAAAACGTTAGAGGCATAATTGAAATACTGCAATATAGGTTATATATTTTAATATAAAATTTAATCGGTAAACATGTATAAATTGTTTTTATAGAATTAAACTTTATTTTAATTAAAATCACTCTAACTTTACATAACCTATAAAAGTTATACAAACAAATAAGTTCACAACAGACTATGTACTCCGGTAAGCTAGTAGTGTACTGCGTCACTTAGAAGGGGTATGACGTCACACGTCGTTTTCGCGCGCTACATACATTTATGATTTTTTTAAGGCTTCAAATTACAACAAAAAAAATTAAAAACTGTTTTTTATGTTTATATGCAACAAGAGGAATATAATAAAAAAAAATTAAAAAAATCATGCCTATCCCCTATTGTGTAATGTGACTGCTGGATTTTAAAGTAAGACAGTCACAGCCGGTTTTTCAATTAAGGGTTAACTATTAGTTAAAATTTAACCATTTGTTAAATCTAATTGTCCATATTTCAATTAATAGTTAACTACAACTTACAAGTAAACTTATAGTAAACTTTAACTAATATCGTAGTATTGGTAAAGTTATAGTTAAACAGTGTTTAGCAACTTTTTCCGACATAAAAGTGACGAAAGTGTTTCATTTTCTAAAAATTTTTGATTATAGTTCTAGTTCCTTCCGTTTTATTTGAAATTAATATCAATAAAGGTCCTGGTCCTGATAACATCCCTACAATTTCCCTAAAGAATTGTAGCGTCTCATTAAGCTTGCCACTGATTATACGAGGGTTACCTTTTATGTTTTTACAAACGACCACTAGATGGCAATATTGAAATGTGTCATTACTATAAAAAATTTGAGATCTGTAATTGTGAAATCAGTGGCAGCTTATAAATTAACCTATTAGTTGTTGACAGTGAGTGTTTAAAAAAAACAAGTATGTAAAAAAATGGATATTACTCGTGAAGGTTTTTGTTGGTTGATTTTTTAGGATTTTAATAAAGGCTTAACTCAACAATAATGCATAGATTCGATTCGTTCACATTTTGATAATGAAGCACCATCAAAAAAGACTGTTTACAATTGGTTTGGTTGGCAGAATTTCGTCGTCATCGTGCGTCCGTCAGTGATGAATCTCGTGAAGGTAGACCAAAATCGGATGTGATTAAAAAAAAAAACATCGATGCTGTGCGCAAAATGATTGAAAAAGATCGGCATGTGACTTACCGTGAGATAGAGGCATCCTTTGGCATATCGCAGACTGCAATACATTCGATTTTGCATGACCACTTAGCTGTGAAAAAGATCTGTTCCCCATGGATTCCGCATAATTTGACCGAAGCCCAAAAAAAAAAGCTCGTATTGATTAGTGTTAGGAAATGCTAAAAAAATTCTACCTGGGAACTGCACAATCCGTATACAACATCGTTACAGGTGGCGAAACTTGGATTTATTCATATGAACTGGAAACTAAGCAACAATCCACTATTTGGGTTTCCCCAAGATGAACCGAAACCCACAAAAGTTGTTCGTTCACGAAGCACTTCCAAAAAATGAACGCTTGTTTCTTCGGTTGCACTGGACATGTCGCAACCATTCCTTTAGATAATCGGAGAACATTTAATGCTGAATGGTATACAACAATTTGTTTGCCAGAAGTCATCGACAAAATCAGGAAAAACAACCAAAAACGTCGCATCATTCTTCATCATGACAATGCAAGCTCCCACACAGCAAGTCAAACAATTGATTATTTTGAAGGAGAAAAACATCGAATTAATGTTTCATTGCCCGTATTCCCCTGATTTATCCCCTAACGACTTTCTTTTGTTCTCCAATGTCAGACAAAAAATGCGTGGACAGCGATTTTCATCACCTCAAGAACCTGTTGAAGTCTTCGAAAACCATGTTTTTGAGATACCAACTTCAGAGTGGAAAAAATATTTCGAGAATTGGTTTGAACGCATGCAGAAGTATATAAATCTTAAAGGCGAATATTTTGAAAGGCAATTAAACAGTTTGTCCCAAAAAAATATTTCTTTCTTAGTTTTTGTAGAAACTTAAAAGGTAGCCCTGATATATTGAATAATCTTCTAAATAAAATATCAAAATCTACATATGTATGTATCACGCACTGTGCATTTGGTCTAGTCAGTGACGCAGCCAAGGGGGGGGGGGCTGGGCCAGTTTATTTTAGAGATATTTTGTTTCTTTTTTTATTGTTTTCAAAGCTTGCTACGTTCAACTTTGTAAAACTTATGTTGATTATTATTTTGTAAATAAATGGTCGCCATTTTGAAATGGTTAACATAAAAATATGACTTTTTGGTGTCATTGTAAAGCTAATTTAATGTACTTTTAGGAAAAAAATATAAAATTATCGATTCCCTATGCTAGATCAAAAGTTGACATCATTTCCGGTGAAACCGGAAGTGCCTCAGATTTCTTATAGTAACCTTTAGATGGGCCTTTTTGTCTAGTTTAACTTTTAATCTGAAGATTTTTTGTATCTTTACAAATAAAGGAGATTTTCGGGGTGCCCCGTTTCAAACAAACACCCTGTATATATCCGTTTCATCACTAGATGCCATGTCGGTTGTTATTGCTAGGCTATGTGGTCAATGTCTATCAACTAATCTAGCTTCGACTAGGCAAGCCTTATAATACCAACTGCACTTCATTCATTATTACATTCAATACCCCGTATCCCGTATGTAAGCTCTGTTTTGCGTACATATTTGTATGTTTACAATTGGTAGTTTAGTAGGTTCGAATTACTCTTTGATACTGCTTGAATTGTTAAGTTCTAGTCATTCATTACAAAGGATTCCGATCACAGTAGATTTATAAATTTCAAAGGTTACTAATAAAGGCATTAAACTACTCAACAAAGTTTTGTAACTATTTTAATTGTGGGAATTTATGTTGAAACTTTTATAAACTTGTTGTAAATTATCAAATTAAAGAGAAGAAAAGTTTGTTAATTAATGATATCGTTATGTGGTTACAATAAAATATAAGACGAATTTGATTGTGATTTCAAATTAAACTATAAATTATGGTTTTATATACTAATTAATTCACTTAAGGTTCACAACTTCGAATTTAGAAATTAGAATTAACGTTAAATTAGAACTTAACATTAAATTTGTACGTAGAAATTGAGTAGTATATATATATATATATATTCTTTATCCCCCTAGGCCTTGCGGCGTTCAGGGTGTTAACATTTACAAAAAAATAAAAATAACATAAAAAATAAAACAATCAATCCAAAAATACATAACAATAACAACCAATACAATTTACATTTTACAATAGTTTTTCTCTTTTCTTTCTTCTTTCCGTTTCCCCTTCCTGTTATCCTTCCCCAATCTCCATCCTTCTTGCCTCTAATTCTCTCGCCCACCTCTCCCCCCTTCCATCTTCGTGCAACAGGTCTAATGTGCTCCCCGACCATACTGTCATCTCTCTACACCTCTTCGCGAGGTGCTCTATATCTTCCTCCTTCTCCCCGCACATCCTGCACATCTTATTCTCCTGTCTCCTCCAATATCTATTTCCTCTCTCTTCATTCCCGCACCTTAGTCTCGCAATCCTCCTAACTCTCCCTCCTGACCTTCCTCTTTCTCCCTTCAAGTAGCTTGGTACCCCTATAGGTCTGACCTCCTTATATCTCCCTGCGCTCCTTGAATTGTCTATTCTGACTCTCCTTTCTTGCTCCCCCACTTCCTTATCCCTCCTCCACAACTTCTCAATCACGCTTATCCCGTCTTTTCTTCTCCTTTCCACCTCTGTCGCATCCACTCCGAGTGAAATTGAGTAGTGTTCACAATATAAATTAAGAAATTTAGACACTGACAGCATTTTATCGGTAAATTTATATCTATTTCTACTTTATCGATCGATATTTGACAGCTGTTTACATTTGCTAATGAGGTTATGAGTGTTTCATAATTTTGAAAAGAATTAAAATAGAGGGACATAATCATGTGGATTCCATCACATATATTTATGCATGGAAACAAGAAAGCAGATCAAGCAGCAAAGCACTCGATTAATTTACCACCTTTAAATATACAGATCCCAGCCAATGATTTTAAGAATCATATTGAAATGAAAACACGTACAGAATGGGAAAAAATACTGGTAATTGACTACACAGAACCACCTCAGATTGATAAAAAAAGATACTAAACAGTGGAAATGCCAGTTTTAACCAGGATGCGTATTGGACACACGTTGTACACGCACAAACACATTCTTGATCATCAAGAACCACCAGAATGCAACACCTGTGGTAAAAAAAATCACTGTTCACCATATATTGATAGAATGTGAAAATAATATCTTTGAAATTATTTTGCAATGGTCCAATATTAATACGGACACCGTTATTTTGGACGTTTGCCATTGCTGATAGTACTTGGCTAGAATACTACAATATAATGAGTATTAGTATCAAAAAGATATAATACTTCATGAGTATATAAAATATATTCGGACGTTTCGGGAACTACTCAACAATCTGTTTCCGTCTTCAGCGACCAGGGGGTCTATTCTGTAAGCATTTCGACAATCACTTTTACAGTATCGTGTTGAAAGTGACAATTTTCAACACGTCGCGTTGGTATTCTGTAACTTATCGATAGTGCACTTATTGTGTGATAGTGCAGTATTATGTTGATTTTGAGACGACACGTACGAACGTGTCGTTTTTGGAAAGAGATATTGTTTTTAGACTTTTGAAAGTTGTTTACGTTTAGTTTGAATATATTGATTTACTTATTTTGAGGTTAGTATGATTTAAATTGTGTTTTATATATGGAAATATGTATATTTTTGTTGTTTTTTATCTTAAATGTTGTAGTTATGGCCGAAGGACTTATTATATTTGAAGTATTGGATGAATTGGAAGAGGAAGAGACAAGGGGATATGTCAAGGAATATTTTAATTTATAAAATTAAAATAAAATACATGTCATAAAATATATTATAAAATAAAAATCCTAATAAAACAATAAAAACAAAAACAAAATTAATCTAAATATACCGTCGTGCGGTTTTGCACAATTTTTTGTAGGGGGTAGAGAATGTATTCATTGAGTAAATGTTATTTAGGGGATTAGATGGAAATTCCAAATTTCTATGAAGGATTAGCATGACGTCATGAATTAAGAGAAACAAGTCAACTTTTTGAATAATACCTGCTGGAAGGGAAGTTTGCACAAAATCCTGCTACAATAATTATTATTAGAGTTATTTTAAACAAATTATATTAACTGTTACGGGGCAGAAGAAATTCAGGTCAGAATATGTCCTATCTTTTAGTAGGTATACCTGGCCAGATTTGTAATATGACAATATTAACTAATATCATTGTATATACTGTGTTATGTACATATATGTGCATTGTATGTACTGTCTAATAACCTCAAAGTTTATTCTGTCACAGTACGTCAAAATTTCAAAACGGCCACATTTACTTTCGACACTTTCAAACACAAAGTAACACTATACGATGACAGTGTAATGTGCATAGGCAACACGACACTGTGCATGTGACTGTCGAGAAGTTATAGAATAGACCCCCTGGACCTCGACTCGTCCTCGACTTTGGACCGTGAAAAGTATGACATACAAAAGATGAAACATAATATACCATCAACGCTAAAGGAAGCTCTGAAGAATGAACATGAAGTTGAAGTAAACATAATAAAATATGTCAAAGATTGCCACCTCTACAACAAAATATAATGTTAAATAAATTTATATAAATTAATAAAGTAATAATTTAATGTACCGGGTGTACCTTAGTTGTTGAGGCTTAGAGTTCCCACCTCTCCCGGCTCCCGGAAGTAATTTAAAATAAATATTACTCTCCCGGAATGCACAGAATTGCACGAGGTTATGCTTGAAATCCGCCAAAAAATAACAAATAGAGAAAATGACAAATTTTTTGTTAGTTCAGTCAAAGATCTTTTAAACAAATTAAATGAAACGGACAAGGCTACGTTTTATAAAAACGCAGACATTTTCTTTGAGAGATGTTTAGATTACCTGAAAAAATGGTATGATTTCGAAAACTCAGAGTATAGTAAATTGAGCATACTTTCAATGAAAAAACCGATTACCTGGGATGCTTTGAGAGACTTGGCCATTGATTTAAAGATCACTTTTGATGAAAATAAACTTTATGAAGATTTCTGCATATTGAGGAAGGTTCAAGACAGTATTGTTAAATCAAATGTAAGAGTAGATCTGAGGTGGGCAAAATTTTTCTCAACAGTCGAAAATAGAGTTGGAGATATGTTGAAGAAAGTAGTTTCATTCGTTTTGTCTATACCTGTATCAAACGCTACCTGCGAGCGTGTTTTTAGTATAGTATTCGATTTAGGGAATATCTCTTTTATTATAAAACTGTTACTAAGGTGTTTTAAGGTTTCTCGCCTTCTTTTGACCTGTAGTACCACCCATTAAAAAAAAAAAATAAGAAGACCGTAAACACCCTGTATACATTATAAACGGTATCCCGACATGTGAACATACGACAGATTAACATGAGACACTTTAACATGCGATAGATCAACATAGACACATTTTAACACACGACAAATGAGCACTGTGACATATTATCATAGCGACAGATGAACATAAGTCAATTGAACACACGACATTTGATCTCACATTTCATTTTTATTTTTATTTATTTTTATTAACAATGTTTGTAATTATTTTATGTGGGATATATGTAAACGCTTTTCATTATTTTATTGATTTTTTTTTTGTTCCAGTGTACCAATAATCGCAAGTGTACCATAAACAAACTTATTAGAACGAAATTAATGAGCACAGAGAGATATAAGGAGGTCAGAACTATAGGGGTACCAAGCTACTTGAAGGGAGAAAGAGGAAGGTCAGGAGGGAGGGTTAGGAGGATTGCGAGGCTAAGGTGCGGGAATGAAGAAAGACGAAATATATATTGGAGGAAACAGGAGGATGTGCAGGATGTGCGGGGAGGAGGAAGAAGATATAGAGCACCTCGCGAAGAGGTACAAAGAGATGACAGTATGGTCGGGGAGTACATTAGACCTGTTGCACGAAGATGGAAGGGGGAGAAGTGGGCGAGGAAATTAGAGAAAAGAAGGATAGAGATTGGGGAAGGATAACAGGAAGGGGTAAAGGAAGGAAGGAAGAAGCTCGGTGGGAAGCAGAAGGGGAGAAATGGAAGAAAGGAAGCGGGATGAGGTTACCTGGAAATGGGAAGGTAGGAAGGGAGATAGGAGGAGGGGTGAAGAAATGGCTGGAAGAGAATGGAATAAAATAAATTAAAGATGGGCGAGAGAACTGGAAGCAATCGGAGAGGGAAACCAGAATGAGAATAGGAAGAAAGAGAGGGACACTGGATCAATTCAATTCAATTCAATTCGTTTATTGAGCATAATAAATTTTACATTAATACACTTACAGAATATTTCTTAATAATAAATTCTACTAACTATAGTTATTAATATAACAATAAACAATAGTCCACCAAAAAGATGGATGGTTACACCACCTGTGAATCCGTAAGATTCAGTGCGATGGCAATATGTAATTATGTAACTAAAAAAAAAAACTGTTTGCTCTGCAAGTTGGGTGCAGGTCTGCACATTTTTAAATATGCATGTGAAAGTGACTGAAAGTTAAGATTTTAAGAAATAGTATCAAAAATAATTACATGAGAAAAAAAAGAATAATATTTGTAGTTGTTATTTTATCATTTTAGTTACTTCTGATCGGTCTAAGGTAAATATCCATTTTTTTATTATCTTCTTATAATTCAAATTAGTGATGGTTATTTTTGAATCTGCGATATATTTTTGGAAAACATTATATATTCTATTACTGTATTTATGAAAAAATGTATTCAGTTTTGATTTTTTGTATTTATTGGGGACAGCCATTCTATCAACATTTCCCCTTGTTTGATACCTGTGATTAGTGATATTAAGTATTGTTGGTTTTTTTGTTATATATTTAGCTATGGCATTAATATAAACTTGATCTACAGTGAAAACTGAAACATCCCTAAAAATTAAACGAGACGAGTATGTTCGTGGCTTACATAACATAATTTTCAAAGTTTTCTTTTGTAAAATTTTTAATTTTTTTGTATATATTTCGACGGCGCCACCCCAGGCTAGTATACCATATTGAATTACCGATTGGATCAAACCAAAGTATATTGTTTTTAAATTTTTTATAGAGTAGATATCTCTAATTTTTTTAAATAAGTGTAAGCTTTTACGAATTTTACTGCATACCGCGTCAATATGGAAATTCCACCTTACATGATCGTCGAAAATGACTCCCAGGTAGTTCATCTGTTTTTTTCTTGTTATTTTAGTACTACATATACAATTTTTTGAACGGCAGTTAGAATCATGAATTGTTAAATTTTCAAAAATATTTTGTGTCTTATTGTCATATAATGTAAAAGTTAGAAAGTGTGATTTTTCCACATTTAAAAAGAGTTTATTTTCATGTAACCAGTTTGCTATTGTTTTCAAATCATAAGTGGCCGACGTTTCTATTTCAGTCCAACTGTTGGCTTTGTAAAAGAGTACCGTGTCATCTGCGTATGATAAAATTTGACAGTTTAAAGGAATTGTGAGTAAATCATTCAGGTAAATTATAAATAATAGCGGCCCCAAAATACTGCCCTGGAAAACACCACATGTAATGGAACTTTCTGTACTGTATGAATCAGATATTTTTGTTACTTGTCCTCTGTCTCGTAAATAGCTTTTTAATAGCTCAAGTGAGATTCCTCTCAGCCCGTACCTTTCCAATTTTTCTATGAGTAGATTATGATTAACGGTATCAAAGGCTTTGGCCAGATCCAGAAATATGGCCATTGATTTTTCAGAATTATCTAAACTACTGTAAATATTTTGTGTTAATTCGATTATTGCACCTTCAGTTGAGCTACCTGATCTGAAGCCGAATTGTCGTTCTGATAACAGATTGTGTTTTGCGAAAAACGATTGTATACGTTCAGCCAATAGTTTCTCAAAAACTTTACCTATATTATTAATAATAGAAATTGGTCTATAATTGTTACAATCGAATTTATTCCCTTTTTTAAAAATGGGTGTAATTACTGATTTTTTAAATATTTTCGGGAAATATCCAACTGTGAAACATGCATTAAAAATATCACTAAGTACAGGGACAATAGAGTTTGCTAATACTTTGATAGTTTTTATTGTTATTTTGTCTGTTCCACAAGATTTGGTGTTATTTAAACTATATATTGTTTGCAATATTTCTGATTCGTCAGTTGGATTCATGAACATTGACTTTTTATTGATTATTATTTTTTTTGCAGTGGAATTCGACTGATTTACTTTAAATTTTTCACATAATTTTTTACCCACTTCAACAAAATATTTATTAAATTGTTCAGCAATTGCAAGAGGATCTGAGATTATTTGATTATTAACTTTTAGTTTGGATATTTTATCGGATGACTTATTTTTATTTACAGATTCATTAGCGATTCTCCACAAGGTCGCTGGCTTTGGATTATTATCAAGTTTTTTTGCGTAATAATTGTTTTTGGCTAATTTTATTAACCGAGGTATTTGTTTTTTGTAAGTTTCATAAACATTGGATACATCCACATTATCTGGATCTAGTTTATGTTGTTTGTAGAGGCGATCTCTTATATTTATTGATTTAATAAGGCCATCCGTAATCCAAGGGCTTCTTTTTCTGGTTCTACTAGTGATTTTCTTCAATTTAGTACAGGAGTCAACTAAAACGTTTATTTTTGAAATAACATTAGTTAAAGCCGAGTCTATACATACGTTTTTTGTGAGCTCTTTCCAACTGGTGGAGAGCCCCTTTTCTGCCAATGCATTGTAATCGATTAGTTTTAGTGTTTTTACGTATTTTTTATCCGGAAAACGGGCGCCTGTCTCTTCACATAGAATATTTAGGCTAATTGGGTAGTGATCAGTTATTTTAGATTTTAATATTGCAGATGAAAATGTATCTTTTTTGTTACTTCGAACAAAAAAATGATCTAAACAGGATTTTGATTTTTTTGTGACTCTGGTATAATCGTTAATAAATGATATGAATCCATATTCATTCATTAAATTGAGATATTCATGTGATATAATATTATCAGTTTTTCTACAGAGAATATCGATATTAATATCTCCCGTTAATATCTCATTGTTTGTGTTACAAAATTCCGACATATAGTTACGCAAGTTTTCCAAAAATATTCGACAGTCAATTGGAGGGGGTTTATAAATTACTGTTAACCCAAATAAATCATTATTTACATTAAATTCAATCCTTAAAAATTTAAAATTATTGATAGAATGTGTACATACCTTATGTGATATATCTTTATTTATAAAAAGCACGGCACCGTCATTCTGATTTATTTGACTGCCATTGTAGTAGGTGGTGTAACCATCAAGTTGGTAATGCTCTATATTATCTATTATACGCGTTTCTGTACATGCTACAATTTGACAATCTTTTTGAATGCCCGACAGTAATACCTTTAGCTCATCTAGATTTTTATTTAGCCCTCGGATGTTAGTATGAAAAATATTTAATTTGAAGTTTTGGTTTATTTGCAGGTAATCATTATATTCGTTTAGTGTAGTACATATTTCTGTATTAATTTCTGTTTTTGCTAAATCTTGAAAATAATCTAATTCCATTAAAGTAATATAAAGTGGTATAAAATAAATATTTAGATGAGATTAAGATTGAATTCTGTTCAGGTCATTCTTATTACGAATTACAATAATCGGTGAGATATCAGTTTCTCTAACAAAAATTTTTGAATTTTTAAACCAGACATACTTAAAACTATTTGCCCGGGCACGTTCCTTGGTCATCCATAATAGTTGCTTAACTTCAGAGTTTAGATTCTCGTTAAAGTATAAGATATCTCCGATATTAATATCTTTTAAGTTTCGGTTAGTTGCCACTAACCGTTTTTGTTTAAGATAGAGGTCACGTTTGTTTCTGGAGACAAAGCTAACTATTATTGAGGGGGGTGATTTTTTCCCTGGCGGAGTAGAGAGCCGGTGGGTGACATCTATATCTTCTGATGATATGTCAATTTTCAATTCTTTGGCAATGTTCAAAACAATGTCCGTACAGTTCTCATTTTGTTTTAACGGATAGCCATGTATTTCTAAATTTTTTTTGCGCATGTATTGATCTAAGTTCATGATTTTAGAGGCGGAGTTATCAATAATTTCGTTTTTTTCAGCTAGCGTTAATTCTAAAGCTTGAATTTTTTTACTTTGCTCTTTGTTTTCATCATTTTTCATCTTTAATTTATTTAAAATATCATCGTATTGATCGGACATCATCTGGACCGAGTGTTGTAATAATTTAAATTCATTTTCAATTGAGTCAATTTTTGACATTTTGGCATCTAGTTTATTAATTAATGCTTTTATTTCCACTAATTCGGCAGAAATATGAGATGTTTCACTTCCAGATTTGGATCTTGTAGACATGATCAGTGCTTTATTTATTATAAAGTTTCAAATAATGTATTAATTCAGTGCTGACTGCGAATAAACTTTATTGTGACGGTACGACACATCAAGAAGAAAGAATTGAGATAAAAAATATTGTAAATTGAATTGTATTGTACGTTTTTTATTTTTGATTGTTTTATTTCTATTTGTAATGGTTAATAACCTGAACGCCGCAAGTCCTAGGGAATAAAGAATATATATAGAACGAAATAATTCTTTTTACAAACCGACATCGAGATATACCGCAGTATAAGATTGTTTAAAGTAACCAAAAAGATTATCTCATAGATCAAAACAAAAATATTTAAAAAAATGTCTCAAAAATTACCAAATATAATTTTTCTCATAATTATTTAATTTTAGTTCATTTAAGTGGAACTAATAATTAGAAATATATATAATAATTATTTTTATAATCTTTGGTGGAACTCATTTGCTTTGATAAAATGCATAGCACAATAGATATAAGCAAAAAACTTTTCCCCTATTATTTTTATATTGAAAATAATCAAAGATGTTAATCTAAACTTTCCTTAGACAAAATTTTAATTAATTTTCAGTGGCTCAGTAAAAAAAATCACTGATTATTTTTCATTTATTAGTAGGGGTGAGTGGGGAGGAATGAGTCGCAAGAGGAATAGATCAAAGTTTATATTTTAATAATTCGCTGATAAAAACTTACAATCAAAATGGCTACATAAATCGTGCCTTCGCAAGTGTTGTAGTTGTGTGTACTTAAAGTTAGTATTGAATTTGCTTATAAACGGTGTATCCAGATCGAAGGAACACGATTTTTATCAAGAACTCGATGTATCCTTTACCCAAAAATCGAATAGTATTGAAATTTTTTCAGACAAACCGAAAGTACAGGATATCAAAGACAACTTTAATTTTTTTAATGGAAACGAATGTCGTCCTGGTTATCTTTGGATAGAGATTTTGAGAAGAAACAACTATAAACTGAACAATTTTTTAAATATCTTATAAATTTTACGGAAAATTGTATTCTCTATAGGGATTTGCAGCTAAGCACCCTACCATCTGGTGAGCGTTTCATGAACTTGTGTACATCATATAACATTTCGTTTTTTGTATTGGTTTTGTATGAAGTTTGTTTTTAAAGTTTTATTATAATCATTGAAAAATGTATAATACATATTGTTGTGTGCCTATGTGCAATTCATTGAAAAGAAGAAACCCGGAAATATCGTTTCATTTGTTTCCACTAATATCAGACACCGTATGGTTCGAAACAAAATTGGGAAAGCAAGAGGTTAGGAATCGACGCGATGTTTAGATAAACAATTTAAAAATTGGAAAAAAGTGAGCCCTTGTATCAAAGTTTGCTCATTACATTTTAATGATAGTGACTACAAAAAATATTTTCAATTTTGTATTTATTATCGCATATCTTGAAAATTCCTGTTATTGTGTGTGGGTTTGTAATGCACAAGTTTGTAGGCGTAATGCATAAATCTTTATGAACTCTCTGTTTTTTTCAGTGACTCCACACAATATTATATGCCCAGCATTGTAGATTTCTACCCCTTGGTAAACAACACGGGAATTATTATTTCCCCCAATATAGTTAAAATAATCGACAATGGAAAACCGCCATAACTTAAAACCAGATCACAAAATGCAGTATTTTTGATGTTTACAAGTAATGTCACTTCACAAAATCAGAAAATCCCAAACAATTATTTATTTTTTGTCGTTTTTTGATACACTTTTCGCTATTATTTACTAGTAAATGTCAAGTGGTATCTGATTTAGAATGGTTTCAAAAAAATCCGCGTGGCGCTACGATCTTAAAATTTTTCCCCTATAATGACTTAAAGGTAAAGTATTTTTATTTACAAGTGTTCAAAGTTCTTTCTATTTAATTTAAACACTTGTAATTCGGATATTGCTATTTGTAGTTCGGAGCATAATAAAAACTAAAATAAATAAAAATATTTCACTTTCAAGTCGTATTTGAAAGTTGTTAATATCTTTAATTTATTCTGAAGTATTGTTATTAACATATTGTTACTTAATTTTCCAATACGGTCAAAATTGGTAGTAACATTATCTTTTTAACATTTTTGTTATTAACTATGTTTTACTGTTTTTACCGACCGTCAACATATATAAGGGAGGTATTGTGATCATACCGATTTTGACATTTCGAGATTTCGATGGATCTCCACGAATTGAGGTCCCTACATAACGTTTTGACTATTTTTAGCATGATGTCTGTTGGTCTGCCTGTCCGTCTGTCTCTCCGTCTGTCTGTCCGTCTGTCTGTGTACACGTGCAGAGCAAATTCGGCTGAAAGGATTTTTATGAAACTTCATATTTAAGCTTCTGCCATCAATGGTATGAGTTGATCAACTTTTGGTAAAAATCGGTTGACTAAAAATGGGAGTTTACTCGTGTCGATTTTAAGATTTTTGTGAATATTTGACAACAGAAAAATATTTCGAAAAAAATTATTGAACAATAATTGCTATAAAAGCAATAACTAATAACTTTTATTTTTTTGATAAAACGAAAAATTTCGAATAATTTCTGTAAATTTTTTCATACTTATATGTAACGTTTCCATGGTCATGATAAATAATATCTCTGTTAGAAAATATTAGGCCAAGTTATTTCTACTCTTAGACCGGGAGCTCATGACAGTTTTTGGTCTCCGATTTCATACAACATGCCTTTTGGAGGAGAGAATATTTACCCTGTGACAACAAAAATGGGATGGTACTAAACCCCTGCACGCTTTCCGGTCATAGGGAAAATTGCATTTCCACTTAAACACAAAATTTTTGTGCTTTTCTCTGATTTAATATTGCTTACCCTTTTGTCAAAAGAAAGTTATAACAAATTTAGTCTTTTAAATATATGCATGCGATTCGGAGGGTCCCAAAGGGCTCAAACGGTCATGTGATCTTGTAATAAAAAAATATGATTTTCCGCGTTTTCATACAGCATGTCTATAATTAAAAGACTTTAAATTTGTTATAACTTTCTTTTGACAAAAGGGCAAGCAATATTAAATCAGAGAAAAACACAAAAATTGGATTTGGAAGTGGAAATGCAATTTTCCCTATGACCGGAAAGCGTGCAGGGGTTTAGTACCATCCCTTTTTTGTTGTCACAGGGTAAATATTCTCTCCTCCAAAAGGCATGCTGTATGAAATCGGAGACCAAAAATGTCATGAGCTCTCGGTCTATCTGCTGCTAGAATGTATTTTATATAAGTACTTTACGAGGGCGGTCGGTCTTGTGGTGGCCACAGCTGATTTTTTTCCCATGTAAAGCCACCTTCAAAAACAGTGACTATTTCATCCATGAACGAAAAAAGAATATTGCGCACGCGTGTAGTGATCTAACCTGTAAGAAACTTCATCCGTGAACAAGCTGGTATTTAATTCAACTTCGAAAACTCAAGTAAATAAACCGCTTACAGCGGTTACTGTGGTTAACAAGTGTTTAATTTCAATCCCTATATCATATAAACATGTTCCACCAAGGGTATTCCATTAAGACAATTATCTGGATTGTTTATTGTTCAGTATTTTGTAGAAATTGTTAGTTAGTTAGTTAAAAATTTTGGCGCACAGCAACGATGACTATTCGCGCCTCACGCAGCCCATCTAAATGACTACACTAAGGCCCGGTCTTTCCACCTTCAGATAAAGTCCCAGGTAACTATCTGACAGATAAGGTTATTTGTAACTTCATCTGCTGAGTAAATGTCAATACCAGTCAGTGAATCCAATACGTCAGTCTCATTATCCGTTAGATAACTATCCGATAGATACATTTGTATAGAAAGAAGGGATGACATTTACTCAGCAGATGAAATTAAAAATAACCTTATCTGTCAGATAGTTACCTGGGACTTTATCTGAAGGTGGAAAGACCGGGCCTAAATGTTAAAAACAATAAATTAAACAATCAATAAATAAAATCTTATACCCATACTTTTTACAAATTGTAATGTTACTAAATAAAAATTGATGTGTTTATTTTCACACATTTCAAGATTTTGTAGGTATTTAATAAGTGTAAGAAGCCAACATAATACTGGATGTCTAGTAGACCGGGAGCTCATGACATTTTTGGTCTCCGATTTCATACAGCATGCCTTTTGGAGGAGAGAATATTTACCCTGTGACAACAAAAAAGGGATGGTTCTAAACCCCTGCACGCTTTCCGGTCATAGGGAAAATTGCATTTCCACCTGCACAAAATTTTTGTGTTTTTCTCTGATTTAATATTGCTTGCCCTTTTGTCAAAGGAAAGTTATAACAAATTTAAAGTCTTTTAATTATAGGCATGCTGTATGAAAACGCGGAAAATCATATTTTTTTATTACAAGATCATATGACCGTTTGAGCCCTTTGGGACCCTCCGAATCGCATGCATATATTTAAAAGACTTTAAATTTGTTATAACTTTCTTTTGACAAAAGGGCAAGCAATATTAAATCAGAGAAAAGCACAAAAATTTTGTGTTTAAGTGGAAATGCAATTTTCCTATGACCGGAAAGCGTGCAGGGGTTTAGTACCATCCCTTTTTTGTTGTCACAGGGTAAATATTCTCTCCTCCAAAAGGCATGCTGTATGAAATCGGAGACCAAAAACTGTCATGAGCTCCCGGTCTATAGGAATATTTGTACTATTATCACATCAAAATCAAAAGTTTTTTGATAATGACTTTTTTACCTAATTTGATTACTAAGAGCTTCCATTTATCTTTTTTAAGCAAAATTTAAATAATTTGTTAAAAATCCCAGCATTTTTTCGGCATTTGCTTCGTATTCAAGTCTTCATTAGATTAATATGAAATATATTGATAAATGGCTTAATTTTTTTTCAATTTCAGAAACATGTTTCTCACTTCTAACAATTTGTTATTTGATTTATAAGTATTTCATTACTATAAATGATTTATTAGATACATTAAAAATAAAAATCTAAAGTAATTGAAACAATAGGTTGAATCACAATGTATAATAGTATAATAAAATAACTGAACAGTATACAATACACTCTACAGTGTAGAGTGTAGTGTGTGTCCATGTGCGTAGAGTCTGAACATAACACTGGGTTATCATCTGTTGAAAAAAAATTATTATAAAGTTTTACATTTCTAAAAAGATACACACTATCTTAGCCATAAATACAAAGAATCCATAACATTATTAGCCATCATTTAGCCATGAATTAAAAATATTAATTTTGTCAAAAACACAGAAACTGCAATATTTTTTAAAAACATAATCAGATAATAAATTCCTCTTGTGCGCTTCCGGCTCAAATCAATGTATATTACCTATAATTTTTTAAGATTTTTATTTTAACCCCATCGGGTAAAAGGAGGCGGGACAAGAACTTTTTGCACATTTTTAGCTAAAATCCTGTTGAAAGAAACGAATATGTATAAAAAAAAGTTCATTACGTTCTTTAATCTACGTCTTAAAAGCTTTCTTTTGATACCACAAATTAAATTTTAAAAAATATGTTTTTTAACGACACAAAAATCGAAAAACTAATCTGATCAAAAATTCCTATTGAACTTCAGTTCTCATCAATGTTTTTTTTTAACTCTCAGTATTTTTCCTATATGTGGGTCAAAGAGTTGTATAAGCATACCAAATTTAAGTTAATGTTAAGCCGTTTGGCTACAATTTCCACCGTACAGACAGACAGACCCATGAGTGACATTATAAGGGTTATTTGGTGGACACACCTAAAAAACCTTAAATAAAAAAATATGTATCTCTTACCTTTTTCTTGGATCAACAGGAGTAACAAAAAACCAATAAAGAGCACTGGCCAAATACGTAAAACCGATCAACAACCAACTTGACCATTTAAAACAATGGAACAACATCAAATAGTGTGGTCTTTCCAAAGCTTTCGGGACAATAATACAAAATCTATCATTCAACACTGGTGTTAAATATTCAATAACATCCAATCCAAAACCTTGTACAAATCTAGAGTTGAAAGATGCATCAATAGTTCTGTTAACCACTTCTCCAAGACCTCCAAAATATTTGCCTTTATACTCGTATCCATAATCGGTCTCCATGCTTGCTGCTATTGGTGTTATTTTAAGTAACTCGCAGAGTGTTTTTAATACCATTCCATCCAGACCAACATAGCCGAGGGATAGTGATAGGTTTTTATAGATCGGATTTTCGGATAAGCTTTTGGAGAATATTTTGATAGCAGTTGGTACTCGTGGAAAAAGTGATACTTTCAGAGGGTACCAGTTTAGTTTTTGTAAGGATCTACGATACTGGGATGGATCGTTTATCGCATCTTGGATTTTATATTTCAGAACCTGCAAAAAATACGCATTTTAACGAGAATATTATACCAGGTATTTTATTAACAGGTTGTTGACCGGTTACAAGTTACTTCCTGTTTTCACACCCAAACATTGTTGACCGGGCATGTGTTCGACAGGTAAATCCAATGAAGACAGTCTTTATAAAATAAGGCCTGTTTTGGATTACTTTCTTTGGAAATTTCAGTCTTTGTATGTACCTAAACAGGCCTATATAGGGCCAGTTTCTGAAAGCTTGGCCGAATTTAATCTTTTGGTTAAACTCGATTACAATATAACATTCCCATAAGCAACCATTTTCTAACCGTTTGGTTATAGTAAACTAAGCTTTCAGAAACCAGCCCATAGTGGACAAATCAGGTGTAGAACATGTAATCCGGCAAAGATAACAAAAAATTGGATTTTAATGAGAATGCTCTGTAAAAATCAGACTGGCTACATTTGCAACTTCGAGATCTATACCGGTGAAGGCAAAAAGCTAGAAGAATAGTTATTTATATATCTACGGAGTATATATATATATATATATATATATATATAGCTTCACAAGCCTTTTGGCTAAAGCTATTATTTTTGTAATAATAATAATAATAAAATAATTAATGTAAGCTAAAACTCGATGTAAAACACAAAATTGCCTTTAGGTCAGTCGTTCAATCAACTTCAGTCTTTTATTTTACTAAAACATACCTTTTGAAGTCTTATTTAGTTGTGTTCGAAAGTCATTATGAAGATTTATAAATTTTAAAAGTGTTTATTTAATATAGGGGCATTTGTATTGGTATCTCTAAATAGAACAATGTTTACATTTGACATTTTATAATACGTTCTAATGTGTTTTGATACTTGTGTTCACATATATCTAACTTATAGTAATTTCTAAAAAAAATTGTTATATAGTTTGTTGTTTATTTTTTTGTTTAGTTATATATTTTGTTATATATAGATTTCCATTTGATATTGTGTGTAGTGCATAGCTTTTTAGGTTAAATTCAACGTACTTTTTTTTACTATTTTCTTTTTTTTATTTCTTTTTTTTTTATCATATTTTTGGATCACATCAGCCCTTTTTAAGACTATTTTGACTATTAGAACAGTTTATTTGTTTCTATTCTGTTCTTATTCTTATATTTTCATTTCATTTCGATACAAGTGACAGCGTACGAATATTACATTCGTTAAATGGATGAATGTAAACGTACTAAATATGACGTCACAAAAACATGTGACGTTTCCAGTGACGCAACTGCACTGATTCGACGACTACCGTATAGCAACGCAATGCGTTTTAATGAGTTTTAGCTTACATCCAGTTTTAAGACTTTTATGCAACCAGGTATAAGAACCATATCTGGATTATCACTTTTAGCATCACATATATCAAGATAATTATTACAACAACGTTTCTACAGCTGATATATTATTAGAAAAGAAATCACTAATCTGTGGTAGGGATGGGAAAAAAACATCGATGTATCGAAAACATCGATGTTTGTTTTAAAAACATCGATGTTTTTACCATCGATGGTCAGCTGGCGATAGTATCGATAAAACATCGATGTCTACTACCGATGTCGATGTTTAAATTCAGAAACTACCGCTAGAGGCGTTGGAATCTTAAAAATTAAATTTTTATTAAAATTAGTACACAAAATATAAGCGCCATCTATTCTGATATAACATAACTAATAGTGTTAGTTTTTGCAAACAATGCGAACGACCAACGACGCCAACACACTTTTTCTTTTTGGGTCTTGTTGACACTTTCCCAGTTGTTATTCCTCCAATCCCTGGATTTTTGTAAGTTGTCATTAGCTATTTTTTTATATATTGAAGTTGACTTTTCCGGAACAAAATGATCAAAAGCTTCAATTAATCGGTAAAAGTAACTAGAAATGAAAATCTAGTTCTGCCTAAACCAAAGGAACAGATTTAATTTTAACTTAAAAAAGTATAAAAATAATTGTGTATGACAGTGTTATTTTTATGTTAAATAATATAAAATTAACATTAAGATTACTATATTAGTATTGTAATAAAATCCAATATTTCATTTTAGAAATGTAAAAATAGTAAGGTCTGTTCCTTTGGTTTAGGTGGAACTAGATTTTCAATTCTAGTTACTTTTACCGATTAATTGAAGCTTTTGATCATTTTGTTCAGGAAAAGTCAACTTCAATATATAAAAAAATATCTAATGACAAATTACAAAAATGAAAATTGCTGTTAGATCCGCCTAATCGTTTGGAATAGACTGTAGGTACAAATTAGGATTATTATATTGGGTATAATAATATTAATGTGAAATTAATTACTATTAAAAAGGAATATTTCTATTTCAAAATATAATAAATGCTTTTTGTGTATTATGTGTTACTTTTTTCGTATTTTATCTTTACATTATTAAATAAAACCTATATAATATAAATAAATAGCTTTTTTAATATTAATAAAACATCGATGTTTCCGATACATCGATGTTTTTCCTTCGATGTTTTTTTAACATCGATAGTAAGCGCCGATGTTGACATCGATGTTAAACATCGATGTTTTGCCTTCGATGTACAACCCTAATCTGTGGTACCATAAGGAAGAACCGTGGCTTTCCAAAGGAACTAAAAGAAAAATCAAAGAATCTTCAAAGAGGAGAAATAATATTTTTATGTAAAGCAACCATTTTAGATATAACAACCGGTGATATGAGGTCGCTTTTGCGTCAAATCGTCGGTCAATAATGTGTTAAATTTCAATTTGGAGCAAGATGTGCATGATTGAATTTTCGCCTCGGGTGCAAACGTATTATTGCCTTCAATGCTAGTTATTAATACACGAATAAACACTCACATATAAGTGTGAAAAATATAAATAACTGTCAGTTTTGCTACAAAAAGTAAGTTTAATATCCCTTCGTCCTTCAGATGAAGCAAATGCATTACTTTGATAAATGGAAAATAGCAAATATTACGCCGTGTCATAACTCACTGGTGATGCAGCTGCGTACAGTGCAATGATATGTGCCGCATGATAGAACGGAAACACCTTATGCAGCTGATATAAGATAGTTAATTGTCTTCGTGTCATTCTTGACAATTTTAATATGGTTTGATACATTTTCAGTATTCCTGAACATGTGCAGCGAAAATGAGTGACAGAAAATTATATATAAGAGGAAATTAATATCATGCTTTTGATGATATTTAAATTAGTTTATATTAAATTATAACATAATGCATTAAATAATTAACATTGAAAATTAATTAAATTTAACATGGTCAATGTATCCATATTTGATTTACAGTTGATATTTTTCAATATAAAACTCAGAATATTTCTGCAGTGGCGGATTTAGCCCAGGCCCGGGGAGGCGGCTCGCCCTCCTCGGTAACACTTACACTGGATGCCAGTATATACAGTATTGGCCATAAAGATTGCAACTTTAAACATTTTTCAATTTTTCAAATTTTAATAATAATATTGGAAAATAAATACTCTTAGTTCTATAATTAAATCATATTTTGTCTGTTACATCAATCAATAGTCAAATAATCTGACTTACAGATTAATAATAAATTATTTTTTCATTTTTGCTTGGACAAAAATATTGCAACTACTTGAATTTTCTTGTTATATGCAGGTTTTATCCATAAATAATATGTAGTGCACAAGTAATATTTCAGTTTACATTTGTCGATCATGGGTCGTAGTAAAACTGTTTCAAGTGAAATTAGAAACTTAATAATTTCAGACGGCCACGAAAAATACAAAACGAACTGATAAAAAAATTATTTATTTATCTACCAATAACCCCTTTCTGTCATCGGAGAAAATTTTGGGCCTTTTGCCACCAATGGATCAAGAAAACATCTCAACAAGAACTATTCGCAGAAGATTAGTTAGTGAGGGTCTTTTTAGTCGACGTCCTGCTAAAAAACCACTTCTATTCAAAAAGAATGTGAAGGCCCGATTAGAATTTGCTAAAAATCATATTGACTGGACTGTGGATCAATGGAAAAAAGTTATTTTTAGTGATGAATCTAAGTTCAATTTGTTTAAAAGTGATGGTGTAAGTTACGTTAGGAGGCCTGCTAATAAAAGATTAGTTCAAAAATACACCTTGCCAACAGTTAAACATGGCGGAGAAGGTGTGATGGTATGGGGCTGTTTCGCGGGATATGGTATGGGTCCTCTATACCACATTGAAGGAATAATGGATCGATTTAAATATAAAGACATCCTTCAGAATGGTACGGAACCTTATTCTGATGAGTTCATGCCTTTAAAACATATTTTTCAGCATGATAATGCCCCAAAACATTCTTCGAAGTTGGTCAAAAAATGGTTCGAGGATTCAAAAATTAACGTAATGACTTGGCCGTCACAGTCACCCGATTTAAATCCAATAGAAAACCTTTGGGAGATTGTCGACAGAAAGATTAGAAACAAAACGCATTCAAATATTGAAGATTTCTTTAAAGCTTTGCAGGGAGCCTGGTCTAATATTGATAATGAAATGATTACGAAATTATTATAATCAATGCCGAAAAGATGTCGGGAAGTTATAAATACTGGTGGTTACTATACAAAATATAAAAAATGATCTGTTAATAATAATTCATTTTCTTAATTAATAAAAATAAAGATTTTTTAAGAGTAGTTGCTATCTAAAAATAGAATTTACTATTAAAGTTTAATTTTTTACTATAATATATGTTGAGGATTGTTAAAGGTAAGAATTACATTTTTTTAATTTTAAAAATATTGAATAGCATAAAAATAAAAGAGGATTATCAAAAGTTGCTATCTTTATGGCCAATACTGTATGTTACTAAACAAAAATGAAAAAATCGACAAACAGCCCACACTGAAAAATGCTAATTGATCGCACCCGAATTGATATTCGTCAATATAAATTAGTCTTACTCGCTTCAAAATCTTATCTCGTTCATATACACATGTAAACCGAGAAGAAACAACAATTTTTCATGTTTTATTGAGTTCAAGTGCATATTTTTAATTATATTATGGCTAAAAAACGTGAACTCGCTGTGGCAGAAAGGAGTCAAATTATCTTGCTCCATTCACTAGGACAGTTGCAGGTGAAAATTTAAAAAAAAATGGAGTGTTCAAGAAAAGCCGTGCAAATTACTATCAAAAAGTTCCAAGAGACTGATACTTATGAAAACAAACAAAAAACCGGAAGAAAATGTGCAATTACTTCCAAAGATGATCGTTTTATAAAGAGAAGTGCTCTTTGTAAACGCTCAATATCGTCAAAAGAGCTGGCTGGTAATCTGTGGGAGCACAGAGAAGTTAAAGTTTCTTCTAGAACAATTATAAGACGTCTAGTGAACACAACTGTTGACCGAATGACACAAAAAACTTCACCTTGAGTGGGCCAAAAGACATTTAAATTGGACACATTGAATGAGCAAAAATCATTTGAGTCTAATGTAAGCATTGCAATGATTTAATGTACTTACGAATTTAACAGAAAAATTAATTTCTAAGCAATTATTGCACTAACAATATTAAATTTAATTTACTATAAATTTACGAAATTAAGGTTGTTTTCTTCTTTTGTTGATCAGCTTTTTGCACAACCTGGAGCCATCTTTGTAAGCCTTAGGTGAAGCATTTCATCCTAAAATCATCATTCCTATGGTCAAATTTGGTGGTGGTAGCATCATGATCTGGTAGTGATGTCCGCCAGTGGCTTAGGCGAAATCTTTTTTGCGAGCGACGCATTATTCAGTTCGTTATATTACCATGCTTAATGAAGTTTTGAAGCCATCAATATTAAAAGTATTTGATGAAGACAATCCAGAATATGTTTTTCAAAAGGACAATGCCCCCTGTCACAAAGCCAAAACAACAAATGAATGATTTTCCAAAAACAATGTGCCACCTTTCACATGGCCTCCCAGTCACCAGATTTATCGCAAATTGAAAATTTATGGTCGATTCTAATAAATAAGATCCCAGCAAACATTCAACTAACGGCCGAATGCTGGCAAACTGCTTTTATGCTGGTAAATTACTGGCACCAAAAGTAAGTGCAACGCCAGTATTAATAATGTACTTCACATTTGTATTTCGCATTCCGCCTATACGAAGTACTTTACCAGCATTTTATAAGCACTCTTCTTCACTCATACTTTTTACTTAAAACCATCAGAAATGCCCCTAAATTTAATTTAAGCCCACCAGTACGAGGGCTACCTTTTAAGTTTTTACAAAAACTAAAAAAGATTTTTTTTTTGATCTAACTGTTTTGTTGCTTTTCAAAATATTCGCCTTTAAGATTTATACACTTTTGCATGCGTTCAAACCAATTCTCGAAACATTTTTTTCAATCTGAAGTTGGTGTCACAAAAAAATGGTTTTCGAAGACTTCAACAGCTTCTTGAGGTGATGAAAATCGCTGTCCACGCATTTTTTGTTTGACATTGGGAACAAAAAAAGTCCTTAGGGGATAAATTAGGTGAATAAGGGCAATGAGACATTAATTCGATGTTTTTCTCTTTCAAATAATCAATTGACGTGCTGTGTGGGAGCTTGCATTATCATGATGAAGAATGATGCGACGTTTTTGGTTGTTTTTCATGATTTTTGTCGATGACTTCTGGCAAACAAATTGTTGTATACCATTCAGCATTAACTGTTCCCCGATCCTCTAAAGGAATGATTGCGACATATCCAGTACAACCGAAGAAACAAGCGATCATTTTCTAGGAAGTGCTTCGTGAATGAACAACTTTTGTGGGTTTTGGCTCGTCTTGGAAGACCCAAAAAGTGGATTGCTGCTTAGTTTCCGGTTTATATGAATAAATCCAAGTTTCGTCACCTGTAACCATGTTGTATACAGATTTTGCAATACCCAGGTAGAATTTTTTTAGCATTCCCTTACACCAATCAATGCGAGCCTTTTTTGGGCTTCGGTCAAATTATGCGAAATGCATCGGGAACAGATCTTTTTCACAGTTAAATGTTCATGCAAAATCGAATGTATTGCAATCTGTGATATGCCAAAAGATGCCTCTATCTCACAGCGTCACATGCCGATTTTCTTCAATCATTTTGAGCACAGCATTGATGTTTTTTTAAATCACAACCGTTTTTGGTCGACCTTCACGAGATTCATCACTGACGGACGCACGACCACGACGAAATTCTTCAAACCAATTGTAAACAGTCTTTTCTGATGGTGCTTCATTGCAAAAAGTTGGACGAAGCGAATTTATGCATTGTTCTTGAGTTCGGCCTTTACTAAAATCGTAGAAAATGATCCAACGAAACGAGTAATATCCATTTTTTCATAAACTTATTTTTTTAAACGCTCACTGTCAACAAACTACTCGGTCAATTTATAAGCTGTAACTGATTTCAAAGTAAAAAATGTCAAATTTTACGAATAGGTATAGTAATGACACATTTCAATATTGCCATCTAGTGGTCGTTTGTAAAAACATAAAAGGTAACTCTCGTACATGTACACGCGACCTCATACATCAAACAAAATACTTATAATTGATGACTTGTCTAGTTTTCCAAAGTACAAATTAAATCCTTAATTATTTCAATTGGTAACTGTTCCTTTGAGTAATCTGATCGCTAGGACGACATACAAAATTATTCAACTAATAAAGAACGAAAATAAAAAAATATTTGCGTAGTTTCCTAAATTGGTTTTCAGTACGTTTTAAATAATTACACCAAATAAATAAATACACTTAAAAAAATACACCATCTTTGAAATGTTATTCCATTTAAGCTGGATATACAAGGTGTCTCAAAATAAATTTTATATTTAGTGGATCGATTAAAAAAAAAGTAAGCCGTATATAGAAAAAATGTTTATTAATTATTAAAATACACTTTTTGGGGATTTATTTCTTAAAAATAATATCGTCTAAATGTAGACCCTCGCGTTCTCGGCACTCATTTAATCGAACAGTAAAATTACTTATGACGTCTCGGCAGGTGGACTCAGGGATAGCTGCCATTTCGTGACGGATATTTTCTTTCAAATGCGCCAGTGAAGTCGGTTTATTGGCGTAAACTTTAGATTTAAGATAACCCCATGGGAAAAAGTCCATAGGGGTTAAATCTGGACTGCGTGGAGGCCAATTTATGTCACCTCTCCGGGAGATCAATTTGCCTGAGAAAATTTCACGAACACGTGGCAGAGACATATTGGACGTGTGTGAAGTTGCTCCGTCCTGTTGGAACCATATTCTTTGGTTATAGCCAGGAAAGTTTTGCAGTTCAGGTACCTAGAAGTTGTCTAACATCTCCACATAAAACTCTGAATTCACTGTAACTGCACGCCCCCTTTCGTCTTCAAAAAAGTATGGGCCGATAATTCCTCGCGCCGACATCGCAGCCCATACGGTCACTTTAGGCGAATGTAGGGGTTCTGATGTTTGCGTTTCGGATTCGTTGCACTCCAGTAGCGGCAGTTCTGCTTATTTACATGGTCATTAAGATGAAAATGAGCTTCATCCGAAAACAAAATGTTGGTAAACGTTGAAAATCGCTCAATCACCTGATTTACGAAATTAAGCCTCTGACTGGCATCTTGGGGCTTTAATACTTGCACCAATTGAATTTTGTAGGGGTGCAGCTTTAGGTCTTTGTGCATAATGCGATGTAATGATGATCTATGCACATTTAAAGCACTTGCGCGCTTCCGAATTGAAAGGTTTGGGTCGTCACGAACAGACTGATTAACATTCTCCACGTTTTCTACCGTTCTTGATGACCTAGGTCGCCCGGATTTTGATTTATCCAGCGTTGTACCAGTCTCTTCAAACTTTTTAACCCAATGTCGAATGAGAGGAATGCTTGGCGCATCATTTAAGTGGCGAAAACCTCGAATACTGCAAAATTTTCTACGCGCTACAGTTGCCGAAACACCGTTTTTGTAAAACTCTCGCACGCATAACGCGCGGTCTGCTCCCGAGAAACGCTCCATAGCGACTAAATTCCCAAGAGCCAGGCTACCAATTGACATAACCCCCGCGCCCCTCGGATACGTTGCGTTCACGCAGTAAGCTAAATAAATATAAAATTTCTTTTGAGACACCTTGTAGTTGTTTGTGAAAATTATTTTAAAAACTGTTCATGCGCATTTTATTACTTTGTTATATTTTACAAGACCCTCATCACATTACATACACTTCACATGTCTTTTCAAATGAAATGTGATTTTAATTAGGATAATGAATTCATTTCATTCTTTTAACATGTTTCAGAAAACTGAGAAAACTGTCTAAATTTTAATAAATGTGATGACTATAGAAATTCTGTCAGAATTTGCTTGTCTTTTGTCTTGTATTGTTGAGGCTTGTTGCTACGTAGAAAATTTTTCCCATCTCCAGAATAAATCCCTATACCTCCATGTTATAAACAACAGTTGTTTATTAGGTTAGGTTAGTGGAGTTATAGAATGGAAGAAGCCGAAAGAGTCAGAGAACCAATATAAGAGATCAACTTTACTAAACAACCTTAACCTATAATGGTTAGTATAGTCGGATTGCTGATAGGTGACTGTTCGTTGGTACAAGTATCGATATTCAATACTATATGCTTTCTCTGTCTATATCATTATAATTATTTGCATACCCATAGTAACGTATAGTGACGCAAGTTGACAACTAACCTTCCAAATTATTTGAATAAAAAACATAGTATTAGAAAGAAACGGCATGATTCGTAGATATCTTTACTAATTAGAGCGCGAAAATAAATTTACCGCAGTACTCAAACAAACAAAATTATTAATTTTAAGGTAATAATTATAAATAAGGAAAAATTTATACTCATACGTATTTTAGATTATAATTTGTTGTTTAATTAAATTAAATTTTTATGTTACCCCTAAGTACAAAGTAATAAAATATTACGTAAAAATATATTTATTCATATAAATATATTTTTAATATATATTGCCACAATTTGTATTTAAATGTTTATTTTAATTTTAAAACAATTAGTCACCTTAATGCATGATATCGTCGTCATCTGAACTTTCGCTGTCATTTCCTTTATTTATTATTATTGGATTAATATCATCAACAATCCTTTCCCTTCCCCACCATTCATTTATTAAATTTTCGATTTTTTTAACAAATTTTGCCCAAGTTTCACAACTAGTTTGATCACAGGCTACTTGCCACATTTTCAAAACTTCGTCACTATATTCGTGTCGACCAATATGTTTATCATAATATTTTCTTGTTATACCCCAAATTAGTATTTGTATACAATGATAAGGAGGTAATCTTACTACTTCAGGATAATACGTTTGTGCCAATGCATCAATAATATAAACTGGTTCAGATTTTTCTTTCTTAACAATTTTTAAAAGATCACATTTTAAATCATTTTTTTTTTTAAAGTTATGTTATTATTTATAAGCAGTTCACTTTTGTAAGAACAAACTAAGAAGGAATTTAGTTTTTAATAGTTTGCACCTTTGAAGCTGTATGTTATGTTGGCATTAAAAAATGTCATTTTTTTAAAATGTCGATCCATTTGACATATGTCATAATGAAAAATGATAAAGTCTGTTCCAAACGGTTAAGCGGAACTAGATTTTGCAATCTAGTTACTTTCATCGTTTAAATCGTGCTTTTCGGCCGTTTTGTTTAAGCTTTGTAAATCAAACTTTCAATAAACATTTTATGATTAAGGTTAATATCATTTTAAAATATAATTTTCTTCATATTTTGATTTTTTGTGTCATTCTTAATACAAATTTCCATTTATTTATTTTTTTTGTCATTAAAATACGTAAAAAAAGGGGTATTTAATTTTGACATATGTCATTCGTTTCCATGGTTTCATTGTTGAAATTTTAAATTTTGACATTCCAACGTGAAAAATTAAATAACCCAAGCAAGGTCCCTTCTCGTGACAACTTAAAAGAACAAAATTCCCAGTTCCGCCTAACCGTTTGGAACAGAGTGTATCTTAATTATAATGATCATAACCTTATCAAGCTAAAGTCGGTTTTACAGCGTAAGGAATATTTTTAATTGACATTTAAAGTCAGTAACACACTATAAAAGTAACCAAAATAACCAGATCTAGTTTGTTCTTACAAAAGTGAACAGCCTATATTAGGCAATTTTGAATTTCAGAATACCAGACACTGACAGCTAAGACAAATAACAAAAAACATTTTTAAAATCGCTGAAAAATAGTAACTAGATTATTATATGAATGTACTACTTGATACATACATGTAACAGAGTACATACAATACATTGATTTAGTTTTAGTCTTAAGATTCTTAAATCCGACCTTGAGAATTAACTAACATTCAACTTATTTTAGCACTAAGATTAAAACTGACATGAAATGTGCAGGTTATATATTACGAACTATTAACAATTTTATTATTGTTTTCATTCCGGAACATTTTTATTCACAATGTTTATTTCTTTAATCGTTATCTATAACCAAAGATTTTGACTTTTGACGTTTTAAATATTAGTTATAACAAGCTTTGTTCGTCAACACTGAACGAGGACACTATGCGCGTGCGTTAAACTCGGCATTTCATTGGTTATTTATTAAAACTAAATCGTTGTATAAACTCGTACTCATTCATTACGCGTAAGACAAAAACTAAGACTAACACTAAAATTAAAACTAACGCTAAGATTAAGGCTGTGTTGAATAAACCCACCATTATACTCTAGTTTTACGTAAATCTTATCAAAATAGCTGTTTTTTTTATTAATTTTCATAAATTAATCTACCATTCAAAACCTTAAGCTGCGTTCACAGCTCTTAAATTAGTCGACTATAGACTATTACTTGTGCACTATCGATTGCCACTAACAAGTTTGTCATATGGTAACGCGGGCGACCGTTCAGAGCTCTAAATTTAATACATTATGCTTTGTCGATTGTAGTTAGTGCGTTGTTTTAATGAGACAGACATATAAACACATATTAGCTATCTCACTTTATATAACCTAAAAAATACTGTCACACATATTTCAACAAATTTCAGAAATCGTGAAACGAAAATGAATTGCTGTAGTTGCGGTTATAATTTTTTTATTTTGTATTTAAAAATTAGTAACAAATCACGATCTCGCTGACGGCGGGTTCATAAAAAGTCACAAATGCGGTTTTTTCAACGTAATTGGTTTGAAAAACATAGATGTCACAACATTCGTGACGCATTAATTCAGAGCTGTAAACGCTTTCGTTAAACTTTTAAACTATTTACTAATTTTATACATAATGCATAGTCTATAGTCGACTAATTTAAGAGCTGTGAATATAGCTTTATAGTCTCTAGCTAAATAAAACCTTGGACAAAACTGAAATTTGAGTTTTTTGTAGTCCACGAATTGACTTATGCTTATACTGAATTGTATATTGAATTGTTTTCAATATACTACTTTATTTTTCTTCGGACTGCACGGACACGCCTGCATTCCTTGGAGATGGTTCTGTAGCCCCTATGAGCTCATGTGAGTCCATGGAGATAGTGGTGTAGCCCCCATTAGGCGTTGTATTATGCGTATGGAAAGTGTGAAATAAAGAAACGCTTATGAGACTTTTTTTTAACACTTTTTACATTTTTTAACAATCACCATAAACACACGTTTTACCCACAAAACAAATGAAATATAATACAGTTTTTTAAACAGTCGTAGAAAAACACATTTTCCTACGACTACTATCTCATTTCGATACTGTTAGTTGATAAGAAATTAGCTTAATTTCGCATGTTACCCACATGCGCAAGCAAGGGATGCGGGAATGATAAATGCGCCCCAATGCGCATGTGCTTTGTGCGGGAAAGAATAAATTTACAGTAATGAGCATGTGCAGTTTCCGAGAATTTTCAATCCCGTACGGGCTGCGCGCGCATTAATGGCTGTTAACCATATTTATATTGTATTTTCTTGATTAATTATTTATTGAAAAATGGTAATCGGAGGAAAAGCATAGTGAGCAGCACGCGCAGAATACATATTCTGCGCTAATTGCACAATATACTATTTTCAGACTCTTTTTCAAACAGTAGTAGAAAACTTTGTGTGAAACAGATAGAAAAAGTTTATTTTTCTGTGCATCACGTGTTTTTGATTTCGGCTATGCCTCTACAAAAAAGCTCACACCTGTTACGGAAAAATTACTTTTCCTTACTACTTGCACAAAAACTTGACAGTACAATACTTGACTAAAATTGTTTTCTAACTCACCTTTCCCCACAGATGTTTGGATACTGGATAGAATGGATCATGTGTATATAACAGTTTCCAATCGCAAGTGCATGGCTGTTGCACTTCAAGATTTAGCACTCCAAAGTTAGTCCATATTCTATTGAACAATCCTTCAATCGCCTCTTCAGAGAGTCTCTTTGTAGATATAAAAGCTATAACATAGATCCCTCTCGGATTCGGAAAAACATTAGACCAGTTATTTTCTAGATGTTTGTAAAAATCGTTTTCTTCATTCACAAAAATAATGTATCTATAACAATATTTAGATTTAGATTTAATTAATATAGATAGAGGAGATATTGTAAAGATATATGTATTAGAGCAGCGGTTTTCAAACTTTGTTCAATATCGACCCCCTTAGAAAAAATCCCATCTCTGCCCCCCCCCCCTATTTAGGAAATTTATAAACAATTTATAAATAATTTCTTTATTGAAATAATAATCACAAAAGTAGCAAAAATGTGTAATGTAAATAGTTTCTCTAATTCCTAAATATTTATTTTCACAACATAAATCACGAAAATCATATAAAAATAAATTATATTAATATTAAATATGTAATACAAATTAAAAATGTAATAAAAATCAATTTTAATGTGAAGTATGGGCTTGTTTCTTCGCACATAATTCGTTAAATCGCGGTTTATATGAAGAAAGAGCCACTCTCATTTCGTCTTCCATTACGTCTTCATTAACCGTGCGCGATATTTTGTTTTAATAACTAATGTGGAAAATCCTGTGACCCGCGACCCCCTGGTGAATCTTGTACGACCCCCAAGGGGGTCGCGTCCTCCACTTTGGAAACCGCTGTATTAGAGTATTAGAGAAATGATACTATAAATGATGACCTTTGTGGGAGTGGTAATTTCAGAAATAAAATTTCATTATTATTTAAAGTAAAATTATTCAATTAGTTAAAAAGTATTCAATTTATTCAAATGTAAGAACTAATCTACTTTAAGATAAACTTTCTCAAGGGTTAGTTGAGATATCACATATTTTTCTAGTTAAGCATTAAAAAGATACAGAGTGATTTACCGGTCGTATATTATATGATTAGTTTGAAAGAACGTTATTGTTTAGATCAAAATAGTAACAGTCAAATGTTTACACAGATGCAGATAGGCGACAATATATTTTCAGTGAGATGGACCGCGTAGTAATTAGAGTCAAAAATTAATCACTTGGGTTTATAATTTATTGGTCATAGAAAGATAAGTTTATAAAAGGGTTGTTGTTAATGTGGAGAGCTGATTATTTTTACAACGACAAAAAATGGGGTCAGAGATCAGATAATTAGTTTAAGAAAAGAGTTGGAAAAATCTTGTGAGAGACAAAATGAGTGATGAATAAAACGCCACCGTGAACGGACGAACCTCCCAAGTAATTTTGGTAGAGAAACCCGGTAGTTGTAAGTAAACCAGAAGTAATCTGGAAGTGTTGAGGTCTGTTTGAAATTAAATAACGAACCTCGTAACGGGTTAAACACCGTGAGTGTTGTGAGGTGAATACGGTGGAAGTGGGGTTTTGTGAGTGTCTCTCATGGGATTTTATAGCCAGCGATAATTGTAAGTTCTAATGTAATCAATAACCTTTTCGATTCTAATTAAACATTAAACGTAGATTAAGTAAAATGCAGACTTTAATTCAAACACCCTTATTCCTCTCATAAAGAGTCTAAGCAACCAACCGGCGAATCCTTTAGATTTTCAGACTTGATACCGCTCGCAAGTTTTGGAAATCCACTATGTGGAGGGCCTTTCAAAGTAAGTACCATGTAGTACAAATGAAATTATTTAAATTCATCTAGCCAACCTTGACGTTTCGACCGATCCTAGAAATGCCCCCACACCTTAACTAAATTTTATTGAAGTGATTAAAAAAATAAATATAAGCCAGAGCAAGGACACAAGTGTAATAATTAGTGAAAAATATACAGGACTGGCTCCTTTGAAGCAATAGAACTGATGATGATAATAAGGACGAGTTTAGGTAGAGCAAGATTAAAATAGACCATATTGACAACAGTTAAATGACAAAAAAATTATGTGAAGTGTGAATTTTCACACTAGCAAAAGAATGATGGGGATAGAAAAAATCTTAGGTCATTTTCGGCTTTTAGGTCAAAAGTTTTAAGTGGGATACACTATGTTTTGCCCATATCACAAAAAATAAGTTCATTTTTGTTTACTAGTGTAATTTTATATTTACCTACCTGTAATTTAAGTCAGCAGAAAAACTTCTAATCCTTTTTTGTAACTGCGTTTCTCTTTCAGCTTTTGTTTCCTGAACATAATCCAACACTTCCTTCAAAGTAGCATTTGTTCCATCCAAAGAATCAAAAGAACAATTGGATTTATAAAAATTCTCTTCATAACACTTCTGCTTTCTATACCACTTTATTCTCTGCATTTTTATAAATCTCTCTTCTTCAAAATCATCTTTATTTTGATAAAAATTCGTTTCAACACGACACTCTGGGTCATCATTTATAGTTTCAAAAGTTTCCAAATTATACTTGGTGATGGTAAAACTTTTTCTATACAATTTGTGTTCGGATAATCGGATTAAAACTTGACTTATGAATTCTTGGATTACCTTTGAATTGTTATCAATCTCAAATATGGAAATTTGTAAATGTTTTGAGTTGTAAAACATGTAGTAATAAAAATTCCAGAAATCTACTTCGTCTACATGGCATATTTTTGATATTTTACTCTCTTCAACTTTTATAAAACTCCTTGCAGGAGTTAAAAGGATGAAAAGGATATAGAATAACATTCTTGAGGTAATATAGAAGTTAGATGATTGACATTTAAAAGAACGATAATAATTTTCCACAAAGAAAAATAAAGTATTTTTATTCCATTACGAATATTGCAAATATAAAAAAACTTCTTTTTTAGATAAATGGGATGTTTTTGTAATCTTTTTCACAATTTTTATAGGATTATTATCTCAGGGTAGTTCTGAAGTAATTTCATTTTTATCGTTATTTATATATTCAATATATTCCACTGTTTATACCATTAAACTAAGCTTAGGTTATCATGGTACTGTACCTTTTCAATTCTTTTCTATGGTAACATAGACGCTGACTACTGCTGTATCTAAAAAATTAGAAGTTTTCGAGTTTTTGACTTATCGTCGTATTCAGAAGATCCAGAACAAAAAGGGAAAAAAGCCAAAAATACTGTTTACGGTGAAGAAGAGGAAACTCGATTACCTTGGACCAATAATGGGAAATAGCTACAGGTATAGCTTTCTGCAACTGATATTGCAACTAGGGATGTGCGATACTGAGAAAGTATCGATATTTGGGTATCGATAATATCCAATAAAAATTATCGATACCGATATCGCATCGAAAAAAAATATCGATATTTTCAAGAATCGAAAGAAAAAATTAATATATTTTCTGTGAAACGTAAAAAAACATTTTATTCTTATAATAACAATCTAATTGTTTTACAATAAAAAAAATCAGCTGTGACCACCACAGGACCGACCGCCATCATAAAGTACTTGTATAAAATACATTCTAGTAGCAGAGTAGAAATAACTTGGCCTAATATTTTCTAACAGAGATATTCAATGGGATTCCGAAACCTAACGTTAGTTCACGCCGGCGTGACATTTGAAATGAACCAATTAAAAACGTTTATTTCAAAATATCTGCAAAGTGATTGGTTCTTTTCAAATTTCACTCCGGCGTGAGCTTACGTTATTTTTCGGAATCCCATTGATTATTTATCATGACCATGGAAACGTTACATATAAGTATGAAAAAATTAAAACTTGGAAAAAATTTCGAAAAATTTCTCAATTTTTTTTCGTTTTATCAAAAAATGTCTCAAATAAAAGTTGTTAGTTATTGCTTTTATAGCAAATTTTGTTCAATAAATTTTTTCGAAATATTTTGCTGTTGTGAAATATTCACAAAAACCTTATAATCGATTTTTACCAAAAGTTGATTATCTCGTGCCATTGATGGCAGAAGCTTAAATATGAAGTTTTATAAAAATCCTTTCAGCCGAATTTGTTCTGCACGTGTACACAGACAGACAGACGGACGGACAGACGGACGGACAAATAGACAGACGGACAAAAAAATTTCGAAATTTTTCGTTTTATCAAAAAACGTCTCAAATAAAAGTTGTTAGTTATTGCTTTTATAGCAACTTCCGTTATATAAATTTTTTCTAAATATTTTTCTGTTGCTAAATATTCGCAAAAATCTTAAAATCGACACGAGTAAACTTTCATTTCTAGTCAACCGATTTTTACCAAATGTTGATCAACTCGTGCCATTGATGTCAAAAGCTTAAATATGCAGTTTCATAAAAATCCTTTTAGCAGAATTTGCTCTGCACGTGTACACAGACAGGCAGACAGACGGACAGACAGACAGACAGACAGACAGACGGACAGACGGACAGACGGCCAGACAGATCAACAGACATCATGCTAAAATTAGTCAAAACGTTATGTAGGGACCTCAATTCGTGGAAATCCATCGATATCTCGAAATGTCAAAATCGGTATGATCACAATACCTCCCTTATGTTGGTGGTTGGTAATAGATTAATGCCCATACTACTGGGCATTACAGTAGTATACAAGACTGAAAAGTAACAGAGCAACTATTTGTTTATATTTGTAGGGGGATATGTTTTTTAGATGTTTTAGTATTTTTCCTTTGTTTGGCTACAATTTTTACAGAACAGACAGACAGTTAGACGACAAAATGACGGTATAAGGGTGTTTTGGTCATACCTACAAAACCCTAAAAAGGTCCTCACTTCTAAAATACAAGTGACGACCTAAAAAAAAGTCATCATCTCTATTTTTAAATAGATATATTTACCTAAAACTATGGTGGAAATTTTCTAGTGTGTTTGTAGGTTTTTATTTTTATTTCCTTATTTCTTAGGGGGGGGGACCCATGAGAAAATAATTTAAACAAAATAAAAATGCAAAAAAAACAGAAAAAATAAAATTGTCTCCAACTGGAAGCGAATCCTAGTTTTCAATTTAGAAAGCGAGAATGCTAACCATTACGCCATGAAAGCATATTGGTTTACTGTGTTACATAACATATTAAATATTTACATCGTCAACCAAAAAACACAAAAAATGCATTATTTTCCGAAAACATAATCTAATCAAAAATTCCTGTTGTACTATTCAGATTCACACCAATATACATTACTCAGAATGTTGTCAGATTTTTAGTTTAAACCATCTGGGACACAGAGTATGGGACATTTTTTTTTTTCACAATTTTGACAAAAATCGCGTTAAAATAATTTATTTTGCAAAAATAAAATTTTTATCGTTAATCCACGTACTAAGGGCTTTCATTTAATACCCTACTCAGAATTTAAAAAAAATATTTATTTTTTCGATGAGCACATATTTGTTTATATTTTTAGGGGGGTATGTTTTTTGGATGTTTTAGTATTTTTCCTATGTGTGGGTCAAAAAGTTGTATAAGCATGCCAAATTTCAACTCTCTAGGTTTAACTGTTTGGCTACAATTTTTACCGAACAGACAGACGACAAAATGACGGGATAAGGGTTTTTTGGTCATACCTACAAAACCCCAAAAATTCGATGTGCACTTGAATCTAACCTCTCTATTAAACTTCCCTGTTCCAGTTTTTTGTTGAGCTCGACATCTAATCACCTTTTTAATCTTTAGATAAAATAAACTTCCATTTTAACATATTTTAATTTTGCAGCCGTCGTCTTCGTTAAAAATAAATGTATTCATTATACTCACAAATAAGATATTTGTAAGACTAGTTTGACAAAAGCACACTAGCGCTAGTGTTGCTGACGTCACTTTTGATATCGTATATTAAACTCAACAAAACTAACAACGCGCATGTTCCGACTAAGAGTTTTTGATGTAATCTACAAACGTGATTAACTTGCTATGAACAGGTTACGTTTGTCTGAAGGTTATCGCGAATAACAAACATCTTATCAAAAAAAGTAACTAACAAAAGTAACATAAAAAGTAACTAAAAAGTAACTAAGTAACTAAAGTAACGTGAACACTAAAAGGAATATTGCGCACGCGTGTGGTGGTCTAATCTGTAAGAAACTTCATTCGTGAATAAAACTATTATTAATACCGCATACTGTTATTAATTTTGTTTTAACTTGTAAAAGGTGCTTGTTTAAACATGTTACTTGAAGACATATTTAAAATTAAATTAAGTTTATTTAAAAGAGAATAGTGAAATGTGAAAATATTAAAATAATAGGAAACTGTCAAGAATGATTAATAAATAATAAAAACAAAATACACTATGCGTGTAGATATATCTCAGAAAAATAACGAATAATTTATAAGAAAATATTAAACACGTTGATTCGTCAGCTGAAATGTCAATTATCTTTTAAAAACATGAAAATTGTGGTAGTTTATAAAGTAAATTATTATTTTTGATTAATTCTCAACTTGAAGGGTATACAAGGATATTCAGAAATTGAAAGTTAATAATTAATGAAACTTAAAATAATAATGTTCAAAAAATTACTAATAAAATCTACTTGTTAAAAACATAGTTAAAAAATCATAAGCAGTAGGTGTTGTCATAAGTTTCGGTAACCATTTAAAAACAAAGCTTAGAAAGCAGTCTCTTCCATATTAAACAAGGATAAGCACTAATCCTTGTACATTGTTTCTCTTTTTTATTTTCTTCCATACCAACGGGTTTTCCAACAATAAATTTTGCACTTGGTCTCCTCTTCAAAACATTGCCTACTTATGTATGGCTTCGAAACATGGACCTTAACAAGCGCGATCGGCAACAACTCATAGTTTTCGTCAGTAAAATATTGCGTCGAATCTTTTGTCCCATTGAAATTAATGCTGGAGATTTACGCCTTCTGAATTACCATTTTTTTAATCTGAATTACAATTGACACTTTTTGAATTACAATTGACATTTTCTGAATTACAATTTAATAATATGAATTACAGTAGACATTTTCTGCATTACAGTTGGAAAAAGGTGTAGGGTAACTTAGTTTTAAGAACAATATTTCAATTTAAAAATATGTTGTATTACAAAATATTTATTAACGAAAACATAATATTATTTCACCCACTGATAAAAGAAAAATCAAGATGTTGACAAAATAATTAAAAAGAAAATTTTAAGAAAAATATATTATTTCTGGGAACGTCTGTCACGAAATGAATTTCTTTTATATCCAGTTCCTATTTATAACGTCCAACACATATTTCCTTTCGTTTTTTTTTTTATAGACTCTTCAATAATTTCACAAAAGCTTCATATAAAGGAAAAATCAAGAAATCTCGACAAACATTTGGTATTCACTTTTTTGTGATATATATTTTTTTTTGTAGAGATTCAATATTACTGTACTTGTATTCAAAAGATTTGTATTTACATATATTCATAGACGTACATGTGGGAAGTAAGTAAATATGGAGAGTAAATATTATGTCAAAAGGAAAAGTATAAAAAACTGTATATAATGTCAACATAGTTAAATATTGAAACAGTAGGTTTGTCTTTTTGATATGAAGAAAACTTAGGTAACTTTAAAAGACAACTTCTTCAGTGTTGAATGCCGACGTTTTTCTCCAGAGGAGGGGCAGTAAATTACATGAACCGGGAGCACTATATGCACTTAATGTGTTCTGTGATGCACTCACTCTGAACTCCTTAGACCAGAAGCACGCCAAGAATTCGGAAATTAAAGCCAAAATTAATTATATAATAATTATGAAAGTAAATACATATTTTTAAGCATCTGTATTTACTTTCGTATTTATTGTATATGTTTTTCACGTGGAAACGTTATTCAATAGGTTTCAGTGGAAGTCAGCTCTTCCGTAATACAGTAATAATAATAATGTTGACAAAAGAACATATGAGTAAAAGTATGCACTCTGTGTTCTTCAAACATGTTCAAAGCCTAATTTTTTTTTTTATGCACTTTTAGATGAATATTTGGGGAGTTACGGGGTTTTCTTGAAACATCTCCATTATTGTTAACAGCAAAAACGTGTATGACACAAATTGTTTAGAATAAAAAAACTAAAATTATTGTCCGAAGTACTTTCTCATCTGGATGAATAATTTTTACGTGAATCTCGGAAAAAACAAACAGATAGAAATTAATTTTTGTTGATTTTTTCGGACAAAAACAAACCTATTTGTTTCTGTAGAACTTCAAAGAAATGAAGAAAACAAAATAAATACCGGCACGCAAGTATGCATGTACTGTAACCATGCTCATTTAACTTCGTGTGTTTGTTTTGTTGTTAGTTCTCGTGCGTTCAAAAAATCGCACGTTTCCGCATCCAATGTAACTGCACACTAAGTCTGCTGGTTTGAGATCGGAAACGGAAGGGTTTGTGTTTGCGTGTCAGAATGGTGTTATAAATAATTTGGCGTACAAGGCCCGCATAATCTGACGAATTATATAATGACAGAGTCCACACTCTATAGGTTGTGCCACCACCATTCTGAAATCATTATGCACATTCTATCTGCTTGTTCATCTCTTGCAGCTGCGAACTACGTGTCTCAACATAATGCTGCTGTCCATGTGCTCTACTACCATCTTAGACATGCCTATGGTATTAAACAAATACCGGTTATACCCTTCTGACAGAATCGGTAGTGGAAACCTTCGCATGCGTGGAGTTTTTCACCACGCGGCACTTGCACAAACTGTGCAAGCGGCAAGTGCAGCATTTTTGTGGGTGTACCCGTGTTTCGCTACGGAATTTCACTACTTTAAAACAAAGATGGTAGAAAATAACACTCACAACGTTAAAATTAAATATATAAAACGATAATATAATTTGCAATTAACTATTAGACGATAGGAAATACAAAAATCTCCAGCACTGCCATCTATTGGTAAGTTCGGCACCAAATAGCGACATACCTGTACATCTTTAAACATTTCTGTGCATGCGTACACTTTACACCGTGATAACTCTCGTTATTATTAATCTTTGATGTATACTGTGAAATACTCTAATTTGTTATTCTAAAATAATGGATATATCATTATAAAACTCCGACGTTATGCACCCACAAATTTTATAATACAAAACTATTGCGTTTAAAAACAGAAAAATGCCCAATACACGATATAGGTGCATGATAGGTATATGCTCTCAAGGACTTTTTTATAGAACTACTTAAGATCTACATTTTTTATCTACATTTTATTGATATATCTCTTATGGTTTAGCCTAAGTAATCAATTTAAACTGCACGGAGAGTGAAAAAGTATGGTTTTCCCCCATAACGCCCCCTAGGGGGACATGGACGCAGTGGGAACCCTCACTAAAACCTTCCTCGGATTATTTTACCCCCCCCCCCTGTACTAAATTCGGTGATAAAAAACGGTCCATCCGTTTAGCTTTGCATAAATGCCCAGAATGCCCAGCTGAATGGAAGAAGGCAATTGTTGTACCTATTTACAAAAATGGAAATAAGAACAATGTAGAAAATTACCGCCCGATTTCTAAATTAAATATTTTTGAAAAAGTTTTTGAAAAAATAATTTATAAACATGTCTATGCATTTTTTAAGCCGTGTATTATTCCGGAACAACATGGTTTTTTGTCTGGTAGATCAGTTGATACTAATTTAATTACATTTATTGACCAAATTCTTAAAAGTATGAGTAACAGGACGCAAGTTGACACGGTTTACACGGATTTCAGTAAGGCGTTCGATAAAATCGATCACTCTATACTCATTCATAAACTTCGCAATCTGGGCATCTGTGGAAGCTTGCTTACTTGGTTTATCTCATACCTGAATGATAGATCTCAATCAATTGCCATGGGGGGCTTTAACTCTGACTGGGTTGAAATTACTTCCGGTGTGCCCCAGGGGTCCCATTTGGGTCCCTTATTATTTAATATTTTTATCAACGATATCTCCAAATGCTTTAAATTTACCAAATTTCTCCTCTATGCTGACGACTTAAAAATTTTTCTCGCGTCTCCTGATATCGAAACATGTTTTCTGATGCAATCAGACATTGATCGGTTCTATAGGTACTGCTTAAGAAATAAATTATTTTTAAATATCAACAAATGCTACCATATTGTTTTTTCAAGAAATAGACAGCTTATCAACTACAACTTTAAAATCAACGATACACCAATTCAAAGCGTTAATCATGTCCGTGATTTAGGTATAACTTTGGATAGCAAATTAGTCTTTGATATTCATATAAACACAATTGCCAAAAAATCATTGAGAATGTTAGGATTTGTTATTCGAAACAGCGCAAACTTTAAGGAACCTAAAACCATCTTAACTTTGTACAAAACGCTTGTACGAAGCCAGATGGAGTTTGGCAGTGTTTGTTGGTCTCCGCAGTACTTTACTTATATAAATAGATTGGAAAGCGTACAAAATAAATTTGTTAAATTTATGAAAAGAAAATTCCCAAATTTCAGCATAATTTTGTTGCCGATGGAGAAAAGGCGAATTTTAACCGATTTATCTATGGTTCACAAAATATTTAACAACACTGTAGACTGTATATTCATATTAAACTCTTTCTCTATTAGAACCCCTTCTTACCCTATAAGAAATACTAATTTTTTCTATACTTCTCATGAAAACACTAATTATGCTTTAAATTCACCAACTTTGCGTCTCTCTACCTTGTTCAACTTATATTCTTGTCATACTGAATTTCCAGATCTTTTCAACACAAATTTAACAAATTTTAAAAAATCTATATTACGCTGCTTATTATAATTATAATAATATTGAACCTAACACATACTCAATTAGTTTATATATTTGATATATCTAAATGTTTATTTAAATCATTGATGTGCTATCTGCTTATATATGTTAACAATCAGATAATAATTATATAATTTATGTAGTGCCACCCTATTATTGGGATCTTTAGTATCCTGTTGGTGTGGCCAAAACTTTAAATAAATAAATAAATAAATAAATAAATAAAGGAGACAGCCGATAAACCGGACATAACCCTCGTGGTTATCGAAACCAAACAGATGTTTGTGATCGAATTCTCAAATAGAAAAGAATATCTCTCTCGAGGAGGAGGGCAACATGTCCAAATATATCGATCTCTTGTCCGAGCTTAGAAAGCAGTATCCAGGGTATACAGTTAAGCTTGTAGTCCTTATAGTTGGTGTTTTGGGTGATATGAAAGCCTCCTATCGAAGGGAAATCGAGTCATTAATATATATTAAATATAAGATAGAACCTTGAGGCACAACACAAAATTTCATTAATATTTCTGCCTTAAGGTTATTCAGATAATTGTGACAACGTTTATATCGGGAAAAAACGAAGAAAATTTAATATTAGGTTCAAGGAACGTTTGTTGAACAGTAAAATCATAAAACAGATATCTTCAAACGTCGCCAAACATTTTATTAATAATAATCACAGCTGTAACACAAATGACTGCACGGTAATGCACGGTAATGCAAATAAATAATAATAACCAAAAAGTAATTTTCTTAGAACATGTAGAAATTAACTAATACTTACATTCAGGAATTCCTATATTGAATGAGCAAGTAGAGTTATATAATAGCCTATTAGACCTTTATTATAGAATAAAGGTCTAATTGTTACTTTATCTGTCAACTCCAGACTACAATTATACCTCTGTATAGACATAGTATAAAAAGATCTCTTCAATTACTTATAATTAGTTAGTTATTATTGTAAACTCTCTGAGAATGGCATAAAAGCCGAAATACGTATCGAGCAAATAAATATATTAGTAAAACCAACCTAATCTTCTTAGGGCCGCTTTTACAATCGTTGGATAAAGCTCGGATAACGCTATTCCCGGTATAAAGTCAAAAAATCGCTTTTACAATGCTCGGATAAAGCTCAGATAGGATAAACATCGGAATAAACACCAGAATATCTTATCTGGCCAACGACACTTCAGATAAAGGGCAGTATAAGTTTATACCCTTGCTCTGATTGGCGAATAAGTATTTTTTACCCAGCAACGGTAAAAAAAAATAAATTGACATATGATAAATGTCACATTATAACGTTTTATTTGAATTTTTATTACAGTTATATAATAGTGGTTGCAGCAGCGTAGTGGTTGGCTCACTTGCTTTGAAAGTGTGGAATCATGAGATCGACCTAGTATGGGCACAAAGATTAAAAAAAAAAATTGGCTGTTGCAACTATAGGCTCAGATTTTTTACAATGAATGCCTGTATCTCTGAATTAGTTTTCGAAAATATGGGGCAAGCTACACAGGGCACGGTGGTCTCGGCTACTACATGTCAGAGGACGCTAGTCGCGACCTTAAAATCTCTGAAACTTAAACATTGCCATACGAAATAATAATAGTACGCTATCCCTCATTATCTTTGTATTTTTTCAGCAGTTTTGATTACACGCAGTTGTGAAATAATAATTTAATTTATTTTTTAAAAGCGTAGCAATGAACAGTAGCAGCCGATTACCGCTGAAATATGCTCCTAGCACTTTGAGCGTTTCGAATCTATCTGGCCACTATCATCCCTTCCACACTATGTTCACATAATGCTAGTTTTTGTATATGTATGTATATATGTAGTATTGGGCTGGAGCCAGTTCGGATGAACCTGTTGTTATTTATTTATTTATTTTTCAAAATGCGAACAGGTTGTTAATGTTGTTATACACTGAAAAAAAAATACTCCTGTTATTAATTAGAGAAATTTTACTCTTGAAAGAACTGGTTGTTACAATTTTGGCAATCCACAATTGTACATAATATGTATATGCTTAATCTTATTACTCGCGTTATTTTGTCCACAGTATGTTAGTGGAACTTAAGCACCGCGGTGACAAGGAATTACAGTACATAAATAATACAGTTTGCGCCGCACACGAGCGGCTCATCAAAGGGACGGTATTTGGTATAGATTCTAATAGAATTCTATTAGTAGAGGGTGATCTTATGAAAATTTACACATGGGCGGTATTTGAGCTCGATTCTATTAAAGGGCGTTTTTATGAATATTTGCACACGAGAGGCTGACACTAACGCGGTAGATATAGCACAATAAAATAATTATCTGTGTCGAATATTTCGACATCTCCCAATATTTCTCCCAACATGCTCAAATGTGTTGTTAATAATATGTCAATTTAAAATATGACTTTTCTAATATGTCAGTTTATGTGTCAAACAATACCAACTTTATTTTATTTACAATAAAACCATGGATAACTATCCGAGAATAAAAAATGCATTGTAAAAGCGAACGTTGGAATAAACATTGGAATAAACTTATACCTTAGATAGTTATACCGCTACGTATCCGAGGTTTGTAAAAGCGGCCCTTAATTGAATAATTTCTGGTTTATTTATCTTCAGTGGCGCAGCCAACGGGGGGGCTGACAGGCTTGGGTCCCTCTCAGGACCAGCAGATTACACGGCACTGCTCGGAGAGTTGAAGATAAAATGTGTTAACCACAACTAGTGGCGCAGCCAAGGGGGGGGGGGCGACGGGCCTGGGCCCCTCCCAGGACCAGCAGATTACACGGCACTGCTCGCAGAGTTGAAGATAAAATTTGTTAACTACAACAGTAGATAATTTTTCAATTACTTCACTGTAAACAATGTTGGCATTTTTTTTTCGTATTAATAAACATTTTTTTAAGATTGCCTACTCTTGATAAAGTGACATAATTATTGTTCAAGTCACATCACTTTCCAAATATGCTCCAACGAATTACATGAAGGGGAGCGTCGATCCTTTTTCCCCCTGACACATCGACTAAAATATTCGCCCAGTCAAATGATAAAACTGTTTTAAACAACTAATTACCCGATTCAGATAAGATAAAGTGGAAATCTGACTTCGGTATAACCTTCACACGAGTCTGTTCGATACAAATTGTGGCCAAGCGGCTGATTTAGAGAACTGAACATAACCTACACTGCAAAAAATTCATAAGTATAAAAGTTCATTCTCAGTTTGGTTTAAATTTTAGTATTAAAATTGTCATTTAAAAAAAGTAAAAAGCTCACTATTTTTAAGCAAATCACCGTGTAAATCTTCATTTGTTCAGATAGTGTTATTTTTTAAATATTACTTTTACAATGTTAAAATTAACAATACTTTAACATTATTTATTTTCTAATGCCTACTATAATTTAACCAGTAAATAAGTGTAAACTTTACACTAAATTTAATCAAAATAGAAGTGTAAGTAATTAACACGAAAAGTGCGGGACTTAATGGTACACTAAAAGTTCATTTTTTAGTGTACCATGAACTCCCTTTCACACTAGACTTTTTTTACTGACTAGCAACATATATACGGGAGGTATTGTGATCATACCGATTTTGACATTTCGATGAATCACCACGAATTGAAGTCCCTACATAACGTTTTTACTATTTTTAGAATGATGTCTGTCGGTCTGTATGTCTGTCTGTCTGTCCGTTCGTCCGTCTGTCTGTCTGTCTGTGTACACGTGCAGAGCAAATTCGGCTGAAAGGATTTTTATGAAACTTCATATTAAAGCTTTTGACATCAATGGCACGAGTTGATCAACTCTAAAAATCGGTTGACTAGAAATGGGAGTCAATTTTAAGATTTTTGCGAATATTTAACAACAGAAAAATATTTCGAAAACATTTATTATACAAAAGTTGCTATAAAAGCAATAACTAACAACTTTTATCCGAGACATTTTTTGATAAAACGAAAAAAAATTGAAAAATAACCTATTTTTTATACTTATGTGTAACGTTTCCGTGGTCATGATAAATAATATCTCTGTTAGAAAATATTAGGCCAATTTATTTCTACTCTGCTACTAGAATGTAATTTATACAAGTACTTTGTGATGGCGGTCGGTCCTGTGGTGGCCACAGCGGATTTTTTAGAGTGTATAATACACCATTTGTAACAACTATTAACAAGCACACTATGTAATAACTAATAATGTGTAATTATAAACAACTTGTTGCAAAGTTATACTGACGCTAAAACCCTTTTAGTTGAAGCGTCGTTAAATAAAAGTTATGGGAAAACAGCATTTTCCTTGTTGTTATTTAAATTAAATTGCAGAACTAAAAATTAATAAGGAAACTTTGTCATACACTACAACTTTTCTAATAAAATGCTTCCGCTGAATGACAATCATACACTACACATACACTAGAACACTAACAAGACGTATTTAGACTAATTTACTTAACTTTATCACTTGTAAAAACGAAGGGAGAATCGATAACAACAAAAAAGCACGTGCTGAATCAGGCGTAAATAAAGAAAGTATCCTTTTATCAAGTGTTCGCTTTACTGCTGCTAGAGGGATGCGCGTTAACTTGAGTCACCAATAGTACCATAAATAACGAGATATGATCCGCGATAAGATTGCATTTTTCGTTCTCTGAATTTCATAGTTCAATATCAGCACATCAGAGGTAAATTGTATTAAGTCGCAAATGATAAATAGTTCAGAAAAGACGATTTAAGATTGTTACCGCCATGCGTTGATGGACTTAATACAGTTTTAAAACAACGAATATCGAAACTGGCTAGAGCTTCAGCTCCAAATTATATTCCACTTGACAGACCATAAAGTATTAAATGATTTGGCACTAAAATGTCATTTCTGATCAAAATGTGACTTGATACAGTTTACCTCTAAGGTGCTGATATACATTCAAACCATTCTAAGTTTAAATCATTTTTTTTATTTTCTCCCGTTTTTAAAATATCGGTATTGTAAATAACCCCACATTTTCAAATTGAAAAATGCAACTTATGAAAGTTTATAAGATATTAAGGTAAGTTTAAATATTTATGCAACTTTTGTTAACTTTAAATATGAATTTAAATTCTGTATGCACGTCACTGGCAAGTTTGTAAATAACATTTGCATACATCAGACATAGTTTAGAAATATTTTGAGATGAAGTTCCCCACAAATTTATGAAACCGGATATTGTACTAAATTTGACTAAATTTTGATTAAAATATGCTAATTATGTGACTTTGAATGGAATAAATAGAAATATAAATTTATAGATTTTTGCAATTTCAAAATTATGTAGGGGAAGCTGAGGATAACGGGCACCTTAAGGATTATCTACTACAAAGATTTTTCCCCGCCCTTTTCTTAAAACTAATAATTTGATCTCTGAACTACATTTTTTGTGGTTGTAAAAATAATCAGCTCTCCAATTAACAACAAAAACCTTTTAACTTATCTTAAAGACTCATATTTCTATTCCCAATAATTCATAACCCACAATTAATTTTGACTGTAATTACCTACGAAGTCCATATCACTGAAAATATATGGTCGCATATCATCTGTGTAAACATTCGAGATTAACTTGAGATAAACGCTGCCAACATTTTAAACAAATCATATAATATACGACCGTAATTTCTACCCTTCTCTCTCAACATATAACTAAAACCAGTGGCGAAGGGAAACCTACGCTAGACTGCCCTCCCATAAAAAATAAAATTTAATTTAATTTTTTTTTTTTAATATTTAGATAAATCTTCAAAAATACATCAAATTATGTTCTATACAAATTTTTGTCCAAGGCTAGGTTTATTAATTACGAATTAATTATCATAACCATGGAAACGTTACATATAAGTATGAAAACAGTGGCGAAGGGAAACCTCCGCTAGACTTGCCCTCCCATAAAAAATATATTTAAAAAAAAATGTAAATTAAATAAAAATTTAAATATTTAGATAAATTTTCAAAAATACATCAAATTATGTTTTATACAAATTTTTGTCCAAGGCTTGCTTTACTAGTTACGAATTAATTATCATGACCATGGAAACGTTACATATAAGTATGAAAAAATTGAGACTTGGAAAAATTTTAAATAATTTTACAAAAATTTTTCGAAATTTTTCGTTTTATCAAAAAACGTCTCAAATAAAAGTTATTAGTTATTGCATTTATAGTAACTTTTGTTCAATAAATTTTTTCGAAATATTTTTCTGTTGCTAAATATTCGCAAAAATCTTAAAATCGACACGAGTAAACTCCCATTTCTAGTCAACCGATTTTCATAAAAAAACAATAGGGTTCTTCCTATTTAATAGGAGAATTTTTTAGTACCAGAACGAACTCTTTAAGTTAAACCGTTTTTGAGTTATCGTGTATACACACAGACACACACACACACACACACACACACACACACACACACACACACACACACACACACACACACACACACACACACACACACACACACACACACACACACACACACACACACACACACACACACACACACACACACACACACACACACACACACACACACACACACACACACACACACACACACACACACACACACACACACACACACACACACACACACACACACACACACACACACACACACACACACACACACACACACACACACACACACACACACACACACACACACACACACACACACACACACACACACACACACACACACACACACACACACACACACACACACACACACACACACACACACACACACACACACACACACACACACACACACACACACACACACACACACACACACACACACACACACACACACACACACACACACACACACACACACACACACACACACACACACACACACACACACACACACACACACACACACACACACACACACACACACACACACACACACACACACACACACACACACACACACACACACACACACACACACACACACACACACACACACACATACGGACGGCACTTCGAAAATAGGTTTTTTGGATTCCCTGGACCATGAAACGTGGTCATCAGTCAAAATCTCGACATCGAAAATTTTGGCGATTACAATACTTGCCCCTTATATATTAAGGTCGGGCAAGTAAAAATATATGATAGCTCAACTAATCTTTGAGGATGTTTATCTTAAAATAGATTAGTTTTTATATTTAAATAATTTGAAAATTTTTAACCAACTAAATAATTTTATTTTAAATAATAATGACATTTTATATCTGAAATTAGCGCTCCCACAAATACTCATAAACGTATCTCCTGTAACTATTCATCAATGTTAATTTTTTTCTCTCGTAGATGTTCTTTGAGTTTGAAAAAAGGTAATAGTGACAGGCTTGGGCTGTCAAGCTCCACAGGAGTGGGTGGTCAAGCTCCTTGAACCTACACATCTTCACAGCAGCCTTGGCAACGGCGGCGAATACCACAACTCAATTTGCTGCGCCTCTTCTCTTTGATGGCATCGCATAACTTGTGCAGATATAAATACTCATCCAATTGAAAAAATGTATACAACAAAAAATATTTATTTTTATATTTTAAATAATTTTTATCCTATACGTTTTTGCTGTAAAAAAAATAATAAAGTGTGGCTGGTGGTGCAACTTTCATACTCGTGTGAAATGACTATTATTCCATGCTCGTTGCATAATATACTATTTTGCAATTCCGTAACGAAATATTGACATATCAGTATTATTTTGAATGTCAAAATGGCACCCATTTCCACACTTAAATCTTCATTTCCTAACTAACTAGAAAATTAAGAAAACGGATACATGTTTCTTTATTGAAACTTATTTATACGAGGGTTTTTTTTTAAATTAATTTTTGGTCTTAGCTACGATGGCCATTAACCAGGATATCTTTATTTTTATTATGGATACATCAATTTTTACAACAAATACAAACATCCATGCCATCACCGGGATTCGAACCCGAGCCCCCATAGTTAGCAGTCAAATAAGCTGACCAATAGCCATAGCGACCGGCTTATACGAGGGTAACCTTTAATGTTTTTACAAACGACCACTAGATGGCAATATTGAAATGTGTCATTACTATATTCGTAAAATTTGACATTTGTTATTGTGAAATCCAGAGGCAGCTTAAAAATTACCGAGTAGTTTCTTGACAGTCAGCGTTTAAAAAAAAACAGTTTGTGAAAAAATGGATATTACTCGTAAAGGTTTTCGTTGGATGATTTTTTACGATTTAAGTAAAGACCTAACTCAACAACAATGCATAGATTCGCTTCGTTTAACTTTTAGTATATATATTCTTTATTCCCTAGGCCTTGCGGCGTTTAGGGTATTAACCATTACAAAAAATAGAAAAATCAATCTAAAACTACAATTTACAATTTACAGTATTTTTTCTCATTTCTTTCTTTTTGCTCCAATGTCCCTCTCCTTCTTCCTATTCTCATTCTGGTTTCCCTCTCCAATCTCCTTCCTTCTTGCTTCCAGTTCTCTCGCCCATCTTTCTCCCTTCCTTCCTCCCCATTTCCAGGTAACCTCATCCCCCTTCCTTCCTTCCATTTCTCTCCTTCTGCTTCCCACCGGGTCTCTTCCTTCCTTCCTTTACCCCTTCCTGTTATCCTTCCCCAATCTCAATCCTTCTTGCCTCTAATTCCCTCGCCCACCTCTCCCCCCTTTCATCTTCGTGCAACAGGTCTAAAGTGCTCCCCGACCATACTGTCATCTCTCTACACCTCTTTGCGAGGTACTCTATATCTTCTTCCTCCTCCCCGCACATCCTGCACATCTTATCCTCCTATTTCCTCCAATATCTATTTCCTCTCTCTTTATTCCCGCACCTTAGCCTCGCAATCCTCCTAACTCTCCCACCTGACCTTCCTCTTTCTCCTTTCAAGTAGCTTGGTACCCCTATAGTTCTGACCTCCTTATATCTCCCTGCGCTCCTTGATTTGTCTATTCTGACTGTCCTTTCTTGCTCCCCCACTTCTTTATCCCTTCTCCAGAACTCCTCAATCACGCTTATCCCGTCTTTTCTTCTCCTTTCCACCTCTGTCGCATCCACTCCGCATCTCCAGTAATACTCCTTTCTCATCTCCCGCCATGCGTACCATCTTCCTTTCTGTTCCTCTCTGGCTCTTTCCTCCCAGCATTCCCTCATTATTCTTTTGCCTGTTTCTATTCTAACTTTCTCCTCGTACTTAACCGCCCTCCTTCCTGTACCCACTTTCATCTTATCCCTTTTCAGTTCCTCTCTTACAATATACCCTGGTGTTGTTCTATCTACCCCTAAGATCCATCTCAAATACCTCTCCTGTACTCGTTCTACCTTCTCCCATTCCTTCCATCCCCAAATTTCCACCCCATATAACAGGATGTTCTTCACCACGGCGTCAAACAACCTCAATCTCCATCTAATATCGTCATTAAATTTCCTCTCTCCTATACACAGCTTCCCCATGACTATCCTTGCCTTCTTTACTCTTTCCCTTATGTGTAGTTCAGTCCCATTCTTCCTCGCTAGTACATAACCTAGGTATTTTAAATTCTTCACCTCTTCTATTTCTCTGCCACCCCATTCCCATTTTATCTTCTTTCTTCTCCGTCCTCATTCAACTTTTAGTAATGAAGCACCATCAGAGAAGACTGTTCACAATTGGTTTGCAGAATTTCGTCGTGGCCGTGCGTCCGTCAGTGATGAATCTCGTGAAGGTCGACCAAAATCGGTTGTGATTCAAAAAACATCGATGCTGTGCACAAAATGGTTGAAGAAAATCGGCATTGAAGAAAATCGGCATGTGACTTACCGTGAGATAGAGGCATCCTTTGGCATATCGCAGACTGCAATACATTCCATTTTGTATGAACATATATCTGTGAAAAAGATCTGTTCCCGATGGATTCCATATAATTTGACCGAAGCTTAAGAAAGGACTCGTGTTGATTGCTGTAAGGGAATGCTAAAAAAAATCAACCTAGGTCACTGCAATATCCGTATAACATCGTTACAGGTTACGAAACTTGGATTTATTCATATGAACCGGAAACTAATCAACAAACCATTGTTTGGGTCTTCCAAGATAAACCGAAACCCACAAAAATTGTTTGTTCACGAAGCACTTTCAAGAAAATGATCGCTTGTTTCTTCGGTTGTACTGGATATGTCGCAACCATTACTTTAGAGCATAGGTTCTTAAACTTTTTTTTTTGAGTACCCTTTATGTCAATTCCAGAACAGGCGCGTACCCCCAAAAAGGTAAAAAAAAATCGGAACAATTTGAAAATTGTTAAACAAAGCAGACTTGACTGAAAAAAACATACATGAAAATACAATTACCAACTTTAGTGGGAAGGATGAAGCTGCATGCTTGAAATAAGTGATTCAATATCGGGCTCTCGATTACTCAATTTTAACCGCATATTAGAATCGATATTTAATTTATTTCGTTCGACAATTCTTCACCGATTGTATGAGCTTTTCCACAACGTGCTATTCTTAAACTAAAAAAGACGCTTCCACTGCTTTTTGAGTATTGCTGGTAAAAGACGACATAGTTTTTTATACAGACTTCATTTCGGTACATTTTCGTACAAAATACTCCCGAGGCTTATTTTCTAAAGTAGATTACAAAAATGTTGGTGGAGGCTTTGTTTATGTGAATGATCTCGCGTACCCCCAATAGATGCTTCGCGTACCCCCAGGGGTACGCGTACCCCAGTTTGAGAACCTATGCTTTAGAGGATCGGAGAAAAGTTAATGCCGAATGGCATACAACAATTTGTTTGCCAGAAGTCATCGACAAAACAGGAAAAACAACCAAAAACTTCGGATTATTCTTCATCATGACAATGCAAGCTCCCACAACACGACAAACAATTGATTATTGGAAGGAGAAAAACATCGAATAAATGTTTCATTGTCCATATTCACCTGATTTATCCCCTAACGACTTTTTTTGTTCCCCAATGTCAAACAAAAAATGCGTGGACAGCGATTTTCAGCACCTCAAGAAGCTGTTGAAGCCTTTTAAAATCATGTTTTTGAGATACCAACTCCAGACTGGAAAAAATATTTCGAGAATTGGTTTGAACGCATGCAAAAGTGTATAAATCTTAAAGGCGAATATTTTGAAAAGAAATAAAACAGTTTGTTCCAAAAAAACTAAAATTCTTTCTTAGTTTTTGTAAAAACTTAAAAGCAATTTTCAAATTTTATTGTTATACCTTATCTTCAATAATAAAAAAGTTGTGCATTAGGTAATATAACTTCAACCCTCGTGTATAGATTCAAGATCGGGCAAAGTTTTATTTCGTTTCAAAATAAAAATTCTGGAATATGTATAGTCTGATATATTTTTTTTTCACATCCTTATTTTCTCAATAAAACTCATTATCGAATAAGGGCGTAACATTACCGCCCATTTCAATCGGAAACAAAAAAAACTGGGTTACAAAAAATATAAAATGTAACACCCTCTACACAAAATTAGAATCAAAATCCTATAAAACGGAATACAGTTTCTATAATCAAATTAGAAAACATATCTAAAGCGTCTTAACTTGTTTGAAAGCTATACAATTTTAAATTTGATTAACGTTTTACTTTTAAAGTTATGCAAATAAATTCAGAATGCTGAAAGTGTTATGTCAACTCAAAGGTACTAATCTACTCCTTAGGGTATACAGGGATAACATATTCACTGTCAGATATGCGATACTTTGTCTCAGAACAACAGAACATCAAAATACAGAACTAGTAATGGGTACTGTATATTCCAGTATGTACTAGGACTGAATTACAGAATGCTTTATTTACATATGTGAAATACAAAGGCTTATGTCACTGGCATGTTATTTAAATTATGCTGCTTTACAATTTAATTAAATCACATTTTCACATTAAATGCTAAAAAAGTAAGCAAATAAAGCAAATTTTAATTTTACAAAAAAGTGCCTTTATACTAAGGTGACATAATAATACACTATAATATGATAAATTTAAAATAAAAACTTTGTTGAAAAAACTTATAATGATAAATTATTATTTAAACGAGTACTTATCAATCGAATGAATATTTTTTATCAAAGTATCATCTTCTAACAATATATAACAACTGTTTCTTACCATCTTAATGGGATTACACTTGAAAGGGTATCAGAAATACGTGATTTAGGTGTAATATTCACAGACTGTTTGTCCTTTGAGAAGCATATAAATATCATCACTATCAAGTCGCTAAGGATGCTTGGCTTTATCATACGTCAAACCAAAGAATTTACTAATATCCATGCTATCAAGTTGCTATACTTTTCACTTGTGAGAAGTCATCTTGAATACGCCAGCACTATATGGTCCCCTCAGCAAGTTACTTTTTGTGAAAGGCTTGAGCGCGTTCAAAGTAAATTGTGCAAAGTGTACAAAATACTTAATGGAGTAACTTATGCACCTGACATCCTTTCAAGCTTCCACCTGAGAGCTCTTACTAGAACAACGAGGAACCTCAATTTATTGCAAGAACAGCAACATTCAACCAACTACGGATGCAATACTTCTACTAATAGGTTATCTAAATTGTTCAATTCCCTCAATTGTAACAATTTAGATATATTTAATTCATCGTTTAATGTTTTTAAAAATAGAGTAACTCAGTTAGTTAATGTATTGTAAAATTTAATTCTGTACTGTTTTGTTTAAGTATGTATTTTATATTTGTATTATATTGAGCTATTTAGGCTTATTGCTTGTAATGCTTGAAATTAAAAAATTAATAAATAAATATATTGGTAATATCTATATAGCCAGATATAGTGCTCTCGATAAAAGAGTAAAAAGAGAAATAAGGGATGACAAACGTCTGTGTATGAATACATTAGCTCAACAAGCAGAAAACGCGGCAGCCTCTCGTAACATGAAGGACCTTTATGACATTACGCGGAGGATTGCCAATACCGTTCAATACAAGAATATGCCTGTAAAAGACAAGAACGGTGTGCTATTGACTAATGTAGAAAAACAACTGCAAAGATGGAGAGAACATTTCTCAGAGATTCTAAACTTACAGCGTTGTAATTTAGAACCAACGATACAAACGGAAATATGTCCTCTTCCAATTCGAACTTCCCCGCCATCTAAGAGAGAAATTATTGTCGCCATCAAGAGTTTGAAGAACAACAAGGCTGCGGGCTGTGATAATATCACAGCTGAGGTACTTAAAACAGACGTCAACTTGTTTGCTGAGTGTCTTCATCCACTCTTCACCAAGGTGTGGGAACAAGAGTCATTTCCTTCGGACTGGCAAGAAGGCATTGTGATTAAAATTGCTAAGAAAGGGGACCTGACGGACTGCAATAATTGGCGTGGCATTAACATCTTATGCTCAGTAATGAAGATTTTTTGCAAGATAATCCTTGAAAGAATGGTCACAGCTATCGACAGGAAATTGCGACCTGAACAGGCCGGATTCAGAACAGGCAGGTCTTGTATAGATCAAATTAATACGCTAAGGATTATCATCGAACAAGCAGTCGAGTTCCGTTCCCCCTTGTATCTTCTTTTCGTCGACTATGAAAAAGCATTCGACTCTGTCGATAGAGAATGCATTTGGGCTGAAATGCAGAATATTGGAGTGCCTGACAAAATAATATCTCTGGTTAGAAATAGCTACAACGGCTTCACGTGTAGAGTTCTACACAATGGTAGCTTGTCAGAACCCTTTCCAACCATTACAGGTGTTAGACAAGGTTGTGTGATGTCACCGCTTCTTTTTTTGATAGTTTTAGACGCCGTGGCTAGACGATCAACAGCTAACAAACCCAGAGGAATCATTTGGAATCCGCTAACACCAACAGTCAGACTGGAGTCACTGGATTTTGCAGACGATAAATGTGAGTTGTCGCATAAGCATGGAGACATGCAGCAAAAACTAAATGACCTCACGATTGAATCTGCAAAAGTTGGATTGAAAATCAATAGCTCCAAGACAAAAGAAATGCGGATAAATGCAAAAACCGATAGACCTTTACTGCTCGGTAACCATCAAATCGAGCGTGTGGATGATTTCCAGTACTTGGGGAGTGTTGTGTCTGTGGACGGTGGCGCGGATTTAGATGTGGAAAGCAGAATACGCAAAGCGAGAGGCGCATTTATCCAACTTAGCCGTGTATGGAATTCTGCGATCTACAGTACTTCCACGAAAACTACCATATTCAGGGCATGCGTGACGTCAGTTCTTCTGTACGGCTGCGAGACTTGGTTCGTAACAGAAGCTATCAAGAGAAGAGTGCGAGTATTTGTAAATCGATGTCTTCGACGAATTCTTCGCATTTATTGGCCACGTAGAATATCAAACGTAGAATTGGGAGAAAGAACTGGTCAAATGGACATTAATTTGCAAATAAAAAGAAGAAAGTATGGTTGGTTAGGGCACACTCTTCGAAGGGCTCCTAGCGAAGTGTGTCGCTATGCACTAGCATACAACCCTCAGGGCAGTAGGCGTAGAGGGCGACCCAAGAACTCCTGGCGTCGCTCAACCCTGCTAGAAATAAATGCATGGAGCTCTCAAAACCAAGACAAAAGAATTTTTAACAACATCACCGACTTGAAGCCTATGGCAGATAGACGAGTTAGATGGAGAAATTTTATTGACAGCCTATGCTCTTTTTAGAGGCAGTCCAAAATCACTCCGATGATGGACAAGGCTTGATGATGATGATGATGATGATTGGTAATATCTGAACAAGAAATATCCTTCATATTGAATTTTACGGCCAGTGCTGCAGCTAGAATATCAACATTCAATCTAGATTTCTCACTTGTCCAAAAATCATTAGCCATTGAAAAAACTCTTTCAACTGCTGCATTAGTTCCAGGGCAGCACAAGGTAAATTGAATAAGAATAAATAAATTTTCACATGGAATATATTCATTTTTAAAATGACTGAATATTTCTACCCATCTTTAATCAATTTTAACGTGTTGATTTTCCCATTGTATTAATTTTTCAGAATTTAAATATACATTCAGTTTTCTAAATTCTTCAGAGACAACTGTCGTTTATTTTAATATCTGGCATTTTTTTAGATAAAAACTCAACAAGATTCAATATCTGTCCAATTTACTTGCGATGAAGTAAAAAAATACCATTGAAAACAATTATTTACCAAGGTGTTTGTTTCAGACCATTCTTCGATATTGAAACATATTTGGTAAAATTTCTGCACTTCTTTGATAAACTTTTCTGTTATGCCTGGATTTAATTCCTCCAAATAAACAAAGCCACTTGTGTGCGACGCTCTCTCACAAGATCTCCCGTTCGGAGCGGAGGCGTCTCATAATCGCGTCTCGCCGCATTCTACCGTCACATCAATTGCAACGGATTGACTCGGCATTGGTCGAAACCGAAAATTTACGAAAAGGAGGACAAATATCGAAAAGGAGGACATATAGGAGGACACTTTTCAAGGAAGGACAGACCCTACAAAAGGAGGACGGTTGGTCACCTTATTTATACTAAAATTTGTCCCATAGCTTCTATGACTATTTGTTTTATAAACCATCATCAATATTCTACAAATAACTAGTGTAACTAAGTATCGATATTTGGGTATCGATAGTATAATCGAATAAAAAGTATCGATACCGGTATCGTATCGAAACAAAATATCAATATTTTCAAGTATGGAAAAGAAAAATGAATACATTTTCTATAAAACCTAACAAACATTTTATTCTTATAATAACAATTTAATTGTTTTACAATAATAAATAGATTAAAGTACAAAGGCTATTCCAAACGTTTAGGCGAAACTATCTTACTATCTTCGTAAATGATATAAACATTTGTTTTAAAAAAGCGAAATTTTTACTCTATGCTGACGATTTAAAGGTATATAGCAAAATTAATTCAGTACAAGATTGTCTAGATTTAGAAAACAAAATAAATTACTTTTTTAACTATTGCAAAGATAACTTCCTCCTCCTTAATATTAGTAAATGTCATCAGATAACTTTTACCAGAAAACTTCAGCTAATAACTTTCCAGTACACTTTGGGTGGTATTTCCCTATCCAAGGTAAATACATTTAAGGACTTGGGGGTGCACCTGGATAGCAAAATTACTTTTGATACTCATATTTGACAAAATCACCTCGTCAGCCCTACGTAACCTTGGTTTTATTATTAGATCAACTAAAGATTTTACACCTGAAAGCGCCATTCATCTGTACAAATCACTTGTCTGCAGCAAATTAGAATACGCAAGTCTCATATGGAACCCACACTACCAAATCTACATAGATAGAGTGGAGGCCATTCAAAAACGATTTGTAAAATTCTTAGATTTCAAATTTAATAAGAATAATATTTGCTATACTTATGAGGACCGACTTAAACGTTACCATTTGTCAAGTCTCACTAACAGACGCTTGTTCCTTGATATGTGCAGTCTCTATAAAATAGTCAACAATATGACTGAAAGTACTGAAATATTACAATATTTAAATTTCAATGTTCCGCAAGCGATTACTAGGCAAAAATACACTTTTTATATAGAAAACAGACAATCAAACTTGGGAAATTTCTCGCCTGTCAATAGAAGCCTTGCAAATTTTAACAGAATTTTTAATACTTGTGATATTTTCTTCTTAACACTACGCCAGTTTAAAAACAAAATTATGAGTTCATTGCCAAATACAATTGTTTAAATTATTATTATTACTTTTTTTCATTTCATGCAACTATTAATGTATTAATGTATTTTTTTGTTTTACTTCTTTCTATTCTGTAATGGTTACTATTAGTTTAACCAATTAATTTGTATTTATACTTGTATTACGTGAAAACTTTTGTTAGGGATTTTTTCTCTGTTAGTTTTCCTATTTATAATAAAAATAAAAATAAAATAAAATAAAATAAACTAAATGGGAATTCCGTCCTTTTAGGTTGTGACGAGAAAGAACCTTGCTTGGGTTATTTCATTTTTCAGTTTGGTATGTGAAAATTTAAAATTCCAACAGTGGAACTGTTCTGTGAGTGAAACCATGGAAACGAATGACGTTAATTAAAAATTTTAATACTTTTTTACATATTTTGAAGACAAAACAAATAAATAAATGGGAAATTTTTATTAAGAATAACAAAAAATTAAAATGCAATGAAAGGGACATTTTATAATGACAGTTAATTTAATCTAGAATTTGTTATATGAGTATGATTTACAAAGCTTAAACAAAATGACAAAATGTCCGAATAATTAGATAAAAATTACTAGATTTCAAAATCTAGTTCCGCCTAAACGTTTGGAATAGCCTATATATGCTGTTCACTTTTGTAAAAACAAACTAAGAGGAAATTTTGATTTCAGTAGTTTGCACCTTTGAAATTGTATGGCAGGTTGGTATTAAAAAACTATTTTTACATTTCTAAAATGAAATATTGGATTTTATTACAATACTAATATAGTAATCTTAATGTTAATTTTATATTATTTAACATAAAAATAACACTGTCATACACAATTATTTTTATACTTTTTTAAGTTGAAATAAAGTCTGTTCCTTTGGTTTAGGCGGAACTAGATTTTCAATTCTAGTTACTTTTACCGATTAATTGAAACTTTTGATCATTTTGTTCAGGAAAAGCCAACTTCAATATATAAAAAAATAGCTAATGACAACTTATAAAATTCCAGGGATTGGAGGAATAACAACTGGGAAAGTGTCAACAAGACTCAAAAAGAAAAAGTGTGTTGGCGTCGTTGGTCGTTCGCATTGTTTGCAATAATTAGAAGTTTCTTCTTATTTTTTCGTATTCTGCTAACTGCTAAGAAGAATAAGAACTAACACTATTAGTATTGTTATATCACAATAGATGGCGTTTATATTTTGTGTACTAATTTTAATAAAAAATTAATTTTTAAGATTCTAGCGTCTCTAGCGGTAGCTTCTGAATTTCAAAGTTTAAACATCGACATCGGTAGTAGACATCGATGTTTTATCGATACTATCGCCAGATGACCATCGATGGTAAAAACATCGATGTTTTTAAAACAAACATCGATGTTTTCGATACATCGATGTTTTTTCCCATCCCTAATATAAATTATACGATATTGTTAAAAAAAAAAAAACGGGTTAATGTTCCGTATAAGTCCACCAGGCATAACTCGTCAGACAGAACGTGTATGCTAGTTGGAATGAGATATGGTCTTGACAAAGTGCCGCCCCTTTCTTTCAAAATATAACATTTACGATTCTGAAATCTAAATAAGTACTTGATAGTTATACGTTTTGAAATCCAAGCAATTATTTAATAAGTGTTTGTTAACACTTAGCTCGTATTAAGGTTTTTAAAGAAAAACTTGAATAACGAAATTTCAGTATTTATACGCTTAAAGTCATATTTAAATAGTTTGAATGAGATTTATAGTATACATATGTTGAAAAACACTAACTTTATTAAAAGAGAGAATCCTCAAATTATCAATATATTCCGACCTACTAATTTCATGTCTAAAATAGGACATTCCGTTTTTCATCGCATTCATACATACCAAATTATGTAAATGTATTAAAAATGTATAAAGCATTTATATATCTTCACTATACATATGCAAACAAACAATGATAAAACTAGTAGGCAAATCCAGAGCCGTGAAAATCGCCACAGAATACCTTTTTATATAAAATTATCCATCCTTTTTATAACTCTTTGAAGTTGTACGCGATAATATTTAGCTATCACATTTTGGGTTTAAATTTGGGAAAAAATGGATAGCATTTAGATCACATTGCAATTATATAAATCAGGGGTCTGGGAACTTTTTGGGACATTTACATTCAGACACAATTAGACACCATCTTAACACCTCTTTCATATCCTTACTCTCCATATTACTTAAAAAATTGAAATAATTATCAGCCATTTTCCAAGTTTTAGGAACTAACTATGTAAATAACACCTGTGTATACACCGTCCTCCCTTGATTCTAAATTGCACAAAAGTTGTGTCTGATTACACCGAGCACATATGCAAGAATGACTACTATTGGTTCCCCACTCTTACATATATTCTATTCTAAACATACAGCCTAGTTCTAATTTGACGCGGTGGACTTATACGGAACATTAACCAAATTTGATACGATACTGGGTCAAATGTACTGATATTAGTATCGGAAGATTATTATCGATACTAAAATCGCGATATCGAATAAAAAATATCGATACTGGTATCGTATCACGTATTAGCAGTATCGGAACATCCCTACTAATATCTCAATAACCGAAACTTTTACTCCTATTCTGGGCAAACATATTGTTACGTGGTTAAAATTAAATAATAGAAGGTTGCATTGAAAGCTGCTGTTCACATGTAGATAGCTCAAGGTGCAGGGCCGGCGCTAGGCATGTGCAGTGGCACATGGCCTCGCAGCCCAACAGGCCTCGCGCATGGTGCAAACATTCTGAACCGCGCGTACTCGCGTACACCAAACTCCCATCTAAATTGTATATGTAGTTTTCGAGCGCGCTGCAATTAGAAAGAAGAAAACGAGTGGGGTGCTTTTAATCAGCTGTGAAGCGCTGTGATTCCCCGAATACGAGAAAAAATCAAACAGCCGAAAGTTGTTATTGATAGATGCCACAGAAAAAAAAACAAACAGTGTAACATTTACTAAATGTATCCCTCATTAAAATAAACACATTTGAAACATTATAGGAGTATCTAATATGCAAACATAGCGTGGAAGCGGATAGCACCAGGTAAGGAAAATTACATTTTGACTGATGTATCTCGTTCATTCCGTCATTTTTCGTGGTCCATTATTATTGAACCAGCCCTTGTTGACCACCGCGTCAATATAAATTTTTCTTGTCAATCTCGCACATGACCTCGCTCCTGCCCTGGCACATGGCCTCGCAAATCCTAGCGCCGGCCCTGTCTAGGCGCATATGCAGTGAACAGTGAAAAATGTTTTTATGTCATTTTAAAGTGTAAACATTTCCTGCTAAAATTCATCCTTTGTTTACACAAATGCTTTTCTATAACCGAGTTAAAATGGAACGCGATAAGTTGTTTTCCGATGTGTACTTCTACACTACTTTGATTTAAAAAAATTGATGTGAAGTGTAAATTTTCACACATTTCTGGGTTTTGCAGGTATTTAGTAACTGAACGATGATTATTTGGGATGCCAAAACAAATTTTATGTCAAAATATTTTTTTATGAATTTTAATTCGAATGCCTAATACCATTATTTAAGTTTCTAAATATATGCAGTATTTTTTTTTATACAGCAAAGTTCATTAAGATTTTGAAAATTGCACCTATGGCTTCCATTGGTTGCTTACATCATAAGTCCCGCCCTTTGATTTCGTCAAACATAGAATTAAATTATAATTTCAACACTTTCCACTGGTTATTAAATTTACGCTTTTAAAAATTAAATGCAACATTTACCAAATATAACTAGAATTTTAACAAAATAATTAAAACAAAATAAAAATGCAAAAAAAAACAAAAAATAAAATCAACAGGATTCGAACCCTGGTTTGCAAGTTAATTTATATTATTAAGCGTACGACAAATCCAACCACGCCACGAGAGCTACTGATCTGGTATGTTACACAACGTATTAAATAGTTAACATATTTTAGTTAAAAACACAAAAAATGCGTTATTTTCCGAAAACATAATCTGATCAAAAATTCCTGTTGTACCATTCCGGTTCACACCAATGTACATTACTTAGAATTTTTTCAGATTTTTAGTTTAAACCATCTGGGCTACAGGATGTGGGACAAAATTTTTTTGCACAATTTTGGCAAAAATCGCATCAAAATAATTTATTTTGCAAAAATAAAATTTTGATCGTTAATCCACGTACTAAGGGCTTTCATTTGATACCCTACTCAGAATTTAAAAAAAATATTTTTTTTTTCGATGAGCACATATTTGTTTATATTTTTAGAGGGATATGTTTTTTAGATGTTTTAGTATTTTTCCTATGTGCGGGTCAAAGAGTTGTATAAGCATGCCAAATTTCAACTCTCTAGGTTTAGCCGTTTGGCTACAATTTTTACCGGACAGACAGACAGACAGACAGACAGACAGACAGACAGACAGACAGACAGACAGACAGACAGACAGACAGACAGACAGACAGACAGACAGACAGACAGACAGACAGACAGATAGACAGACGACAAAATGACGGTATAAGGGTTTTTTGGTCATACCTACAAAACCCTAAAAAAGAGCAGCTGAAGCTCATCGATTGCTTGTGAAAACTTATGTTGAATGTGCTTCATCGGAAACAGTATGTAAGGATTTCTTTGACGATACAAATGTGGTGATTATGACGTTCACGACAGACAACAACCAGATCAATTGAAAAAGTTCGAAGATGAACAACGGCAAGCTCTATTGGAAGAAACCCCTGCTTAAACACTCAAAAATTGGCTCAACAGCTCAACAATTATTGAAAGGGTCGATAGATGATGAAGATATATATATATTTTCAGAATGTTCCTGTGTCACAATATCAATTCATTGTGATATTGGAAAAAATCAAGGTGATTGTAATGAAACAAGACACCGTTTTCAAGAAAGCAATTAATCCAGAAATCAATGCTTGTCCGGGCCTGACATGTTCAAACTGAGTAGCTTACTTCAATCACCATCACAAAGCTGTCAGTTCCGGCACGAACCATTCCAACAAATATTCTCGGTGAGAATGCTGGATAAACCCCAGCGATGTCGAAGAGTGCTAGAACACATTCCAACGCTAAGTTATGTATGAACAGTTCTATAAAAAATCAGCTGTGGCCACCACAGGACCGACCGCCATCACAAAGTACTTGTATAAAATACATTCTAGCAGCAGAGTAGAAATATCTTGGCCTAATATTTTCTAACAGAGATATTATTTATCATGACCATGGAAATGTTACATATAAGTATGAAAAAATTGATACTTGGAAAAATTTTTGACATAATGCAGGGACCTCAATTCGTAGAGATCCATCGAAATCTCGAAATGTCAAAATCGGTATGATCACAATACCTCCCTTATAGGTCTCAGAATAGGTCTGTTGTTGGTCGGTAACAAAAAGATTCGATACGATACTAAGGCCCGGTCTTTCCACCTTCAGATAAAATCCCAGGTAACTATCTGACAGATAAGGTTATTTTTAACTTCATCTGCTGAGTAAATGTCATCCCTTCTTTCTATACAAATGTATCTATCGGATAGTTATCTAACGGATAATGAGACTGACGTATTGGATTCACTGACTGGTATTGACATTTACTCAGCAGATGAAGTTACAAATAACCTTATCTGTCAGATAGTTACCTGGGACTTTATCTGAAGGTGGAAAGACCGGGCCTTAGTCAAACGTACTGATAAATATAAGTAAAGTATCGGAAGGTTAGTATCAGTGGCACAGCCAGGATCTTGTCTTGGGGAAGGCCGAATCAAATTTCGAGGGCACGCGGGCCACATACGGCCCTCAACCTAATTTTTGTGGCCCCTGAAGCGGTAATCAAAATCAATTGAGCTTATTTAGGGGAAAATATATTTAAAAATGTAAAATATACTCTCTTCCCCTTTTTACCGACCGCCAACATATATAAGGGAGGTATTGTGATCATACCGATTTTGACATTTCGAGATTTCGATGAATCACTACGAATTGAGGTCCCTACATAACGTTTCGACTATTTTTAGCATGATGTCTGTCGGTCTGTCTGTCCGTCCGTCCATCCGTCCGTCCGTCCGTGCGTCTGTCTGTCTGTCTGTCTGTCTGTCTGTCTGTCTGTCTGTCTGTCCGTCCGTCCGTCCGTCTGTCTGTGTACACGTGCCGAGCAAATTCGGCTGAAAGGATTTTTATGAAACTTCATATTTAAGCTTTTGCCATCAATGTGCCTTTGATGGCAAAAGCGATCAACCGTGCCGAGTTGATCAACTTTTGGTAAAAATCGGTTGACTAAAAATGGGAGTTTACTCGTGTCGATTTTAAGATTTTTGGGAATATTTCACAACAGAAAAATATTTCGAAAAAATTTATTGAACAAAAGTTGCTATAAAAGCAATAATTAATAACTTTTATTTGAAACGTTTCTTGATAAAACGAAAAATTTTCAATAATTTTTGTAAAATTTACGAAATTTTTTCTGTCTCGATTTTTTCATACTTATATGTAACGTTTCCATGGTCATGATAAATAATATCTCTGTTAGAAAATATTAGGCCAAGTTATTTCTACTCTGCTGCTAGAATGTATTTTATATAAGTACTTTATAATGGCGGTCGGTCCTGTGGTGGCCACAGCTGATTTTTTGTTTATAAAAAATTTCAAGAAACCCTTCGGGAAAGTTCCGTCAATGCTTATCATTTTGTATGTAAAATAGACTGCGACCCAAATCAGTTCGACACCTCTGCTGTTGGATATTGATGATTATTTCAAATAATTTATTATTCCATTATTTGTTGATAAAAAAATGTAATTGTTAATCCATGTATCAAAAACTTTCACTTGAATTTTTCTTCGATAAATAAATATTTATTTATATTTTTCGCGGGATATATTTTTGAAGTCTCAATATGTCTCTTACTTATGTTCAGTTCTCTAAATCAGCCGGTTGGCCACAATTTGTACCGAACGAACAGACTCTCGTGACGGAATAAGGATTTCTTTATTATACCTACGAAAACCTAAAAATAACATTTAAATATGCATTTTCTGTTAATTTCAACACTAATCATAATAAAATATAGCTTATTATTATTGTAAAATACATAAGTTGTTTTGCTGTACGATTATAATAAATTTGTTAAATTTTTATTTCATTGGACCTTCACAGGGGGCCACTGGTTGTGGTTAATAAATTTTATCTTCAATTCTCCAAGGAGCGCCGTATAATCTGCTGGTCCTGGGAGTGGCCCAGGCCCGCCTCCCCCTTGGTTGCGCCACTGGTTGTGGTTAACAAATTTTATCTTCAACTCTCCGAGCAGCGCCGTGTACTCTGCTAGTCCTGGGAGGGGCCCAGGTCCGTCGGCCTCCCCCTTGACTGCTCCACTGATTAGTAGGGATGGGAATTTATTTTTCAATATCGATATATGCGCGATTCGATATATCGTAAGTGTGATATCGATATTCGATTTATATCGAAGTAAAAATATCGATATTTTCGATATATCGAAATAACTAACACGTAACATGTAAGATATATAAATTAGTTTTTTTTTTTTTTTGTTGGCTTGGCGGTAAAAGAAGTTGCCATTTGACAGACAATCACTTTGCAGTTGGTACTCACCCAGCTACCAACCAACTTTCCAATATTTTCCTAGTTAACTGCTCTTATAAATAAATATATATATGCTGTTAACTTTTATAAGGACAAACCAGATTATTTTGGTTACTTTTATAGTAAACATAGTAAATAATTTTTTTTATATTAACAGTCTCATTTTGTGATTCGTAACTAACAGGGAAAGTTCATTTTTTATGTTGTATATTTACAATACATTTATAATATTATCATTGTATTGGTTCACACGGATACGCCAAAATCCGTTTACACCACAAAAGTTACCAAAATCTTCAGATCTAGATACGTATTACAAAATGAAACAACTTGTAGTAAAAGTACTTTTATAGTGTATTACGGACTTTAAATGTCAATTAAAAATATTCCTTACGTTGTAAAACCCACTTTAGATTTATTGGTTATGATCATTATTAAGAAAGTGAAAAATTTTAATACCAACATGACATACAATTTCAAAGGTGCAAATTATTGAAATCAAAATTTCGTCTTACTTTAACGATTAGGCGGAACTAAATGGAAATTTCGTTATTTTGGGTTGTTACGAAAAGGGACCATGCTTGGGTTATTTCATGTTTCAGGTTTGGTATGTGAAAATTTTAAATTCCAGCAGTGAAACTTACGCCAGTGAAACCATGAAAGCGAATAACATATGTCAAATATTTTAATACATTTTTCCATATTTTGAAGACTTAAAAATAAATAAATGGGAAATTTTTATTAAGAATGACAAAAAATTATAATGTAATGAAAAGGGCATTTTATAATGACAATCAATTTAATCTAGAATTTTCAATGTGAGTATGATTTACAAAGCTTAAACAATATGACAAAAGTCCGAATTAATAGATAAAAATTACTAGATTTCAAAATCTAGTTCCGCCTAAACGTTTGAAATTGCCTGTAGTTTGTTTTTACAAAAGTGAACAGCATATATTTAAATGTAAAAAATATACAAGAATTCCGATATTTTGTGCGAATATCGATATTTTGCGCGATATATCGCAATTCAAATATCGATATAAAAATATCGATATATTTTTCTAAAGTATCGATATTTTCAAAATATCGATATATCGTTCCCATCCCTATTGATTAGTATCGATACTAAAATCGCGATATCGAATGAAAAATATCGATACTGGTATCGTATCAGTAGTATTGGAACATCCCTAACTGCGAGTCGTTTCTTTGAACTTTATTTCTTTCTGTCTAGCATGTACAGTGCAGGGTCGACACGTGTGCCCCTTAGGAGCCGCCACCACCCGAAGAAAAGTATAAAAAGAAACAGATTTTAAATAAATACAAATAAATTTAATATGTACAATATAGTTGACCAGTAAGAAACACATTAATTAAAGTACAAAATAAATAAATACTTTCTACCACTGCCATAAAACATTTACGACAAACGTAAAACAGTTAATATAGTGATATTAAAATACAACTTCATTACTACCAACATAACAAATAAAATATACACTAAATAAACTAAACAAACACTAAACATACAATTAAAACCCTATAAATCCGTCGTATTCCTTAAATCAAGTAGATATTTTCCATGAGTTTGAATGTATATGTAAGTTTACTTTAGCGCGGTGAAATGTACCTCGTGACAGTGGTGACATGTGTCACTGTTGCCAACGTTCTGTAAACACAATTCCCAGCGCTACGGAATGCCTTGCGAACCGTACAGGATTGTACTTAGTTTCAAATCCACTCTGACAAATAAAACTCAGAAAATAGATATGAAATCCATTGTTCTGTGCTGGGCATTAGTTTAATACGCATCAATCATAATATGATTGATGTATTAGGGTATTTAAATATTAATCACATTTCACTATATTGAATTTGAATACAAAATGTCACTATTATAGGATAAATTAACCTGTTTAAATTTTGTCCGACAAATGGCTATAAATAGATATTTAGTTCCATTTTAGTTACACGGGATATTCGAGGGGTGCTTGAAAAGTTTCTAGGATGAGAAAACATAACTTTTTGGGACAAAATTGTATTTATTTTTTTTTACATATCTCCATTCAGCTCTATACATTTAGTCCAACGCTTTTCAAGACCTTCCATTCCTTCAGAAAAATAAAAATTATCTAAACTCTCGAAATATCTACTTACAGCTTCGACGACTTCAATATTTGATGAAAATTTCTTTCCAGCCAACCCTTTTTAGGGTTTTGTAGGTATGACCAAAAAACCCTTATACCGTCATTTTGTCGTCTGTCTGTCTGTCTGTCTGTCTGTCTGTCTGTCTGTCTGTCTGTCTGTCTGTCTGTCTGTCCGTCCGTCCGTCCGTCCGTCCGTCCGTCCGTCCGTCCGTCCGTCTGTCTGTCTGTCTATCTGTCTGTCTGTTCAGTAAAAATTGTAGCCAAACGGCTAAACCTAGAGAGTTGAAATTTGGCATGCTTATACAACTCTTTGACCCGCACATAGGAAAAATACTAAAACATCTAAAAAACATACCCCCCTAAAAATATAAACAAATATGTGCTCATCGAAAACAAAATTTTTTTTTTTTAATTCTGAGTAGGGTATCAAATGAAAGCCCTTATTACGTGGATTAACGATCAAAATTTAATTTTTGCAAAATAAATTATTTTGAGGCGATTTTATCCAAAATTGAGCAAAAAATTTTTGTCCCACACCATGTAGCACAGATGGTTTAAACTAAAAATGTGAAAAAATTCTAAGTAATGTATAATGGTGTGAACCGGAATAGTACAACAGGAATTTTTGATCAGATTATGTTTTCGGAAAATAACGCATTTTTTGTGGTTTTTGGTTCACAAAGTACAAAAGTTATACCAATGTAAGACACTCACATGCAAGGCGTGTGATAGCGTAATGGGTTAGAGCACTGGTGTCGTAAGCTAAAATGCGCTGGAAACGAAGGGTTTCGAGTTCGAGTACGAGTGAATTTTATTTTTTCTGTTTTTTTTTTTGAATTTTTATTATGTTGAAATTATTTTGTCAAAATTCTAGTTATATTTTGACAAATGTTGTATTTAATTTTCAAGAGCGTAAATTTAATAACCAGTCTTATTATATGATTAACAGACGATAAATTATTTTAAAAATATCGTTCATTTTGCCGTGATTACTACAAAGTAAAATTTGTCCTACACACTCAGCATACCGCCTTCACTTATTATATACCTGCGAAACCCTGAAATGTGTGAATATTCACACTTCACATCAATTTTTTGAGTTTTGGAAACAGAAAGAAATTTGAGGGAGTTAAGTCTGGCGAGTACGATGTATGTTCGATTAATTCGAATCGTAATTCATGCAGTTTTGCCATCGCAGTTACCGATTTGTGAGAAGATTCGTTATCTTGGCAGAACAAAACTTTTTTCTTTGCCAAATGAGACCTTTTGGATTTGATATCTTCGTTTAATCTGTCTAATAATACTGGCCTGTTATTGTTCTTCTATGTTGCAAGTAACAGTTCCCAACCGGTGGGTCGCGACCCACACGGGAGTCGCCTGGGCTTTTTGGGGTTCGCCTGTTTTCGTGATATATATTCACTTGGGGGACATCAAGAAGAGTCTCTGTTTTGTAGAGTTCTAAAAACTACTATGATAGGTGAAGATATCATGGAGATGATAAGTTCATTCTTTGAAAGTAATGACTTACAATGGAAAAACTTGTGTGGATTGTGTACCGATGGACCACCAGCCATTCTTGGATCGAGGTCGGGCTTTCAGTTTAAAGTTAAAGAGTTTGCACCCCAAGCAAAGGGATTACACTGCATGATTCACCGTTTGCCCTTGCTACCAAGACTCTTCCAAAGCCTTTGCAGGAAGTGCACAACTCTTTAGTGACAATTGTCTGTTCAAATAACTATGCAAAAACATAAAACATTGATCACGAAGTTCTTCTTTTCTACACTGCTGTTCGTTGGTTATCAAAATGTTGTTGGCCGAGTTTTTAGGTATGTTCGATTTGCACCTTCGCGTTATACTGCTAAACGCTAGCAGTAAAACGCTGTTAGCAGTTTACTACTAAAAAGCTGGTAACATACAGCGAGTTTAATTTTCTGTTCGATTTGTTTGTACGTAAAGAATAAGAAGTACGTCTGACGTAAATGTTAAATGTCAGACAGATGCCAGATAACTTTCCAGGTTAAGAATCTTTTTACGATTTGGTTCGGAGATTATCTTGTGTGTCGAATAGGGTGACCAGACGTACTCTTTTTAAGAGTATTATACTCTTTTTTGAGTAATAATTTCTATACCCTTACTTTTTATGGAAAAAAAAACCTGAATATACTCTGTTTTGATGGTCACTTGTTTTTATTACTTCTAGTTTAGAAGTGAGGACCTTTTTTTTTGCTCATCACTTCTATTTTGGGAGTGAAGACCTTTATTTTGTTCGTCACTAGTATTTTTGAATGAGGACCTCTGTTTTTTGCTTATTATTTGAATTTTTGGAGTGTAACCTTTTTTTTGTTTAGTATACTCTTTTTCTGTAAAAAAAATCTGGTCAGCCTAGTGTCGAAAGGGTGAAAAATATTAGATATATTTAATGGATCTTGAAATATTATCAAATCCAGAATCATCTGATTCAGATTTAGATTTTTCGAGTTCGGATGATGAAGTTATGAACTGTATTTGAGAGGTTTACAAAATGCCCCAGGATAGAAAAACTGAAAAATTTTGTAGAAACTATTGGCCCAGGATATTCAAAAAAAGAATTTGTAAGACATTAGCCATCACAGAATATAGTATAAATATCAAAACAAATATGCTAGCCACATTCCTGTCAAAAAGTCGAAAACAAAGTACCAACCATTTACTCTTTATCTATGGTAACAACTCAAAAAGGTAAACAAACACAGCCGTAACAAATAATCCGCAAGAGAAGCAGCTGTAACTTTTTCGCAGTAGCGTCACAAACTGGCAGTAAATTACGACAAATCGAACAGATTTGCAGTTACTGCGAAACAAAACGAACAGATTTTTTTTAACGCGGCAGTAAACAGTAACTGCAAATGTGCAAATCGAACACACCTTTTGAATTGAAAAACGAAATAAAACTGTTCTTAGAAATACAAGGAAAACATGACACACTTTAATGGTGAACCCTGGATCCAAAGAGTAGCCTATTTATTTGATATCTTCTTTTTAGATCAGCTAAAGAAGCTAAATTTGAAACTGCAGGGTAAAGAAACGCACATTATTCACTTCAAAGATAATATCCCGGCGTTCGTATTAAAGCTACAAAACTGGCGCCGTAAAGTAAATCTAGGAAACTTTGACATGTTTAAACACCTTTGCACCAAGACTGAAGAATCGGAGACGGGAATTGTAGATAATCTAAGAGAGGACATTTATAACCACCTTAAAGCCCTTGAATTTGAAATTCAACGTTATTTCCCGGAGTTCTCTAAATAAGAAGCTGCATTAGTAGCAAACCCATTTATTGTATCTTTTGATGTTACCGACATTCCCGATGAAGTACCAGATGAATTTTTGAAGCTGCGAAATGCATCCTCCGCGCGTTGTATATTTCAGAAAAATTCGTTATCTTAATTTTGATGTGCTATGCGTCATTCGTATCCTAATGCCGGGTTTACATTGGTAGAGTAACAGAGCTAGTAACTAGCGCAAGTACTAGGCCCTTTACTCTACTATCTTATTTTCAGGATAGTAGGTGTTCATACGCAATTGACATACATATCTTATTTTCTGGATAGTAAGTGTCAAAACACATTTGACATCTTCACTGTGATTTGGTTGTGAAATTATCTTTTTGCAAAAAATAGTTTATGAATATGAATATACATCGTCGCCGACTTGATGCCATTAAAAAATGGTATTTTGTATTACATCATTTCAAATTATATTACTCTAAAAATTATGTAAAACTAGTTATAACGTCTTTAGCTAAGCTACGGCTATAATATTAAGAATAGATTGATAACAATTATGTACGTGTCAAATATAAATATTACTTACGTTTACAAAACTCTTATAGACGATGTTACAGCAATAGCACAATACAAAAAAGAAAAAATAGTGAAAAAATAAGTGAAAACTTTGGGACACCAAAAATGTTGGATCGGAGATGCGAACACTTCAAAAGAAATATTTGCAATGACTGAATAATTACATAATTCGTAAAATGTCCCATATTTCCATGTGTTCTATGAATTTTGGTTAACCCCACCTCCGAGCCCTTGTTCCAAAATTAAAACAGGTTTGAAAAGGTTGAAATACCATCACATGGTATTGTTAAATTGAAAAGAAATCATCAAATAATACATCAATGTTACAAAATTTATGTAAACAAATAATAACTTACCTGATATGGGTTGTTTTCTATTTGTTATGACAGGTTACCACTTGGCGCCAATTTCATATGTATCAATTTTTTGTACTAGTGGAAAAGATAGTAGCTAGTAAATACGTCGACGAGCTAGCTGCTATCCTAGCCCAACTACTGGCAGCTAGTAGTCTACTAGCCACAATGTCAACTGCTTACACAGGAATAGTGACTAGTTGCTAGTTACTTGCGCTAGTTACTAGCTCTGTTACTCTACCAATGTAAACCCGGCATAAAATTTCCATGCTTTCTTTTCGAATATTAGTGCCACTTGCTTCTACCTCTGCAAACGTGGATTTTCAACTCTTCTGCAGATCAAGACAAAAGCCAGGAATAAGCTGGATGTTCAAGATGACATGAGATTGGACTTAACAAAAACTCAACCAAGAATTATAACACTCGTTAAGCAGATACAATACTTAATAAAAAATATCATCACTTTTGTTGAGTCCTAAAATATATTTTGTCAAACCCTTTATTTTTTGTTTTACTAATAAATTATGGCGAAATAGAAAGGTGCGTCGCATTTTTTAAAATTCTAAAAAGGGTCGCGATTAAAAATAGGTTGGGAACCAGTGTTCTAGAAACTTTCCGATATTTCTCATTAGTCAATGTATGAATGGATAAGACAGTTATACAATAATTAATATAGTATAATAACAATGAATTATTAACAATTATCCCGCAAAAACTGTAATCCTATCGTCATAATCGATAATAAACATTTTATTTCCATCTTATTTCATTCCATACCATACCCCTTTAATTAAGACTTTTACTAAAGAATTTCGAATTTAACTCAAACTTTACTAAAAAAGCTTAAATGCCGTCCTTATAAAAGCACCAAGAACGTGACAATTCCTGGGGCAAACATAAAATAATCGATGCTATTTCGTCTCTAGATACTACATTATATGGGGTGCTTGAAACAGGCTTGGCCTGTCAAACAAGAGTACTTTGAAACACAGACATAGACAGGACGAGGACAAGAATGAAACACTGATCATCGTCACGAAGGACAACGAATAAAGATGACGTACGACAAGCGGTAATAGAATATAAACAATGGCGTATCTACAAGATATATCAAGGGAATCCACAACTAGACAAATAGTAGTTGTACGGGTTTTTCTTGGATTTCCACCGAAATAAATATAATATTAATTATGTAAATTCTTTATTAAAGCGACTAGTCTCGCTCATTCGAGCATTATCAAGCTATAAAAAAAATTTGAAAATAGAAAAATATAATTTCGAAAATATAAATAGATCAAATGATGATAAAAATAAAAATAAAAATATAAAAAATTGTAAACAACATAAAAACGTACCTGATTGTTGAAAATGATAAATACAAATAAATAATAAATAAATAAAAGTTAACATAATGGTCAAAATACGCGGTAAAACCTTGTCAGAAAATAAAATGGAGTATGCTAACGGTTGCTTAGGCAAGTCATAACTTTTGAATACGTCCGATGTGTATTGTTAAAATTAGTCTGAACGTTTAGATTCTGGTCGGTAATGAAGATAAAACAATTTTCAATAAATTTACGTTTGTGAGTGTTGCATTCTTCCGCTAGAATGCGTGCGGTTGTATAAAAATTAGCGTCATGTCCAGTTTCCAAAATATGTAAACATAATCCTGAATGTTCCTGGTTGTTGTTTTTAGTATTAGTAATGTGTTGAGATATTCTTTTTTTCAAATATTGTTTTGATTCCCCGATATATCTTTTGGAACATTCAGAGCACGTAATTTGGTATATAATGTTGGGTCTGTCTAGTCTGTCAATTTTATCTTTGATATTTGTAAAAATGGTATTTCTTATACTGTTGGTATTTTTTATAGCAATTTTTATTTTGAGTGGTGTCAGTATTCTTTGTAATTGTCTTGTCAATTTTGGTATATGTGGGGCGGTAATGTAAGTATAATTCGTGTCCTGTGGTCTGTTTGTATTATCAGGGGTATGGATGTTCATGGAGTAAGTATTAATGATATTGTCTATGAGTTTTCTTGGGTAGGAATTCGTTCTCAGTGATTTGTGAATGGAATTAAAATTATCATGGTGGAATTTTTTGTGCGATAACAAGGTGGCTCGGTGGGCTAAGTTTCTGGCTACATTGATTTTGAATTTTTGCGGGACATGGGAAAAATAATTAAGGTAACGTCCTGAGGCGGTGGGTTTTTGGTACCAGTTGGTGAGGATACGATTATTAGGACCGCGAATTAGGGTGACATTTAGAAAACTAATACATTCATTTTTTTCCCTTTCTAGTGTGAATTGGATGTTGGAATTGAATTTATTGAAATTACACATTATATCGTCAATACAATCTGAGGGGACTGCGGTGATTATGTCATCGACATAGCGGAAATAGAAACAGGGTGTATAGTCCAGAGACTGTAAAACCTCTGTTTCTAAACGAGACATGACCATTTCAGCTAGGGCAGCTGAAATGGGGGCGCCCATCGGAAGACCTTGGGTTTGTTGGTAGTAATTACCATTGAATTTAAAAATTGACGAATTGTAGCAAAATGAAATAGCACTAATGAATGTATCGATGTCCATGTCTGTGTTTTGACGAATATCTTCCCATCGGTGGACTATGCTGTCTTGGACTAGATCCAAGGTGATGCTGGTGAAAAGGTTTTTGACATCTAATGATATCAAAGTATGGGTACTGGGTATGGGTAGATCTTTAATTTTCTCTACAAAATCTACAACTTCTATTACATAACCACCAATAATCTTATACATTCAATAGACAAATAGTGTTTTACTTCTTCTAAAGACCAAAACATAGATATAGATATCTTATTCGAACAATGCTTTCCACATGGCGGGTCTGGGAACGATCCCCGCTGAGATAAACATTTATTTTCTAGTTAAAAATGTGTTCTCTATAGTTAAAAATCATCTATTTAGTAAATAAGAACTATCCTGGCTAATAGCCAAAGTTGCTAAAGCAAAAATAAACAATGGTTTTTAGGGTTTTGTAGGTATGACCAAAAAACCCTTATACCGTAATTTTGTCGTCTGTCTGTCTGCCTGTTCGGTAAAAATTGTAGCCAAAGAGTAAACCCAGAGAGTTGAAATTTGGCATGCTTATACAACTCTTTGACCCGTACATAGGAAAAATATTAAAACATCTAAAAAACATATCCCCCTAAAAATATAAACAAATATGTGCTCATCGAAAAAAGATTATTTTTTTTTAAATTCTGGATAGGGTTTCAAATTAAAGCCCTTAGTACGTGGATTAACGATCAAAATTTTATTTTTGCAAATTAAATTATTTTGACGCGTATTTTGCCAAAATTGCGCAAAAAAATGTTTTCCCCACACCCTGTAGCCCAGATGGTTTAAACTAAAAATCTGAAAAAATTCTAAGTAATGTACATTGGTGTGAACCGAAATAGTACAACAGGAATTTTTGATCGGATTATGTTTTCAGAAAATAACGCATTTTTGGGGTTTCTAACTAAAATATGTTAAATATTTAATTCGCTATTTAACACAGTAAGTAAGTAAGCGCCCGTAGCGTAGTGCGTAGTGTCATCGCTTAGCAATTTGCAAACTACAGTTCGATTCCTGTCAATTTTAATATTTCTGTTTTTTTTGCATTTTTATTTTGTTTAAATTATTTTGACAAAATTCTAGTAATATTTTAGTAAATGTTGCATTTAATTTTTAAAAACGTAAATTTAATAACCAGTGGGAAATGTTGAAATTATAATTTAATTCTATGTTTGAATGTATGCGAAATCAGAGGGTGGGGCTTATGATAACCAATGGAAGCCATAGGCTTAATTTTCAAAATCTTAATGAAATACATGTGAAAATTCACACTTCACATCTATTTTTATTATGAATTTTATATTTTAATAACATAATTTTTTTTCTAAGATACGAATTGGTAATTGGTTCCGCAATCCAGGGGGGGGGGCAACTGACCCATCTTGCCCCCCCTTGCGGGCGCCAATGCTTACGAGGGTTGCCTTTTATACTTCGGAAATTGAGATCAAAAACAATTATTTATCAACAAAAGTGGCTTTATTGTTTTTCAAAATATTCTCCATGAAGGTCAATACACTTTTGCAAGCATTTGAACCAATTTTCTAAATACTTTTTCCACTACGTTTGAGGCTTTTTCCACTGCCATTGTCAAATTATGTGGGATCCAACGAGAACATATCTTTTTGACGGCCAAATGTTCATGTAATAGTGAATGTATGCTGATCCCACTAATACCCAAGAATACCTTAATTTCACGATATGTCACATGACGAATTTGCAGTATCAGTTCACGCACAGTATCAATGTTTTCTGGAACAACAACCGATTTTGGACGACCTTCATGAAATTCGTCCTTAAGCGAACTACGGCCATTATTGAACTCGACAAACCATCGATTAACAGTAGTCCTTGATGGTGCTTCATCGCCAAAAGTCGAATTAAGTTCATCGATGCACTGTTGTTGGGTTAACCCACGTCGAAATTTATAAAAAATAATCGCTCGAAAATGTTCACGATTTAATTCCATTTTAGCCGAGATGATTTTTTTCAAGTTACTGTAAACAACTCAAATTGCGCTCATACGTCAAAATGTTCTAAGTACGTATACCGTCAAAAATGTCAAACTTTACGATAGAAGCGTCAGTTGCCAGATGGCAGCACTAATTTAGCACAATACCGAAATATAAGAGGCAACCCTCGTACACATTTAAATGTCCGGCTAAAATTGTCAGAGATAGCTGAGGCAGTAGGCATTTCATATGACACAATGATGGTTGGTTTATATACGGAACAAGAATATGGAATGGGAAATAAGAATAGTACACAAGAATAAAAAATATTAAACCGTTTATATCGGACATAACATTTCGTCGCTGCGCCTGCGTACTTGCGTTGGCCTGTGTTTAACGTTTGTCGCGTGACAGGTTGTTATGCTTAATATAACCTTTTAAAAAGTACGCATGCTTCTCGTCTCTTATTCTTGGAATAGGAATAAAATGTTAAATGTTACCAACGTTTCTTGTGTTAAAGTTAAATTTCATTCCTACCCAGCAAACATTTTTATACGGGCCATTACTGGTAAAGCACATACTCCCCGGCATTGAAAGTAATGGACCAGTGCTGGCATTTCGTACTGGGCCAGTACCCCGGTGTCCCGTGGCCCTTAGCTGGCCCATTGATGTATCAGTTGCTGGCCCAGCAACGGTAAAGTGCATTGAAAGTAATGGGCCAGTGCTGGCATTTCGCACTGGGCCAGTGCTGGCATTTTGCAAAATAAATTCTCTTTTGGCCATTTTCACCATCGTTGAATAAATTTATTTAACAAATAAAGTTGACAATATCGCATCGGTTTTAAACTATTAATGAAGAAATTAACATTGCTGTCAATAGAATGATGCGATATTGTTAACTTAAGTTGTTAAATAAATTTATTCAACGATGGTAAAACTGGCCGATTGTAAATTGTATTAACAGTTATAATTTATTGAGTTATTTATAAATATTAAATAAATATAATTTCAGGAATAACAGGAATTAGTTTATTTAATTTATTAATTTAATGAAGAATTTTAAGAAAATGGTTTTCTGCCATTTCGGCCAATTGCATCCTAAAGATAAGGGGTGACTAATAATTTTCGCCAATATTCGTCTTGTATTATCTACCACATCTTTCCCCCCTGACTTGAAGAGTACCAACCTAAAGAAATCATACTTGTTAAAATAAATTCAATAATCACATTTTATAAGCATTAATGCTATAAGCTGTTCACTTTTGTAAGAACAAACTAGATATGGTTATTTTGGTGATTTTTATAGTGTATTACTGACTTTTAGAAACTTGGTTATATTGTAAAAACAGCTTTACAGTTTTGGATTAAGTTTGTATTATTTTAGGTTGGTATTATATTTACAAAATATTTAAGATGTCACTATTCAAAATGAAATATGACAAATTATATTTTTTAAATGACATATTTATAATCTTGTAACAGATTTATTAATAATTGAAAATTTTATTACATGAAAAAAACTATGATTGAACTAAACTAAAAATTAAACAATTTAACATGAAATAGTTTGTGTAAACTACGTCCTTAAATCTAACAAAACACACACAAATCACAATAACAAACTGTATAATTTTCACAAAACAATAACTATTCAAATAAACATCTTGACAAACTGTCCACCAACACGTATCAACTTGTACTGGCCTTCGAGGGGGTACTGGCCGTTAGGGCGTTTTATGACTAAGAACAACCAGACTTTTCAAACTATTACATTCAAAAAAAGTTTAGTTTTAAGTAAAAAGTATAAAAATGTTTGCTTGGATTAATACAAATAAGGAGTGCTTATAAAATGCTGGTAAAGTACTTCGTATAGGCGGAATGCGAAATACAAATGTGAAGTACATTATTAATACTGGCGTTGCACTTACTTTTGGTGCCAGCAGTAAAAGCAGTTTGCCGGCATTCGGCCGTTAGTTAAATGTTTGCTGGGTACATAAACCGATATGCGGCGCAGCCATGTTTTAACATCTTGTATACTATTCTTATTTCCTATTCCTTATTCTTGTTCCGTATATAAACCAACCATGAAAAGCTCAGTGCAAGATAGGTGCCGCTTTTACTAACAAACGTCCAAAAGCAAGTGGCAATGACCATTTCTCAGCAATGTCTAAACAAGTTCAAGTGCAATGAAATAGATTTTTTGCGACTTTTTGTAACTGTTGATGAAACGCGGATACACTACTACACTCCGAAGACCAAAGAACAAAGGATATCAGTGGATAGCACGTGGTGAACCAACTCCGAAGAAGGCCAATATGATGCCATCAGCTGGTAAGGTTACGGCTACTGTCTTTTGGGATTCCCGAAGAATATTTGTTATCGACTACATTGAACATGGAAGAACAATAACAGGCCAGTATTGGTCGTTATTAGACAGATTGAACGAAGAAACCAAATCCAAAAGGCCACATTTGGTAAAGAAAAAAGTCTTGTTCCACCAAGATAACACACCTTCCTACAAATCCTACAATCGCCATGTTTGCAGATGACACGGCAATTGTTACAAAAAACGAGGTTCAAAACAGAGCAGTCAGTGATCTACAAAAAAACCTTGACATCACTACTGATTATTTTAAAAAATGGTGCATTAAACTAAATACAACTAAATGCGAAATAAAAATGTTCACGCTAAGAAAAACTAGTAACCTGCCAGATATAATTATTAACAACAAAATTATTCCATGGAACCCGCCTAACCAAGCAATAAGATATTTAGGGGTGCATCTCGATAATAGACTAACATGGAGACACCACATTACGAAAAAACTACGAGAAGCCCAAACCAAATTAGCGATGCTCTATCCATTAGTAAATAGGAAATCAACCCTAAAAAGAAAATGTTCCCTCTTAATATATAAAGGTATACTGAGACCTACCTTGACCTATGCGTGCATGGTATGGGGTGCTGCACAACGAACACACATTAAAAAACTGCAAGCTTTTCAGTCGAAAGTATTACGGATCGCCACCAACAGCCCGTGGTTTATCAGGAACAGCCATTTACACGAGGAACTGGGTATAATGACAATACAAGAATTCATGAAAAAGTTGTCAACAACATTTTTCCACAGAATTAGACAGTGCTCTGGTGCCACACACTATGAACTGGGCAAGCGAAAAATCCACAGAAGGTTAAAGAGAAAATTACCACAAGACACTATAATAGACAGTGACAGTGATAGTGCGGATAGCGAACAATCTAATTAAACATTAGTAGCGAATCAACAGACATAAAGTGAAGTGACAGGGGAGTTCTTCGAACCGACCCCACAACGTGACAAACCCTGACAAACACTGTATTATCAAAACTATGTGTTACATCATGTATGTAGATCTAGTTAAATAAAGAGTATTAATAAAAAAAAAAAAAAAAACAAATCGGTAATTGCGATGGCGATACTGTATGAATTACGATTCGAATAAATAGAATGAAGTCACAAGTAATTTCCTATTATGTTTATAGTATATTTCTATTTGTAATACGTAACTTAGAAATAGAAGAACATATTTAAAGTTGGCATATGTCTATAAGAACTGCTTCCATTGTTGTGTTCTGTAGAATACGTTGCTGAAGTTTAGCAAAGCATTTTAGTTACACCCTATATATTTGCCCCTTTAATGATATTTTAGCCACGCTCGTGCATGTGATAAGAAACAATATGAGAAGACAAGGAGAGAAACAACTGCAAATCAAAGTGGATGAGATAGGTGGCGCTTTAATTGAGATATTTATGAAAGACAAGGAGTGGCTTTGAATGCTGATAATGGAGAAATGTGACAATATTTGCAAATTTACTTTTCCATTCTTTTTCCAATACATGTATTCGTATTCATTAAACTTTTTACTAAATACTCCATTTTATAAATATTTATTATAGTTTTCGTATTCGTTATTTTAGTATTCCTTCAACTAGGGTTACCAACCGTCCTACTTTAGTAGGACATGTCCTACAATTTACCTCCTTGTCCTACGTCCTACTAACTGTTAAAAAATGTCCTACTTTATAGTATTTGTACTTTTGAAGACGCCTTAAATTTAAATGCCAAAACAGTTAATGATAAGTGGTTACATTTTTTTCAAAGTGTAAAACACGAGTAACAATTTTCCGAAATTTTAGTAATATTCCAGTTTATGTTTGCTATTTCAGCGCATAATGCTGTTGTAAAAAGAATTTTTAGTTTAATGGAAGCACAATGGTCAGACGAGCGATATCGATTGTCAATTGATACAGTTAAAAATTTAATGTTCCTGAAATTTAATTATAAAAATAAAACATGTTTTGAATTTTTCTATGATGTCATTAAGGATAAAGCTTTATTAAAAAAAAGCAGATACATCTAAAAAATATGATTTTATTAAAAAAAAAAAAGAAAATGTGAACGTCAACCAATAAACATATTTAATTATATTTTTTATTACCATATATATATTTAAAATTGATTGTTAATTATTTATTGGTTGTTTCTTATTAATTATATATAAAGAAAATTTTAAAAAATGTCCTATGATTTATTTTATATTTTTATTTCTAAAATGTGATTTTATTAAATATAAAGAAAGATGTGAACGAATAAATATATAATTAAATTTTCATATTAGTAGTATTACTTATTATTTATTGATTGTTTCTTGTTAATTATATGTTATTAAGAAATTTATAAAAATGACCTATAATTTATTTTATAATTTTATTTCAAAAATTAAACGATAATTAATAGGGTTGGATCCCATAATAAGGCCTTTTTTTTATAATGAAGCCTTTTTGAAAATTTGTTTAATAATATATAATCTATAATAAAATGTTTTTATAATATTATTAAACAAATTTTAAAAAAGGCCTCATTATGAAAAAAAGGCTTTATTATGAAAAAAAGGCCTTGTTATGGGATTTGACCTTATTTGTCAGGTATCTAAATATTTCGTAACATAATAAAAATTTAAAAAAAAAAGTGTCCTACTGTGTCCTACCAAACTACTATATTTAGTAGATATATCCTACTCTGTCACGAGAGACATTTGGTAACCCTACCTTCAACAATAACTTTAAAAAATTCCACGTTGATATAGTCTGCCTAAGAAAACAAAAGCCTCGGCCTCGCCTACGGCTCGAGTAGAAAACGTCATCCTTGCGCAGTATAGCCTTCATTATATGCTTGTTAAATAATATATATATATATACAACCCCGTCGAACGACGATGGGTGATTTGCAAATCTACACATTCCTTCTTGAATGTGTCTTTTCATGACTGTAGAGTCCAATAAACGACACAAAAGAATTTCCGCACATACATCACAAATACTCTCCAGATGACACAGGCATACTATTAAGTCTGTCTTTCCTTCGAGCACGACTAGTCTCAGCTAGTGTTATTCTCTGCTGTTCAAACTGGTTCACTGCACAAGACACCGAGTGTTTCCACTTGGAGCGATCAGTACATACCTTTTCCCAAGATGAATGTAGAAGGTGACATGATTTGAGTGAACTCTTGCTCATATCTTTATATCTTCTGTACGGGGCTCCAGGGTTTCTACTGCCATGTGATAGCTCTGAATACAGTACCTGCTTAGGCATACGGTTATCTGGCATTCTAATTACATGTCCTGTCCATTTAAGATGTTTCTGGATTAGGGTAGCTTCAATGCTCAACATGCCTGCTTTTTTTAGAATGTCAGTATCAGGCACGTAATCCTGCCATTTAATCTTCAGAATAGATCGTAAACATCTCTGATGAAATCTTTCCAACAATCTGATGTGTCTACGATAGAGACACCAAGATTCGCTACTATATAGGAGTACTGAGAGGACCATCGCCCTGTAAACCTTTATCTTGGTGTGATACTGTAGACCTCTGACATTCCAGATCAATTTCCTCAATCTTCCAAACGCTGCGGTAGCTAAAGATAACCTCTCAGTAATTTCGTCATCGATCGTGCCTTTCGATGTAACTATGCACCGAGATATTTGAAAGCATTCACCTCTTTAAGTTCGGTGCCAGCGAGGTAGAACTTATGCATTTGTTGAGGTTGGTTAGACAGGATAAACGTCTTATCGAGATTTACTGCAAGGCCGAAATCTTTTGCAGCGTCATCAAATTTGATGATGGCTTCCTGCAAACGAATTGGTGTGTTCTCTACTAAGGCGCAGTCGTCAGCAAACAGCAGCTTTGTAATTACATTATTGGAGATTTTTCTCTTGCTGTTAAGACGTAACTTTAATAGTCCACCGTCAGTACGGAATTTAATTTCAAGACCACCAGAGTAATCGTTGAAGGCATGTTGCAGTACGGCTGTCAAGTATAGTGAAAATAACGAGGGTGCAAGGACACAAACTTGCTTAGTACAATTTTGTACACTAAAAGGCGTAGATGACATATTTCCGATTGATATGTATGCTTCGGTAACCAGACAACTGGGCCAGTAAGACATTTCGGGCCGTTCACAATTGGGGCTTTTCACAACTGGGGCAATGGACAATTCGGGCCGTACACAATTGGGGCTATTCACAACTGGGGCCATTAACAACTAGGGCGATGGACAATTCGGGTCGTACACAATTGGGGCTTTTGACAACTGGGGCCATTCACAACTGGGGTGATGGACAATTCGGGCCGTACACAATTGGAGCTTTTCACTGTTGGGGCCATAACTATAAGAGCTAGAGTCTTCTTTTGTTTAAAATTAAAAATAATTATTTTAAGAGTTGGATTAAGTAAATTTGCATGTTTTTTAGAAAAAACAAATATTTTAATGGTTTGATTAAGTACATTTTGATGGGAATTAGAATAAATAAAAAAAAAGTATTTTAAGGGTTGGCTTAAGAAAATTTTCGTGATTATTTGATTAAAAAGAAATTGTATTTTAAGAGTTATATTAAGTAAAATTTAGCCAAAATTCGGGGCGCCACTTAACCCCTTAAAATATAAAAAAAAATATGTATTTAAAAAAACACTAAAAATGAGTTCAAACCCTTTAATGATTTTTTTTTTTTTTTATTTATTCAAATGAATACTAAAATTAACTTAATCCACCCCTTAAAATACAAAATTTTAAATTTATTTTAAAAAACACTAATATGTATATGTATATAATCCAACTCTAAAATACATTTTTTATTTATTTATTCAAAAGAACACTTAAATTTACTTAAGCCAACCCTTAAAAAACATGTTTTATTTATATAGTCAAAAGAGCACTAAATTTTACTTAATATAACTCTTAAAATACTGGTGGATTAAGTTAATTTTAGTATTCATTTGAATAAATAAAAAAAAAAAAAATCATTAAAGGGTTTGAACTCATTTTTAGTGTTTTTTTAAATACATATTTTTTTTTATATTTTAAGGGGTTAAGTGGCGCCCCGAATTTTGGCTAAATTTTACTTAATATAACTCTTAAAATACAATTTCTTTTTAATCAAATAATCACGAAAATTTTCTTAAGCCAACTCTTAAAATACAAATTTTTTATTTATTCTAATTCCCACCAAAATGTACTTAATCCAACCATTAAAATATTTTTTTTTATCCTAAAGAATACGCAAATTTACTTAATTCAACTCTTAAAATAATTATTTTTAATTTTAAACAAAAGAAGACTCTAGCTCTTATAGTTATGGCACCAATTGTGTAAAGCCCCAATTGTGTACGGCCCGAATTGTCCATCGCCCCAGTTATGAATTGCCCCAGTTGTCAAAAGTCCCAATTGTGTACGACCCGAATTGTCCATCGCCCCAGTTGTGAATGGCCCCAGTTGTGAAAAGCCCCAATTGTGTACGGCCCGAATTGTCCATTGCCCCAGTTGTTAATGGCCCCAGTTGTGAAAAGCCCCAATTATGAACGGCCCGAATTGTCTTAAGACCCCAGTTGTCATGGAACCGTATGCTTCCATACTATCGTGCAGTTGTTTGATAAGATTGATGATAAAATAAAATACTATTATTGAAACCAGTGAACTATGGTGCTAATCAATATTCGTTAAATATAAATGGTTAATTTATAATTTATGATATTATAGTTGTTCAGTTCATTTAGATTATTAAATAGGTAATTTCCTTTAGTAATTGGTTAATATATTTCCTCCTTTTCAAAATAAAGACTATCATATATAGTGTCTCCCTATTCTGCAGCTACGGGTTATATCGTTCAAATTTCACAGTGCTTTTTGTGGTGATTTTTAAAATAGATCTGATTCAAGAGCAGCATGTCTTATATAGCAATTACAAAAATACATTATAATTTCTTTCGAATAATATTCGAATTCGAAACAAAAACAAAACATCTCAGTGTTACTCATATTCCCCTATTTTTGTTCAACATATTCTTCTGTGAGTTTGTATTTACCACACTTCCAATTGCTTTTCTTTTTTCTTATTCAGTACCCACAGTTCGCTTCATTATAACACAGTTGGCCTTATCAAGATCTATTTCAGACTTATTTTATAAAAATAACAATACATATACTTATTGACTTAGTTACATAATTACTGTTTTAAGTCATTTTTAAGTCATTCAAGTCATACATTTTGTTGCATAATTATTATTTGATATATTATAAAACATAGATATTACTAGATTTACATAACATTTTTAAAACCTATCTATAATATAATACGCCAACGTGTGTCCATGCGTGCGTGGGTGCGTGGATGTTGTCGGAAATCTAAAACAATTTAAGCGAGGTTCCGAAATGTAACGAAATATTCCGAAGCTTACCGAGTTTATATTGACATATATCGCGTAATAATAATAGTTGTCAATTGATTTGTTTACACAAAAATAATATAAATTAAAATTATTATTAGCAGAAAAATAATTATTTTAAAAAATATTTGATTACGATGAAAGTAAGTAAGAAAAATGTGACTTTTTTTTCTTTATTATTATTTTTTCAATGCTTTATTATTTTTTTATTTCTACGATTTCTAATTATTAAAATAGTGGTTATTCTTATCTGTCTATTAGTTTTTGGCGTTCTTGCTGCTAATGCCATAATAAAAAGAATAGAAAAAACAAATTTTATAAAATAAGCTGTTCACTTTTTTAAGAACAAACTAGATCTGGTTATTTTGGTTAGCGTAAGGAATATTTTGAAATGACAAATTTACATTTAACAGTCTGTACTACACTATAAAAGTAACCAAAATAGCTAGATTTGGTTTGACCTTATAAATGTGAACACAACTTATTAAAGCGGGCAAACAATTAAATTTTACTGTGTAATAGTTTCTCACGATTTATTTCAAACTGATTTGAGATATAGTGTAAGTACGCTTTTTTCCGTGTGTGTATTTTTTCGTGTGCGCTTTTTTTCGTGTGTGTATTTTATCATGTGCACTTTTTTTCGTGTGCGTATTAATCCGTGTGCGTATTTTCCGTGTGTGTATTTTCCGTGTGCGTATTTTCCGTGTATGTATTTTTATATTATATAAAGGTAATCCAAAGGTGAAGGTCGTCCAAAATCGGTTGTTGTTCCGGAAAACATTGAAGCAGTGCGTGGACTGATACTGCAAGATCGTCACGTGAGATTGAGGTATCCTTGGGCATTAGTGAGACTAGAATACATTCACTATTGCATGAACATTTGGCCGTCAAAAAGATTTGTTCGCGTTGGATTCCACATAATTTGACAATCGGAGTGGAAAATGCCTCAATCGGAGTTGAAAAAGTGCTTTGAAAATTGGTTCAAACGCATGCAAAAGTGTATTGATCTTCATGGAGAATATTTTGAAAAACAATAAAGCCACTTTTGTTGATAAATAATTGTTTTTGATCTCAAATCCCGAAATATAAAAGGCAACTCTCGTATTAAAGCTTTTCAGTTTCTAAAATTCAACTGTAAATTCAAAATTTAAATGCAATCCTTGAATTGCTAACTAGAAACACAATTTCAGGACATTTTACAAACGCTGCTTTAACCTAACTACCCTATCGAACATCTACTACATTAACGACCTCCATAATTCAATCCGCAACATTTTATAAACTAGCCAATATTTCCAGTGTACACTGATATTAATAGCCTTTTACAAATACTCAAAGTGCACAGTTTGGACAAAATTAGATTATTTCACCAAAATTTGGACGGTAGTGTATCATTATTACCAATTCCCCTTGTTCGTTATGGATTTCTGTATTTTAAATATGTATGGCTTCTCTCCCTACGTTGACAAAACTCGTCGCTTCACGACTCGTTTTTTGCCTGTCAAATTTTTTGAAAGTAAAGGTTGTCTCGTAACTTCTGACCAATCAGAACGTGAGAGGGAATACGTCACATGTATGCGTAGTTTAGCATACAGAATTAATATAGATGTTGCATGTTTTCAAATATTTTGATTGACTATATTCATAATAGATATTTATTTCAATACAGTTCTACTGAATAAATTATAAATAAAAACCTAAGGAAATTTTATACTGATTTATATAAAATTTAAGGTGATGGGTATTTGTAATAAATAACAATAAAATCGAATACAAATATAATTTTATGAATATTTAAATAAAAATAGGAAAACAAATTACTATAATAACTGTTCTCTCTTAGTTTTTGTATAAACTAAAAAGGTAAAGTCCATTTACCGTAACTATGAAATGACGTCACAGTTGAAAAACTCACCTTATTGCCAATTCGTAAACTGTCAAAAAAAGTTAGGTTATATCGAACAACTTCTAAAAATATATTGAAAACCTATATTTCATATGGAGGAAAGGAATTAATGTAAATTATGATGCACAGCAGTTCTTTCTAACCGATTTGTCGCGAAATTTATGGTTTATATTATATTAAGTGTGTAATGTAGTATTCAAAAAAAATAAATAAATTTCAGTGTATAAGAATCATCAGAAATATTTGTTTTTAGAAATGTGTCGTGTTCTTTTAATACTGTTTATACAATTTACTTTAAATTTTCGCCTGGTGTCACATTGATACAGTGAAATTTTTTATTATTCGAATAGAAATTTTTGAATTTCAGATGTTAGATACAATTTTGTTTCGAATAATGGATATTCAAATATTATTTCCAGTCGAACAGTTTATTGCCGCTAGCTGCAAGTGTAAATTTCATGAGTACGCTAAAATTAGTTTTCGTTTGCATCTGATGATAATAAACCGTTCTACGTAACAGACCTGTAGGTTAAAATTACAGAAAAAAGAACGTAACAAATGTAAATAGAACATATTTTATTAATCATATATAATATTTGTTCATCGACCAAGATACAAAATTAAATATTGTTTTTGTTCACTTACATTACAAATTATAAAACCATCCTTTGAGCACGGCTACTAAGAGCTTTGGACATTTTTATTACAATAAAATTTTAAAAAAATAAAATTTAACCTCACTAAATTCTAAACACCTAAATGTCAACCTGACAAATAACGATTGAACAATCCAATTTCAAACTGGCAACATTGAAAAAATGTACCAAAATTAAATAAATAAATGTACTAACTGAGTTATGGATTGATGTTGATTAAAACATATCATAACGTTGGTACTTAAAATAACCAAGTGTGACGTCATCTCATATTTATTGTGAATGGAGTTTAGCCCTCGTACCTGGAAAGTGTGCTTATCGCTCCTTAGTATTCAAGTGCTTGTGTGAGCACGCAAATCACGCGCCTGGAAAACAGGTATTGGCATTTTGTATTGCAAAATTGAGTTGTTTAATTTAAGTATCATTCACAGCTCATGTTTTAATAGATAGTACGTAATTCATAATGTTAATGTTAACGCATAACAATGTTAGTTCTACACAAATCCGTATAAGCATTCATAGCTCCAATTTAGTGGATAAGCGTAAGAAAATATTTAACGCATAATGTTAGAAGTTTGTATATCTCAAACTTTTAACATTAACATTAACATTAAAACACTGACAACTGTCAAAATGAAGGAATATATTATACTTGAAATTCGAATAAGACTTGTGGATGCAGCTTGTGACATAATTATTAGTAAAAATGTTGAAACTAATATTGAAAAATAGATGTGAAGTGAGAATTTTTACATATTTCAGGGTTTCGCAGGTATACAGTGATACATTTCAAAATAGACGAATATATTATACAGGAAATTCTAAAAAGACTTGTGGCTGCAGTTTATATGTACTAATTAGTAAATGTGTTGAATCTAATAAAAAATTGATGTGAAGTGTGAATTTTCACATATTTTAGTGTTTCTCAGGTATCTAGTACCCAAGTTAAAGCAGCTATATGTGTGGAACATTATTTTTTTTTTGCGGTAATCAAGTCAAAATGAACAATATTTTGAAAATAATGTACCGTTTGTTATTCTATGTACAAAGAGCTTTTCCTTAAAAACTACATGAACTTTTAAAATAAAATATGTATTTTTTCAACAATAAAAAAATTAATCTGACAAAAATTCCTTTTGAACTATTTTGGTTTCCATCAATGTACATTATTCAGATTTTTTCCAGATGTTTAGACCAACACTTCTGGGAAACAGGGTGGAAACAAAAGTTAATTTTTTTTGTGAAATCAAAAAGTTAGGTTAGAGTGAGTAGCTTCAGAAACATTATAGTTATTTTATTTAATAATTAACTTAATAAATATTATTTTGGTTCTTTTTAGAAGTACATTAATAAAAAAAAAAACAATACATATATTTAATAACAAGATATTTTTATTATAAATTGTTTAGTAATTTCTATTGCGTGTAGATGGCAGCTAGATCGATTTATCTATTAAAACATGAGCTATGAATGGTACCAAAGTGTTGTGACTAGCCACTAACATTACCCATTAACATTATGCACTATGAATTACGTACTATCTATTAAAACATGAGCTGTGAATGATACTTTACGTTGAATTTTTTGCTGTAATATCTTTGAAGCAGGTGGAGTTGTATAATAATTAAATACTTAGGGGATAGATCAAACTTTTACGCTTTCCTAACCACGTCACGGTATTATTACGAGCTATCACAAATCCCGACAGAATTAGATACATTAGATAAGCCCAATTGAACAGATTTATTTATTGAATATAGTAAAATATAAATAGATCTTTTATTTGATATTTATGAAAGGAAAAAAAGCAATTGTCAAAACGTTCTGGTGCAACATGTATGTTTGACCGTGCTGTAATCTATATTTTTATTTAATACGTTATTTTGTAACATACAGTTGAGATGAATAATATTGATAGGTGTTCAAAAACAGTGTGCACGTCACGGCTGTCTATTATAACCAGTTAAATGTGTAATTACAAACATTATCTAAACACAAATGCATGTCTGGGGATTTTGAAAGCAGTGTTTCAAAGTACGTTACATGAATTGTGCTCAATTACGACTGCAAAAAATAGTTATAAACAGTGATGGGATTCACCCGGTTCGCACCGGTTCACTCGAACCGGTTAAATACTTTAGATACAGGGAATGACCATAGCCGTCAGTTCAGCAGAAACTGAAAGAGGCTTTAGCCTTATGAATAATATATGCACAGAAAAACGAAACAGACTGATCGTTTCAAATATAAGCAATATAATGGTTATTAATTTGAATGGTTTGCCTTTAATAGATTGGGATCCATGACCGATAGTGCTAAATTGGTTAAGAAGCAACCACAGTTCGGATGATCCTCGTGTAAAAACAAAAACGGAAGTAGAAGTGACTGAAAACCAGAGGGCTATTTGGCAATATTTAAAATAATTACATAGCTTAATGTTTAATTTAAATAAATATGCTATTTTGAATTTTGAGAAAATGTTGTGTTTTTAAACAAATAGCCTTGCGAACCGGTTGTTGGGCAAATTGAATCCCATCACTGGTTATAAACATATACGAGGGCTACCTTTTAAGTTTTTACAAAAACTAAGAAAGAAAAAACATTTTTTGTTTTTGATCAAACTGTTTTATTGGTTTTCAAAATATTCGCCTTTAAGGGCTATACACTTTTGCATGCGTTCAAACCAATTCTCGAAACATTTTTTCCACTCTGAAGTTGGTATCTCAAAAACATGGTTTTCGAAGGCTCCAACATCTTCTTGAGGTGATGAAAATCGCTATCCACGCATTTTTTGTTTGACATTGGGGGACAAAAAAAAGTCATTAGGTGATAAATCAGGTGAATACGGGCAATGAGACATCAATTCCATGTTTTTCTCCTTCATATAATCAATTGTTTGACGTGCTGTGTGGGAGCTTACATAGTCATTATGAAGAATGATGCGACGTTTTTCCTAATTTTGTCGATGATTTCTGGCAAACAAATTGCTGTATAGCATTCAGGATTAACTGTTCTCCGATCCTCTAAAGCAGTGTTTCTCAACCTTTTCTGGCCTGGGACCCTCCTAAATTATGTAAATATTGTCTGCGGCCCCCCTATACAATGGTGTATCAAGATAATGGGAACACGATCTTTTTCGAAAAAGCGCCGTGTGAGCAAGTTGGGAAAAATTTTGAACTAAAATTTATCCACAAAATTGAATGGTAGTATTGAAATTTTCCAAAAAAAAACCGAAAGTACAGGATATCAAGGACAATTTCGAATTTTTAAATGGAAACGTATGTCATATTGGATATCTTTGGATAGAGCTTTTCAACAAGTTTTACTTAAACATTTTTTTAATATCTTTTACGGTTGACAAAAAACTGTGATATTTTTAAATGACGATTATATTCCCTATAACGACTTGAAAGTAAAGTATTTTTATTTACAAGTGTTCAAAGTGCCTTCCATTTTAATTTAAACACATTCGCATCCTTACTGTTGAGTTATCTGTAGCTCTAAGAGCAATTAAAAAAATATATAATAAAAAATATTGCACTTTCAAGTCGTACCTACTTCAAAGTACAACTTGAAAATACTTGAAGTACCTCCAACGCGAACCATTGTCAGAGAATCCCATCAACCGACACATACAATTTATTTTACCTTGATATAGTCTACTTATAGTCTGTTTATTTGGTTAAAGCGGAACTATATTTTCAAATCTAGTAATTTTTATCAATTGAATGAAACTTTTGATCATTTTGTTTAGTAAAAGCCCATTTACTCATTATAAAGTTAGCTAGTGACAACGTTTGAAATAGCCTGTAATTTAAATTAGTTGTCAAAATAAGTAAATTATGTATAAAAATAAATAGAAAATTTATTTTATTTATGTTGTGAAAGGTATATTTTTATGAATATAAATGTAAGATATTTATAAATATGGATAAAATTTATATCTTGCAAGATTGAGTGCATTTTTATTATATTTTCATATTTCAATCTTGTATGATTTCGAGGCCCCCCGACGAAGCCTTCACGGCCTCCAGGGGGCCGCGGCCCCCCGGTTGAGAAACGCTGCTCTAAAGGAATGAGTGCGACATGTCTAGTACAACCGAAGAAACAAGCGATCATTTTCTTGGAAGTGTTCCGTGAACGAACAACTTTTGTGGGTTTCGGTTCATCTTGGAAGACCCAAACAGTGCTTAGTTAATCCAAGTTTCCTCCCCTGTAACGATGTTGTATACGGATTTTGCAGTGCCTAGGTGGAATTTATTTTAGCATTTCCTTACACCAATCAACACGATCCATTTTTTCAGCTTCGGTCAAATTATGCGGAATCCATCGGGAACAAATCTTTTTCACAGCTAAATGTTCATGCAAAATATAATATATTGTAGTCTGCAATATGCCAAAGGATGCCTCTCTCTATCTCACGGTAAGTCACATGCCGATCTTCTTCAATCATTATGCGCACAGCATCACTGACGGACGCACGACCACGACGAAATCCTGCGAACCAATTGTAAACAGTCTTTTCTGATGGTGCTTCATTGCCAAAAGTTGAACAAAGCAAATCTATGCATTGTTGTTGAGTTAGGCCTTTACTAAAATCGTAATAAATCATACAACCAAAACCTTCACGAGTAATATCCATTTTTTCACAAACTTGGTTTTTTAACGCTCACTGTCAACAAACTACTCGGTCAATTTATAAGCTACCATTGATTTCACAATAACAAATGTCAAATTTTACGAATATAGTAATAACACATTTCAATATTGCCTAGTGGTCGTTTGTAAAAACATAAAAGGTAATCCTCGAATGCTATTCCAGACGTTTTAGTGGAACTAAATGAAATTTTAATTTTTGTAAGTTGTCACGAGCTTACTTTTTAATGATTGAACAGTGCTTTTGCTAAACAAAATGATCAAAAACCTAATTTAACCGATAAATATTACTAGTTTTCAAAATTTAGTTCCGCTTAAACCTAAGAAACGGGCTATAAATTCCTTGTTGAAATATCTTTCATTATAGTCTTCCCAAATGTTGGGATCATAACAACGACGTTCATAATGTTTTTATTGATTTTAGGAAAGCCTACGAAAGCATTATGCGTGACAAACTCTGGGACATCATGGACGAATTTGGCATCCCTATTAAACTCAAGATGACAAGTGTGTGTGTGTCAGGATCCATAAGCAGAGTGACAGTAGGAAACCTTTTGTCACAGCCTTTTGAAATTCATACTGGAGTCATCCAAGTAGATGCTACATCACCTTTGCTGTTTAACCTTGTTCTCCAGTACGAGGTTGTTATGAAGGTTACAATTAATAAATACAAGGTGTCTCAAAAGAAATTTTATATTTAGTGGATCGATTAAAAAAAAAGTAAGCCGTATATAGAAAAAATGTTTATTAATTATTAAAATACACTTTTTGGGGATTTATTTCTTAAAAATAATATCGTCTAAATGTAGACCCTCGCGTTCTCGGCACTCATTTAATCGAACAGTAAAATTACTTATGACGTCTCGGCAGGTGGACTCAGGGATGGCTGCCATTTCGTGACGGATATTTTCTTTCAAATGCGCCAGTGAAGTCGGTTTATTGGCGTAAACTTTAGATTTAAGATAACCCCATAGGAAAAAGTCCATAGGGGTTAAATCTGGACTGCGTGGAGGCCAATTTATATCACCTCTCCGGGAGATCAATTTGCCTGAGAAAATTTCACGAACACGTGGCAGAGACATATTGAACGTGTGTGAAGTTGCTCCGTCCTGTTGGAACCATGTTCTTTGGTTATAGCCGGGAAAGTTTTGCAGTTCAGGTACCAAGAAGTTGTCTAACATCTCCACATAACGCTCTGAATTCACTGTAACTGCACGCCCCCTTTCGTCTTCAAAAAAGTAAGGGCCGATAATTCCTCGCGCCGACATCGCAGCCCATACGGTCACTTTAGGCGAATGTAGGGGTTTCTGATGTTTGCGTTTCGGATTCGTTGCACTCCAGTAGCGGCAGTTCTGCTTATTTACGTGGCCATTAAGATGAAAATGAGCTTCATCCGAAAACAAAATGTTGGTAAACGTTGAAAATCGCTCAATCACCTGATTTACGAAACTAAGCCTCTGAATGGCATCTTGGGGCTTTAATTCTTGCACCAATTGAATTTTGTAGGGGTGCAGCTTTAGGTCTTTGTGCATAATGCGATGTAATGATGATCCATGCACATTTAAAGCACTTGCGCGCTTCCGAATTGAAAGGTTCGGGTCGTCACGAACAGACTGATTAACATTCTCCACGTTTTCTACCGTTCTTGATGACCTAGGTCGCCCGGATTTTGATTTATCCAGCGTTGTACCAGTCTCTTCAAACTTTTTAACCCAATGTCGAATGAGAGGAATGCTTGGCGCATCATTTAAGTGGCGAAAACCTCGAATACTGCAGACTTTTCTACGCGCTACAGTCGCCGAATCACCGTTTTTGTAAAACTCTCGCACGCATAACGCGCGATCTGCTCCCGAGAAACGCTCCATAGCGACTGAATTCCCAAGAGCCAGGCTACCGATTGACATAACCCCCGCGCTCCTCGGATACGTTGCGTTCACGCAGTAAGCTTAATAAATATAAAATTTCTTTTGAGACACCTTGTATATCTTTGATTATAATATTCTTTATTAAAATATCTCTCTGATACATTAAACACGTCTGTTCAAAGGTAATGAAACGATGATACTCTGGTGTTTTACCTATTTTAATTAACAATTGCGGGTTTAATATTTACATGGTTTGTACACTATTGACACATATTTATTATGATGATTATGATTATGATGATAGCTAATCAAATTAGAGAGATACATATTCACAACACTCAACACATGAGAGCACACATCAAATCTCTCACTATCATCATCCGAAATCATCTTCATTTCGTGTCCGCAATACCACGTCATATAGGGGAGATGTGGGGACGGTGGCACACATTTTGGTTTTCTGTACATAACATCTTGAATTTTGAATTTTTTAAATAAATCTTTTCGCCACTTAATACTTATTATGTCGTTGTTTAAATAACCTATTAAAAATTAATGTCCTTATCACGTGCCATTTATAATTAATATTTTTGTTGACCTCTGCAATTGTGCCACTGTACCTATACGTGAGGGTACAGTGAAACAGCATTAGGGATACAGTGGAACAGTAAATATAATAGGTATCTAAAAAATCTGTATATGTATCAATAATTTTTATTGAAACTTCAATTCAATGTCTGTAAAAATAAATCATCTGAAAGGTACTGATAAATTAATAATATTGTAAAAAAATCAAATTTTTTGGAACAAACTACTAAGTTTAATTAATGTATATAAATATATAAATGTAAATTTATTATTAATATAAAAAAATAAACTTAGGTAAGTTCCTTGAAAGCAGTAAGTTTTAATAGTTTTTATTTTAATGTTAATTATATTTCATTAAATTTACTGTAAAAATCAAAACGTCTAAACGGTGTTTTGTGCTACCAGACGGAGCAGGAGATGGTAAAACTTTTATCAGCTCTGATTTTTTAAATGTGTAATTTTCATTTGTTTTAATAAATTTAAAGAGTAGAGTCAGCCGTCGGAGATATGTTACAACAATATTGTCGGTCGTTATTTCTATGATTTCGCCTATAGAGTGGCGATTCATTTTATTCTTTCCATATCCTTCAAATATTAAGGCATATTTTCTTACTTTAATATGCTTGTTTACGTAGTCTGTCGAATCTGTATCACATGTAGAGTCAATATTATCATCTGAGTTTGAATTCTCATCAATATTGACATCAGTATCAGATGTGTCTGAACTTTAAAGAATATCTTTTAATTTTCTGATCTTTTTTATTTTGTGCAGCTCGGAATTGTTCTTCTAACTCGTACCCACGTACAGTGGCTCACTGTACCACTGTATCCACATAACACGTGTGCCACTGTTAGCCTAACCCTATTTTCACGAACATTTTATCAAATATAATAAATTATATAGTTTAGAGCATTAGTAATTGCTTTACACTGTAGACAAATGACCAATTTACAACATGTAATACAAAATTTCTTACTAATTTAGTTGTGTCTCGTTCAAATAAAAAATTTCTTGTTACGATAAACTTTAGTTTGTTTACCTCAAATCAACATTTTCATCATAAATGGCGGAACTTAAATTTATAGACTCAAAATGTGGATAGTATAATTTCTCAGTACCAGAGGGGCCTATATATACCCAAACAGACATGAAAATATTCTATATTGCAAAGATATTCCAAATGTTTCACTGTACCAATTGTGCCACCGTCCCCACATCTCCCCTACATTTCTCCCAAAATCTTGTTACCAAGAGCGAATATAATTATGTACATACTGAAATACCTAGTGTTTCATAGGCTTAAACAAGAAACTCTTATATCCTTTGACCGATGTGAATGATATTTTGCAGATTTATCCCCATATAATACTGACCTTATTTTTTATTTATACAATTATTTAAACTGATTTGAGATATTTTTGAATACATTTTGGTTAAAATGGTAAATTAATGTAAGAATAAATTAAACGATTTAAATTACCTTTATTTTCAAAAACGTAAATGTAATGCGTTGAGTAAAACTCGTCTTGGTATATGCTGTTCACTTGAAGTAAGGCACTGCATGCACGTCATGAAGTAAGGCGTATGGCTAGAGAAATAAGTCAGAGGCGTCGAGCAAATTCCACATTAAGGTAATGATGTATTAACTAACATTGTTGGCAACGGGTGCACTAGTTTTATATGATAAATTGCAGCTCTTATGTACCAGCAGCCACAGCCCGTGACCCGCCAAAATGTCGCGAGACACTTGTTGGAAAACACTGGTTTAGGGCAGGGGTCGACAACCTTTCAGTGACAAAGAGCCAAATCTATATTGAAAACAAAAACAATAACATGGAAGAGCCGCTAAAAAATATATGCTATATTTAAAAAAAAAACGTAAAAATTGTTATTAATATATAATGTATAAATAAATTAATATTTACTTATACATTTAGTTTGTGATACCTATTGCACTTACCAGTATATTACAATATAATATTTTTTTGACTGGGACGATTGCTACTTGCATAGTGTTCGATAATACTTCAATATTTGGTAAATATTCAGTAATCTTTAATTTAAGGCGGCATTCAAGTTTCAGGTCAGTAAAATTACTTCTTAACTGACTATTAATTTCATATGTGAAAAGACTAGCTCACAGTAATGTTTGGATCCGAAAATTGTCAGTAGTCCAAAAGCATAATTTTTTAAATGATTGAACGATTCTGGAAGACGATTTCAAGCTTCGAAAACAACTTTATCTACATCTTGAAGATTGCGAATTTCGGTCCACTTATGCTGGATAAAATGAACTTTTCTCTTTCTAAACTTTCCAGTTCAGAATTAAGTTTTAAGAATATATTATTCCATAAATCTTTGGATTTCAAATCCAATACTTGAAGTTCAAATTGTACCTGATTAATCAATGGGAATGGTGACAAAAGAGGTAATGTAGCTTTATATTTTCTAAACTCTTTAAATCTTTCTCCACAAGCTTCTTGCATGTTAACAATAGTTTGTGCAAAAAAAATTGCATTAATAACGTTGTTATTGTCCTTATGTTTTTGAAAATTAATAAAATGTAAAAATATTTCTGCACGTATATCATTCATCAGAAATTACTTCTTCTAAAAGGAAATATGCAGCAACACGGGGAATTACCGGGCGTGAATTGCGCCGTAAAACATCCTGAACAATACAAAACCTGTATAGTACAGACAGAAAGTTGAAAATTAAAAAACAAATTATCGTACATATATAATTAGCTACCGTGTGTTAGTGATTGTGTAACACTGTGACGTCATTTTTTCTAAGGTTCTCGTGATTGGCTAACTGGGAAACAGGGTGTTCCCAGTTTGACTTGATTGACAGGTATTTTGCAGATATATTCTCTAATAATCTACGAATATAATTACATATAGAAATTTGTAGGATTTCGTAGGCATAAACAAGAAACTCTAGATACTCCTATATCATTTGACTGATATCAACAATATTTTGAAGATTTATTCTCTAAGAAACTGCGAATAAAATAACATATAGAAATGTCTAGGGTTTCGTAGGCATAAACAAGAAACTATATACAATGCTATATCCTTCGATCAATATGAATAATATTTTGCAGGTTTATTTTCTTAGAATCTACAAATATAATTATTTACAGAAATACCTAGGATTTCGTAGGCATAAACAAGAAACTCTGGACACTGCTACATCCTTTGACCAATATGAAAAATATTTTGCAGATATATTCTCTAAGAATCTACAAATATAATTACATACATAAATGTCTAGGGTTTCGTCTAGGCATAAACAAGAGACTCCTATATCCTTTGACCGATATGAACAATATTTTGCAGATTTATTCTCAAAGAATCTGCGGATAAAATGACATACAGAAATATCTAGGATTTCGTAGATATAAATAGAAACTCTAGACACTCCTATATTCTTTGATCGATATGAAAAACATTTTGCAAATTTAATCTCTAAAAATCTGCGGATAAAACATCGTATAGAAATATCTAGAGTTTCGTAGGCATAAATAAGAAACTGTAGACTTTTCTATATTCTTTGATCGATATGAAAAATATTTTGCTGATTTATTATTTAAAAATCTGCGGATAAAATAACCTATAGAAATGTATAGGGTTTCGTGGGCATAAACAAGAAACCCTAGGGTACTCCTATATCCTTTGACCGATATGAACAGTATTTTTCAGATTTATTTTCTAGACTCTACGAATATAATTATATGCATAAATATCTAGAGTTTCGTAGGCATAAACAAGAGACTCTAGGTACTCCTGTTTCCTTTGACTGATATAAACAATATTTTGCCGATTTATTCTCTAAGAATCTACGAAAATAATTACATACATAACTGCTTAGGGTTTCGTAGCCATAAACAAGAGACTCTAGATACTCCTGTTTCCTTTGACCGATATGAACAATATTTTGCACATTTATTCTATAAGAATCTACGAATATAATTACATAAATAAATATCTAGGGTTTCGTAGGCATAAACAAGAGACTGTAGATAATCCTGTTTCCTTTGACCGATATGAACAATATTTTGCAGATTTATTCTCTAAGAAACGGATAAAATTTTATATATAAATGTTTTGGGTTTCGTAAGCATAAACGAGAAACTCTAGACAAGCCTATATCCTTTAATTGGTATGAACAATATTTTGCAGATTTATTCTCTAAGTATCTACGAATATAATTACATATAGAAATGTCTAGGGTTTCGTAGGCATAAATTAACATCTCAAATTATTTTCATTTTAACAATATAAATGTAATGTACTAAGTAAAAATGAATCGTTTTCTCATCTTAAAAAGTTAATGAATAAATAATCTAACTATATAATTAGCAAGTGTCTGTATGTAGTGTCGGTAACATTATGTCGTCAATTTTTCTAAAGTTCTCGTGATCGGCTAACTGGGGTCACCCTGTTTCTTGATTGGCTGACAGGTGACGCCCTCTCCCGTGACTAGCTAACTGGTGATATCCTGTCCCATGATTCGCAGACTGGCGACGAAATTAGGATACGTTAAAAAATAAAACCAAATACACATTCAAACAATTGAAATTTTTATTTTTAAATCCGTCATTGTTGACGGGTAATAACCTAGTATTAAAATAAAAACCAGCCAATTTTCAAAGAGCCACAATATTTTCTAAGAGAGCCGCAGGTTGCCGACCCCTGGTTTAGGGGAAGGGATCAAACTTTTGCTCTTTCCTGATCATGTCACGGTATTATTACGAGTAATCACAAATCCCGACATAATAAGATACATCAGATAAACCCAATTGAACAGATATTTTTATTGAATTTAATAAAAATATCAGATACCCTAAATGAGTATTTTATTTATTATTTATGAAAGAAAAAAAATGTCAAAGCCTTCTGGTGTAATATGTATATTTTGTCCCTGACTCTAATCTATATTTTCATGTAATACGTTATTTTGTAGTATACAATAGAGATGAATAATATTGATAGCTGTTCAAAAACAGTGTGTATGTCATGACTGTCTATTATAACCAATCAAATGTGTAAATAGAAACGTTATCTAAATATATATGCATGTCTGTCGATTTTCAAAACAGTGTTCAAAATACGTTACGTGAATTTTCGTGCACGGTTACGACAGCAAAAAATATTTTTCAATATAAATCGTTTGTGAAAATATATTTTATTATTCAAATTAGCGGAAATCTACGATAATTTTTTATTGTATATTTCATTTTTATGTTTCTATCCATGTCAGCCATGCGGAATATATTTTTTTAAAGTTTGATTAATATTATGTATATACAGTGACAGTAGAAAAAAATTGATGTGAAGTGTGAATTTTCACACATTGTAGGGTTTAGCAGGTATATAATAAGTGAAGGCGGCATGCTTAGTGTGTAGGACAAATTTTGCTTTGTGGTAACCACGGCAAAATTAACGATCTTTTTAAAATAATTTATCGTCTGTTATTCTCAGAGCTTTAAAAACAAATTTTATGTTAAAATATTTTTTTGTTAATTTTAATTCGAATAGCTAATATCACTATTTAGGTTTCTAAATAAGTTCAGTATTTTTTTTATATAACAAGGTTCATTAAGATTTTGAAAATTGGGCCTATGGCTTTCATTGGTTGTCTTAAATCATACGCTCCGCCCCTCTGGCTTCGTATAAATGACACAGAATGAAAATATAATTCCAATTGGTTATTAAATTTACGCTCTTGAAAATTAAATTCAAAATGTGCTAAAATATAACTAGAATTTTAACAAATTAATTTAAACATAATAAATATGAAAAAAAAACAAAAAATAAAATTGACTCCACAAGCCAGGAACGAACCTGTGTAGTGAATAACGATCATGTGTGGTTGTGGAGCAACTGAGCCACTAGACCACCAAACGCTTATCAACTTAGTGTGTTATAAGAGTATAACATGTATGCATCGTCAACCAAAAAACACAAAAAATGCGTTATTTTCCGAAAACATAATCTGATCAAAAATTCCTGTTGTACTATTCCGGTTCACACCATTATACATTACTTAGAATTTTTTCACATTTTTAGTTTAAACCATCTGGGCTACAGGGTGTGGGACAAAAATTTTTTTGCACAATTTTAGCAAAAATCGCCTCAAAATAATTTATTTTGCAAAAATAAAATTTTGATCGTTAATCCACGTACTAAGGGCTTTCATTTGATACCCTACTCAGAATTTTAAAAAAATATTTTTTTTTTCGATGAGCACATATTTGTTTATATTTTTAGGGGGATATGTTTTTTAGATGTTTTAGTATTTTTCCTATGTGCGGGTCAAAAAGTTGTACAAGCATGCCAATTTTCAACTCTCTAGGTTTAGCCGTTTGGCTACAATTTTTACCGAACAGACAGACAGACAGACAGACAGACAGACAGACGACAAAATGACGGTATAAGGGTTTTTTGGTCATACCTACAAAACCCTAAAAAACTAGAAAAGATAAACCTAATCTTGCCATAAAGTCTGTTTTAAAGTTTTCAGTGAAATTCCGCAAGATGCTTAAAGATATTTTTATTTTCTTTTAGTACATAGTACATAGATGCATCTTAATCAAAACTCACCAATCAGTTTTCAAAACAACCACTTCTGCCCGTTACCCAGCGCATAAAGCCTCGTGTGTGCAGCGAGCCTCTGATACGTTGCTTTATATCGTACCATTTATTATCAACTAGTTAGGGAGCCTGTGATATAATAAGTAGTCTGATCTCAGTTTGAAATGAGATTCCTGATTAAAGGAGTTCAGGTACAAGGCGTGAGTGTTATCCAGGGTTCATCATTACGATATGTGCATTAAATTATATGTATTAGTACTTACCAATCGACTGAACAGGCATTAAGTTCTTAAAGGTGAAGGTTTAAACACGTTAACCCATTAATGGCCAAAGGTTCGTATACGCAACCTTTTAGAAATATATTTTTTTTTAAAGAAAGCAATTGTTTTATTTTTATTGCATAATTATTTTACAAGCATTACTAGGATACAATAGCTTCGTGAATATTTTATTTCGAATATACTCTTTATTTTTATTTAAAGAGTATATTTTTTTAAATATTTTGAAATTGGTCAATTTTTGAAGAGATTACTGATTTATAAAAGCGGGCATTTTCTATACACTTGTTGGTAATTAAAAAAAATATATACAGTCGATTCCGCTTAATTGGGACACATCGGGACTTATGCGTTTTGGCCCAATTAAACGGCTGCCCCAATTAAGCGAATTTCATATAAAATTAAACAATGCATATTTTTCTTTCAATAATTTTATTTTATAAACTCTTGGACAAAACTATAAATTACATATAACCAAAAAATATAAACTTTTAAGAAAAAATAATAATAAATTCCAAAATAAAATAATAAATAGGTACATACAATTTAATTCAATGCAAAAATGCGTCAAGTGTAGTCTGTCTTTTGATTTGTAATATTTCACTTCTACAAAATCTGCACAGGTATTCAGTGTGGATGTAGGGCTCCCTTCATTTCCTTCTTGCATAAAATACAGACTGTATTTTAACACGGCCATACATTTTTTTGCCTCTTGGTTGAGAATATGTGTAGCATAATATGTACTGTGATCTTAAATTTACTGTCCCAATTAAGCGGAATGTTGTCCCAATTAAACATGTAAATTTACTGTTGGTTCCTTGGTTTGGTTTCTGTTCTTTGAGATTTGGCCCAAATAAGGGGCTGCCCCAATTAAGCGGTGGCCCAATTAAGCGGAATCGTCTGTATAGTCAAATCGTATGAGAACATTGTTATGAATTATCCTATTTTGAAAGATTATAAATTTTATCTGTCATGTTGGTGTGTACATCATTCAAATTTATGGGGTGCGTATTACCACCTTTGGCCAAATCATTGAAATGTACAGGCGAGATTCAACATCGACAAGTCTCATCTTGTCTTACCCATTCAACCTATTGTTCATTTCTACTGTGTGTTCTTTCATAGTTCAGTATATGTATTTACAGAATAAGTATAGTGAAAATAAAAATTAGTTGTACAGTTGTCAAATGATAGTAAAATTTCTTAATTGGTCACGACTAGCAGTTGCTTTTATGAAGTATCAAAGTAATGCAGATACTGATAGAGAAGCAACAAATTCAAACTATGGGCGTCCTTCAAAAAACAGTTTATCAGATGTCATCAGATTTGATAATATTGGTCATCTGATAAGAGGCATAAAAAGAATGTAAAAAAGATGCAGTTTGTGTAAGAGCGATGCCAACTCCATTTATTTATGTGTAAAATGTAAAGTACATCTGTGCCCAGAGTGTTTTGAAATGTTTCATTCCAAATAAGTTAATATTTCATTCATAAATAAAATAATTTGCTTATTACATGTTTACTTATATTTGATATTGTTATTAGCCAAGGGTGCGTATACGCATCCTTATATTCCTGTAGAATTAAGCATATATATTTTTTCAAAATGCAATAATTGTCTAAGTTGATGTATTTTAATTAATTTGCATTACAAATTTTGTGAAAAATATTTTTTTCTTAATAGCTTGGCCATTAATGGGTTAAGTAAGACGGTTTAAAATTAATGAATTTGATTTATTATAATATGCTATTTTCAAGAGTGAGTTTGAAAGAAAATATAGGTATTGAAATAATGAAAAGATTAAAACAAACCGAGTCGGATAAACCACCAGAATGCCGACACAGTGCATCTAAGAATTCAACAACTTAGATGTTTACGCTGATCGAACCGAATACTTTCCGACTCCTTTTCAGAGAGACGGGTGTTTTTATAAGGCATTTCTAGGAAGAAGGGTAAATGGATTATTAGAAATTGTCAAAATTATTAGATAATAACTTTGAACAAAAGTCTCCTTGAACAATAAACTATAAAAAAGTATTTTAAAGTTACGTGTTGTAAACGTAAGCTTTCTAATTTTATTTTATTATCTGATTTCTTACAAATGTTGACTGTAAAGTACTCTCTAAAATTCCTAAAAAAATGCTTGGTTTGTGAAAGTGGACACAGGTAAAGTGGACATAGGTAAATAATTTTTCCGGGCGGACCGATTTGTTACATGTGTAATCCAATTTTTTTATTATTATTATTAAGTTTTGTTCATACAAAAAATATATACGAGCGCAAAATTACTTGAGTTCGCCTGCATCTATTTTATCGTTAAAGTATTTACAAAAGTTTAAATAAACGTAGAAAATTAAATTTAATGGAATGATTCATGTAATTTTTGGAAACTTCAATTAATTTCAAATGTATTTTTGTATATTTTAACAAAAAAAAATTACTGTTCATGAAGAATATGGCAGTTGCAACAAGTTCTTGTCACTTGTCGTGTCATTTCATTCATGCACAAAGTGTGATGTGATTTTATTATTATGAGCGAACAAATGAAATACTTGTTAAGATATGTTCGATTGCCTTTTATCAATATTATTAATGCTATTTTTTAACGCTTCGTTTTGATCATGGCTCTAGGTAAGGCCGTATCTGAAGACTTGAGAAAAGTTATTATTAATTTATCAAAATCTGGCAAATCTGTCTACAGCATAGCAAATACCTCAAATTTGTCTCGTTATACTTTTAGACACATTCGGCCCGATTCTGTAAAAAGTTACTAGGTTAGTTGCTACTGAGTTACGTTGCTACGAAATAACGTTTATAGTAACTTTCTTATCAATCGCCAAACAATTGGTATTCTCCAATCATAAGCACAAGCAACGTTCTTATAACAAGTTATATTTAGTAACGTTGCTACAAAGAACCGTGAAGCTAGAAGCAGATTACGTTCTGCGCAGGCGAGGTATTCGTTTTTAATTGAGTTTGACAGCTATGTTGTGAGTTTCTGAGGTTAAACGAAAAACGTTTTATAAACAAAATCAGAAAAAGAATTGCAAACAGATGGAAATTCTGTTGAATTTCCTGGCAAATAACCCGGTCATGGTTGGTGATACGAGTGTTTAAAAAATAATTGACAGGAACGAGTGGTGGTGCTGTGGTGATGTGCTATGTGGTTACTGTTTTCTATGTGGTGGTGCAAGTTATAGTCCAAATTTCAATGAATTGCGTGAAATACAGTTAAAGAAGTTCGGATAGCCATTGAACAGGCGCGCACTTAAAACATTGATCTGGGAAGGGTCCATTTCGAAAAAATATCTGTAATATAATATAATACAAATGTATTGTTGTGTTTTTATGGAGAGAACTGGGTTTATATATTAATTTAATTTTGATTATAATTTAATTTTTAATAATAAAAAAGGTGATTCTTATTTGCAATCGCTTAGTTTTTATTAAATAAGATTTGATTTTTCAAATCCTTGGGGGAGGGGGTCTGAACTCGTCGACCACCCCTTTGTGTGCGCGGCTTCTATTGACAGTCGTAGTTAATACATTTAAAAAATATTGTACTGTTATACTATTATAAAACAAATGTAAATAAACAAAAAAAAAATAAATAGAAATTGAAATAAAGAACTCGAAGAATTTTGTGCTATACAAAAAATAAAATAAAAATCCTTCTATAATTATTGTCTCTATGTTGCCCTTCATTGTAAAATGCTTGAAATAATTCATTATTAAACAGAAAAATTGCGATTTTTCACGATTTTAACGAGTTATTTTGAAGTTACTAAGTGTAGCAACTGCTTTCTGTTAGTTGTTATCCATAATAACTTTTTTAGCAACTAGTTACTAATTTCATAGTAACTTTTTTCTTACGGAATACGGATTTCGTGAAAGTTGCTAAAAAAGTTACTGAGCTTGTATTTAGCAATTTTTATTGTAACTTTTTTGTAGTAACTTGCTTACAGAATTGGGCCGATTGTACCGTTGTATAAAAATACTGGTTCAATTGCTACAAAACCACATTTTATAAAAATATCTTCGGTAACTGATGCTGAATTGCAAATTTTGAGTCGGATGATGATTAAAAATTGATGTGCTGATTGCTGTGCTTTAGCTGTTCTTTGGAATTAATCCATAGGCAAAAAGTATTCCAGATCCAATTGCACAAGGGCACTTAAGAAAATTGGATACAATTTTTTAAGGTAATACCATCAGTCTCGTTTTTTTTAACATTTTACTGAACCAAATTTTTAATTCTTCAGGCGAAACAAAAACCATTATTAACAGAAAAACGAAAGAAAAATCGGTTAGCGTGGGCTAAAAGTCATAAAAACTGGACGCTAGAAGAATGGTATAAAGTAATTTGGATCGACAAATCCCGATTTGAGCTTTGCGTGGGAAATTCTCGAAGCAGAGTAATTAGAAGAAAATCGGAAACTTATCACACGGATTGTCTTCGGAAAAAAGTGAAGCTTCCTTCTTCTGTGATAGTTTGATGCATGTCCACTAGTGGTGTTGGTAGGCTTTACTTTGCGTAAGGGATAATTAATGCTAAAAAATATATAAACATTTTAAAACAACATCTTTTGCCTACAATTGAAGAATTGCAGTCGAATGTATACGACTACATTTTTCAACAGGACGGTGCTCCTTACCATACTGCGAAGCAAGTGAAGTCATGGATTATGGAAAACAATATTAGATTGGTAGAAGGGACTCCCAGTAGACAGGGCCGCCTTAACCACAGGGCTAAATAGGCTATAGCCCCAGGGCGCAAGCCTTTTGGGGCGGCAATTTTTATTTCCCCGTTTGCTAGGGTGACCATTCGTCCCGCATTTTAACATTTTGTCCCGCATTAAGATGCGTCCCGCAAAAGTCCCGCATTGTGCCGCATTTTGGATTTGGGAGGTGAGGACCTTTTTTTTGCTCTTCACTTGGATTTGGGAGGTGATGACCTTTTTTTTGCTCTTCACTTGGATTTGGGAGATGAGGACCTTTTTGTTTGCTCCGTCCCGCATTGTCTTCTTAAGAAAATGGTCACCCTACCGTTTTTGCTATTCTGTGATTTTTTTTACGAAGAGGGGCGCATTATTTTTAGTAGCCCATGGGCGCCAAATTTCTTTAGACGGCCCTGGTCACACTTCATGTAACTTTTTTACCGATCCACTCTGTAGTTTTGTGTTAGGCGCAAATAGCCATAGTTGTTGTGCGCCAAAAATTTTAACTTACTGATCCACTCTGTATCGGTTTTTATCACGAACACAATGGAGTTCACCCAAAAATCAGTGATACTATTGTAGATACTTATGTTTTGATTTTGAGAGCTCCGTGCATTTATTTCTGATAGTGTCGATCCACGCCAGGTGTTCTTGGGTCTCTTACTACACTCGTGTTAATGCATTACGGCACACCTTGCTAGGACCTTTTCGAAGAGTGTGTCCTAACGAATCATACTTTCTTCTTTGTATTTACAAATTTATGCTCCGCGTTCGATATTCTAGGCAGTCAATAAATCTTAAGACTTCTTTGAAAACATTGGTTTAAAAATACTGGCATTTGTAGACCAGTTAAGTTACCTTCGTCTAGCGAGCCGTATTAGATTTGACGCATTGACCTGCTACACAAGTGGTTTCATTTGCAGTTTTTCGGAGCATTTACTGGTAACCACTTATCTCAAAGATCTTTTAAAAATACCTGGACTAGTACGCGGCATTTAACGTTTGACCCAATGATAAGCAGTTTATCCAAATTATTTTCATCATGCCCTTAAAAACAGTTAAATCTTATCTAATAACGGTATCATGACTACTGAAAGGCCTTCTTGTTTTCGTCATTATTTTTTACTATGCCATCATATGTGGATTGAAATAACGAATCCACGTTTCATACGTGGTTATAATTCGTTAAAAACAGCCTGAATATCGTACTTGAATTGCTAAAAGATCTTTACAATCGTCCGTTCGTCGAACGTAATATCGGATATCATAACGCTCGTGAAAACCAAGTGTATTTTAAAATAATGCAGTTCATTAACGAGAACAGATAACGAACGGTTTTCAATGAGAGATAGTTACAGATCCTCTTTACTTTATCAATCAAGTTATACTCTCTAATATTATGCCACTGGTGCGCTAGTTAAAATATTTCAAAACTTTGTGAGCACCCCTCGTAACGGAAATAATATTCAGATCATACATAAAGGTGATCCACTTTGGACTCTAGGATTTGTTTTTTGAATAAAACACAACATATTGGAAAAATCCGAATTTTATTGTTATTAGCGTAAAGTACAGACTTGGCAATTATTTATGAAATATGATGTCGGCCAAATGTCCTCCATGACTCCGCTGACATGATATCATTCTTTTAGCAAAGTTTTCCGTAATCATTTCCAATAAATGCAGTTCGATTTCAGCAATTGCACGTCTGATGTTCTCTTTTAGTTCTGGAATCGTAGCAAGCTTGTTGACATAGACCCTTTCCTTCAAATAGCCCCAGAAAAAAAAGTCTAATGGGGTTAGATCGCAAGACCTCGCTGGCCAATTGATGTCGCCCTTCTGAGAGACAACATGACCAGGAATTTGGTTTGAAGTAAAGTGAGTGTTTCACGTGCTGTGTGACATGTGGCTCCATCCTGTTGAAACCACATGTCATTTAAGTTCAAATCGTTGGTTTCATTGAAAAAAAGTTGTTTAGCATCTCCCGATAGCGTACACCATTGACAGTAACAACGTTACCAGCTTCGTCCTCAAAAAAGTACGGGCCAATGATTCCTCCAGCCCATAATGCACACCAAACAGTGCATTTTTGTGGAATAGCATGTGGATTTTCACTACCCCAGATGCGACAATTTTGGCGATTAACAAACCCATTCAAAAGAAAATGAGCTACATCGCTCCATATGATTTTTTTTTTTTTGGAAAAATCAGCATTTACTTCTGTGTTTTCTAAAACCCAGTTCACAAATGTACGGCGTTTCTGGTAGTCCACTGCTTTCAGTTCTTGCGTCAGTTGCATTTTATACGCCTTTAAATGCAGGTCTTTTTTTTAAATTCGTTGAGTTATATATGAAAGATTCAATTGCTGTGAACGATGACGGATTGACGTGCTTGGTTCTTCTTGCACACTATCACGTATACGAGCAATATTTTCACCTGAACGACCTCTGCGTTGATAGCGAACCTAGGTGTATCAATAAGCATACCACTTGTTTCAAATTTTTACAGTAGTTCACGAATTGCACGCTCACTTGGAACATTATTCCGTCCAAAAAGTGGTCGAAGTAGGAGTAGGATGAATTTAAGAATTTAGTTTTATTATTAAGAACTTATTTTTTTAAATTTTCTAATCTTATAGAACTTTCCTTGTTATTTATTGGTCATAAATGTGATAAATTAATCTGTTTAATTATTTCTAAATATCACTGCTCTAAAATAACAGTGAGGTGTCTTAAAAAACTATGTTCCTGAGATATTGCTGTTTAAAGTTTTACATTTTATATAAACTTGATTTAAGAGTCGAATAATTGTAATTTCCATCTTTATTTTTTAATCTATATAATCTCTATACGGCGTTAGATAGAAAACATATTTCTGGACCAAGTAATATTAATGTGATAAATTTTTTTAAAATTTAGTAGTGTTTTAAAACAGCGATATGCCAAATAAGGCGAAACATGTTAGAAATTTCCAAACAGACAGCAAATCCTGTGCGGATTGTGCGGATATTTTTGCGGATGCGGATCGTATGCGGATTTCATATTTACAAAGGCTGCGGATGCGGATCGGATACGGATCCGGTCTATGCGGATGCGGATACAGAAAAACGTATCCGCGCAGGGCTCTAATTATAGTTATACGGGATAATTGTTTTATGCCGATCTTCAAAAGTAATATGGTATGGACTGTACCCAGTCATGCTTTTTTGTATCAAGTGATGAAAAATACTTCGCGAATGACGCAAAGAGGTTTTCTAGGGTCTTCTGATTTTCTCGCAAAATTTGCGTCTGTGTTTCTATGTCTAATATGATATGTCTAATCGAGCTGTGAATTTCTTCCTTTCCCAATCAACAGCCGAGTTACAACGTCAATTTTTAAGAAATCACGATTATGCAGTCAGATTGAAATGACTAGGCAAATGATTTTTTTTAATTTTCGCGACACAACTGTATTTTCGTGGCATCTAACTTGCCAAGGCACAGAGTTTTGCAGATACTGAATTAATGAATGGGAACATATATTTGGCGTGATAATAAATGTTTTCAATGTCTAAAAACAAATTCAAAAATAATTTCATAATTAGGTTGTTCATATATCATTGCTTAAGTAAATAAAACAATTATAAAAGAGAACAAAATCATCAAGCATTAAGCTTATAATATTTTCCAGTCCTAAAACGTGTTATTAAGAATCAAATCAATCTAGTGTATTAAATAAATCAAACTACCAACGGCTGCATTTGATAGGAACGCCTTTCTAAAACGCTAACAATCAGTTAAAGAAAAGAAAACAATTTTAAATGTCTGTTAAAAATGAATGTGTGTGTGTGAAGTTGACTCTTATAAAAGCTGGACAGCAAAAAAGTGGTGTCAGTTTCAAAAGCAATACAAATAAATACAAATGTTTTAATAAAATTTATGTGAACTGTGAAATATTTCAGGTGTTGTGGGTATCTATTGAGTTACAAGAAATTGTGGGTACATATTAAAAATTATAATGTTTACATCTATCAACTTACAAGTGTAATCAATTACGAGATGTGCAGGCATCAAGCCAGTTATCGATTTGTTCAGTAAGCTACTTAAATAATGTTGGTAATAAGCACGGTATTGTAATAAAATTATAACTTTTGAAAAAATAATCAACTCAAAATTTCCTATTCAACTTTTGTGAATCACATCAATGTTCATTACTAAGAATTTATTCAGAATTTTAGATTAAGCCCCTGATTAAGTTTCCCTGTAACCCAGGGGTTACAAGCAGTAGCGGCTGGTGAGTAAAATAGGTGGGGGGACACTTTTTATCCTTATACTGTAATGGTGTGAACAGTAAGTTTCAAACGGTTCTAATGAAACGTCTGCCCCTTGTTTTTTACACGCCCCCCCCCTCTCACCGTTTCTCAAAATATTTTCGGAATTTCTCCACTCCACCTGTCCTTAATTGATTTTCAGAATTTCTTCTCCACGTTCTCAATTATTTTCAGAATTTCTTCCCCATGATCTCAAATTATTTCTCCAACGAGTCCTCTGTGATTTTTAAATATCTGGCCCCCAAACCAACTCAACCTGGCCCGTGAAACATATTTAGAATTGATATACACAATGTATCAAGGTAGAGGGAACACGATTTTTCTCGAAAAAGCGATGTTTAAGTTGTTAAAAAAAAATAATTAAAAAAATAATAAAAAATAATTCACTCTCAAATCATACTTTCAAGTACGACTTGAAAGTGAAATATTTTTTATTATATATATATTATTATTTTTTATTATGCTTCGAGCTACAGATAGCTCAATCGTCGGTGGTTAAAAAAATTGTAGCTTTGGGTGCCCCATTTTAAATTATTACCTTTGTTTTTTACTGAACACTCTATTAATGTTCTATTTCCATTTTTGTTCGATTGTGAAATATTCAATTTTGGTTAATGAGGACCAATAATTTTTATTAATAATATAGTTTTATAGTTAAGCACGTTAGTGTTAATATAACGCACTGTATTCAGTTTTACATCTGGGTACTTATCACAAATCAAAACAAACGAACTAAGCTAAGGACACCGGCCGAAATACACACGCACTAAACCTCGCCACTCATGCCCTTTCCAGTTCATTTTTATTACTTGCGTAGATAAATACATTAGAAATAGCATGTGACAACACTGTGCTTTGAGACACTACGAGTAGTGTCCACCTGAGCATCGTTTTCTAGATTTAATTTTTTTTTTAATCTAACATTTATATGAAAAATCTTTGAATTAGAAATAATAAAAATATATCTGTACCTTGGAGTAAGAACAACCAATGTCAAAAATTTGGGGTTTTGAGATTTTTAGCTAAACGGTGTAAAAAAACTTCGGATATATATTCTACTTGAGATAGATTTAGATAATAAAAAATGCCAGGAAAACCAGAAGTAGTCAAGTAAGCGCAAACTTGATTTAACTTAGATCAAATTCTAGAGAAATTATTTGAGACGGAATTACTCAAATGTAGCAAAAATGACTTTGGTTGTTCTTGCATCAAGGTACAGAAATATAATATATGCAGATATATTTAGCTAATTTAATGCAATTTTAAAGTATAAATGAGATATTAAATTCATTTTTTTATTTATTTATTTTTTTTTTTTTTAGGAGGTCACTGTCCCAGCGCCACCCTCTTTCAGCCGCTACTGGTTATAGGATGTGAAACAAACATTTTTAAGCATATTTTTGGCAAAATTCAATTTTTGGTACTCAAACCCAGAACTCTTGGGACGTAAAGCAGCATCTAACCTTGAAGTTAATGAGCAATAGTAAATATATTTCGTACGAAACAAACCATTACAAATCAAATTCCACATCATCCAAAGCAGAGATGGGCAAAGATACTATTAACATAGTAACTGACTATTAATTAACTTAATAGTAAATATTAAGATCTACTTTTCATTTATTCACCCCATCATGAGCTAAAAATATCTATTTCAATAAACCAAAGGAGCCAAAAAAAAACGGAATCTAAGTTACATAACGAGGACACGAAAGAATGGAAATCTGAGTGATCTAATGGGCAAACAAAAAAGAAATCCAAATGATCTATTGAGCAAACAAACAAAATAATAATACAGGTGACTTGCCGAGCAAAAAACTGAAATCTAAGTGACGTAGTGGGTAAACAAATAACTAAAAAAGAAATCCGGGTGACCTAACAGGCAAAAAAAAAGGTAATCCAAATGATCTAGAGAGCAAACAAAAAAAAGAAAAAGAAAATACAGATGACCTGACGAGACGAAAAGGAAATCCAAGTGACCTAGTGGGCGAACAAATAAATAAAAAGTAAATCCAAGTAAACTAATAGACAAAAAAGGAAAGGAAATTAAAGTGACGTAGTGAGCAAACAAGAAAATGAAAAGGAAATTCGAGTGACCTGACGAGCAAAAAAATAGAAATCCAAATGACCTAGTGAACAAACGACGAGCAAAAAAATGGAAATCCAAATGACCTAGAAAAAAATGAACAAACAAAAAAGGAAATCTTCGTAACCTAACGGACAAAAAATGGAAATATGAGAGATGTAACGAGTAAAACAAACAACGATCACGCGATCGACTACCCGAGAATCTGCGTTCAACCATTTGCCCATCTCTGATCTAAAGATTACAAAGCAATGTCCAAACCGTTGAGTCTCTGAAGAGCATCAAGTGTTAAATTGATTATGTCGTCTGGGTTCCCGTGAAATTTATATATAGAGCAAGAAGATATATGCTCCATTGTTTGAGATGGATAATTGCATGTACAGCTTGTGTCTTGAAAGTAACCTCATTTAGAAGGCTAGCACATCAACCATGTTCAGTTTATAGACGATTGTCCAAAGATATATTGACAAGTCAAACCAAACTGGTTTTGTTTGTTCGATTGTAAAGGATTCATTGTTGAATACTAAATAAAATCCGCACATGGATGATATCCAATTCGTAAACGATCCAATATTGTCCACAAATATCTTAGCAAGTCAAACTCAACAAGTTTTGTACTCGATAGTAAAAGGCTCTTTGTAATTGATTACTAAACAAAACTTACATTCAATTGACAATTTAATAAGTACATTAATAATAAAAGTATGATTTTACTAATTACAATTATAATAAATTGTGTCATCCAAACACAAGAAACTTTAAGACCCCAAACTGAAAGCTTGGAGGACAAGAATAAAAACGATAAATTCGAAATAATCCAAACCTACTTCAAAAATAGAGACTGTATTACTTTTATTGAACTAACAACTATAAACTTGGACATTGAAATATTTTACCAAAACATTACCTTACCTAAAAAGTTAATAAAAATTTATAAGTCAGATGTAAATCTTTTTACAGACGTTTCAGATATTAAATATCGACCAAGAAGAGATTTTATATTCCCAGATGGGATTATAAAAACATTCTGTCAAGAACGAAATGAGGGAATCATAATTTTCTCCCCAAATTTTGAATTGGTACAAAAATACACTTTTGGGGCAAAAGTATCACCATTTTTGAGTGCACAGAATAAATTTGTGGTTTTTCTAACTCAAAATACCTCAAAAGAATTAATGTATGAACAGTATTATGAGAAACTGTGGAATATTTTTCGGACACCACACGTTATAATTTTGGAAGAATCGATATTTTTCTATAACCAATTTTTAGGAGGACCAAATTGGGGACAAATGTTTAAATACAGTTTAGACGAAGTTAAGAAACAGCCCCATTTGGTTGAAAATGAAATGATGTATTTTCACCAATACCCTTTTAAAGCCATCTTGTTTTTTTCTCTAATGGCTTACCAAAGTTTCGAAAATGATACTTATGTAGAATTTGGTGGGATGGATGGTTTGCTGTTTGATTTAATGGCGCAATATATGAAATTCACTAAGGTGATTTTGCCGAAGATGCCTAATGCTGATTTTGGACAAGTATATCCAAATGGATCTGTGATAGGTGCACTGAAATATTTGATTCTTGGCGAAATTGAATTTATTTCAGTTAGTTACTTTTTAAAGGATTACCTCTCCACAGATATTGAGTTTTCAATGGTTGGGATGCAAGATGACTTATGCGTAGCGGTAAGTATTTTTTTGCCATATAACAGTTTATTCATTAAAATATTTTTGCAATTGTGAATCAAAAATACGGTTTAAAGTGCCATTCATAGCTCATGTTTTAATAAATAGTACTTAATTCATAGTGTTAATGCTAACGCGTAAAAATGTTTGTTCTACACAAATCCGTGTAACCATTCATAGCTCCAATTTAGTGCATAAGCGTAATGTCTGGGCTACACCTGCATCTATCGTCGCTAAACTTCGGTTTAACGTGACACAAACGCTAATGTGGCCAGCAACTATCGGTTTGCGTTCACAATATTAGCAGTGCGCGCCACTAGACACATGACGATAACTGAAGTGGCGGTTTTAGAGCGCACATCAAAGGAACTTAGCGCAGAGCATAGTATGTTCTGTTGGCGCGTATTGTTGTTTATCCGGCATCATTTGAGGTTATGTTATACATATTTCTTTACAACTTATTTGTGTCAAATCAGATAAGATTATGTTTGAATTTGTAAAATTAAATGTAAAAATAATTTTAGGATGCAGTTATGATGGATATACACCATAATTTTATTTAATTTACAGCAAAATAAATACGCTTGTACCTTGTAAACGTAAATAAAGTGTAGCGGCGAAAACGCAGGTATGACCACAAGTTGCGCTTTAGCACGATATCGATAGATGCAGTTTACCACGAATTTATATAGCGCGCAATTATCGGCGAAGCTTATAACGCAAGTGTGGCTCAGGCATAAGAAACCATTTAACGCATAATTTTAAAAGTTTGTATACTTCAAACTTTTAACATTAACATTAAAACACGGACAACTGTCAAAATGAAGGAATATATTATACTTGAAATTCGAATAAGACTTGTGGATGCAGCTTGTGATATAATTATTAGTAAAAATGTTGAAACTAATATTGAAAAATAGATGTGAAATGAGAATTTTTACACATTTCAGGGTTTCGCAGGTATACAGTGATAAATTTCAAAATAGACGAATATATTATACAGGAAATTCTAAAGACTTATGGCTGCAGTTTATGATGTACTAATTAGTAAATGTTTTGAAACTAATAAAAAATTGTTTTGCATTTTCACATATTGCAGTTTTATTGCAGTTTCTCAGGTATCTAGTACCCAAGTTAAAACAGCATGCTATATGTGTGGAACAACATTTTTTTTTTTTTGCGGTTTGTTATCGTTTGTTATTCTATTAGTCGTCAAGGATGAAATTTGTAGAAAAAAAGGCAAAGTTGGTTGATAACTTACAAATATAAGGAATTATTTTAATCATCAAAGTATGCACCCCTATTGTCTATACACTTTTGCCATTTAAGCGGCAGGTTGTTCAGGCCGGTGGTTTAAAACTCTGGCAGACGACGGTCAATGACTTCCTCTGGATCAGATCCGAAGAGGTGGCAACCCTAGGGGAGGGGTATGAAGTTACGTCACTGACTATAGGTCGTACATTTTCGAAACAACACATTGCGCAGAACCGAGTTTTTGACTGAAAGCTTACTGCGTCTGCGCACACGCAAAGCAGTGGCGTGGTATATGACTTATTATTTTATTAGTCAGCTGTTTGTTTGGTACCTTGTTTGTGTTTCGGACCGCCACTGGTAAAATAGCTGAAGTTCGGGTCGATTTGATGACTTATTGTGTTGTTTCGAAAATATACTTCCTATAGAAGTTGAAATATCTACTTTTGATTTTGCATTTTACATTTTAATATATTTTTGTACTTAGTACAGATTGATGCAAATTTTATTTCATATTGTTAGAACTTACTTCTGCGAGCTATTTATTTAACTTGCTTTTAATAGGGATTTGCAGCTAAGCACCCTACCATCTGGTGAGCGTTTCATGAACTTGTGTACATCAGATAACATTTCGTTTTGTGTATTGGTTTTGTATGAAGTTTGTTTTTAAAGTTTTATTATAATCATTGAAAAATGTATAATACATATTGTTGTGTGCCTATGTGCAATTCATTGAAAAGAAGAAACCCGGAAATATCGTTTCATTTGTTTCCACTAATATCAGACACCGTACGGTTCGAAACAAAATTGGGAAAGCAAGAGGTTAGGAATCGACGCGATGTTTAGATAAACAATTTAAAAATTGGAAAAAAGGTGAGCCCTTATATCAAAGTTTGCTCATTACATTTTAATGATAGTGACTACAAAAAATATTTTCAATTTTGTATTTATTATCGCATATCTTGAAAATTCCTGTTATTGTGTGTGGGTTTTTAATGCACAAGTCTGTAGGCATAATGCATAAATCTTTATGAACTCTCTGTTTTTTTCAGTGACTCCACACAATATTATATGCCCAGCATTGTAGATTTCTACCCCTTGGTAAACAACACGGGAATTATTATTTCCCCCAATATAGTTAAAATAATCGACAATGGAAAACCGCCATAACTTAAAACCAGATCACAAAATGTAGTATTTTAGATGTTTACAAGTGTTGTCACTTCACAAAATCAGAAAATCCGAAACAATTATTTATTTGTTGTCGTTTTTTGATACACTTTTCGCTATTATTTACTATTAAATGTCAAGTGGTATCTGATTTAGAATGGTTTCAAAAAAATCCGCGTGGCGCTACGATCTTAAAATTTTTCCCCTATATCAACTATTTTCATATAAATATAATTTTCTTCCAGGTGCACAAAGGAGAAAGAATCCCAGTCATAAAAAACTTTTACCAATACTATATCTTATGGTTCATCCTTCTAATATTCTACTTCATCATATCATTTGTTTGGATGATCATCCAGAAACTAGAAACAATATTCACTCAAAGAAAAAACAATATATTTCTCGTTTACGTCGACGCATTTCGTCTCATGATAGCAAGCTCCTTCCCAAGAGAACCACTCATTAACTCAGAGAGAATATTCTTAATATTCTGTCTGTTTGGTTTCATAGTTTTCCTGGGAGCTTTTCAAGGAACTCTCACCACAATTTTTTCAACACCAAATTATTACCCAGATGTGAAAACATTAGCTGAGTTATCCAAGAGACCATGGCCCATTTATACCAGCTTTGAAGGATTGAAAAATGATGTTTTTGGAACGGATAATGATAATGGTACTAGTCGATTAACACTTAAGTTGAGGAGCATGGTGAAAATTAATGAAAAGAAACTTGATATTACTGTTATAATCGGAACGTTAAAAAATGTGGGAAGACTTGTTAGACGCAGTGGTTTACAATTGGATAATAATTTAAGGTAAGATATGCCATTGTTTTCGTAGGTATTTAGAGGCTTGCCTACGGACCACAAAGACATGGGTTGACATATATATAAAATATTTTTTATTAATTAAATAATGTCAATCACAGAAACATACAAATGTACGAGGTCTGTTTAGAAAATAACCGAACATTTTGAATTACGCATCAACAGGGATATTTCGTGATATGCTGTTGGCAGCACTGCGTTGCACATAACCTCCTCTGTAACCACATGTTCTTGGATTGTTGATATCTCGGTTAGTTTTCACGATATTGTATTAAGTCGTCAAGGAAGAAATTTGTAGAAAAAAAGGCGAAGTTAGTTGATAACTTACAAATATAAGAAATTATTTTATTCATCAATGTATGCACCCATATTGTTTATACACTTTTGCCATTTAAGCGGCAGGTTGACTAGGCCGGTGGTATAAAACCCTGGCGGACGAAAGTCAAGGAATTCCTGGAAAGCCAGTTTTACAGCATTGTCGGAATTCAACAGTTTTCCTATTAAAAAGTTGTCCAACTTTTTTTTTAAGGGTGCCGAATCAATCTTTGCATCGGGGCGCCATAACCCCTAGAGCCGGCACTGATTAACAACCATCCTTTTTTACTCCCTTGGAAGCTATTTTCCATTTTTTTCCATTTTCAGGAGTTTTATTTTGAGTGCTAATTTGTTAAACAATCTATTTTTGATAGAAGTTTACTCTCCGTAATTCGATAATTCATTTCACCGATTAAAAAAAGTTTCTTCGCTTCATTTCAACTAAATTTAAGCAAAACTTTATAATTAATAGGGACGGCGCGCCAAATATTGTCGCCCGAGGCGAGCCAAGTTTATGCCACCCTTTTACGTAGTTTACAAAGAGAATAGGGACAAAGGAAACGCAAAACACTTTTATATATATATATAGGCCTTGCGGCGTTTAGGGTATTGACTATTACAAAGAAATAAAATAAAATACATACAATATGGATATTTTACAATATTTTTATTTCATTTCTTTGTTCTTCCTCCAGTGTCCCTCTCTTTCTTCCTATTCTCCTTCTTTCTTGCTTCCAGTGCTCTCACCATCTTTCTCCCTTGCCTTCCTCACTCGTCACTTTCTGTATCTCTTCCTCTCAGACTGCCATCTCTCTGCATCTCTGCGTTAGATGCTCCAAGGTTTCTTCTTCTTTCTTGCACATTCTACAGAGCTTGTCCTCTGGCTTTGTCCAGAACCTATTATTCCTCTCTTCGTTGCCGCAACTTACCCTCGCTATCCTCCTGACTCTACCCCCTGATCTTCCTCTTTTCCCCTTCAAATATCTCGGTATTCCGATAAATGGTATCTCTTTATATCTTTTCACAGTCCGCGATTTGTCTATTCTGTCTGTTCTTTCCTGCATCTGGACCTCCTTATCCCTCCTTCTCAATTCTTATACTATATCTGTTCCTCCGTTCCCCTTTACCTCTGCTGCTCTTATGTCCATTCAGCACCTCCAAAATTACTCTTTGTCTCTCCCCATGCCGACAATTTGCTTTTTTATTCTTCCTTCATTTTTTCTTCCCAGCATTCCCGTAGTATTTTTCTATTCTATTCCCTTCTGACTTTCGTCTCATATCTCAGCTTTTTCCTCTTCATTTCCTCTCTCACAATATATCCTGGTGTCTTTCTGTCTTCCTTCCATCCCTAAATCTCCACTCCGTACAAAAGGATAATCTTCACTATTGTATCGAATATCTTCATCCTCCACTTGATATCGTCATTAAACCTCCTTTCCTTTATGCTCCATAGCTTTCCCATAACCAGCCTTGCTTTCTCTTTCCCTAACGTGTTGCTCTACCCTGTTGTTCCTCGTTAGCACGTATCCCAGGTTCTTTATATTCTTTACTTCTTCAATTTCTCTTTCTGACCATTCCCATCTTACTTTCTTTCTTCCACTCATTTTTTTATAGATATTTGGATATAGAAAATTTTATATTTGTAATGGTGTGCGATTTTTCAAGTGAGGCTATTCATTCCTTCACGGAATTTTTACAAATAATCACTAAATAACGAAAAAAGTTAGTTCCAAATTTTTGATGGGTCAACGATTGAATTATTTTCTTCTTCCAGAAGCGTCGAGAGCGGGTCTGATCAATCATAAAATAACAATCATAAAATTTCCATCTAGCTGTAATAGTTATTTGTGTACCATGGCTACAGAGTAGATCTTTTTCATCCGCATCTAAATTTAATGGCCGAGGCAAGCCGAGGCCTTCAAACAGATGAAGACGGAAAAGAACTTTTTGGCAAAGGTGCACATTATATATTTTGGGCGACCAAATGTAATTTTAATTAGAAACCAGTGGCGAAGGAAGGCCTCCGCTAGACTTGCCCTCCCATAAATAATAATAATAAAGAAATAATTTCCGAGGCTGCATATCGCCAGGGTTTGGGATGCAGTCGTATGTATTTAGCTCCACTAGTCTCTAGTATGACGCAGCTCAAAAGGTTGCTGAAGTTCGAGATTAGTAGACGCTTGTCAAGACCTAACAAACCCCAATAAGAATTATAAAATAAAATAAAATAAAACAATAATTTTTTTTTTAATTTAAATAAGATTTAGGTAAACCTTCAAAAATACATCAAATTATGTTTTATACAAATTTTTGTACAAAGCTTGGTTAACTAGTTTTTTAAAAATTTTAAAAAGTTTAATAACTTCCGTTTCCCGTTTCTGATCTTTATAAACCAGTGGCGAAGGGAAACCTCCGCTAGACTTGCCCTCCCATAAAAAAAATATATATAAAATTTAAAAAAATGTTTAAATATTTAGGTTAATCTTCAAAAATACATCAAATTTTGTTCTATACAAATTTTTGTCCAAGGCTTGGTTTACTAGTTACGAATTAATTATCATGACCATAGAAACGTTACATATAAGTATGAAAAAATTGAGAACTAAAAAATTACAGAACAATATCGCTGATGTCTATTTTTAAGTTATTGAGCGATAATATTTTTACAATAAATGTTTCTACAATTAAAACTATTATATTAGATACATACAAATTCGGTGCAAAATTTGATGTATAGGTTGATACTAATTTTATTTCAGATTGTTAGTTTTGTATAAGAAACTAGTAACCTCCGGGGGTTATACGCAGCCTTAAGAGGTTTCATTTGGTATGCTACTCAAAATTTAAAAAAAGTATTTATTTTTTTATTAAATACATAATTCTTTATATTTATCTCGGGATGTGTTTTTTCGAACTCTCAGTATTTTTCCTATATGTGGGTCAAAGAATTGTATAAGCATGCCAAATTTCAACATTCTATGTTAAGTCTTTTGGCTACAATTTCTACCATAAAGACAGACAGACAAATGAGTGACGTTATAAGGGTTTTTTGGTGTTCATACCTACAGAACCCTAAAAAGAACTATTTGATATGGTCGCCTAAAAAATAAATTATTCTAATGTTATATATTTTTAATTTTACAGATATTATGACAGTTCTGGTACCGATATGATCTATATGGTGGATGAATGTCCTAGAGCCTATTCTCTAGCCTACATTCTACCTAAAAGCTCAGCTTTTTCAAAGAGAATAAACGATATTATCTTCAAAGCATCACAAGCAGGATTCTTCTTTAAATGGTATCGAGACATGGTCACAAACACTACTCTGTCAGCCAGGAAGATGAGACTGAATAAAATTGGTTCAACCAGTACAAGTAAATTGAAGAAATTCACAATTGAAGACCTTATTATGGGGTTTTATATAATAATTATTGGACATTGTATTAGTGCAACTGTGTTTTTAATTGAACTTGTATATTACAAAATTAGAAATAGAAAAAAAAATAGTTTATAAATGAATTTTTAATGTACACTTTTAATAAAATATAATTAAATCACTTTTAATACACTTTTAATAAAATATATCTTATCTGTCAGGGAGAAGTCAGTGTGTTGTTGTTGATGGTTTTAAACCAATTAGGAACCAATTACCTCAGGTGTACCCCAAGGAAGCCATTTAGCAACGCTTCTCTTCATAATTTTCATAAATGACATTGCGAAATGTTTTTTGTACTCGAATATATTACTGTATGCCGATGATCTTAAATTTTTTAAATCGGTCACTAGCTTGCAAGATTGTTACAGCTCAGTCGCTAAAACAGCGCAGTTCGTCATTTTGCGTCATAACTTCAATGACAAACTTAGTGGCGAAAAAATAACTAAATCGATTTTTTTTTGCATGTGAATTATAGACTAATATTGCTCTTTACTCTTTTATTTTACTAAAACATACCTTTTGAAGTCATATTTAGTTTGTGTTTGATAGTCATTTTAAAGATTTACAAATTTTAAAAGTGTTTATTTAATATAGGTTGTATTGGTATCCCTGAATAAAACGATGTTTACATTTGTCATTTAATAATACGTCTGTTGTGTTTTGATACTGACTTGTGTTCAAATATTTAACTTATAGTAATTTCTAAAAACCTTTTTTATTTAGTTTGTTGTTTATTTAGCAGTTTTGTGTTTAGTTATATATTTTCTTATAGATTTTCTTATTTGATTTTGTGTGTACTGCATAGTTTTTTGGTTATATTCAACTTATTTTTATTTTCTTTTCTTTGATCATATTTTTGGATCACATCAGTCTTTTGTAGGACTATTTTGCCTATTATAATAGTTTATTTGTTTCTATTCTGTTCTTATTCTTATATTTTCATTTCATTTCGATACAAGTTACATTTCTTACAAATATTACATTCGTTAAATAGATGAATGTAAACGTACTAAACCTGACGTCACATTTTTTGTGACGTTTCAAGTGACGCAACTGCACTGTTTCGCCGTATTCACTATACCAGATACAATCTGACCTTCACAGCTTCAATATTTTCATGGAAAAAAATAATCTTTCTCTTAATATGCAGAAATGCTTTCAAACAACTTTTACTAGAAACATAAATAAAGTTAATTATGAATATAGCCTTTGTGGGAATAATATTGCTTCCGTTAGTCTTGTTAAGGATTTAGGAGTAACTTTGGAAAGTAAGCTTAGATTGGATGTTCATGTAAATAATGTAATTAAAAAATCTTACAGAATGTTAGGATTTATAATAAGATCAGGCAGGGCCGGCTCAGAGGTCGGGACTTCGGGGATTTTTCCCGAGGCCCCGCGCTTAAAGGGGCCCCGCGCTTTCATATTTCTAACAAATATTAGTAGCTAGGACAAGTTTTTAACACCAAATGCAACGTTTTTTACAAGTCTGATGTGCATCATTCAATAAATTGATAAAATTATGTTCATGTATCATTTCTTCCTTTTTGGGAAGGGGCCACGCATATAATATTTTCCCGAGGCCCCGCAAAACCCACAGCCGGCTCTGAGATCAAGAGCAAATTTCAAAAATATTTCAACCATGAAAATTTTATATATTTTTTTTCGTTAGGAGTCAGTTTGAATTGACCTCAGTTTTTTGGTCACGTCAGTATAATATTTACATTGATAGAATTGAAAGAATACAAAGAAAATTCGATAATTATATGGTAAAAAATTTTTCTAATTATAAATCAAATTTAACGTCACTTGAGAAAAGGCGGATCTATCTTGATATTTCTTTTTTCTTTAAAATTATTAGAAATATGGTTGGAGAACTGACACGCTCGGATACGCAGTCTGGTGGTCAAATATTGTACTAGGCGCCTGTAATACTGTTTGAACTTATTACATATGTTCTAGTGTTGATTTTTAGTTAGAATGTCGATTGAAGTTGATAAAAATTGTAAAAGTAGAACAAATTGTAGTGTTTTTGTCATTTAGTCATTCAAGACAGGACAAAGATGAGCATCTTAGTTATTTTCTTTTCTTAAGAAAAATGGAGGTAAAGTTAATATTAAGTTCAGATTGGAAAAGATTTGGATATGGACAGGAGGAAGGCATGGGAATATATTTTGAGTTAAAAATTAATTGATACTATGCGAGTTTGTTCATTACATTTGTCGCAGAAAAACTAAACTGCACTAATATATTAATAATAATAGCTGCTTCTGTCCAACTAAAAGTAATTTTATTTCATGAGGCAATGAACATAATGCACTTGTTTACAAACATAATCCATATATTGTAAATTCAGATGACCGACACTCAGATGTACCACATAAAATTAAATGGTTGGCATTTAATACCTTCTCAACTACAAATTACACTTCAATAAATCTACTAAAATTTAACTTTAAATACTGTAATTTGATGCCCACGTTCTATTAAACACCTCAAAACATGTGTAGCGCGTAAAAATAAAAAAATTTCGCAAATATTTACTCGCATTTTCATAAAATAAAAATGTACTGTGATTAAATGAACCTGTTCGCTGTTAGCATATTGACAGCTGAATACTAGACACGACAGCCATATTGCCTTGGATTACAGCGCCGCCAACGGTAATGTCACTTCTCAATTGACTGTCCAGAATTACTAAGAAAATTTCATTTCCGAGTTCCTACACATTTTACGTGACAATGTGAACTTTTCTCAATAAACTTCTCTAAAACAAATTCAGCAACCAATTCACTCTTAAATCGTCTCCCATTATTATTTAGTATGTATTCTTCCAATGTTAATTTTCCAGACATATTTCAATGTGATATATGTAAATTTAAAAAATTATTTGCAAAAATTATTTAATATTATTGTATTAAGTTTTTCTTTTGTGTTTTTTTGTTTTTTGTTTTGGTTCGCTGCTGTACTTTTTACAGTTTTTATAACTGATGTGTGTTTTTCTATAATTGGGATTTTACCCTGTTGAGAAACCTGTACTAATAAATAAATAAATAAATAAATAATGTCTGGTGAGGAACTTTTGTTCACATCCTATATTTATAATGATTTGAGGCTCATTGTTATATTTTCTTCTGTACAGTTCAAAGTAAACTTGACAACATTGTTAACTCTTATATTAACAGAGCTACGGTTAAATGGACAAATTAGTAATAATTTTTACGCAAATGGCGATGATGTAAACATCGAAACAACAAAGCATCAAATTTCCGAGTTATTCACAAAAACAATATACTCCCTCTGTTCGAAAATATGGTATACATTACTTAAAAAAATGTGGGATTAACGAAAGTAATATTCAATGGGATTCTGAAAGCTGGCGTTAAGTTACGTGTGTGTTAAATAACTCTCACCATAATTACGATCAAATGTCAGATGTGAAAATATAAAGAAAAAGCAGCTGTGGCCACCGTAGGACCGAACGCCATCACAAAGTACTTGTATAAGATTAGTGATTCTTCTCGAGAATTTCTCGTGAAAAAGTTTTAATTCTCATTTTTTATTTCTCGAGAAATGTAAAATTTGCTCGACGCCTTTACTTTAGTACTTTAAAGGTGATTATAATTTTAACATGTTTTTATCCTCTACAATATTTTCAACATTAAAAAAAGATGTATATTCTAATAATTATATAATTAATTTTCTCGAGATTTCTCGAGAATTCTTGAGAAAATAAGTCTAATGTCGAGAAATCAGAAACACTATATAAGATACATTCTAGCAGCAGAGTAGTTATTACTGTAAAAGACCATAACGTTTTATATTACGTTGACAATTTCGTAATGTGTATTTATAATTTACGATAACCAAGGAAACGTACCTGCATACATACAAAAAAAAAGTCTTAAATAAAAGTTGTTAGTTATTGCATTTATAGCAACTTTTGTTAAATAAATTTTTTCGAAATATTTTTCTATTGCTAAATATTCGCAAAAATCTTAAAATCGACACGACCAAAAGTTGATCAACCCGTGCCATTGATGTCAAAAGCTTAAATATGAAGTTTCATAATAATCCTTTTAGCCAAATTTGTTCTGCACGGGTACACAAACAGACGGACAGACTGACAGACGGACAGACGGACAGACAGACAGACAGACGGACAGACAGACGGACAGACAGACCGACAGATACCATGCTAAAAATACTCAAAACGTTATGTAAGGACCTCAATTCGTGGAGATCCATCGAAATCTCGAAATGTCAAAATCGGTATGATCGCAATACCGTCATTCTCTTTATTAAAATATCCGATTGTACAATGCGCGAGCACTGTATCGAACACTAGTTTTCTAATTGGTTAATCCGGCACTGAGTAAATAGTTTATTTATTTCAAGTAAATTTCTATTTTATCAAATGAAAAAGGGTGATAAGATCGTAGCCTGAAAAGCAAAAACAGATTCAAGCATTGTCCCGTATCTTTACAAAACGAACCGCTTTACAGTTGACTGCTCTCAAAGGACATTTCACGGCACTATGCAAAATCACTTTCATTTATTTCTACAAAACCCTTGATTCAAGAAGCTTTGTGTCAAAATGTAAATAAAAGACGACCGCATCAGTAGCGCACTGATCATTGAGAACCTGCATACAGCAAAAAGAAAAACAAACAACGGAGTGTAAATTAATTGCCTCATTATATATTTATAAAAGATCTTTGTACTAAAATCACAACTGGGCTTGCCTTCCTGCCTTACCACAGCTGTGTGACCACTGTTTGTGTTTGTCTAAATTTATATATTCTGTTCACTTTTGTAAGGACAAACTAGATCTGGTTATTTTGGTTACTTGTATAGTGCGTTACTGACTTTAAATGTCAATTAAAAATATTCCTTACGCTGTAAAACCGACTGTTGTAAAGTCTGCTTTAAAAAGCTTAACCAAAACGATCAAAAGCTCGAATCAAACTATATAAGTTACTAAAAAGATTGCAAAATCTAGTTCCGCCTAAAGATTTGAAATAGCCTATACAAGAAAATTTTACGCGGGTTTTAGCAACAGATTTTTTTTCAAAAAATAAATTTAAAAAATTTGTTCCCAGGGTTGGGCCACGTGGAGGCACCCGCAGGACACAATATTGCAAACTTAAGTGATTTAAATGGATTCCTAACCACTAGGTGGCTAATAATGGCAGATAGAGTTAACTGTTCGCTTCCAAATATACGTCTTTATATAAAGGCTGTTTAAATGAGCTGACGGGCTTGAGCTTCCCCCCCCCCCCCCAACCATCACTCAAAAAACACGTTTTATAGGGACGTTTACAGGAACATTTCTTACATGTATCGAAATATGAGACCCCAAACAAAATGGATCAAGAGCCGCATTAAAAAAGTGCTCATGAGCCCCCCCCCAATTATTGTATTTGGTTCCAAGCATAAGAAAAAAAATTGGTTCAGAGTCCCCTCATAAGAAAAAAGAAAAAAAATTGGTTCCGAGTCCCCTCATAAGAAAAAAGAAAAATATGGTTCTAAGAACTCCGATCAGTAAAAATTGATTTTGAGCCCCTCAAAACCAAAAAAATTAATACCGAGCCCTCCGTAAGAAAAAAATTTGATTCTGAGCCCCCCATGAGGAAAAATGTTGGTTCCGAGCCACATAAAAGAAAACAATTTGGTACCGAGCCCCCCCTATAAGAAAAAAAAAAGGTTCTGACCCTCCCATCTGGGTCCACACCTAATAAAATCGATTTAATTGGAATCGTACAATTAATACAGAGTGATTATTTAATGGCGAGACGACGTCACCGAATTTTAAGTGCCTCCTAGCAGAATACTATGACTATAATAACCTTGAAGAAAATTTGATTATGAAGAAAAAAAGATTATGCGAATGCGCGCATAATCGCCTGCTACGATGTGTATGAAACGGCAAATTATTAAAACTTCCAGTGACGTCGTCTCGCCATTAAATAATCACTCCGTACATCTGAGCGCTAAATTAAAAGTTTTGTTATTAAGTTTGCAATATTTTGCCCCCCAACCCCATCTGAAAAAAATCAAAACAAAACAAGCAAAAAATAAATAAAACATAATACCAACAATAAAAAAATGCAATAAAACAGAAAAAAAATAGCAATAAAACTCAAAAACTGGCAACAAAACACAAAAAATGGCAATAAAACACAAAAAAGGGCAATAAATCACAAAAAAGGGCAATAACACGAAAATTGCAATAAAACACAAAAAATACAGCAATAGCAGTAATCAGCAACATCTGCAATACATACAAAATAAGCAATACAAGTAAATGAATACATATAAATGGGGGCAATACATATAAATGGGGGCAATACATATAAATGGGGGCAATACATATAAATGGGGGCAATACATATAAATGGGGGCAATAGATACAAAAATGGGGGCAATACACACAAAAATTGATGCACAGCATACAAAAATTGGGACAAAACATACAAAAATGGGGGCAAAGCATGTAAAAATAGGAGAAATGCATACAAAAATGGGGGCAAAGCATATAAAAATAGGGGAAATGCATACAAAAATGGAGGCAATACATACAAAAATGAGGGCAACATATACAAAAAAGGGGGCAATACATACAATAATGGGGTCAATATATACAAAAATGGGGGCAATACATACAAAATAAGCATATTAAAGATGAAAACGAACACAGCAATAGCAACAACCAGCAACATCTGCAATACATACAAAATAAGCAATACATATAAATTGGGCAATACATATAAATGGGGCAATACATATAAATGGGGCAATACATATAAATGGGGCAATACATATAAATGGAGCAATACATATAAATGGGGGACAATACATACAAAAATGGGGGTAATACATACAAAAATGGGGGCAATACACACAGAAATCGAGACACAACATACAAAAATTGGGGCAAAACATACAAAAAAATGGGGGCAAAACATACCAAAAAAAAAATGGGGGCAAAGCATACAAAATAGGGGAAATGTATACAAAAAATAGAGGTAATACATACTAAAATGGGGGCAATATATACAAATTTGGGGCTCAAATATACAAAAAAAAAAAAAAAAAAAATGGGAGCAATACATACAAAATAAGCATATTAAAGATGAAAACGAACACAGCAATAGCAGCAATCAGCAATATCTGCAATACATACAAAATAAGCAATACAAGTAAAGTAATGTATAGCCTCATTATATGGGGCTAAATATATAAATGGGGGCAATACACACAAAATGGGGGCAATATATACAAAATATGGATAATACATACAAAATGGGGGCAATATATACAAAATGGGGACAATATATACAAAATGGGTTCAATATATACAAAATAGGGGCAATACATACAAAATGGGGCAATACATATACAATGGGGACAACACACACAAAAATGGGGCAACACACACAAAAATGGAGGCAACACACACAATAATGGGGCCAATATACACCAAAATGGGGGCAATATACACGAATATGGGGGTAATATACACAAATATGGGGGCAATATACACAAAATAGGGGAAATATACACCAAAAAAAAATAGGGGTAATACATACAAAATAAGCATATTAAACATGAAAACGAATAGCTGAAAACCTGAATACCGGTATGTGAGCTGAAAACCTGAATACCGGTATGTGAGCTGAAAACCTGATTACCGGTATGTGAGCTAAAACCTGATTACCGGTATGTGAGCTGAAAACCTGATTACCGGTATGTGAGCTGATAACCTGAATACCGGTATGTGATCTGAAACAGAAAACATGAAAGAAAACCAAAGGAAAACGTGAAAACATTTTTATAAAACAAAACCTAAAACCATAAGTATACAAACTCTGGGAGATTTGTAGTTAACCGGCATTTGAGATGGGTCTCGCCGTCAAGATATCTAGCAGTCAGTAAACACAGGCACTGCCACTGCAAATTTGCACCCCAAGTTCTGAAACATTTAAATTAGTCTTATATCTAAAGGAGGGCTTCTTAGGGAGAATGTCACTCAGGTGGCAAGATGTATAGAGGAAAAACCTCACACCTGGGTCAAAGGGGAGAGCTCAGTTTTATTCCCAAAGCATTAAGAGACGATCTTAACGCCTGAGGGACAGCTCTATTTTTCTAAATTGTGGAGTTGTTAAGAAAACACTCTCTTACAACTCGTTGGGGGGACTAAAATTCCTTAAGACTATTAATTTACCACCTTTTTACCCTTGAAATAATCAAATTCTGGACCTTCTCTGAGGGGAATAACCAAACTCTGGGCCTTCTCTGGGGGGAATAACCAAACTCTGGATCTTCACTGGGGGGGAATAACCAAGTTCTGGACCTTCTCTGGGGGAGAGTTACCAACTTCTGAAACTTACTTCAAATTTTCTGTATTTAAAACAAAATTATATGCTATTAAATTATCAGAAATTATCAGAAACTTCTTATCAGCAAACTCTGCTTTCATCTTAAGGCCTCTTGAGGCATTTCAAACAGATTCAAAGTCAAATAAGTAGATTTTCATAAATTTGTGTGTAAAAATTTTGAAAACTTATTTCAAATTTTCTGTATTTAAAACAAAATTATATGCTAATTTATTTTGAAATTATCAGAAACTTCTTTCCAGAGTAAACTCTTTGAAAACAAAAATTAAACGATTTAAAAACCTGCTTTCTAATTTTCTTCTCCTGAAATCAACTTCTGAAGTATTCTAAACAAAAAACAGAATTAGCACAAAATAAATCATAAAAACTAAACTTAAGACTAATTTTCAAATAACTTATAAACTAAAACTTTCAAGCACCTGTTGAACAGGATTTAAATTTTACCAACACAAACCAATTCCTTTACTAGCAGTTGCAAAACCTAATAAAGAAAACTAGTCCTCAACATGCTGGATTTAAAGCACCTACATACAAGTCCCATTATCAGGCCAAAAGTAGCCCAATAATATGAACAAATCTTGTAGGATTTATAAGGTTGGTAACACTACATCTGGTTATGAGTAAAAACTTCGTTCACCCGAAAAAAATACCCACTTCCAGAGAGCATTACCGGGAATTACCACCCACATAAAATTCGACCAATATGTAAAATAACATGTGGTTGTAATACCCAAGAAATATTGTTTTAATTTAAAAATCTGGAAGTCTTCATTTGCTGGAAACTGCTTCTGTTGAATCTCGAGAAGACGCAACCATACCTAATTGCCTCTCCTGCGAGTGTTAGTAGGTCGAGCTGAAAGAGGAGGTGATCTTTCCTAATGGAGAACGTAATTCTTTCCGGGGAAGGCGCAATGAATAAGCGAGTTACCCCCCACCCACCAAAAACCCAAACGTGGAAAGATATAACGCTCAACCGTATTGTGTTCACACAACAGAGCTGATTCCTCCACGTCTATAGAAGAGTCCGTGGAGGGCTCCATTGTAAGCCATCGCCGCCCGATCCGATGCACATGGAAAGGGCTTGGGCTCCACCGGAGGAATCGCGAGGGCAACGAACAACCTAGAGGAAAGAGGATGTTTGCCCAGAACAAAAACTTGTGCCCGCATTAAAGGGAAACCGAGTTTGCACAAGTAACAAGGTAACCTGAAATGTTTACTTTTGACCTCAGGAATTTCAAACTAATATTAAAACAACAAAAAATGGCGTGAGTGTTTAAAACAACTCACTAAAAGAAAAATTTGTGAAGTTTATTATAACTTCAAGAGTTAAATTTTTTGAAAGCTCGTTCCTTCACTCGGTCGGTCAGTTTATCTGTCGAAAGATTCTTTACCAACCGGCTTCCAAAAGTTTTGACTGTTTCTGAATTTATTATTTTACGAGCGCTACCCATCCGTTGGGTAGTAGGCCCCGTGATCAGGCGGTGTCAAACGTCCCTTACCCTTGGCTATGCCTTGGGGGGAAACATCAGATCGTGCCAACCAGTAAAAAGACTCTACCAAATAAACAAAACTCATTCGTAACATCTTTGGTCACCTTCAGTCAACTAGTATCTCTCGTCTCCCTCGGCTAGGCCGTTAAGGTAGGGAAAACACGGAAGAGACTATGCTAACCGGCACCTACAATCCCTGAGACAGAAATAAACCATGTGTAAATTATTAAAAGCGCAGTGTTTTTAGTGTTGTACGAGTTTTGGTGAGATTTACCTACCAACTGAATAACCAAAAAGTTACCAGTTGTTAGAACTCACCAGTCCTCTAAATTATCTGTTAGAATCAACTAGAATCTTTCTAGATACAAGTCCAAATCTAAATTAACCCTAGTTAATAACAACAGATGCATCAGAGGGGGTGTAGTACCTATAGTTTATTTTTTGCAAAACCCAACAGAAACATACGCAGATGATCTGTGAGTGCCACAAGAAATAAACACACTTTCACACAAAGGTACCATGTGTGGAAGGATTTTTAATTGGTCTACACGCAAACCTTGTAGCATACTAAACAGACACACGAAGGTTAGTTTGATTTATCCATCTCTAACATACCTTTACTTCGGCTGATGTACAATTTGATAAACTTTTTTAGGGTGTCAAAGAAACAAATTCACCCTAAAAATGACTACAGACTGTACAGACAGAATCAACTTGGATATAAGAGGCTTTTGAAGTATTACTTTCCCACCGTTTGCAACGGGGGGAACGTATTTCAACATTTTAAATTTATTTACATAAATGAATCCTACCTAAACTAAAATTTCTTTATATTTCTTTCAATATGTGTTAAATTTTCTTTATTAAACATGCATTACTTTACTTTTTTAAATCAAAAATTCAATAAATCATGCATTTCAACAATAAAAATCATTTCTTTCTTTCTTAATTACTGCTGTTTTGCAAATTTGTTGGTCCTAAGCGACCAGTGTGTGGTACAAGGGAGTAGTTTTAAGGGGCAGACTTTACCTGGCCCCCCAAAACAATAAATAAACCCCCAAAGTACGCGTGTGCTTGTACTTAAAGTACTGTATGTGTTTGTGTTACCAGGGACGTGTCCTAGATGGCAGCACTAGCTAACCAAACAGGGCACAAAATGGCTGTCCTCATGGTAAGCGTGTGTGATTTTATTTTTTAATATTTTCATGCACATGCAGTGTTTTTATATGTATGTGTATTTGTCTGTGTGTACGAGTGTTTGTTACTTAGAGTATGCCCTAAAGGGTAGCACTAGCTTCCCCCCCAAGACAATTAAAGACCACTCCGAAGTAAGCGTGTGGGATTTTTTTTTTTTTTGCTTTAGTTGGGGTGTGTTTTAAGCGGTAGCTTTAGCTTCCCACCCAAGACACAATAACAGGCTACCCCAAGGAAAAGCGGAATTCAAATTTAAAAATTCAATAAAATTCAATAGAATTAAAAAAATTTAATTATTGGATTCGAAGATCCAAAGAAGTGATATATAAAAATGAATTATCTAAAAATTTGGTCTAAAAAATGACTAAAAAATTAACTCTAAAAGTTACAAGTATACAAATTTCCTAACACTAAAAAAATTTGTGTGTATGTGTGTAAACATATAATAAAGGTACAAAAATAAAAAAAATATTTCTCTTAAAAAAATCTAAATTATTGACTCAAAAGTTCCACTCTATAAACTGACAAAATTTACTCTAAAAAATTGACTCTGAAAAATTGACTGTAAAAAATTGACTTTAATTAAATTGACTAAAAAAAATTGTCAAAAAAAATTGTCTAAAAAAATTTACTCTAAAAAATTGACTTGTGATGACCTGAAAATAAAAACTGCTCAAATTTGAGCCGACAATATTAAAATATATTGTCGTTTATCTGTTTCTTTCTTAATTTTAACATGCAAAATTACTGTGTGCCTTTTTAGTGTGTCATAAAAATGCCTCAAATATATCCAGTCAGCCTTAGTAAATTAACGTCCATTTCAAATAAGAATGCAGTAGTTAACGCTGCAAAACGAAAAAGATTTACAGCAAAATATGTATAAAGTGAATTCTTTGAAAATTTAAATAAATAAGACAATAACAATTAGGTTATTGCTACAAATTCAATATAAAGACAATATTTGGTTTGAAATATTGATTTTTAAAAATTATATAAAAGATTTAAAATGGTTTAAAAACCAAAAGACCAACATTATTTCTTTAGAGTTAATGTCTGTAATAAATAATATAAAAATTATTTTGACAAGTATTGCTCATTGTAAACTTGTCTGCGCGCTAAGCCAATCAAAATCAGGATAAAATAGCGCATGTGTCCTTAGACAATGCATTCTTAATTGAAATAAACTACAGAAACATTTCTACTTAACGGTTTTACACGGCTGTTTACGATCTCCGATGTGCTTTTGGATCCTGCCCCGTTTCCTCCAGGTCCTGATTGGTTCCTTATCCTGCTTGGCTCCTGTCCTAATCGGTTCCTTAGTCCAGTTGGTCCTTATCCAAGTCCTTTGAAATCTACAAATAATTAAAATTTATTAAAAATAAATAAAAATAATAGGCAATAAACTTTAAGGCTCAGTCTTTCCACCTTATGGTGAACCTCTAGGTAACTACCTGACAGGCAAGGTTATGTGATTCTTTCTGTGCTCAATAAATGTCATCCCGTCTTACAATGAGACTGTAATGAGACTGACGTATTGAATTCACTGATTGGTATTGACATTTATTCAGCAGATGAAGTATAATATAACCTTATCTGTCAGACAGTTGCCTAGAGGTTAACCTAAAGGTGGAAAGACCGGGCCTAAATAAGTTTTTATTTTGAAAGTATCTTACCCAAGTCCATCCAGGTCCATCGTAGATGTCCACAACTCCCAATTAATGTCGTGTAGCATTTTTGAGTACTAGCGCCTTCAAGAGATACCTAAAAAATAAAGATTAGTTACAAAATTTTGTCAGCTTGAGTTTTGTCAGCTTTTATTGTCGTTAAAAAATTAGTCTAAAATTTTTATTATAAAAATTTATTTTTACAGATAAAAATGCAGACTAAAAATTTTGAGTTCAAAAAACCGACAATTTCAATTAAAAAAAAAATCTAAAAATTTCAAAAATTACTACAAAACAATTTGTTTAAAAAATTTACTAAAAATTTGAGTGTCAAAATTTGAGTTTAAAAAAAGGCCCTAATAATATCTAAAATTACTACAAGAGTTTAAAAAAATTTACTAAAAATTTGAGTGTCAAAATTTGAGTTTAAAAAAAGGCCCTAATAATTTCTAAAATTACTACAAGAGTTTAAAAAAATTTACTAAAAATTTGAGTGTCAAAATTTGAGTTTAAAAAAAGGCCCTAATAATATCTAAAATTACTACAAGAGTTTAAAAAAATTTACTAAAAATTTGAGTGTCAAAATTTGAGTTTAAAAAAAGGCCCTAATAATTTCTAAAATTACTACAAGAGTTTAAAAAAATTTACTAAAAATTTGAGTGTCAAAATTCGAGTTCAAAAATCGAAAATAAAAAAATGATCTTAAAAAATTCACTAAAATTTTGATTCTAAAAATTTTGAGTATAGAAATTTAATTCAAAATTTTGAGTTAAAAATACAGACGAATGAAAAATTTTAGTTCATAATACTGACATTAAAGATTTTAATTTAAAAAACTTATCCTAGAAATTTCGAGTTCCAAAAATTACTACAAATCATTTCAGTTTAAAAAATTAACTAAAATTTTGATTTTAAATATTGATTTTTTTTTTTAATTTTGTGTTAAAAATGCAGTCTATAAAATGTTTTGTCAAAAAACTAACAATAAAAACTTAAATTTAAAAAACTAACCCTAAAATTTCGAGTTTCAAAAATTATTACAAAATATATTAATTTAAGAACTTTATTAGAATTTTGACCAACAAAATTTTAATTTAAAAATCGACTATAAAAAAAGATCTTAAAAAACTCACTAAAAAGTTGATTTTTCTGTAAACATTTAAGTTAAAAAACTGATTATAAATAATTGATTTCAAAAAACTATTATAAAAATTTGAGTTAAAAAAATAAGGTCTAAAAATTTAAAAAAAAAATTGACTAAAAATTTTATTTTACAAAATACGGGCTATTCCAAACGTTTAGGCAAAACTAAATGGGAATTTCGTTCTTTTAGGTTGTCACGAGAATGGACCTTGCTTGAGTTATTTCATGTTTCACGTTGGTATGTGAACATTTAAAATTCTAACAGTGAAACCAGTGAAACGAATGACATGTCAAAAATTTTAATACATTTATACATACAGTCTGTTCCAAACGGTTAAGCGGAACTAGATTTTGCAATCTAGTTACTTTGATCGTTTAAATCGTGCCTTTCGGCCGTTTTGTTTAAGCTTTGTAAATCATACTTACAATAAACATTTTTTGGTTAAGGTTAATATCATTTTAAAATGTCATTTTCTTTATATTTTGATTTTTTGTGTCATTCTTAATACAAATTACCCATTTATTTATTTTTTTGTCATTAAAATATTTTTAAAAAAATATTTAATTTTGACATGTCATTCGTTTCCATGGTTTCATTGTTGGAATTTTCAATTTTGACATCCCAACGTGAAAAATGAAATAACCCAAGCAAGGTCCCTTCTCGTGACAACCTAAAAGAACTAAATTCCCATTTAGTTCCGCTTAACCGTTTGGAACAGAGTGTATTTTGAAGACAAAAAAAAGAAAAAAAAATGGGAAATATTTATTAAGAATGACAAAAAATTAAAATGCAATGAAAAGGACATTTTATAATGACAATCAATTTAATTTAAAATTTGCAATGTGAGTATGCTTTACAAAGCTTAAACAAAATGATCAAAAGTCCGAATTAATAGATAAAAATTTCTATATTTCAAAATCTAGTCCCGCCTATAGGTTTGGAATACTACTTTGGAATACTTGGACTGTTTTAAATTAAAAAAATGATTTTAAGGAACTATTATAAAAATTTAAGTTTAAAAAATTTACTTTAAAAATTGAAGTCGAAATTTTGAGTTAAAAAACTGATGACGGCCAAATCTATTAATAAATAAAAAAAAAACTCACCATAAGCAAAGTATCTCCTGGCAACCCTCCACCACTTCTAGGAAGTCCAATCTAAATTTTTCAAATTGAACACCAAGTCCGACTTTTTTAGGTTTTGACGGTCAATGTTTTGACAATCATGAGGTCCAATGCGGACATGCTACACAACAAGGGCTGGTCCGCTATCAACAGAACAGCTTAAATCTAAAAAAATAAATAAATAAAAATCCAATCCATATATTTCTATAATTAAAAAAACAAAACAAAAATTAATAATATTCAAGTCCGACTCACATATACATATGTATCTTAATCGAAATCGAACGTTCATTCGCCGACATTACTCCTATACCTAACACCGCTATCAACAATAAAATTTTTAACAAATTTAAACCCCTTAACAAATTATTACTAGTCCGACTGTTGCAAAATTTTCTGGCTTCCGAGCGATCACTAGCGAACAAATTTCAAGCTACCGGCAAAAAAATATTATTCAAAAAATACAAATAAAATATTATACAACTAAATCAATCCCGTATTAAATTTATTAGTTAAATAAATTTAATTAAAAATCACTATTTAGTACGATCTTGTTAAAAATTGTCAAGTCTTATCAAAATAACAAATATACAACTCATTATAAACTAATTAATACCCGAAAATATTTTAATCCCTTATAAATTTATTCAAGGTGAATATTATATAACTAAAATTGCGTATTAAAAATACAAAAAATACGTAAAAATTATTGAAAAAATGCATAAAGATACTTATTTTTCTTAAAATATAAATAATTCCTACCTTTCCCAAATTTTTTGGTAGCAACCACAGGATGCAGGATAACTGTAAATGTTCTTTTAGGAATTCCAGACATTCTTTTGGCTTTTTCCAAACATCCAGGAACTAAATATTATTTTGTTTCAAATAAAAACTTTATAAATCAATTATTAAAAATATTAAAACGTTCTGGAACGTATATTGTTTATCACAAATTTTAAAAAAATATAATTTGTTATATTATTCTTTTAAACTATTAAAAAATTATTTAATTTTGTTTTAAAACTATTAATTTCGTTGTTTAAACAATTTAATCAACTTAAAAATATTTTTTTAATACTTTTTTAAAGTTAGAATCTTTTAGCAAACGTAAATCGGACATTACGTTAAAGATAGGCGACTAGTACTGGCTTGAATACGGACTAAGCTATCAGCGCTATCGGACTGGCGCAGTAATCTTGCCCAAATTAAATGGCTTAAGATCGCGTTTTATATTTGTGAAATGTGATTTTTTAAAAAAAGTTAATTTATCAATCAGAAATAGTGAAGATTATAATACACAGCAAAATATTTATAAGTGTAAAAGTTTATTCTCAGATTGTTTAAAATTTTAGTGTTAAAATTTTCATTTAAGAAAAGTAACAAGTTTACTATTTTTAACCATATCACCATGTAAATCTTCATTTATTTATTTTAGTGTTATTTTTATGTAATATTACTTTTTCAGTATTAAAATTAACACTACTTTAACACTATTTATTTTCTAACACTGTAATGTAACCAGAATGTAAGTGTAAACTAAATTTAACCAAAAAAGAAGTGTAAATAATTAACAGTACATTTCATATATAGTGTAGCACTATTGTATATTGTACTATATTGCAATGTCTGTATATGGAAAATACAAATATAATATAATACACGAAAATAATACACGTTCGTGGAGCATTAGCAGACGCTTACGGAGCACAGTTTGGGAAACTTTGATATAAGGTATCTTAACTGTATACAGGTAGGTCTCGTTTTACGCCGGTGTTACGTTCCGGCGTAAAAAAAATCGGCGCAAAAAGAGTCCAAAATGTGAAATTCCAGAGACGGATTGACTTCAAATCTACTGGTCACTGATGTATTTTTGTCTTGATATTTCAACGATTTTAAATATATTTACAAGTGTTTTGTATGAATACCACGAATTTCAAAACTTTGTTTTCAGGGACGGACCTATATAAATTTTATTATAATGAATTAGACATAAATGAAGCAAATAAATATTTATTCTTTTGTGCTATATAAATACAATACAACGATATGATTTAACAACAAACTTACGACTAACAAAACTAACAACAAAAAATGATTAATAATTTAACATAAAGAAAAATATGATGTAGAAAAAAAAATAGGATAATTATATTAAAATAATATATTTCACAAAATTATTTTTCTGTGAATTTTCTCTTTTTTTCTCCGAGGAGCTCTGCATACGGTGCCAAAGAAGCTGCAACACTCCTCTTTACTTGCATACTGCGTTCACTATCATTATCGAGCTCACAAAGTTTTTCAGTAAGGATGTCTATATTTGTCAAAATTCGTTCTAAAGCATTCTTGATGGTTGTAACAGTCGATGGAGGTAAATTGAGGTCCCTACAAACTTTTGAACGTGTTTCTCCATCTAGCATTCTTTTAATCACCTCCATTTTCACTTGGTTTGTAATGGATCTTCGTTTTTTCTTAGCATTTAATTTAGGTGGTTTATTTTCCTTGTTAGAAGACAAGGTTTGTGAAAAATTTATCTAATATAAAAAAAAAATAATAATAATCACCTAAAAATTATAAAATACATTACACTATATATTAATATATACTACACTATATATAATACAATAAATTATTACTTATAAACAACAAATTAAATTTGCCTTAAGGAAAATTAAATTTGGCAGACGTAAAAATTTATATAATATATTCTTTATAATAATTGCAATAAACTCAATGTGCTGAATGCAACCCTGTACTGGCAAAATATTACTAAGCAATGATGTACTTTATTAACTGCGCGTGCGTAAAACCTCAGAACATCCCCGCTTCGACTACAGATTCGGCGGCGACGTCTACACACGACTCTGGCGTTCAAGCGGCGTTATTTCGAGACCGGCGTAAATAAAACCGGCGCAAAATGAGTCTTACCTGTATATTAGTATATACTCATCGAAGATATAAATTTATTGCCAGTGGCGGATTTAGGTCAGTTAAGGCCCCGGGCGCAGTAAGAATATTGGGCCCCTCAATTAGAAAAAAGTGTAAAGTTAGGTTTTTGCGGGGCCATTAGAGGCCGGTGCGCCCGCCGTTAAATCCGCCTCTGTTACTAATAACATCCCTCTTATCCTTTTTCAGCCCTCCCCCAAAAACATTTTTTTAAAAAGATTCAGACTCAAACAACCGGATTATAGCCCTGATTTACTTTTGACAAAAACTGGAGCAACTTTATTTAATTTCCAACATCTTTCTGAATTCAAATACATCATACCGAATTCCAATGAAATCTGTTCATAAATAAGCGAGTTAAATACATTTCTTAAATTTGGAGGCCTCCGGAGGCCTCTGTGCTTTATATATCTAACTTTCCTGCACCTACGTTTAAAGATTACCTAATTCTACACACAGGTGCAAAATCTCAACGATATCGGTTCATAAATAAGCGAGTAATAGCCGTGCTCTACTTTCGGCCGAAACTGGAGCAATTTTTTTTATCAAAGTCCGAATTTGGTACTTTTAAGGGTACAGGCAGAAGCATCTTCAAGTTCTGATTCCAGAAATGTGATGTTTTTGAATATCGGTTCATAAATAAGGAAGGTATAGCCCTTTGAACTAGTTTTCACTTAATCTGATCTTAATCCGCGAACTAGACCACGGATTAAGTGAAAACTAGTTCCAAGCCTATAATTCCCTTATTTATGAACCGATTTTCAAAAAAATCACACTTCTGGAATCACGATATCAAGATGCTTCTGTCTGTACCCTTAAAAGTGCCAAATTCGGACTTTGACAAAAAAATCTGCTCCAGTTTCGGTCGAAAGTAGAGCACGGCTATTACTCGCTTATTTATGGGCCGATATCGTTAATATTTTGCACCGTGGTGTAAAATTAGGTAATCCTTAAACGTATGTGCACAAAAATGAGATATGTAGTGCACACAGGCCTCAAGAGGCTCACAAAGTTGAAAAATGTGTATAACTTGACTGATTTGAATGAGATTTACTATCGAGGATCGAAAGTAGAGTTTTGTTGATAAATGTTAGAAATTGGTAAAACGGTGCACCAGTTTTTGCTGATTTTGCAAAACTGGAGCGGTTTTTTTTTAATTTTTAGCATCCCTCTACATCACAAAAGTAATTTTGTGACCTCATAAGAAATTTAAAAAAAAAAATCTCGTAAAATAAGCAAATAATGGATTTTTTAAATTTGGGGGCCTCCGGAGGCCCCAGTGCTTCTTATTTTTAACTTTCGTGCACTTACGTTTAAAGATTACTTAATTCTACACCTCGGTGCAAAATCTCAATAATATCGGTTCATAAATAAGCGAGTAATAGCCGTGCTCTACTTTCGGCCGAAACTGGAGCAGAATTTTTTATCAAGGTCCGAATTTGGCACTTTTAAGGGTGCACGCAGAAGCATGTTCATAGTTCCTAATTCCAGAAGTGTGATGTTTTTAAAAATCGTTTCATAAATAAGAAAGTTATAGGCATTTGAACTAGTTTTCACTTAATCCGGTCTAGTTTCAGACTTAATCCGCGAACTAGACCACGGATTAAGTGAAAACTAGTTCAAATGCCTATAATTCCCTTATTTATGGACTGATTTTCAAAAAAATTACACTTCTGGAATCAGGACATCAAGTTGCTTCTGTCTGTACCCTTAAAAGTGCCAAATTCGGACTTTGATAAAAAATTCTGCTCCAATTTCGGTCGAAAGTAGAGCACGGCTATTAGTCGCTTACTTATGGACCGATATCGTTGAGATTTTGCACCGGGATGTAAAATTAGGTAATCTTTAAACGTAGGTGCACGAAAATGATATATTTTATTTTATTTTATTTTATTTTTATTTTATTTTGCGGACACGACAGACCGATAGGTCCTTAATGTGCCCATAAATACATATATACATTTTAAATACATATTACATATCTATATAAATATACAATATATACATATACAATAAAAGTACAGAGAGTAAAAAGAAAGAATTTTAAAATATACAGTACTGAATAAAATATCAAGTACACAGAAAGTACAACATAATATGTCAATACTATTACAAATAATAGATTTTATATACCGTTTTTTTAAAGATATTATATGTCATGCCATATATGTCTAGTGATTGGTCTATCTTTACTGATTCATTATAGAGTGAACACATTCTATTTAATGAGCTCATTTTACAATGCTGTGTTCTGTACCTATCAGTGGCAAAAAGCATATTCCTTTTCCTGGCACCTGGGTATGGGATTCTAATTTTCATATTTATGGAAGTTAAAACTTCAGAGCAGTCTATAGTACCATTTATCAATTTATACAACGTAAGCAGAGTGCCAACATTTCTCCTACTTTCTAAATTATTTATTTTATATTTATTTAGCAATTCTATCGTAGGTAAATATTTAGGATATGCACCTGTGATTCGATACTCTACAATTCTCAAATATCTAGTCTGAATTCTCTCAATTTGTTTAATATGTTTTTTCTGAAACGGGGACCAGATTATGGATGCATATTCTAGTTTGGACCTGACAAAGGCATTAAATAGAGATGTGAATGATTGAATTAGCTTAAAATTTAACGTAGACCTCAATATAAAACCCATGTTTTTTAATGCTATATTCACAGTTTGTGAAATGTAAGTTGAAAAATTTAGATGTTTGTCGAACTCGAATAACTCCAAGATCTTTTACGGTAGCGGGTCTCGCAACGATAAGCATATTCATTGAATAGTTGTAAGAAGTAATTTCACGTTTTCTGCTAAATGAAATTACATTTGTTTTGTTGGGATTAAAGTGAAGACCAGATGATGCACTCCACTCCGAGAGACGATTTAAGTCCTCCTCTAATTTGTAGCAATCTGTTATGCTTGTAACAGATTTAAAGATTTTTATGTCATCTGCAAATAACAGACAGTGACTGTTTTTAATCAATGTAGTAATTTCATTCACCACTAGAAGAAATAGGAGGGGTCCCAGATTTGACCCTTGTGGTACGCCACTGGTAGCTAGATAATTTTTAGATTTACTATTATTAAATTGTACATATTGTGAACGTTCATGCAAGTAAGACTTAAACCACGATAACGTATTTACAGAAACGCCAAATTTGTCTAATGATATATGTGGTGCACACGGGCCTCAAGAGGCTCACAAATTTGAAAATGTGTATAACTTCCGTATATATTGATTGATTTGGATGAGATTTACTATCGGGGATCGAAAATAGAGTTTTATTGATAAATGTTAAAATTTGTCAAAATTATGCACCAGTTTTTGCTAAAACATGAGCAGGGCTGTAAATTGCTTATTTATGGACCGATATCGCTGGGAATGGAAAATTAGGTAATTTTTAAGCACAGATGTAGGAAAATAGAATATGAACAGAACAAGGGCCTCAGGAGGCCCTCAACTTCAAAATGCGTCTGTAACTCTTATTTATTGACTGATTTGAATGAGATTTACTATTGGGGCTCAAAAGTAGAGTTTTCCTAATCAGTGGCGGATTTAGGTCAGTTAAGGCCCCAGGCGCAGTAAGAATATTGGTCCCCTCAATTAGAAAAAAGTGTAAAGTTAGGTTTTTGCGGGGCCCTTTAGAGGTTGGGGCCCCGGGCGCGCGGCCGGTGCGCCCGCCGTTAAATCCGCCTCTGTTTATTGCCCCAAAATTGAAAATATTCATAAAATTAAGGTAACAAAAGTAATGACACATATATTTTAAATCTCCCAAAAAAATCCAAAGGAAACCGTTGCCAGATGGCAGCACATGTATGTGACGTCACACTAATATGATCTATTATCTATAAAAATTATCTGAAATTACAGATAAAGATAATGAAAATACCTATCTAAATGAGATAATAGATAAAAATGTAAAATAATATCTAAAAAGATGATAGATAATAATATGTCATCTAAACGCATTCTCTAGATAAAATTATCTATACTCTATCTCTGAACGACTGATAGTAATAAATCATTTTGTCAGGCAGTTACCAGTGGCGTACACATTTTAAACACGTTTAAATTGGTTTTGTGTATTTCTATATTACTATTTATCATTTTATTAAACGCATGCCTGTGACCATATTTATCTAATCATTAAACACACCCCTGTGACCATATTTTCCTCCAAATTTTAGGGTCAAATTTTTATGGTCTATTGTGTTTAACCCTAGTTCGTATTCCCATATAATATGTGCGGCACACTCAGTTGTTTTTAACAATATTTCGTTTCGAACTATTCATATTTTGTCGCTTTTGTTTTACCGTTTCTGTGTGATAATACAATAACTTTTTACAAATAATAAATTTTATTACTATCAGTCTTTCGGAGATAGAGCATAGATAATGCTCAACAATGACTAGTAGGTAATGGGAAATACAAAAATCTCCAGCACTGCCATCTCTTGGTAAGTTTCGCATCAAATAGCGACATACATGTAGAGCTTTAAACATTTCTGTGCATGCGTACACTTTACACTGCGATAACTCCGTTATTATTAATCATTGATGTGCAGTGTTATATACATTATGATCCTACGTGAAATGCTCTAATTTGTTATTCTAAAATAATTGAAGCACCACTATAAAATTCCGATCATATCTACCCACAAACTTTATAATTAAAACAATAATATAAAACAATAGCTGATATGATGATCTTAAAACAAAATTAGAGTCATCTGCATAAAATAGATTTGGAATTTGTGGAAGTGGATGAAAGTAGGTCATTAAATGTATTAATGTATACAATAAAGTCGTAAAATTGATCCCTGTGGAACTCTATATAAAAAAAACAAAATGTCAGATAATTTATTATTAAATTTACTGTAGTTCGACCATGCCCGGTAAACCCTCTGTTGACTTTACTACAGAACTGCATATGATACCAGAATTATCTGATTAAAGACATACAAAAATACATTTGCATTTATATGAAGCAGAAAACGAAATTTTGACACCAGGAAACAGAATTTATAGGATTCAATGGATACAATTTTAAACGAATTGAATTGGAGGTATGAGAAACTAAATAATCCTGCCACAGAATTCGATTTTCTTTCCTGATCAATGTTTACAATTACCAACGAAGGATTGAAATCAGCTGCGACAAAATTGGCTGATGTATACAAAATCGATATATGTAAATTGTTCAGAATTAGTAATTGAAATAGAGTTTAACACATCGAGCTATGTCTTGATTCACAGTTCTCGGCTCTAAATCAGCCACAACACTGAATTTTCTCTGCTTTATTACTGAATATTATATATTCATAGAAGGAATTGTATCCTGATTTGGAGATAGCCTGCAGAATTTTATTGATTTTAATTAAAATTAATAATAAAACTATTTAAGATTTTATAGCAGACAGACAATATGGCAATTTTCTCAAGAGAATACCAATTAGCGAAAACACTTAATGAAATAATCAAGGAATTTATTGAAATAAACAAACAAAAAAAATGTGAATTTTAAATTTTTCTTTCTTTATTTATTATTTGTGATGTAAAGGATTACATCTTTTCCTTCTCCTTGAGAGATATATTCTTCTCAGCTGGACTTGAGAATTCGATCACAAACATCTGTTAGGTCTCGATATCCAGGAGGGTTATGTCCGGCTTAGTGGCTGTCAGTAACCTCGAGGTGGGGAAAGAGTAATTCCAATAAATTCGGCACTTGGAATTTTCCACCACCGATTCTGTCAGAAGAGACGTACAGTATAACCGGTATTTAGTCAATACCATAGGCATGTCTAAGATGGTAGTAGAGCACGCGGAGAACAGCATTATGTCGAGACACGTAGCCCAACGCTCTAAGAGATAGACAAGCAGACAGAATGTGCATAATTGTTTTAGGATGATGATGGCACAACCTACAGAGTGTGGGCTCCGCTATTTGGAATATGCGGGCCCTGTACCCCAAAGTATTTATAACACCATCCTGACACTTATTATTATTATTATTATGAGTATTATTATTGTTATTGTTATATGCACCTCGTGGGCCAGATATATCCTGCGGTTCGTAGTTTGACCATGCCTGACCTTAAACATCTCCCGGCTCGTTACAATATAACTACCCGCCAGTGAATAATTGAGTTTTTCCAAATAAACTTTCTTTCAACACAAAGTTTTTCTTTCCTTTTTTTCTAAGTTTATTATTGAAAATGAACTTTTAAAAAGTTAATTATAAAGAAAACCTGTTAAACATAAATAAAGTTCAATTATATTTTTTCAATAATTAATTCATGTAATGTGATATATTTTAAAAATCCATTATTTTTAATTAGTTTACTTTTTCTATTTCTAAAAGAATCTTTTTTACCTACATTTCATTAAAACACTATCCAGATGTGAAATTACAGTACCTTTGAGTTAACAATTCAAATTAGAAAAACAATTTCAATTATTTATGGTTCAACAGGCAAGACTATTTTTTAAGTTCTACCTTTAGTTAGTTACTAAAAGTTTACTACTTATCTATAGTTAAATGTAATGAAATTGTTTAGTGATGAGGGCATTGGACTGGGCATCTGATAGCCTGGAAAACCACTGGGTGGGCCGCCTTCCCCTGCGGCCAAAAAAATATTAAGCTGCGCTGACATAGAGCATCAACGATAAGGTAATGGGCCGGACGCTACTAAAATTGCCTTGTACAAATTTACGCCTCAGTCCGGCACTGTGACCGATAGACAGAGCGATAGTGAGCGATAGACATATAGTTTAGCCCCTCTGGGAAATAAGGTGGGGAACAAAAGTTTTTTTGACACATTTTGGTAAAAGTCGAGTTTTTTTTCAAAATATGTGTACATACTTGTTTATATGTTTCATGCGATGTTTTTTTTTTAGACTTTTTAGTATACTGGGATTATTGTGTCCGCAGAATTTTAAATAAAATACCAGTGTTAGAGTTTTGAATGATTCTGTATTATGATTTGATATGATGTTGACTGTTCGAAGATGAGTAGGTATTATAACTGACGACTCAATTTTATTGTTTAATAATTTAATATTGACTCTGATTTCAAGATGTTTTCTCATCGCGTCGTCAGTACTCTGCCATAGTGGCAAACAATTAAAATTTCAGACAAGAACCAGTTCCTTTAGAAAAGGAATTAATGAACATGATGTCTGGCTGCAATGCTGCAGGCATAAACAATGATATTTTGATTGCTTTCACTCATTTTGTTTTGTAGAAAAAATAATAACTTATATTTTTACCGCGAATAACACTGTCGCACATTTTACCGCACGCTCTAAACTTGGGACAAGTGTGCAGCACAAACTACACTGCACGATATTTGCCGAACGATCTTCGTACGGCAGGGACCACACAGAAACCTTATGCCGAACGTTTCTTCTGTAAATTATGTAGAATGTGTCGATTATTAGCTTATGCCGAATGCACCTTTTATCAAACAAAATCTCAACCCAGACTGAAGATAAATAAATTAAATTGTGGGTGTGTTTACCATATGAAACTCAAAATTTTTTTAGCGTACTACGAAACTTTTCTATGGCCCTACTTATAATGTTATATACTTACAGTCTATTCCAAACGATTAGGCGGAACTAACCGGAATTTTCATTTTTGTAAGTTGTCATTAGCAATTTTTACCGACCCCCAACATATATAAGGGAGGTATTGTGATCATACCGATTTTGACATTTCTAGATTTCGAAGGATCTCCACGAATTGAAGTCCCTACATAACGTTTTGACTATTTTTAGCATGTCTGTCCGTCCGTCTGTCTGTGTACACATGCAGAGCAAATTCGGCTGAAAGGATTTTTATGAAACTTCATATTTAAGCTTCTGCCATCAATGGCACGAGTTAATGAACTTTTGGTAAAAATTGGTTAACTAAAAATGGGAGTTTACTCGTGTCGATTTTAAGATTTTTGTGAATATTTCACAACAGAAAAAATATTACGAAAAAATGTATTGATCAAAATTTGCTATAAAAACAATAATTAATAACTTTTATTTGAGACGTTTTTTGATAAAATGAAAAATTTCGAATAATTTTTGTAAAATGTCTCAATTTTTTCATACTTATACAGAGTGATTATTTAATGGCGAGACGACGTCACCGAATTTTACGTGCCTCCTAGCAGAATACTATGACTATAATAACCTTGAAGAAAATTTAATTATGAAGAAAAAAAGATTATGCGCAAGCGCGCATAATAGCCTGCTACGATGTGTATGAAACGGCAAATTATTAAAACTTCCAGTGACGTCGTCTCGCCATTAAATAATCACTCCATATGTAACGTTTGCATGGTCATGATAAATAATATCTCTGTTAGAAAATATTAGGCCAAGTTATTTCTACTCTGCTGCTAGAATGTATTTTATATAATTACTTTATGATGGCGGTCGGTCCTGTTGTGGCCACAGCTGATTTTTTTATATATTGAAGTTGGCTTTTCCTGAACAAAATGATCAAAAGCTTCAATCAATCGGTAAAAGTAACTAGAAATGAAAATCTAGTTCCGCCTAAACAAAAGGAACAGACTTTATGTAAAATTTCGTAAAATTAAGTCTTTTTGCAACTTAGGGGCACTAAAATAATTATTCTTCAGCTTATAGCTGAAGCCTATATTCTTTTATATAAGCTTCAGGCCCCCGAAAATCTAGATCCACCACTGAATATAAACCAAACCAAAATGGCGTCCCATACAAATTGCAGAATAAATTTTTGGCCGCCCAGAAAATATGATTAAACCGTAAAAATGATAATGTCTTCATACTTACCAAATCTATTAAATTTCCGCCTGCATCGAGTCATTTCTTCAGGAGAAGGATGCGGGAATCAAAACAACGAGGTAAAAATAAATATTATATAAATAACGCACAATATAATATCTATTAGATAAAATGATCTCCACATACAGTATGCATACTAAACAATAACATTTAGTTATTACAATTAGTTATTAGTTTATAATTGTGCCTATTTTCACTGTATAAAACTCTTTACCTACTAATTTAGAATACAGGTAAATACACTATTTCAAATTTAACAATTTGACAATTGCTTAACAAAAAAATCAAACTCTTGTGCAAAAATTACAGACTAAAATACATATATTACACATTTTTGGAAGTAGTTTTTACAATCGAAATTATCGACGGTAGGTTTTATTATAAATATATAAATAAAATTCTAACTGTACATCTGTTTAAATATTTCTACTTTTAAATATACAAAGTGCTCACAAAAATAAACTATTTTATTTCATTCTTATTCTTATGTTAACTATAGTCTATCCCAAATGTTTAAGCGGAATTAAACGGGATTTTCATTATTTTGGGATTTCAAGTTGTCACGAGCTTACTGTTTAACGATTGAATGGGGCCTTTGTTAAATAAAATGGTCAAAAGCACCATTAAATCGTTAAGTTACTTTATTTCAAAATCTAGATCCACTTAAATCCAAGAAACGTACTATACAGTTTGTCTATTTCAGTCATATTTTATAATGACAGCTCACCCTCAGCTAAAATATGTAATGTAAGTATAATTTTACAGTACCTTAAACAAAATGGCCAAAAGCCTAATTCAATAGTACAAAAAAAATCAGATTGCAAAATCTAGTTCCTAAAAAAAATGGACGAACTGTTAGTCTGTTTCTTACTTTAAGTGCAACTAGATTTCAAAATCTAGAAACTTTTTATGATTAAATTAGGCTTCTGGCCATTCTGGCCAAACAAATACAAAAGTGACAGTTTAATGGCACGCTCGAGCGTTCCAGCTTTTGCCGCATATTGCGCTGCGATCTTAAAAAGTTTCCTCTATTCAATTGCGGAGCTTGTGTCAACTTAATAAAACTAAAATTCCGTTTAGTTCCGCCTAAATATAATGGGCAGACTATACCATCAAGGGTAAATCAAAGCAGAATATGACGAGCCATTTTATTACCTAAGGCTAGAAAAATTGCGTCCTTTAAAATCAAGATAAAATTGAAATCGTTGAAAATTATCTGAAAATATCCTTTAAAACTTATTGGAGGCCCGGTTTTTCCACCTTCAGATAAAGTTCCACATAACTATCTGACAGATAAGGTTATTTGTAACTTCATCTGCTGAATAAATGTCATCCCTTCTTTCTATACAAATGTATCTATCGGATAGTTATCTAACGGATAATGAGACTGACGTATTTGATTCACCGACTGGTATTGACATTTATTCAGCAGATGAAGTTACAAATAACCTTATCTGTCAGATAGTTACCTGGAACTTTATCTGAAGGTGGAAAGACCGGGCCTAAGACTCCAAAAATGTAAAAGGTCTCAAAATTTTAAAAACCCAATTTTTTTCTTGGAGATTCCTATGATCTATTTATTCAACACAAGAAAAAAAATTGGGATCCAAAATAAGGTGATAATCTAAAAGATCTAAAAAATTTCAAAAGATCTGATATTGCAGATACTCCTCACTTAACGACCTACCTGTGTAACGACCGTTCGGACTTACGACCAGCGCGGAAATGCGCTAAACTGGTCAAATTTTCTGTAGCTATCTCTTTATAAATCAACCACGTTTAAGAATAAAACAAAGCGTAAACAAATTCACTTAATAATTCCAATTGCTTTAAATCATTCGATGACTAAAATATTAATATTAATGTCTTTTTTATGAATAAACTTTAATATTTTTGGTACCTACATTATTTTTATAACTTTTGCTGATTGTATTTTTCAGTTGTGTAATTCGTTTTGGTCATCCCTATTCAGAATAAACAAAACGATTAAGTTCCTCGCTTAGCGACCAATTCGTTTAACGACCTAGTCTTAGGAACGAAACTCGGTCGTTAAGTGAGGAGTACCTGTAATAATAATAATAATTTAAAATAATAGGAACATATTCCATATTTATGTCATATCTCAACATTGGGTATAGACCCAATATTAATATCTACTATACGTAGAGTCATTTTCAAATGTTTATCAGCCACAAGCACAGAATAATTTTAAGGAACTCTGCGCATGCTCCTGATAGTAACTAACCGTTGAAAATGACTCCACGAACAGCTCTATTATATTCAACAAAAGAGTACCTATCATAATTCATTGTTGCATGTGAAAAATCACTATTTAAAATTATTGCAAAACATTTTGTGAGCATCCTGTATAGTTTTCTATGCATTAATAACAAATATTAAACAATCCTGCAGTCTTAGTACATATAATTTTATACAAAGTCGCCCAATAAAAATTAGACACATATTTGACAAAAAAATAAATAAATAAATTAGTAAATTAGTAAAAAAGTATTAATTTCTGTCCTTTCGTTCTAAAGTGATTTTTGGAATTACTACACTCACGTCCTCAAGTGACTTTCGCAATTTCTCTCTTCTCTCCGCCTAGTCTAACTTAATCCGGCCCGTGGAGCATATCTAGAATTAAATATGGCCCCACTATGGGAAAACGTTGGTAACCACTGGTCTAGAACAGTGTTTCTCAACCAAAAACGCACTATATTTAATGTGCTACTAAATACATTTATTTTATTTGTAGAAAATCACAGAAAGTTTACAGAAAATTAACAAAATATAAATTATTTGCATAAAAAATTTTAAAAAACCATAAAAACTTTCGTGGGCCACTAAAATTTTTCTGGGGACCGCCTGTTGAGAAACACTGGTCTAGGAGATATTAAATATTAGTGTAAAATTAATTTAATCAAAGACAATGAGTGAGTGATTTTAAACTCAACTAAATTGTTTGTCAGTTGGCATGTTTTTTTTGTAGGAACTGCGCGACGATAGCTTCAATATCGTTCGTTTTTCTACTTGAATTCAAGATCCGTGTCCGTATCTGTATCCATGGATCTGGCTTGTGTGTGATCCGGCACATGTTATAATACAATGTATCGACAAAATTTTGCTTGACAAATAAGTAGTCCAATGACAAAGGCAACTATACCAAAAACTTACAAAAAAATATTATATATATAAAAGCCCTAATTCCTGTGTATCTTAACGTAACGCTAAGTTCCTCGGTGCTAACGGTGCTTGAGGTGTGCGGTCGGTCACGAATTGATAGGTTGCGAGCGACGTGCTCCGACAGCAGCTCGGTTACCGAGACCAGAGCTCTCAGTACCTTGGCTTATGGCTCATTTACACGATGCAAGTAACTTGCACAAGTAAGTAATTGCACCAGTCACTGGCATCGTGTAGGCGTACATGCAGTACTGGTGCCAGTACTGGCACAAGTATCTCATGCAAGTCAAGTGAATAGAAGGCGTTCCTGTTTACTGGCACAAGTAGCCGTGCAAGTGACTATTAAAAATGACCGCCATGAACAGCTGATTTGTTCTGGCTGATACAAAAACGTTAAATATACTTAAAATGTTCATAACAAAATGGTCTGAGGACACCACAAGTATATTTGGAATTCTAGGTATATTTTTATCTGTTTAGTTATTGCCAACTGTTTAGTTATAGCATAAACAAGAAATATATAGTTTGTGTTTCGTTTTCAAATGCGACAGAACCTCAAACGTTCTAATTTATCATCATCTAGGTTATTTCTTTTGTTTTTGTTCACAGCTCGTAACTTTGTAAAGATTTTTTCAATATTTTCATTTTGATAAATATGTCAACATGTTTTACAGTTGGTAATGTAAAAGTTTTCAAAAAAATTGATAAATAAATCGATGTGTTAAAGTGATGCTTTTGTTACCAATACATTTTTCAATTAAATGACAAAAAATTTGATCAATTTATTAATCAATAAATTGACCTGTTTAAAACCAACTTTAAGATTCAACATTTTTAAATATCTCACACACCATGATTACTGGTAGTAAAATTGCGGCTCCTTCAATTTTATTTTTTATTAGTTTTTTATTGAAATGTTTATTTTAGAAAGGTTATATGCCGCCAAATATGGTATGTTACATACCTTTGATGGTTCGTGATATATAGAAGTTTGAAAACCACTGATCTAACTATAATGTATCAATTTTTATTGGGACACAATGTATACTGCAAATATCAAACAGTTATTTCTAAGTTATATTTATTAACAGTTTTAAGCTCCTTGTATTTTGTGATAATCTTTTCTTAAAAAACAAAAATTATATATTTGAGTTAATATTATAAAATATCAATAGCCAACCTGAATATTAAAAATTTGAATTCAACAATTTTATAAATCAGGTGTTTTTAATCTCATTTAATAAAAATGCTTTAGTTTTTGTTAAAAAGAAACTTTATTATTTTTTGATAAATATATTTTAAATGATGTTAATAAATTTAGTATTTTATTTAAGCTTAAAATATACAGTCTACAAGGCCTCAAATATATCTTTAGTATATTATTTACAGGTTTATCTTTCGCGTTATTACAAAAGAAAAGTTAAAAATATCAAGATCTAATTTCATAGTAAAATATTAGACCTTAAAACTTAGACCTTAGTTTTTGAAAAATTAAAAACAATTCATAATGAAAATTAAACAAAATTTTGTGCTACACTATTTATACAGTATTATTTGAAAATACAATAATATGCAATAGTGAAAAAATATTTATATAGTATTTCGTTAACAGATATCAGATTTATTTTTGTTGTCATCTGCTTTAGACATTTATTGTTGAACAAAACACTGGTGCCTTTATAAATGTTCATTACTGTACAACCATTCGTTATATCAATACGGGCCGTTAAAACCAAAATTTGCTACAAAGAAGCGTTAAACCAAGTCCTGCCATAAATACTATTACAACTTTGCACCAATGAATAAAAATGCTAAAGAAAGGAGGCTTTAAGAATTTTTATATACAACCTTTTCTGACGGAAATGACGTCACTCCAACGACCACAATAGACCATATTAGTGTGACGGCACATACATGTGCTGCCATCTGACAGCGGTTTCCTTAGGAAGTTTTTGGCTGGTTTAAAATACATGGCTCATTACTTTTGTTACCTTCATTTTATGAAAACTTTCAATATTGGAGCAAAAAATATACATCTTTGATAAGTATATACAAATATATACAGTCCAGATACTTTATATTATTGAATAATGTTTTTATAAACATATAAAGAAGGATTCGAATATATATTTATAGATTACGTTTTTAAATAATAGGAAAATCGAAATATCTTTAATATTTATTTAATTAAAACTAAGTAATCATTAATATTTTGTTTTAGAATGCATAATGGTGTATTGTTTTGCTCCAAATTGTAACCATTACATTCACATTCTTAACTGCAATTTTTTTCCTTTTTCCAGATGAAAATGAAAAACAATAATGGATAAAATAAGAACAAAATATTGTTCCTTCAAACTATTAAATTAATCATTAATCACGAATATATTTTATATACTCATGAAGTATTATATCTTTTTGATACTATTACTCATTATATTATACTATTCTAGCCTAGTACTATCAGCAATGCCAAACGTCCAAAATAACGGTGTCCGCGCTAAAAAAACGTCATCAGTGGAGAATTTAGGAAAGTTTTATTGTACGGCTAGTCATTTTTTTTTGTTCGATAAAATTTTTGAGAGAGACAACGAAAGTAGTAATTTAGCAATTATTTTAGGCCTCGTTTTTCCAAAACTATTACCCTATTGGTACACCATATTCTCTACTACATACCGGTACAACATCTGAAAAAAATTGGGAACCTGTGCTGTAGAGCAGCGGTTCTTAACCTTTTTATACTCGGGACCCCCAACTAGCCTAAAATATTTTCTGGAACCCCAAGAAAATTTTCGGGACTCCCCGGTTAAGAACCGCTGCCGTTGAGAAAACAAAAAATCTTACCTCGCGAAATGAAAATTTCAAGAAAATCGATGTAAGGCATTATCTAAACTGACCTAAAACTTTGTGCTTAAAAACGATATACATTTATTGACAGATGATCTAATGAAAAAGAGATAAGAAAAAGCGAATTGATTGTTAGCTCAGTACGCGAATTAGAATTATCGACAAATTCTTTTTACTGTCAAAGAATGTTTTAATACACAAAATGGTAGAGTTTTTGCTCGGTCATCTCTAGAAGCAAGTCGACTTATTTAGAGGGTTGAAAGAGGTCATTATATCGCACCAATGATGATTTGTTGGAGTGTCAGATATGAGGGCATGACGAAGCTCCATTTTTTGAAAATGGAGTAAAAACATCGATTAAAGTGTACCATGAATGGTTTTTGACAACCCTGTCGTAAGTCGAGAACTGACTGTATTTTAATAAATTGCCCTACGCCACTGTACAGCCGGAAACTATTGTCCGTCATTTTGAAAGACCATCTTGATCTTTCCAAATAGCATATAATACTCCTTTCTTTAGTCTTTTTATTCAATGTAAAAAAATTAAGTTTAAGTGCACATCGAATTTTTATAATAATAATTATAAATAATTTATGAAATTTTACTAATATAAATTCATTTATAAACAGTTAACATGTAAACAGTTTCAGGAAAGCAAGTATTTGTCAGAATGGCCACTGTCACTAATATTGATTTTAAAATGAATATCATCTATTATAAAATTAATAATGTAAAATACACTTGATAAATAGTAGATTCGTCTTGAGTCACCCTATATATTAAAAATTGTGGTAAAAAATCACTAAATTGATGCTTATTATGAAAAATACATAATATGTAATCATAATTTAAATTAAAATAAATAAATATAAAGTAACTATTATCAGGTTATTGTATTTTCAAAACATTTATCACTTTGAAATGCAATTTGCAAAATATAAAACTCTTATTTTCTGCCTTATACTAGGGCAAGAATATAAATAAGCCCAAAATTATATATATGTAGGAGAATTCAGTAAACTTGTATCACACGCTTGGCAATTGTTGCATTCTCTCGGATTGACCAGAGTACATCGTGGACATTGACTACCACCAACAGCCATCGTAACATCAACTGCTTTCTTACTTTTCCCACAGATGACGCATATTTCAACCGTTGGACTATTTAAATATGTACATGTATTACAATTCCACGACCCTTTATTTTTCTCTTTGGTAATTTTTATTTTGTCTAAATCTTTATTTCTTAATTTTTTAGTATCTAGTGTATGGCTTGGTTTTTCTGGCGAAACTAAATTTAATCTTTCTCTTGGTAGTGTTTTTGTTTTTCCTACACCATTACTAACAGATTTTGGTTTTTGATTTTGGTTTGAATTAAAATTTTCTTGTGTCGTAATATTATCATAACTACTACTTTGTGGTACTTTTGTTTCTTCTTTATATTTGTTATTTTCTGGATTAAACCTCTTAATTGCTTCACTTACTTTGAGATTGTGATCATTTGTTGTATTCCCAGATGTTAAATTTAAGCTTACAAAAGCATCTTCCAATTCAATGGAAGGTTTAGTTTTTTTGTCCCTCGAAATTCTTTTTCGTGATTCTGATTGTAAAACATCACCTCGTTCACCTAAATCTTTGCTGTAACCTTGACTTTCTAAATTTCTATACACATAATCCCAACTTTCAAAAGTTCCAGCGCCATCTTCTTTACTTTTGCTCAAAGTTAATGAGTCTAAATTTGTCGATTTAGCTAGTTGTTTATGCGATTCTAAATAATCTTGCTGTTGTCTCAACTTGATTCCATCTGGTGTGTCATACATTCCATTTTGAGTTCCATCGAGTTCAATAAGTTGTCCTGTTGGAACTGGACAAACGTACGCAGGAGCTGGTACACAACCATTTGGATAACAATATCCATTACAGGCCTTAGGAGGACAAATAGGATAAGGAACACTTCCATACCTCGGAAAATTATGTGGGACAACTGGTGCATAGGTAGAATAATTATAATAGGGATTTCCATAAATGCATTGCCCAGGACATGGTTGAACATGTGATGTTATTGGGACACTTCCATAAACTGGTTGTGTTGGTAAATGGGAGTGTCCTAGATGGGTGTGGCTTACATGACCATGATCTACCACGTGATGTCCTGGCATGACATGGTCTGCACTATGCATATGCGTTATTTCTAAAGGATGTGCGTGGCCTACGTGGGCGTGTTCGTTATGGGACGTGTGGGCAGTGGGAGGAGGAAAGGAATGCATGCCCGTGATTGGCGGGGCATGGTGGGTTATGACATGAGGAGGTACTGAATGGTTATTAACTGTAACTCCCCCGTACCTAGGAACTGTGGCTGTGTTGTATGTGTCTGCAGTACCTGCTGTTGCTGGATAGTTGCGGTTTTGTTGCTCTTGATATCTTCTTTCGTGGAAACGGTAATTTAACATACGAATTGATTGCTCGGGACTGCATAGGTGAGTTTCTCGGAATTCTAACACATCCAACCAACTTACTTTGAAATTGTTCCATACCTCCTCCCAAATTGTTTTAAGAATCTAGAAATAAAGTTATAAGTTTAACTATGTTATTACTACTTGCACAAATAAATTATAACTATAGTTGACACTCTTTTGATATACTAAACAAACACCTTAGAAACGACGTGGGTATAAAAACTACATAATTAGAGGTGCCAAGTTTATATCATGCTAATTTGAAAATCATCTGTTTAACATGGTTTATGGTTTTGGCAGTTTGTGACATCTCCATGACGTCATGTGGACCACGTGATTAGACTGATCTATATTAAAAAATAATAATAATAAGGAAAGCGTAAATTATCACACATTTCAAGGTTTAGTAAGTCTTTAGCATGGAGTAACAATGTTCTCCCCAAAATATTTTTTTAAAAGTCTGACAGTAATGGCCAGTTGCTACTAGACTTCGTTCAACATAAGAAAAACACGGGCGGATGTTAGCGGCCATGTGCAGAAACCAAATTTCGTCCATTACGTTATCAACAGTTATGCCGGGTTTACATTGGTAGAGTAAAAGAGCTATTAACTAGCGTAAGTAACTAGAAACGAGTTACTATCCCTGTGTAAACAGTTGAGAATGTGACTAGTAGAGTACTAGCTTCTAGTAGTTGGGCTAGGATAACAGCTAGCTCGTCGACGTATTTACTAGCTACTGTCTTTTCCCCACATACGTAAAATTGATTCATTTCAAATTGGCGGTAACCTGTCATAACAAATAGAAAAAAAAAAAACATATCAGGTAAGTTATAATTTATTTACATAAATTTTATCTGTGAAATAGCTGCCTTTGATACCCGAAAAAGATGTTGTAGACTACGATAACTATTTCCTGTGGCTAGGAAATAAAGCGTTAATTCGAATTTTATTCTTGCTGGAATCACATCCCTCATTAGTGTATCAGTTCGTTGTATTAATGGACTAACTAAATTTAATAGCCTATTAAAATCATCTGGTGTCATTCTTAAACACAGTCTGTACTCTTTTTGATCTACCACAGCTAATTTACGAAATAGAAGGGCTGATGCGCCATGGGTAGCTCTTCTATCAATCCATTTTTTAACCCATTTTCGTTTAGTCTTATATTCTGTACCGATTTCTTCAATAAGACAATCAGTTATTTCCCCCACAAGAAACGATGTAATACAAAATACTATTTTTTTAAAGGCATCACTCCGGCGACAATGTGAATTCATATTCATAAATTATTTTTTGCAAAAAGATAATTGCACAACAAAATCACAGTGAAGATGTCAAATGTGTTTTGACACTTACTATCCAGAAAATAAGATAGTAGAGTACGTTCAATTTAACTTCATGCCAGGCCTATGTTACCGACTCAGCTGCGCAGAAACCAAATTTCGTCCATTACGTTACCAACAGCTAGCTTGACACATTTCAGTGGCGTCACTTATTTTGATTTGTGTTTAACTACGCGTATTGTGCGAGCTTGTTTGTTTATTTCCATTATTATTATTTATTTCTCGTACGTTTCAAGGTATACCATGTACTAACATAAGTAAAAATGTATTTGAAATACATGATTTTGTGTGTTTGGTTTCCACAACAATTGTTTAAAACCCTAATGTACGTCAATGTGATTAGCTGTTTTCTCGCGCAGGATTTATGACGTATTTTATGATAAGATGAGGAAGTAATGGGATTCGGACTGGTCAGAAATTAAAATTAAAACAATATTTTAACTTCACTAACGTTTCGATTTAATATTAAATCTTCATCAGAGCTAGGTTAAAAAGTCACAAAATAAAATAAATTAGTCAGATAAATAAAATTTAACGTCCACATAATGTGAACTTCATTGAATAATAAATCGAAACGTTAGCGAAGTTAAAATATTGTTTAAATGTTAATTTCTAACCAGTCCGAATCCCATTACTTCCTCATCTTATTATATTTTACGGACGTAACCATCTAATTCAAGTATTTTATGATGCCCTGGCATGAAGTTGACTTGAACGTACTCTAAGCCAATTGTGTACGAACACCTACTATCCCGAAAATAAGATAGAGTAAAACGCGTAGTACTTGCGCTAGTTACTAGCTCTTTTACTCTACCAATGTAAAACCGGCATTAGTTTAACACATTTCAGTGGCGTCACTTACTATAATTTGTTCTAGATTACGCGTATTGTGGGATGATGTTTGTTTATTTCCGTTATTATTATTTATTTCTACATAAAATGAGTAAAAATGTATTTGAAATACATGATTTTGTGTGTTTGGTATCCACAACAATTGTTTAAAACCCTTATGTACGTCAATGTGATCAGCTCTCGCGCAGATTTGATGACGTAATTTATGATACCCTGTGTTTTTCACATGTTGAACGAAGTCTAATGCAGTTAGGGATAACTCGAGTTAAAATGTTTAACTCGTACAGCAAATTGCCATAAAAGCTATTGGATGGACATACATAAAAAACCTTGCTGTGTTTATGTGATCAAAAATAGAGACCGTACTATTTCGGTTTACATCAATGTGAATAATTTTGATTTTTTACCGATTTTGAAACCAGTCCCTCTGGGAAATAAGGTGAGGATAAAGTGGTATATATTAGGCATCCAGCCATCAAAAGCATTATTTTGATATACTGCTTTCACATTTGTAACAACAAACTAAGAGGAAATTTTTATTTCAATAGTTTGTACCTTTGAAATTTTTTGTCATGTTGGTATTACAAAAATAATTAAAAATGTCACATTATTAATATATCATATAAAATGGCATATGTCTTGTTGAAAAATGACATTATATTTACAAAATATTTGGTTATATCTTAAGATAATTTTTAACTTAACCAAAATTTCTGAAGTACTTTTTACAGTGTAACGAATTTTTTAATGTCAGTCTTACAATAAAAAATAATTAATATAACCAGATCTGGTGTACCCTTATAAAAGTAAAAGCAGTATACCACATTCAAAATTTAATTTCTTTATTTTATTTATTTATTTACTTTTTTTTCTAGTAATGCATGTATTTTTTCAAGTGTTTTTGGAAGTCTCATTATTTTTCTATATATGAGTCAAAGAGCTGTACATGCAAATCAAATTATTTCCCACTATTTGGCTAAAATTTCTACCGTACAGACAGACAGATCCAGGAGCGACGGTACAAGTAGAGGTGTGTTAGAGTCGGCTCGAAAGCTTTCGGGAGCCAGTTGACAAACTCGTTATCAAAAATTAAATAACATAAAATTGCAATTATGTATTAAAATCAAACAAAATAATTACTTCTAAAAAAATTTACATTGAATTTTAAAAACGCAATATTTTATATTGAATCTTTATTGTAAGAAATAAAGACATATAAATAAATTACAACCTGTATTTCATTTATTGCTTATGCGATTACGATAGCAATTTTAATTTTATGTATGTCGAATAATGTGCTGTACCCTGATGAACAGCACATTATTACAGAGCTGTCTCGGATTTTTCATCCGCAAACGCATCTAGTGTGACACGAACAGCTGTTTAGGCCAGTATCTCCTCCCGTTTATACGAAATAAAGACTTAAAAACTTCCGCAACTTTCACAGATCACACAAGAACATGCAGTTTTCTTGAAAGTATCGACTCTCAAGGGATCAAGTTCATTCAAGCAAGGAGTCCAATTTATTCGCAGTTTGGTATGCATAACCTAGATGTGGTGTTATACACAACCTTTTTTTTTACGAACCTGACATTCAACAAAGGCAACTATCGAATCCTGAGACACATTTGTCACCCGATCAGGGCACACAGGGCCTTCTAATACCAGCACTCCATTACCCATGTGCTTATACCCCATCGCTTCAAACATAGCTTCTGCGCCAGCCAAATTGGCCTCAATCTGGTGCTTGTAAAATCCAGAATATGTCTGTAACAATAAATATACATGAAAAACTACACTCAGCACAAAAAAAGAGATAAAATTTCAGTAAACATTCTGAGCGACAATATTTTCTAGAAGATTGGTAAATGTTAAAAATTAACTTAACGTAACCTGATTACTTAGTTTTTAGATCATGAACTGCTGGAAAATTTTGCGTTGCTCAGAATGTTAATTAGAGTTAAACTAAAAAAATTATTAAAATTACTTGAAACTAGATAAATACCTTTATAGTTCGATATTCCTTTCGCCAAGGTTGGCTGAGTAAATTCCCGGCATACATACTGACAGCGTTCCATCCTAAAGCTGCTCGATAACCACTGAAATCTTTTTTATTACTAGCAGAACGATGTAGAACTTCTGCCGTTTCAGGACAGCAAAACTTTCTATTATGTGGTGCAAGACATAGGTATTCTCTAATACAGGCTAGAAAATAGTTCAACACAATTAATTTTGTATACTTTACAAAACAGTTTACAATATTAGTTTTGTCTACAGTCAATATTTTAATATCATATTTCATATGTAGGTTAATTCATCTATCGAATTATAAATTAACTTTATTATGTCACTATTTGACATCAATTATGCACAAAATGAAAGAATATACTGAATTAAGTGTTAGAGTAGTGGTAAAAATACCTTCTAGTTTGTTTCGCTGTTCTATTTTCTGTGGACTATCTTCGGTATCTAAGTATGTTAAGTGCAAATGATTAATTTGCTGCCAGAGTTCTTGTAATCTATCATGTATAAAATACTCAGCCATAACCATTACTTATTTTTTCTTGTTCTAAACAATTTTTATCTGAAAATTACATTTATAATAATAAATGTACGAAAAATATGTCACTGCATTTTAAGTGTTGTCTATTTAGGTTCTAACCTATTTGACTACAGACTTACACACATTAATTTATTTATATAACATATTGGCACTAACTTTAGGATCTAAATTTAAATATATCACAATCCAGGAAATACAAATCGCAAGATAATATGACAATTCGATTCACATAACCTAATTTATACTTCATTTTGTAAATTTAATCTTATCAACTTACTTTTTTATTGTTATTCTCTGTATTAATCTCCAGTTTTCCTTCTTGTTGATCACTATTGTGAACTTTCTTTTTATTAACTTATCCTTATCTTTATTCAACATGTCTTTTTTACGTCGTACGTATTTTTCTTCACATCATAAATCTGACATTAGAAATCTCGCAATGATAAAATTTCAATTGTAAAATAAGAAGCATGAAATAAACCAGTTTCCTTATTTGTCAAGAAAAATGACATTGTAAACAATTACTCATAACAAAATTATAAAGGAAATGTCATAACAAAAAAAATTATCATAACATTTCAAGAAATTCCAGTGCATTTTCGTTCATACCAAAATTTTAAGTCAAATTTTTATCCAAAAATTCTTTTAAAATATTATACGTAATAAAAAAACATAAAAATGAAGGGTGACGCAAATTTATCTACGGTAAAAGCCACTTACTTCCCCCCATCAATAGAACCAAGTTATATGGGCGCCCATCCCCCAGTTAAAACTGGATATGGTTCCATGTACGACAGTGGTAGTGTGTCATATTTCCAAAATTACAGAAATGAAAATCTGGCAAAATTTCAAGTAATAAACAAGATTTCTAAATTAGAAAGCGTGATTCAATTAAAACATTGCGTATTGTAGATGCCGCCATATGAATGGGGACTGACGAAGACGCCATATAGCCCTAGACCGGATTTAGCTGCCGCTAACCACGGTAAAACCACTGCATCAATTGAAACCAGAAAATATACCGTTTCTACAATAGATCCGGTGCGACAAGGAGAAGTTGACAATTTTTACAGAGTAGGTGACAAAACTGTTCTTTTTACGGGATAATTTATCAGAACTAGCAACCAGTTGCACACAAGTGTATGAGGATACAAACATTTCTTTGCATAGCCGCAAAAAATATATATACAGTCTGTTCCAAACGGTTAAGCGGAACTAAATGGGAATTTAGTTCTTTTAGGTTGTCACGAGAAGGGACCTTGCTTGGGTTATTTCATTTTTCACGTTGGGATGTCAAAATTTAAAATTCCACAAATGAAACCATGGAAACGAATTGTCATTCGTCAAAATTAAATATTTTAATGACAAAAACAATAAATAAATGGGAAATTTGTATTAAGAATGACACAAAAAATCAAAATATAAAGAAAATGACATTTTAAAATGATATTAACCTTAACCAAAAAATATTTATTGTAAGTATGATTTACAAAGCTTAAACAAAACGGCCGAAAGGCACGATTTAAACGATGAAAGTAACTAGATTGCAAAATCTAGTTCCGCTTAACCGTTTGGAACAGACTTTATATACATATATATGACTTATTCGTTGTTGTGAAAGAAAATGATGATGTAATAGTATTTTATTTAACAAGCATATAGTAGCGGGCTATATTTCGTGAGGGTGAAGTTTACCACTCAAGCAGTAGGCGAGGGTTGTAATCATCCGAAAGAAATATGGCCTTTATATGCGAGTCAAATTCAATATTTACTACAACTCTATAATTTTATCAATAAAAAATAATTAAATTTAATTTAAAAACACAGAAATTCGCGAGTGTCAATTGTCAAATTTCAGAATTGACGTCACAAGATAGCTATCATCAGGTGATTGTAATCTACAATAATGTTTAAAAAACTATTATTTATTGTTCTATTTATTCTAACTTGTAAATTATATTCTAACTAGGTTATTACCCGTCAACAATGACGGATTTATAATATAAAAATTTCAATTGTTTGTATGTGTATTTGGTTTTATTTTTTAACGTATCCTAATTTCGTCGCCAGTCTGCGAATCATGGAACAGGATATCACCAGTTAGCTAATCACGGGAGAGGGCGTCACCTGTCAGCCAATCAAGAAACAGGGTGTCCCCAGTTAGCCAATCACGAGAACTTTAGAAAAATTGACGTCATAATGTTACCGACACTACATACAGACACTTGCTAATTATATAGTTAGATTATTTATTCATTAACTTTTTAAGATGAGAAAACGATTCATTTTTACTTAGTACATTACATTTATATTGTGAAAACTAAAAATAATTTGAGATGTTAATTTATGCCTACGAAACCCTAGACATTTCTATATGTAATTATATTCGTAGATACTTAGAGAATAAATCTGCAAAATATTGTTCATATCGGTCAAAGGAAACAGGAGTATCTACAGTCTCTTGTTTATGCCTACAAAACCCTAGATATTTATTTATGTAATTATATTCGTAGAATCTTAGAGAATAAATGTGTAAAATATTGTTCACATCGGTCAAAGGAAACAGGAGTATCTAGAGTCTCTTGTTTATGGCTACGAAACCCTAGGCAGTTATGTATGTAATTATATATGTAGATTCTTAGAGAATAAATTTGCAAAATATTGTTAAATTGGTCAAAGGAATCAGGAGTACCTAGAGTCTCTTGTTTATGCCTACGAAACTCTAGATATTTATGCATATAATTATATTCGTAGATTCTTAGAAAATAAATCTGAAAAATACTGTTCATATCGGTCAAAAGATATAGGAGTACCCTAGGGTTTCTTGTTTATGCCCACGAAACCCTATACATTTCTATAGTTTATTTTATCCGCAGATTTTTAAATAATAAATCAGTAAAATATTTTTCATATCGATCAAAGAATATAGAAGTGTCTACAGTTTTTATGTATGCCTACGAAACTCTAGATATTTCTATACGATGTTTTATCCGCAGATTTTTAGAGATTAAATATGCAAAATGTTTTTCATATCGATCAAAGAACATAGGAGTGTCTAGAGGTTCTTATTTATATCTACGAAATCCTAGATATTTCTGTATGTTATTTTATCCGCAGATTTTTAGAGAATAAATCTGCAAAATATTGTTCATATCGGTCAAAGGATATAGGAGTCTCTTGTTTATGCCTACGAAACCCTAGACATTTATGTAGGTAATTATATTTGTAGATTCTTAGAGAATATATCTGCAAAATATTGTTCATATTGGTCAAAGGATATAGCAGTGTCCAGAGTTTCTTGTTTATGCCTACGAAATCCTACGTATTTCTGTAAATAATTATATTTGTAGATTCTAAGAAAATAAATCTGCAAAATATTATTCATATTGGTCGAAGGATATAGCAGTGTATATAGTTTCTTGTTTATGCCTACGAAACCCTAGATATTTCTATATGTTATTTTATTCGCAGTTTCTTAGAGAATAAATCTGCAAAATATTGTTGATATCAGTCAAATGATATAGGAGTATCTAGAGTTTCTTTTTTATGCCTACGAAATCCTACAAATTTAATTATATTCGTAGATTCTTAGAGAATATATCTGCAAAATACCTGTTAATCAAGTCAAACTGGGAACACCCTGTTTCCCAGTTAGCCAATCACGAGAACCTGAAGTAAAATGACGTCACAGTGTTACAAAATCACTAACACACGGTAGTTAATTATATATGTACGATTACAAAGAGGAGCCTATAGTCATCATTGTTTAGCATCAAACATTTTGACTAACTTACTAAATAAAAATTTGCTATGTATAAAAACGTTAAGTGTATAATGAACTATTTGTTGAGTAAAATTAGCTGTTTTGTAATAAATATGACCTACTGATGACGAAAATGGTGATAAGGAAATTTGTAGCACCCTCAGATTTAAAGTTATTCAATTTTCAAAATTTACTATAATCACTCTAGCCAAGGAAAGAGTCATTAAAAAAAACAGAATAAAACCATTTAATTAAAGTTGCGGATCCCTGAAAAGTTCCCAGAGTTCCGCGGAACACAAGTTGAATACCACTGATGTAAATAAACAGTTTCGTCCCAGTTGTACATAAAATATATCAAGCCATCACTGTTATCAGATGATTAATGCCAATCTTATCTTATCATTTTATCATAGATAATATTTACTATATATGCAAAAAAATAATGCTATTATCTATTTGCAGGCTTGCCAGATGCATAGGGACCAATACAAAGATCATTCTGGAAAACTGCATCCATTGGGTTATTTCGAAAGATTCGATTATGCATACCAATGTCCACAAGATCTTACAAGGTTCCAAAACAATATATTTATCACATTTTTAGGATTTCATATGTATAACCAAAAAGTGCTTATACCGTCACTCATTTTTGTCAGCAAGTTGGGATAAAAATTTGATGACCAAATTCTAAAAGAATCGAATGGCAGTATACTGAAATCGCCCAATCAATGCCCCAAAGTTAAACTTAGAAAGTTCGTTATGGTACTAAAAAATTAATTGGGAAGAACGCGATTGTTTTTTTATGAAGAGTTTTCGGGTTTTCGAGTTTTCCGGATCCGAATACCCGGTTTCGGATACCTGGTTTTGGACATTCGCTTCCATATACCGGGTTTTTAATATCCGATTTTTGACAGCACTGTTAAATACCAACGAAATTCTGAAATGTGCTTAAATTAAAACATTACATCAATATTTACATTACTGTTATATAATATATTTATTTATTTTCAGTACATATTTGAAATATCCTACATATCATGTGAAATATAAGGATCCCATTGTCCTTCCACGGACTTTGGAAAGGACTTCTAGATTTCCACAACTACCTGAAAGGAGTCTTCTGGGAAGATATACAAAAGACCCAGATCTTAGCTATAAAAAATAATGTTTATATAATTTTTTTAATTTTTGTTACTGTATAAATGTTTAGTCCAAATGCAAAAAACAAAAACTTAAAGTTTTAAAACATTAATAAGGAAGGTTAGCCTTAAAACTAGTTAAAACTTGAGAAATATAAAATGTTTTTGCAACATAGTCCTTGTATATTGTATATAAGTTTTGCGTTCTTTTCATAAAAAATATGTAAAATGTAATTTGTAACATTGAAAAAACTGTTCTCTTTTTTTATGTATAAAAGTTAAGTCATGTAACTAAGTTCTGTAATCGTTTTATGAATGTAAAATAAAATGAAATTCTCAAAACTCGAGTTTATTTAACATTATCACATGTCATTATAATATATTTTTATCTTAAATATATGAATACAGTTTGTAGATAGTTTCTTTTTGTCACGAAAAATAAATAATTACCATACAAGGCAATTTGATAATAAACATGTTTACCTTTGTTATCAGAGGTTAAAATGAATTATTTTGTTTACAAATATTAAATAAATTGTACGTTATATTCGTACCTAGTCAAGTCATAATAGCTGCTTTCCTTTTACAAGTTAAAATGCTTGGCTAAGCTAAGAAGTTAGTCAAATGTCTTAGCAAGGGAAAGGGGGGAGGAAAAAAATTAGTTTATCTTAGCCAGTGTCTTATAAATGGAACGCTCTTACAACTTAGATTAACTTAGCTTAGCTTAGATTTCTTAAGTAAGTGGTAAAAGGAAAGCGCCTAATATAAATACTACTACAACTTTGCACAGACTTGTTAAGACAATTTATTTTTAGGGTTTTGTAAGTATGACCACCAAAAAACCCTTATAACTAGGCTTACCATACGTCCCGGTTTGACTGGGACTGTCCCGGTATAAAGATATAGTCCTGGCCAGTTTGTCATTTTGTCCCGGTAAAAATTAAAAAGTGCCGAATAAACAAGCAGTTCAAAAAGTGCAGCCTCGGAAAAAGGCAACTAATTAAAAATAACAAAGAATTTTTAAAGAAATTTCACTCTAGTGATAAATATTAATAAATTTTTAATAATAAGTTATGTTCAATTAAGAGTAATTAAAAATTATTACTATATAATTTTTGTTTTTTGTTAACCACTCCGTTATTTAGCCTTTTCAACATCAAGTACTTAGCGTAGAAGGCGCTACTTTCTGGTTTGAGTAAAATCTCAAAATTGTCCCGGTTTGAGAAAAAAATATTATGGTAAGTTTACTTATAACGTCACTCATATGTCAGTCCAGAGCCGTAGTAAGGGGGGGGGGCGATGGCTCCTAGCGCACTAAGGAAAAGGGCGCTGACGGGCTTATTAAGGGGCGCCATCAGTGATGGGCGTTTACACGTAAACTTTAATTGTTTACGTTTACGTGTAAACTTATGTAAACAATTGGTAAACTTGTCAACAATGTAAACAATGTAAACTTTGTAAACTGTCAAATAATGAGGTTAGTTTTAGTTATTTAATACGAATAATAGAGAGTTAATGAACAAGTATATTCAGTTCAAAACAATACAATTATTAAAAAAATGGTGGGAAGAAACCGAAGGAATAGTTTTGAAGAACTAGGTTTTGTTTTAATTAAAGAAAATGAAAAAAAATATAGGGCGTTATGCAAAATTTGCAATGAATCTTTTCGTTATTAAAAAATATAGGCTGATTTTCTTAAAGGGGAAATTTAATGTATTTTGTTATTAAAAAAATAGATTGAATTTTTTAAAGAAACAAGTTTTTTATTTTCATATTCATATTTACTAATTTGTATGTAACACCTGTATAATGATACTTTTTCATTTAAAATCGTTTCATTAAAATTTTATTATTTATAAAAATGTATTGAAAATGAGGTTCTGTAATTCAAAACAAGTGCGCATGTCTAAGTCATTGTTTACAATGTTTACAAGAGTTTTTGTGTTTACTTTACATCATTGTTTACGCGTCAACAATGAGGTAACTTACATCATGTAACTTACGCGCCCATCACTGGGCGCCATTGCGAAGATGAGGACCTTTTTTTTTGCTCGTCATTTGGATTTTGAGAGGTGAAGACCTGTTTTTTTCCTCATCACTTAAATTTTGAGAGGTAAGAACCTTGTTTTTATTTTCCTTACTGCGGCTCTGCTGCTAGGTTTTATATAGGGAGATTATATTAAAAAATAGTCATGCTTTGTTTCAATATTATTTTTTTATTTATTGTATAATTTATCAATAAAAATGTGTAAAAATATAGAGCTCTCTATTTATTATCCAACCTCATACAGATTATATACACATTAAAAATGAAATCTAAAAGACTGAGAAAATTCAGTCATTTTTCCAACAGCATGCTTAAATTCTTGCTCTGAAATTGCCCCTGTTTTTTGTATATTTATCGCTGATATCAACTAAAATAAAAACAAATATATTAATATTGCAGTCGAAATATGTATATGTAATTATATAGTTTACCTCATTTGAAATTGTTTCTTTTTCTGCATCTGTCAACGTATACGAGTTTTTCGGAGAATATAATAAACGATCTATCAGCTCAAGAATATCTTCTTTCCCAATTCTTCTGTTTCTTTCATCACCTTCTTCAAAGTCATCATCGAAATCTAACAAAATATTTGAAGTTATAATGGTTAAATTATAAAGTATTTTAAATAGTTACCATATATTTTAAAAGCCCATGATGCCTTAACATCATCTGGACAATTGTCTGACATAACAGAACATAAATCTAAGACATCTTCAAAAGAATAATAACCATTTTGTTCTGAACAAAATACTTGCAAAATTCTTTCTTTAAACGGATTAAACTACAAGAAAAAGATCATATTATTACAATTGTTTTCTAAAACCAGTGGCGGATTAAGCTATTGGTGACGTACAAGCGCAAGCCCCATTGAGTCCCCACTCCCCCTTTTTTTTGTTTCAAAACATTTATTTGTAATCGCACATAATATTGTCACAATTATGATATAATTGTATGCTAATGTCCCAATTCCTTGAGCGGCCTTTAGGTGGTGTAGGTCGCGGTTGTCGACTTGCGGTTTTGGGAATTAAAGAATGTGCAGAGTGTTGCGTGTTTGTCAACATAAGTTTTGAACTACTTTCTAATGTGTTGATAAACATTATTCAATTGTGCCGACTATGGTCTTTAATTGCTGCCAACAATTACACAAATGAATAATGTTTCCAAAACAATTGAGGTAGGACCTGACGTCATAGTGTCCTGGTTAACAGTTATAAAATGGTCGTAGGGAATAGAGTCGTTAGTCAGTGATTCATTGAGTCAGTCATTGAAGTAGTCAGTTATTCAGTAGTTATTCATTCGATCATTTTTGTGAGCACGCTACCCAAGGATCAGCCCAGCTGTTCAAGTCACCAACCCGAGATGTGAGTGCCGTCTACAGGGCTACTCCACGTGTCCGCCTCGTGCGGATACATGGGGTGGTTCGACCGATCCTGGAGAAGCCGGGGCAAGAACGGGACTTATATCAACTACTAACAGACAACGAGAACGGTCGTGGCTCAGTTAGTTAGTGTGTGGACTAGTGAGCGGCGGGGCCCGGGTTCATTCCCCGGTACCGGAAAAACACCTTACATTTTTCCGACCGTTTCTCCCTCGGAAGGCAGCGGGCAACCACCGAGGTAAAAGCCCTAGTACAGTTTCCCCAAAATAATTAGTGGTTCGGATTCCACGATAATAAATTGTAGGTCCCATACGATTGTGTTATATACAGGCAACACACACAACACAACTGTATGCGGGGAAATCGCCTACGCTCGGGATATGTTCAGTACGAAATTGTCAGTTCAGAGCATCGAATATGTTCAGTACGAACTTGTCAATTCAGAGCATCGAGCATCGGCACTCTAAGAAGAAGAAGAACAGACAACACCAGCAGCCATTCTGACAGTTATTTGTATTGTGATGTAAAATTATTATTATATAATAAATTTTATAGAAAAGATGTTCGTTCTTGAATCCACCCCGTGACAATATAACAAAAAATAAAATAAGTAATAATTTTTCTTTAAATCAAATAAATGTTTACATCATAATGCCGTTATTATTTTAATGCATTAAAATATTTCCATAACCTAATATTATCGTACAACAAAATAAAAACTTAACAAATTCATAAAAAATAAAATCACATACATTTTAGCGTTAAAATTACATAGCATTTGTACTTAGTTATATCACGCAATTTATTAAAGCAGTGGCGGATTAAGTTTTTTTGGGGCCCTGGGCGGTAGAACTAAAATGGGCCCTCTATTATTTTAAATAGAATTGAAATATTTGTATATAGTGCCTCAGTGCCCCCCCCCCCCCCCGGGGCCGGCTTCGTGGGCCCCGGGCGGCCGCCCAGTCCGCCCACCGCTTAATTCGCCTCTGTATTAAAGTATTACTTTTCGGGCTTTTAGTTTTGAAAATTTATCAATTAAATTATCATAATTTAATAATTGCATTATGTTATTTTTGATAAACATGAGAGATAAATCTGTTAAATGTAAATTACCCAAAGAATTGCGTAAATAGTTTTTCACTTTCTTCAACACAGAAAAAGAACGTTCGGCTGTTGCTTTACAGGTAAAAAATATTTTTAAAATGGTTTCTACATTGGGAAAAGTAGATTGTAAACCATTTAATATGAGTTTGTACATTTCCACGGGATTTGATTTCTTTTCTTCCTTAACATACTTAAGGAAATGAATAACTTCTTTAAAGTATCTACTATCAATATCACTTTCATACTTCGTTGTTATTCTTTTTATGCATTCGTCAAATGCATCTTCAACCAAATTATGATTTAGAAAAAGTTCAAAATCATACATGACATGGTCGTAAACGGTACATCTAGAATTAATTTCGGTTATAAGTGCGTTGCAAATTACGTTGTGTATTTTCACCATAAAATAATTTTTTCTTGTCAATTTTGTGTCGTCGGCAATTTCAACAAATTGAAGCTTTCTTGTTCTTATGCTTATCTCCTTATAATTCCAATTGTCGGTTAATAATTTAGCTTCTTTTTCAACACGATCAAATGAATTTCGCATGCCCATTCAGAGCCGCAATAAGGAAAACTTGCGCTAGGGGCAGAGTCGTGCTTTGGCGCCCTTGCCAAATAAAAAAAAATGTTCTCACCTCTCAAAAATCAAGTGATGAGCAAAAAAAAAGATCCTCGCCTTCGCACTGGCACCCCTTAATCAAGCCCGTCAGCGCCCTTTTTCTTAGTGCCCCCAGGGCCATCGCCTCCTCCCCCCTTACTGCGGCTCTGTGCCCATTACAAATTCAGCAAGAGACTTTAAAAGAGTTGATCCTTGTAATAAATAACATTTTGTAATGATTTACTGGTACTATTTATTCGCTGTAACAATATGATCACTCCACATTCATTTTAATTTGAATTAACATTTATTTATTAATAATAGGGGAAACTTCCTAAGCGCCCTGACATCTGGTGGCAATTTACGGAAGATACGAAAGTGACATTGTTTTGTTTTGTTCAATGGAGAAATACGTGTTTTTTTGTTGTTTGTGTTTTATTTTTGTGAATCATGGAAAAAAACAATCAATTTTATTGTGTGCCGCATAAACAAAAATGGGCAAAAATCCAAGCCCATGCATGCATGTTTGCTTGTTGCATTTTATGGAAAGTGACTTTTTACGTCCAAGAAAATACAAATAAGTATTTATCCCACCCTAAATTTGCCTAAACCATCAATTGATATATTAAAAGGCCCTTCTACTTTTTCAGGCAGAGATATTAATTTTTACTAATATATTTACCATATTTTTGTTGTTATTATATTGACAGACAATTAAAAAGAATTAAAAATACAATGAAAAACTAAAAATTTCCTTGAAATTTCTTTAGAATAGTATATTATTACATATCTTGTAAATCGTAGATTACTTTTAAATTAAAAAAAAAGCTCGGAAAACAGGAAAATATAACTCGTGTTCATTTTCACCATGTAAACATTTGCCGCATATGGCGCTGCGATCTTAAAAAGTTTCCCCTATTATAATTAGCACAAAAATATGATTTTTATTTAAAAAACATTTAAACAAATTTTGAGGCCCCAAGCGGGCGCTTCATGCACCTATGCGATAATCCGCCACTGTCTAAAACAAGAAGAATTATAAGACCGATTAAATTTCCTCATGGAATGACTTAAGAAACACTGATCTAGATTACATACCGTGATGGCAGGAAATATTTCTAAGATTCGTTCTGCAGGAAAACGATACCCAGTAGGATCTCTTTCTATATTCCAATTATCTACTTCTTCTGGACCTAAACTTCGAAATTTTTTGTAGATACTGAAATAATAGTTGAATTAAATGTTATTTCTAAATTAATAAAATTAACAATAAATGGTAGTTGTATATAGTAAAGGAGAGTTTATTTGACAGATTGATCGATTGAGAACCGATAAATAAATATATATCTATTTCACACAGTTTTATGTAAGATATCTTGACATATGTCAAGAACGTATTTCTGCTTCTTACTTAACGTACGATCATAGTTTTTGTCTTTTTTTGTTATATTATAATATAGTAACTTCAACGTATGTCCCTTTGTATACACGCGCGAGTATTCAGCTCCCACCACTAGATGGAAGACAGGCGTGTCAAGTGAAACAAATTGTATCTCTTTCTCTATTTCTAGCTTTGTCTGTGAACTAATGATATGGCTCTATTCAAAAATGGAAATTTTATTGCTACAGTTCTCTACCATTGAACCATATGCTTTAATTAACCGTCATCTGTCAACTAAAGTCTCCTTTACTATACAGTTCAACTTGAACATATATCTAGAGCTCTGCAAAACCGCAGATATCCGCCATTTTTCTGCGGATGCAGATAAATTATCATTTAAATCGTGCGGATGCGGATTATATATCATATCCACTTATCCGCAATATCCACGTGAACATAAAATCTTCGGTTGGACGTCGCAAAATGCGGGACAGTCCCGCAAAAGGCGGGACGAATGGTCACCCTACTTAAATAGGAAAATTGTTACCTACCTCATACCTGCCGACGACACCCGCACAAATTGTGTTAACACCACCACATGTATAGTTTGTCTCAACTTACAAGGGAATGACTTAAACTGACCTTCATATCGGATCGGATTTAAAGAGGATTATAGGGGTCGTAAAACTGGGTAATACTTAATTTGCTTTGAAATGTTGAACATTTTCTTACGCAATAGCACTGTACAGCTTTCTACCAAATTTTATCTAATCCGGATTTTTCACATAACAATATATAACAGCCGCAGAGTTGGGGTTACCCTGCTCGTTAAGAATTCAAGTCATTCCACTAAAGCCTGAGATAAACTATACCTAAGTCATAATGAATGCCAGCATTTTAAAATATATTATATACTTACTTAACAATTTCACTTTTACTTAAATATGTCAACGTTGCATATTCATCCAACATTTCCTTGGTTAAATTCTTAAAATTTGTATTACCCATTTTATTAAACAAAACGTATGTGTAGGTTCAAAAAATAATCATACACTAAACATTTTAGTTACACTCAATAATTTTATAGCGATAATATCAAAGATAACATGAAAACAATTGAAATGTTATCATGGATAATAATTTTTTGTTTCAATGAGATAAAAACAAAGGAAAATATAATTATCATTTTATTTAGGACTATACAACTTAAGATAACAATAAATTATAATTTATTAACTAAATACAAAATCATTAAAAATTTAAAGGAAAATAAATTATTTATTGTGTAAAGAATTAGCTGCTATTTTTAATGTTTCTTTACTCGAATTAAATTTCAATTTCCTTCAACTTTTATTGATAATTCAATCTTTCTATATTTACATTTAAAACCCAAGCTAAAAAGCGTATTGAAATTATGCCTTATAACAATTAAAAAGTATTTTGTTTTAAAATAAACAATAATTAAAGTTAAAACAAATTGCCCAATTATCAATAAAATACCTCGATATTGAATAGCCCGTTTTATTTATTTTTATTATATGTATTTTTTTTTTTTTTAGCCGTAAACTCACCTAACGACAACCTGACATGGTCAATAACAGTGCCGTAATAACAGTGGATGATCGACTTAATATGCTCAATATTACTGTCAATATCAACAAATATACTGCGTTCACTTTTGTAAAAACAAACTGAGGAAATTCACTTTATGTCACTTTATTAATATGTCATACTATTTGACATGTCATAATGAAAAATTATATCTCAATTGTAGTGTTCATAACCAACAAATCTGAAGTTTGTTTTCCGGTGTAAGGAATTTTTTGAAATGACATTTTTAAGGTCATTAAACACTATAAAAGTAACCAAAAGATCTGGTTTGTCCTTACAAAAATGAAAAAAATATAATAACAATAAAATCGATCATATAAAAGCAGTATTGAGGAGAGTGACGATGAGTGGTGGAAATATTGACAGTATTACTGACCATGTGAATGCGCTCGAAAAAAAATTTCAACGGCCACATACTGAGCTAAAAATAACTCAACAAAATGAGCAATAGTAATTTAATTGACATTAATAACAAACTGAAATTTATAATTTTTGAATAAATTTAACCTTATTACAATGAAACCTAACAAAAATTGAAAAATACGATTTACAAATTCACTTGGTTCCATAAAAGTCTATTTACAACACAATAATCACCAAATCTACGGTCCGTTCAAAGTTAGAATGCAGTACAGGGCAAATGGAGTAGTTCTTTTTCATAATCTCTAACGGGTTGTCCCAATGACTCTGTCCTTTTCTTTCTTGGCGACTTTGCCGGCTGTGAAACATGCAGACCTGTGTAGACACGGTATTCTACAAATGGTTATTCATATTTGTACCGTGTTACCTGCTTTTTATAAGTAATAGGACTCACCAATACTTTTTCCATTTAGTTTTAATGAATTAACAAAAACGAACATAAAATTTGGAATTTTTATAACATTTGGCAACACCGCTCCCATTTGCCATAAGAATACTACTGCATTCCAACGTTTGAACGGACTATAGTAACATATTACAAAAAGAAATATATCAGCTTTTGAATTTTTGATAACGTAATAATAAATATTAATTGCTGAGTTAACGTGAAGTTTAGGATAAGGTAAACTTAAAGGGATTCTTTATTTCATAAATTATTTTATTGTCACTATTAATGTACATTTCAGCTACGAAGTAGCCATCTTCAGTAGTTAAATAAGACGAAGCAAGTCTTAGTCTTATTTAACTACTGAAGATGGCTACGAATGTACGTCTAGTGACAATTAAATAATTTGTGAAGTAAAAAATCTCGTTAAGTTTACCTTAACGTAATAATATATGTTTTCTCTTTATATTAGTTGCACCCCCTTGCCAAATATCTAGCTGTGCTACTACCAATATATGATACCACCATTATAGGAAGCATACGATCCCAAGAAAATAGTTTTTCTATCGAGCCCTCGATATGCATATAAATAAACCTCTCCAACCAGTGCACGCATATTTTCACAAACTTTGGATTGTGCTCGTTAGAATTTTATGCTGCCCAGTTAAGTTCATTTCTGCTCGTTGATACATTCATAATTATTGAACAAATCTGTTAGTTCGTTAGGTGTGTATGTGGCTTTATGCTAACTGAACGTAACACTTTCACTGCCGATGACTGTTACTGGTTCAAAATCTTGATAAAAGACAGTAGAGGTCGTTCGGTATAAGAAAAATACAGACAGAAGTTACGTATTACCCTGCGAAGAAACCACATTTCATTCATTATGTTATCAATAGTTTTCTTTAAATTTCAGTGGCGTCACTCACTTTTTTCTGTTTTCAACTACGCGTAATTTGTGTTATTTTCGTTATTAATATTTATATCTCGTACGTTTTCAGGTATGCCGTATACTAAAACAAGTAAAAATTAATTTGAAATACATAACTTTGTTGACATCAATGTGTTCAACTTTTTTCTTGCGCAGAATTGATAACGTAATTTATGATACCCTGTATTTTTCTAAAACCGTACGGCTTCTATAATACATTATGTTAACTAAGGCAATTTGACTGGTCAGATATGTGTAACCTCGAAACGTGCGCCCACACAATGCGCAGTAGAACATATATCAATGGCCGTATTCAGCAGACTCATCGGTGACTTACCGGTACAAACTTAGCGGTGAATTGTACTGAATGTATAATTTTTAAGAGCGCTGTCGAACGGTATATATGAAAACTACAATACCTAAACAATGACCAATAATAATAGGTGCTTTCCAGGTAGGTGTGAAATACTCTGAACTACTCCCAAATAGTCAACCCAATCTACTATCAAAAATGTTGTGCCTATAGCACACTTAACTTGAGTATTTAGTGGAAAGAGGCGCAGCTATCTTACGAATTAACAAATGTCAAAGAAAAAAAAAAAAATCCCAAATGTACAAATTATTTTAAATTTTACACATTTATGATAAAATAAATGGATTTTATTTAATATTAAAAAAATACATAAAGTCTGTTCCAAACGGTTAGGCGGAACTAGATTTTGCAATATAGTTACTTTCATCGTTTAAATCGTGCTTTTCGATCGTTTTGTTTAAGCTTTGTAAATCATACTTATAATAAACATTTTTTGGTTAAGGCTAATATCATTTTAAAATGTCATTTTCTTTATATTTTGATTTTTTGTGTCATTCTTAATACAAATTTCCCATTCTTAATGTCATTCGTTTCCATGGTTTCATTGTTGCAATTTTAAATTTTGACATTCCAACGTGAAAAATTAAATAACCCAAGCAAGGTTCCTTTTCGTGACAACCTAAAAGAACGAAATTCCCATTTAGTTCCGCCTAACCGTTTGGAACAGACTGTAGTTAGAGATTAGCTACTGCTAAATAAATGCACTATTATTATATTATTATTATTATTATTATTATAAATGCGTGATAAATCTTTAACAAGTTTGAATTGCATCAGCATTGCATTGCATCTGTTTACCCCCACTAAATCGGAACTCCAAGTTCTAAAACATAGGTAGGTACTTCAGGGGTCGGGGGAAGGTAATTATGGAGTAGTTAAAAGTGGGAAGTATTTTTACTTGGAACAACTACTGAACTGTTGGGAGTAACTCGGAGCTACTATTTTTGATAGCCTGGAAAGCACCTTATGACAGAAATAAACAGATTAAAAGTGTCTTTTGAAAAAAATTGTTTCAAAGTTTATAAAAAATGGAACATATGTTGTTTGTTGAAGGCGGAATTGATTTAAATTTAGTGCTGAATTTAACAGAACAACTAATGCATCCAAATATACCTGTATTAAAACGGAATGAAGTAGCAAGAAGGGAAAATTATTTTGAAGTGATTGTGGTAGAATGTAATATCTGAATATCTGTTTAAACAATTATTAAATAGATTTGAATGTAAGCCTTTACAGTAAGATTAACTTGTTCTTTAAATGAGTTGCTTCAGTAACTAAGCAAATTGATTTAAAGCGTGTTCTACATTATACAATTCTCGTCAAATTTTCATATTTATTTCTTTGACTAGAACTTGTACTAGAAATAAATCAGTGAAATTGTGCAGTGTAGAACACTTTATGTAGTCAAGGTCAACTTTATTCAAAACTAGATTTGGACAAACTTTTCTTTAAAATATTTTCAAGTTCAACAACAGTACCAACATTAAAATTACGCTTGTAAATATTTTGTATTACCACGTGTTTAATAGTGTTTTGTTGATCATAGGTTTGAATAGGCGAATATATAAATTATGTTTTGTACGTACAGTCTGTTTCAAACGCTTAGGCGGAACTAGATTTTGCAATTTAGTTACTTTCATCGCTTAAATCGTGCTTTTCGGCCGTTTTGTTTAAGCTTTGTAAATCATACTTATAATAAACATTTTTTGGTTAAGGTTAATATCATTTTCTTTATATTTTGATTTTTGTGTAATTCTTAATACAAATTTCCCATTTATTTATTTTTTTGTCATTAAAATATATATAAAAAATAATTTAATTTTGACATAGGTCATGCGTTTCCATGGTTTCATTGTTGTAATTTTAAATTTTGACATTCCAACCTGAAAAATGAAATAACCCAAGAAAGGTCCCTTGTCGTGACAACCTAAAAGAACGAAATTCCCATTTAGTTCCGCCTAAGCGTTTGAAACAGACTGTAAATCAGTAATTTTACAAATCTAATAGCTAGGTTATAAACACTTGACAAGATAAGAATTTTATATTTATGTTGGTACTTTAAATGAACTGAAACACGTGTAAGAATTTCATTCTCTACAAAAAAATTGAAAAATAAATTGTATTAAAACTTTGACAACTTCTAGTTCAAAGAAAAAAGTTTAGAAAATTGACGAATAAAGTATAATGTAGAACACGCTTAACACCCTTTTCCTTCTCGCCACAGATATACAACTGTCAATATATCCACCGCTGAGCAACAAACCGTAAATGAAATACGCTTAATAAAATAACGACCGGTGAGTGTGGTAACTCACCGGTAGATCAACGTATACCTATAGGAAAAAATTACTAACCGGTACCTCATGATGAATCTGCTGAATGCAGCCAATAGGTTTGTTTATACTGATTTCCAACGGTTTATTATCGTCAGACGCAAATGCAAGATGAGTTTGTAGAAGTACGTTAAAAATACTCTGCACTTGCGTTTGACGATACTAAATCGTTGCAAATGACTGCTTACTATTTCGACTGTGCACACGTACACAAATTACCAGTAACATCAAAGAAGTCGACCCAGAGTTAACATACTGTATTATACTATGTAAAAGATGTCCTGCTATTCACAAATAAAAATATTGAATACAGTTGTAATTTTAACAGTGCACCACAACGCCATTTGGTTTTAGATAAGCAGTGAATGTATAAATGAATTAAAATATAACATTAATATTTACAAGATTACGAGAAAACTTAAAAAATATATTTTCTCTAATGTGCTAGAAATAACATATGCTTGATTCTGTATAAAAAATCCCTGATTGGTTGTATTAAATAACTATGATCAGTTACACATGATACTTTAAAGAATCTTTGTAATATACTCAAATAAACTACAGAAAACCCCAAATATACCTCAACGAGCTAACCGTGACGTACGAAACTTAGAGGTGCGAAAAATTCCAGAAAAATAGTAGTGGAGACGTTTCCCATTTCGTATCTCAATCGTTTTCTTTCTCTGCGCAGACCTTATCCCCATCCGCCGCCACAAGTCGCTGGTTGTGGTGTAAGATTAAACACTCCCGACCGGTTTTCAACCGGCAAGAAAATACCTTTTTTTAACCATATTAATACAATGTTCCATTACTCAACAAACGTAACCGCGGTTGAAGTTTTCCGTTCCGAAAGTGTATAACATTAACCTTTTCAGGAAACTTGTTAGGTTTCGGAACGCGGTTACTTAAAATTTTGGATACTTTTTTGTAACCAAACTAACCGTGGAAATATCGCGGTTAGTGTGGTTATTTCCTCCACTACAAACTTCAAATCTAATGTAAACTACAAAAGGCGGGAATTTCAGAACAATTACTATAAGGCGAGAGTTAAGGTGAGGGAATTAATCGTTTCTTTGTAGTGCAAATAGTAAATTATAATATTATTTTACTAGAGTTTATAATTAAAACAGTAAGAATGAGTGTAAGTAACTGATTTTTATTAATATTGATCGTTGTCGTGAAAAATAATATCGGTAAAAATCATAAATGTTCTTATATAATGTGCCATTGTAAACAAGTATTAACAAAACAAATATTTTTATTAATAAGTTTGTAAGAGAATATCTATAACCTATAACGTCCATAAAATGACAGTTCAGTTGTCTGTTTTATCAACTGTGAGGTGTGACTACGGTTCCGTAACAAAAACGCGTTTTCAGGTAACCACAACTTACCACGACTTTACCGTAACCGCGACCGAGGTATTTAGGTGTGCAGTTACGGAACATTGTATTAATAGAATACATTACCTACAAATTAGTCCCTAGAATTTACAACTCTAAACAAAAATCGCTAAACGAAATCTTATTATAGTGAAATAAAGTTGATGGCAGTGTTAACTGAGATCATGTATTTCAATAAAATACTTTAAAGTATCTTGTGAAACTGGACCTTATTCTTGATATTAACTTTAAAAATAATTAATATATTTTATCAAAATTCGGGTAAAATGTATAAATTAGTTTTAAAACTCTAAGGCACAAGTATCAAATTAGGATTTATGTATAAATAAAAATGAATTAAAAATATATTCAAATTTTTACTAGCCCTTTCAAGTGTTTGGTTAGATAACTAAAGATTATTAAATAAAAGTCATATAAACAAAACAAAATTTCTACAAAACAAGATATATGTTTTAGGCCCGGTCTTTCCACCTCAAGTAACTATCTGACAGATAAGGTTATGTGATACTTTCTGTGCTGAATAAAAGTCATCCCATCTTTCAATATACATTTAACTAACCGATAATGAGACTGTCGTATTAAATTCACTGATTGGTATTAGGTGTGTTCGATTTGCACATTTGCAGTTACTGTTTACTGCCGCGTTAAAGCGTAACAGCCGTAACAAATAATCCGCAAGAGAAACAGCTGTAACTTTTTTGCAGTAGCGTCATAAACTGGCAGTAAATTACGACAAATCTAACAGATTTGCAGTTACTGCGACCAAACGAACAGATTTTTTTAACGCGGCAGTAAACAGTAACTGCAAATGTGCAAATCGAACACACCTATTGACATTTATTCAGCAGATGATGTTCTAGAAAACCTTATCTGTCAGATAGTTACCTAGAAGTTTACCTGACAGTGGAAAGACCGGGCTTTCGTTGATTTCGGTTTAAAGCGACAATATAATGTTTATAATCAGATAATCAGAGACGGGCATTTCGCAGTTCGCGGAACCGGCTCAATGGATATCGTTCATTTTAGTAAACCAGCTCAATAAAAGGCATCCAGAGAATCAGCTAAGGAGCTGATTCGTTCTAAGGAGAACATCAGTCTGTTCCCCCACCTATTCTTCAACACTATTGTTAGTTTCCAATATGCACGTGGTACATCTCCTACTGCCCGCATTTGCTTTTTATGAATTCAAGACGTAATTTATGACTTGTTGACAAACTCCACCTTCTCTATCTACCTCACTGTCTTGCTTTAACGAAGTAAAGAAGATAAATAATTAAGATTCTACAGAAGTGAATTATCTAACTTTTTAGTTACAGTTATTTTTCAACTGCCGAGTTAATAATGAAATTAGCAATAGTACTATTGTTAAGAAATTTTTGTCGAACTGAATAATAAGGCTAAGTGTGAATTTTCTGGAAAAATTATAAGTGGAAAAGGTAGTTCCTCAGGAAACTTAAGTAGATATATGAGCTATTATGTGCATAAACATCACAGGACGAACCCTCATGAAGCTTGACACGAATACCGATCCGGCTTACTTCGGTCATAGCTCAAAATATCGAAAGGGAAAAAAATGTCACGAACATATTTTTATATTTGTTTTTACTTAAAAGGGTTAGTAAAAAAAGAACTAGATTTTTAACGATAATGTATTATATTACGAGACTGATTTGTCTTTCTTGCATTCCTAGCATTCGGAGGCAAGGCTCCTAGTCATCTATTATTACGTCTAGTATCAACATCATCGAACAAAATTTGTCTCTTAATTCTAGCTCTGTTATTTTCATCCCTACCCTCTGCTTTTGGGTCAGGACTTCTTAAAGCAACTTTCTGATTATTCTCAATATTTAAACTCTTATCCTGAAGAACAGATTTCATTCTTTCATCTGATTTAAAGCTTTCTGGTGGTACATAACCAGTAGGTTGTTTATTTTTGGGGTTATCTATTTGTTCTTTCGCTGTTTCAATAATTTCTTCATAACTTTTTCCTCGTGACACTGCGAAGACATGTTGTCTAGCTATTCGAAGCATTCGGTCAGAAGTTGAACCTAATTGTCGAGGACCGTTTGATAGAAGATCAGGCATAAGGTGTTTGATTACTTTACAAAGTATTGGGGCATAGGTTCGGAATTTTGGATGGTACATACCAATTTGTTGGCTTCTTAATGCTTCGGATACAGCCCAGAGAAGTTTCTGTAAATAATTTATGTCGATTTTAGTTAGAATTAATTGTAATAACTATTATTTTACACAGCTAGTTATTAAGAACTGTTTCAAAATTGCATTTATGTCGATTTTAGTTAAAATTAATTGTGATAAATATTAATTTAGACAGATCGTTATTGGGAACTGTTTAAAAAATGGTTTTTTCATAATAAGGCATACGAAGAAAGTTAAATGATTGACATAAGGAAAAATAATTAACCATCAATTAAAGGAATTATTTTAAAAAAATATTTTTTTTTAATGGATTCTCCAATATTGTTTAGTCTATCACATTGAAAATGTATTTTTTTTTTAAAGAAATCATGAAAGCATTATAGGTTTAAACCTAACATAAAAGAAATTTGATTAAACAAATAAATTAGAAAAAAAAACTAGTAAAATCGCAATGTGTCCTAGCTACTTATTTTATTAAAAAGAAATAAATGCTAGTCAAGTCTTAATAACTTACTATAAACTAGCAAGAGTATGAAACATTGCGATTATGCTTGTTTTACTTGGGATTCTCTTATTTAATCAATAAGTCTTAACAACTTTTTTAATATTGGGTTTACACTCATAATACCCTAATGGTGTAATAAAGAGAAAAAAAATATATATATCTACGACCATCAAATAATAAACGCATTATGTGTCCAATTGTAAATACATAAAGCTGCTCATATTGTATGCCGTGTATAATGGGACACACATGCGTGTTCAGCCGTGAATAATTGACGTTTTATACACAGCAATTTTTTTAGTATGTTAGTTAAAATTTTTGGTGCTCAGCAACGATGGCTATTTGCGCCTCCCACAGCCCATCTTTATAACTAGAATATTATTTATAGGTTAGAATAAAAAATACAATAAACAAATATATTTTAAACATTGTAGAAAGTCGATAAATAAATCAGCCCATGGTTCGTAATTACGTCGTAATTAATTACTAACCAGTAGCTTCTTAATTACGTCAGTTCTGAAGTTTTACAATAGACCATATTAGTGTGACGTCACATACATGTGCTGTCATCTGACAACGGTTTCCTTAGGAATTTTTGGGCAGATTTAAAATAAATGTGTGTTTACTTTTGTTACCTTAATTTTATGAATATTTTTAGTTTTAGAGCAAAAAATATACATATCTTTGATAGTATATACTAATATATACAGTTCAAATACCTTATATTATAGAATAATGTTTTTATAAACATATAAATAAAGATTAGAAAATATATTTATAGGTTACGTTTCAAAATAATATGAAAATCGAAATATCTTTAATATTTATTTAATTAAAACTAAGTAATCATTAATATTTTGTTTCAGAATGCATAATGGTGTATTGTTTTGCTCCAAATTGGAACCATTATAGCCACGTTCTTAATTGCTAGTTTTTTCGTTTTTTGACACATGAAAATGAAAAACAATAATGAATAAATAAGAACAACATATTGTTCCTTCAAACTATTTAGAAATAGCAAACAGACTTATTGCTATGTTACTTGCCATAAGAACGATTATTAACGTAAAATTTTCAAAATTAACTTACAAAATAATGTTGTTCTGCAAAAATAATGACATATTAAATGTACAAAATAAGAATTTTAATAAATGAATATTGTCTTGAAGTTTTGATGTTACGCATTTTCTTCCTTTGAAAACTTAATTTATACTTCCAAAATACAATAAAAAAAAAAAAAAATGCTTAATTCATATAAAAGGAAACAAACCGCGAGGCGGCAGCACGGAAGTCCATTTTGTGATGTAGTTACTAATATGGTCTACTTGCGCTCAGAATGTTTATGTTTTTAATTTACTATTTTTCTGATGATGAAACTATATCTTTATAGATAAAATTATTTTCAAAATGAATATATTAATACAATTAAGTTGTAAGCAAAGAGTCGAACCGAACCGAAAACCAAAATTAACCGGAATTTTTAACAGAACCGGAACCATAACCGGATCGTAAAATTGTTCATTTTAAATACCGAAACCGGACCGAAATGTTAATAACGGTTAATTTCGGTACAATTTTTTTTTTCATTAAATTAATTAATAATCCATTTCTTACTACTAAAACTTATATTGACTGATAAAAGAATGAATCTATCAGAAGCAAATTTGAAGAAAATAATGTCTGGATTAAACATGGATTTTTAATTTTATTTTCATTTAAAATTTCAAATATTATTTTTACGACTGTGAACTGTGATTAATTTATATTTATTTATTTATTTATTATTATTATTATTTGTATGAAAAAGGTTTGTGTTCTTCCGATTTCTTCTTTATAATATTGCGATTCTTCAAACTGTTATTTATTATTTTTGTAAGAGAAAAGTTCATATTATTTATTGTTATTTATTAAGGTTTTCTTCTCTATAATTGTGATTATATGAACTGTGTGTGATTATCGTCGGATTAAAATATTTCCGCGCCCCGGGCAACCTGTTTATATTGCGCCCCCAGATTTGCATAATTATGTAAAATAAAGATTATTATTATTTATTATTATTAATTAAGTTTAAGTTACTAGACAGCTGAACCCAAATTTTTAGGGGCGCTGAAAATTAAGTTGTTTATTGCTGTCAAAAATGTTAGTTAAGCAAGGCAACTGACTGTCTTGACAACCCCTTAATACGGCCCTGTGCCTTATTAATTATTTTTGTAATTTCCTTCTAATTTGTTAGAATTTTATTTTATTTACGTGCAATATGTTTTTGTATTTTCATGTTCCTAAATTGTATTTTATTTTCGTTTTTGACAATAATTTTTTTAATTAAGTTCTATTTCTTTTGTATTTTCAATTTTATAATTGAAAAACAAGAATACGAAGGGAATTTGGTAAATAAAATTAAACCAAAATTTATACCGGTGATATTTGATGTTAGACTTGATTTTAACTTGTTATTCGAACCAGAACTGAACCGAAATTTTTAGACGAACCGAAACCAAAACTGAAACGAAAAACATTTACTTGGAATGTAACCGTAATCCGGAACGAAATAAATTTGGGTTCGACTCTCTGGTTGTAAGAACTAAAAAGTATTACATTCCCATTTGGGAAAAAATATGAAATAGAGGGTTAACGTTTACAATTCTCCACTTCTATTATTGCGTACACAGTGTTTTTGCCCGCTAGCTTGAATATTACCAATAATCACATACCTTTTTATGTAAATCACTAAGCTGCTCTGCTCTTGAATTCGTATTCGTTCCGATAGCCATCTCCGAATGTCTTCTAGTTAACGATACACCATTAGCCTGAGCTTGTAATGCGCTACTATGATGAGCATCAAACGATAAGCTTCTTGGAAACTTATTCGGGTGATATTCTTCATCCTGTCTCTTCCTCTTTTTATCACAGATATTTGCCTTCATAGGCGAGTTTCTCAGTTTGGCAGGCGAATTTTTACGAGGCGATAGGAACAGATTACGTCTTGGTTTAGCTGCACTTGATGTTGTTGAACGATTATGATCTGGTGATTGGAATAAGGCACGTTTTGTTGAAACTATGCGGGAAGGACCAGGTTGAGGGTCGTCAGTTGTGAATAATTTTCGTGATGCTTTTTTAGTGGAACTGTTTGGAGTTTTGACTGCTTTACGGGGGGATTTACGAGGGGATTTACGGGGACTTTTTTGCCAAGGACTTCGTCGTTTTGGTACTTGTTTTCTGGAATACAAACAACAAATTTTGTTTTACTGTTGAAACTTAATACATCGCTAAAATATTAAAAAATTGATGGGAAATGTGCTTTAATATACATTTTTTCAAGAACGAAGTGTGAATAATATAGGGGCTGTGACGGCATCGGCGGTTTTTGGCAGATGGTTTGTAGATCGTTAAATTATATTATTTAGATTCCAGGTGGAAAGGCTTTATAAATTTCAGTGAAATTAAATAAAACCGTAAATAAATCATTGCTTGTTTTTTCACTGCATAGGTATCTAAGATAACATAATATACTATACTTAATTTTTTTTAAAGAACGGAGTGTGGGCAAGATAGGATCTATTTCGATTTTGTTTTTAATTGGGTAAGAACATGGAAAAGTTTACATTGTAGAAAAATATATTTCTGCCTCAACTTATTCTATTTGTCTGTTATTTTAATTCAAATTTGTAAACATAGGCGTACAAACTAATTTTACAGTGAATATATTACTACCTATTATTTCTATTAAGTAAAACGGAGGTATATGTTTAAATAATGTTAGAATATAAAAGCCAGTGAATAAATAGATTTGAAATCAATTTAGAATATATATATTAAGAGAAATATTTTAAAATGAAGTCGTCTGAAAATGAATTAATGTGCGTACGCCTCTGGTATCAAACACAACAGTTGTTTTGCTGTCAACTGTCATATTCTTTGCTGTCAACGAGCGCCATATTAATAATTTGTGTTGTGTGAAATGTCACAAATAAAAGTTCTGACGTCATCTCAACTTTTGATACTACAGAATATAGTGGAGGAAAAAAATAAGAGACAGCGATACCTTCAATCTTTTATTACTTTGTGATACTCTTCACTGCCAACTTAAAAAATTTTAGGTTCAGGTGACAGACAACAGTTTGGTTATAGAACCAATTCTAGTAACCTAGTTTATAAATATTGTTTAATTGTGCTAAGTTTGTATTTAATTATAAGTTCTAAATAAACTTCTTATCAACTTAATAAACTTCTAAAAGTTAAGTTAACAAAAACTAAAAAGTTGGTAGTTGGTACGACTGAGAAGTATACAACTGTCATCCAAAATTTTGACCTGAGATAATATTGAAAATAGTGTAGTTTGTAGTGTAGTTTGTAGTGTAGCATCAAAGTTGGAAGGAAGAATTGTGTTTCACATTATACTTTTTACGTCAGTACTACGCAAAAAATCTGTAGTGCTACGCAAAAAAGTATAATGTAGAACGGATTTTATGTAGGGACCTCAATTTGTGGAGATCCATCGAAATCTCGAAATGTCAAAATCGGTATGATCACAATACCTCCCTTATATATGGCGGTCGGTAAAAAGAGTACAGTAATACCCCGCCACTCGACGTTAATTCGTTCTGAAAAAGCGTCAAGTAGCGATTACGTCGAGTGGCGAGTCGAATTTCTCCATAAGAAATAAAAGGAATCATATATACATATACATATAAGGAAATACATATACGTATGTATTGAGAAGTGACATTACCGTTGGTGGCGCTGTAATACAAGGCAATATGGCTAGATTGTCTAGTATTCAGCTGTGAATATGCTAACAGGGAACAGGTTAATTTAAGCACAGTACATTTTTATTTTATGAAAATGTATCTATCGACATTCTAACAAAAAATCAACACTAGAAAATATGTAATAATTTTAAACAGTACTACAGTCGCGTATTACAATATTTGACCACCAGACTGCGTATCCGAGCGTGTCAGTTCTCAATATGTTTTCCTTTTAGCTATGCTTGCATTTCTATCCTTTGGACCCATAATTATAAATATAAATCACTTATTTTAACAAAAAACAAAAAGTTCATAGCTGCACTAAATCTGAGTTGTTGTCGTCAAGATATCTAGGCGCGAACTGCTGGCCATGCGTTCATTTTGCTTTGTTTACCAAAATATGTATCACGTGATCGGAACTCGATCACGCGTCAGATAACGATGCTCCGTCGACTCTCACTCTCTACATTTACGTCGAGTGGCGAAAACGTCGAGCTAAGAGGCAGTCTAGTAACGTGGTATTACTGTATAAGAATTTATTCAGAATTTTTACAAACATTTCTGAAATATAGGGTGACAGACAAAAGTTTTTCAGACACATTTTAGCAAAAAACACAACAAAATAAAAAATAAAAGACAGACACATGAGTGACGATATAAGAATTTTTTGGTCATACCTTTAAAACGCTAAGAGCCAATTAAAAAAAACAAGAAGGAAAATAAAAAATTCTCTTACCTAGCATCTATGACTAATGGTTTTGAAGAACTAGTCCCGGCGCCTATCACAGATAAGTTGGGTGCTGCCTGTCCTTGAAGATTAAGGCTTGAAAATGTTATCCTTCTCTTCGCTAGATGGCTGAGTCTTCGCCCAGGAGATTTGATACCCCATCGAAGTCTCGCATTGCGTTTTTTCGTCGCACTATTTGGAAGATTTGTAGACCAGACTGTGCAAGATGAAGCAGTTTCTACTCCTACAAATCTGGCCGCGTATTTCTGACAGTAAAATTCGAAGTCTTCTGATACCTTAGTAAGGTTGTAGCTAAAAAGAAAAGTTATAATTGTGAAAAAATAAATAAATAAATATTTGGCGCACAACAACAAAGGCTATTTGCGCCTAACGCAGCCCATCTAAATGACTACACTACATATTAAAATCAATAAATTAAACAATAAATAAATAAGATCAATAAAAATACGCATACTCAATAAAAGAAATCTTGCACCGACAAACACAAATAAATAAGATAAAAAGTCGATCACCCTGTTCGAAAAATTGAACAGGGTGATGGTAAGAGGTTGTAAAAGAGCCAATTACCATCGAATATCACAGTCTCTAAATAGACATATCATACAAGGGTTGCCTTTTATATTTCAGGATTTGAGATCAAAAACAATTATTTATCAACAAAGTGGATTTATTGTTTCTCAAAATATTCTCCATGAAGATCAATACATTTTGCATGCGTTTGAACCAATTTTCGAAGCACTTTTTCCACTCCAATTCAGGCATTTTCCACTCCAATTGTCAAATTATGTGGGATACAACACGAACAAATCTTTTTGACGGCCCTATTTTCATGCAATAGTGAATGCATGCTGGTCCCATTAATGCCAAAGGATACCTCATAGGTGGATCATAAGTTTCTATGAATCCAAAAACTAATAATGGGCAAAAATCCAAGCCCATGCATGCGCGTTTACTCATTGCATTTCATGGAAAATGATTTTTTATGTCCAAGAAAAGACTGAAAAAAGACACTACCCCATCCAAAGTTTGCCTAAATCATTTGTTGATATATTAAAAGCAGGGCTTTGAACCAGAACTGAACCGAATTCCGAAAAAAACCGTTATTTTTGTCGGAACGAAAACCGGAGCTGAAACAAAAAAAAATATCGGTTTATTTCGGTTCAGATAATTTATGGGAGTGAATCTAAAATACCTACATTTTATTTAACATTAATTTTTAAACTGATGAGTAAAAAAAAATATTGCGCTTCTATTATTTCTGGGGGGTCGCTCAGAACCCCCCCTGGAAGCGGCCTTAGTATGATTATTACAAAATAAGGAATAAAATGTTCTTCTAAATTATAGTAGAAAATAAATTTCTACAAATAAAAGCATTTAAAAATTTATCACTTGGAACTGAACCGAAAACCGGAACCGAACCGATATTTATATTTTTAATTGAATCGGAACAAAAACCGAAACGAAAAAAATAACGGTTCGAAGCCCTGATTAAAAGGCCCTTCCACTTTTTCAGGCAGAGAATTTTATTTTTTTCTAATATATTTTCACCATATTTTTGTTGATATTATATTGACAGACAGTCAAAAAGAATTAAAAATACAATGAAAAACTTAAAATTTTCTATAAATTTCTTTAGAATAGTATATTATTATGTATCTTGTAAATCGTAGATTACTGTTAAATAAAAACAAAGCACAAAAAAGCTTGGAAAATACAACTTGTGTTCATTTTCACCATGTAAACAAATACACAAATAAATGACAGTTTAATGTAACTCTCGAGTGTGCCAGCTTATGCCGCATATAGCGCTGTGATCTTCAAAAGTTTTGCCTATACCAAATTTCAAAATTCTAAATCCAGCCGTTTGGCCATTATATCTACCGCACAGATGAACTTTAGGCAGACAGACAGATATGTGAGTGACGGTGTAAAGATTTCTTGAATTTACTTACAAAGCTCTAAAAAGTGTACTTAACATTTATAAAAAAGTTATACATACTGTAGACCGTGATATCTATAGTTGACAATTTCTGGCCAATCTTGAAGTTTTATATCTTCTTTTTTATTCATTATAAGTAAACTTTTAACATTCTTGTCATTCTTTACAACATTATTTTCTGTACTTCCCGTCCCAAATATATCAGTCAAAAACAAATTTTTATTATTATGTATTTTCAGCAACATATCTGCTACTGTAGTCTGTAATATCGTCACAGAAGGAGGTGGAGGTACACCAGTTATTGATTCTTGTACCCTACGCAAGAGCTTGCGATCATTACGCAACATTTGCTCATTTTGCACTGGTTTTTGAGTTTGTGATAAAATGTCTTGACTTATATTTATCGTAGGTACAGGTTGAATTTCCTCTTCTTCTTCATCAGAAAATAAATCTGGACTTAAATCTGGGTTTTGTGTGTTAGTTATAGGTTTATTTGGAGTTGACGGTACTTTGTCAGGTTTATTTTCGACTGTACTATTTGTGCTATCAACTAAATTTGAACTACTTGGTTGGATAAAATTAATTGTATTACTAACATTCGAGCGTAAATCTGTAGTCAATTCATGTTTCTCAAAAGAAAATATATCATTTTGTAGGTTTGAACTGATTTCAAAACTGATTGGAACACTTGATGAACAGGATTGCTGCGTACTTTTAATTTCACTAATATTTGTGTTGTCGTAAGTAAACTGACTGCTTTGAGTTACCGTTGTGCTTATATCACTGCACGAAATTTGATTTTGCGATACTGATTCTTCATTTTCAAAAAAATTTGCATTTGAGTTTATATTATTTTTTTCTGTACTCAATTTTAGTTTGTCGAAAGTAAAAACTTCACTATTTGGATTAGAACAGCTGTTTTCGATAACAGTTGTACTACTTGAACTCAGCGGTAATTTATCTGGTGAATATTTCAAGTTTTCTGTAAAAATATTTGTCGAAAGTTCAGTTTGTACTCTAAAAATATTTACATCACTTGTTTTTTGTTCATTTAAACTTATCACATCTGAACCTTGGGGGTGAATGAACTGATTTAAGTCTATCGATATGTCTTCGGATAAAATAGGTGGTCCCTCCAATTTAGGATTGTCAAAAACAGCATTTTCACAAAAATATATATTGCTCTGTACTGGTATTTCATTAGATAGATTTAGTTTTGAAGGATACATATCTTCCGAACACATTCCTGACGAGTTTGTACTTAAACTCTGGGACTCATGGTTGTAATTTGTAAGATATCCACTATCACTATACACCACAGATGAATTATTTTGTTCACAATCTGAACTACTAGTGTTCATTTTATAATCTAAATCAAATGTTTGGTATTCATTTGCACTACTTGATAAGTAGTCTTTATCAGTTTTCATGTTTATACACACATAAAAATAATAATTCTTCTCTTATTACATAATTAGTGACCTAGTTTTTGTAAATTTGTTATAAAATTTCACAAAATGCTCACTTTTCTTTAACTTGATTGCACTTTTTAACCTGAACAACAGAACTTTCCCACTATTTTAACCGAAAATGCATTTGAAAAACAGCTTGCTGCAAATCTCTCAGCTGATGAGACCAACCAGTGACAACGCATAAGTTACCTTTCATTCATAGAGAATCTAAAACTTTCTAATGACTCATTGCAATCGATTTCCTCGTTCAATACCACTTTGTGGTAACATTAACTAAGAATTTATGAAAATAGTTGTTTTATTTCATTAATAAACATCAATTTATAGATATTTCAGGTATAAAATAAATTATTTTAATAAATGACGATACTCTTACCATCTATTGAGAGCTTTTTGGTTTAATATTGACAGCTGTTCGAAAAAGCTTTATGTATTAATTTTATCAATTAAACTACTATGAATAATCTGAAATAATTCGAACAGCGTAAAATTTATTGCAAAAAAAAAATAGTGCACGATTGCATTCCAAAATTTTCCATCAACACCACTTCTTCTTCATTAAACTGTCACTTTCAACCACACGTGTGTTAATATAACCTTAACTTTGACACGTTTTGTAAATAAAAATGTAATAATGCATACAAATCAGAAAAGAATATTTCTTAAAAACCTTCCACCTGATGTCCAGGAAAGTGAAGTGAGGGAACAGTTTTCTAGTTATGGTCATGTAGTTTCGATAGAAATTAAACATCGAAAACAAGAAACAAATCAAGTACCACCAGCATTTGCTTTCGTTAACGTTGAAATAGACGACCGAACATTAAATAAATGTAATATAATTATTATTTATATTTAAATAGTATTGTTAATATATTTTTATTTCAGGTTTTCAAGAATTTGATGGCTATGATTGGAACGGTTATAGAGTTAATTTGGAGTTAGCGAAAGAAAGTTTTTTGGAAAGATTAAAAAGGGAAAGAGAAGAAGCTAATAAGAACCAAAGTGTAACTCCAAAAGTAGAACCTCCTAAACCACAACAAAATGATACTACAGTTGATAAATCAGTGTTTAAAAAATTATACAATAGCTCAACCGATTCAAGTAGTTCGGATTCAGATGAGGAAGTTGAACCTGAACCCACACCTAAAGAACTACCACAAAAAATTATTCAACCAGAACCTGAAGAAAAATTGGATTATGTGATTAAGAATAATAAGTTTAATTTTATTAATGGTAAATCTCTTAAAATTGAATCCGTAGGCGAAAAACCTATACATGTTATCAAACCTAAGGAGAAAGTGCAGGTGAAAAAAGATGGAAAGGCACTGGAGGCGGAGGAAAAAAGGAAGAAATCTTTGTTGGCGATGAAGAATTCATATCAACAACAGAAGTTGGCTATTAAATCTGCTTTGTCACGTGTAGTAAGTATCATTGGCTTTTTTAAGTAATTTAAAAATAAACTCTATTACTTAAATAGCAATTTAGGCAACAAGTAACAAAATTGCAATGTTTTGGGCACTAGGTATGAAACGGTTGTAGAAAAATTAATATACATGGAATCCATCGATCAGTGACAAATAAAATTTATATAAAATGTTAAAAAAAGTGGTCAAAAATTTCAAGAGTGAATAGAACTCACCAAAATGAGTGAATAATTAAATATTTATTTTAGGATACTAAGAAGAACAATAAAATAATATTTGATGAAGAACCAATTAGTAGTACAAAAGCACAAAAACGAAGAAATGAAGATTATAATGGAGATAATTCAATGAGCACAAACAAAAAGAAGAGAGCATTATTTGAGGATAACAGTGACAATGAAGATGAAAACATTGATTTTGGAATAAAGAAACAATTTGAAGGCGAAAAAGGACAAAAAGTAAGTAGCATTTACTAAAACAATAAGTTAATGATTATGAAATAAAACTAATTTTAATATTAATTCTATATTTTAGCTTTTGAAATTGCAATCACGATTCCAACATGACAGACGTTTTGCTTTGGATTCGAGATTTGAATTTGATGATGAAGAACCAGAACAAAATGACCCACCAGAAGATGACGAGAAACAAAAACAACTAGAAATTTTAGAACAGGTGCTTGGAAAAAAGATAGTTAATAAGAAGCCTAATGAAACTAATAATGCAGAATTGTAAGTATTATTTATGCGGACACCATTATTTTGGTCATTTGATAATACTTAGACATGTTTTCGCAAACGGAATTTCTAAAATTTACTATTATAACTTTTCGATCACATGTGTAGATGGCATATTGTAGGTATAATTCTCTTATGTGCTTTTTTTAAGGCAAAACTGTTTTTAAAACTGCCCCAATCTCAATACTGAAAAAAGTGGAATCACCTTATTTATTTATTTACCTTGGGAACACAAACGGGACGAACCAAGTGAAGTCTTCACTAAATTTTTACAAATATTTACAACAAAATCAATACAATTCAAAATGTAACAAATTTAATAACTTTTTTATCATGATTTATAATTTATGCTAACTGATTATTTAATAAAAGTTTACACATTACTCTAATTTTATAAAGGGAATTATTAAATATATTATTATATGTCGAAGTCGAATTATTAAAGTCTGACAATGGGAGAATTGATAAAATAATTAGTTCTTGCGTAAAGGATGGTTTCCAATTGACGTAGACGTAGAACGTAGAAATAAAACGTAGATTTTGTTTAAAACTCTTTAAGTTAACCTCTTTATAAAAGAAGTTCCTTAAAAAGCGTCGAATAGTATGTATTCGTCAAGTAATATGGACAACGATTTAGAAATGCTAGCAATTTTTATTGTTACTGTTATGCTAATTATTCGCAAACAACGTCGTAAACACAGAACATCTAAACCACGATGGTAGTTTAGCCCAATTTTGCAATCAGGTATGCCACATTGGTATCAGCCGCCCGTGTGCAAACATACATAAGACCGGCTTTTCTAGAATCGAACCGAATGTCGCTCGTGCGTAACCTTTCATAAGATCGCCCTCTACTTGTAGGGTTCAATAGAATCGACCCCAAATACCGCTATTTATTGCGTCGACCGTGTGCAGCGCACACGTTGTAGCTCTGTACGCCGAAACGTTTCCACAATTAGTTTATTATATATTAAACGATATATATATTCATTATTAAACAAAAATCTAACCATGGTAATTATTTATTTCCCTTATTTCAATATCATGAACCCAACAAATCGGACGTAAAAACGTAGACGTGAAATATAAAAATATGAATATTCTACATGAACGTTTCTACGTCTACGTCCATCTACGTTTGAATGGAAACCGTAATATGCATTTTCCTATTACTTGTATTTACACGTAGTAATTCTACGTTTACGTCAATTGGAAACCAGCCTTAATTCTAGTGCAACAACTCGTTGCGGCGTTTGCACATGATAATTAATTAGTAACACAAGTTAGTTGCAGTCAATAATATTGTTTACAATTTTATAGAAAAATATCATGTCAGAAAGAACTCTTTTCGTTCTTACAACGGTATTGTTAGACAGAGCATCCGATTTTGAGACAATGTAACGTACTGCCTTTTTTTTATTTTTGCAAGGCATAAACATATTTATTATAAGAAGGATTCCACATGACTGACCCAAAATTTAATAAACTAAAGACATAAGCCTGATATAAAGATTACACAGATAATGAGACATGAATTTTTTTGTTGTCCTTATAATAAAGCATTCTCCAAGCTTCACCACAAAAATAACGAAAGTGAGATTAAAATGTTAATTTTGAATCTAAAAATATGCCGAGATCCTTAATAACATTGGTTCTTTGTAAATTTTGACTGCCTAAACTATATTGAAATTGATAGAAATTTTTATTTCTAGAAAAAGTTATAACTTGACATTTATTAAAATTTAAGAAGAGTTTATTTTTTAAACAGTAGGAATAAAAGTTATTTAGATCTAATTGCAGTAGATAATAATCCCGCGAATTGCTAATTTTCGAATAGATTTTTATATCGTCTGCAAAAAGTAATATGTTAGTATTAGGGATGGGAATTTATTTGTGAATATCGATATATGCGCGAATCGATATATCGTAAGTGTGATATCGATATTCGATATATATCGAAGTAAAAGTATCGATATTTTCGATATATTGAAATAACTAACATGTAAGATATATAAATTAGTTTTTTTTGGCTTGGCGGGAAAAGAAGTCACCACTTGACAGACAATCACTTTACAGTTGGTATTCACCCAGCTACCAACCAACTTTCTAATATTTTCCTAGTTAATTGCTCTCTTAATTAAATATATATATGCTGTTCACTTTTGTAAGGACAAACCAGATTTTTTTGGTTACTTTTATAGTGTATTACGGATTTTAAATGTCAATTAAAAATATTCCTTACGCTGTAAAACTGACTTTAGATTTATTGGTTATGATCATTACTAACAAAGTGACATTTTTTATAATTTTTTAATACCAACATTACATAAAATATCAAAGGTGCAAAATATTGAAATCAAAATTTCGTCTTACAGGCTATTCCAAACGATTAGATGAAAATTTTAATATTTTAGGCACGAAAAGGGACCTTGCTTGGGTTATTTCATGTTTCAGGTTTGGTTTGTGAAAATTTAAAATTCCAACAGTGAAACCCTTGCCGACCGGCGTAGCGTAGTGGTAACACATGTGCTCTGCGTTGCGAAGGTCTCGGGTTCGAATCCCGTTCAGGCATGAAAATTTTCTCAAATAAAAATTGTCCTGGCTAATTGCCACAGCAGCAAAGGCCATTAAAATTAAAAAAAAAAAAAAACAGTGAATCCATGCAAACGAATGACATATGTCAAATATTTTAATACATTTTTTCATATTTTGAAGACAAAAAAATAAATAAATGGGAAATTTTTATTTAGAATGACAAAAAATTAAAATGCAATGAAAATGACATTTTATAATGGTAATCAATTTAAAATAGAATTTGCAATGTGAGTATGATTTACAAAGCTTAAACAAAATGACCAAAAGTCTGAATTAATAGATAAAAATTACTAGATTTCAAAATCTAGTTCCGCCTTAACGTTTGGAATAGCCTATAGTTTGTTTTTACAAAATTGAACAGCATATATTTAAATGTAAAAAATATACAAGAATACCGATATTTTGTGCGAATATCGATATATTGCGCGATATATCGCATTTCAAATATCGATATATTTTTCTAAAGTATCGATATTATCAAAATATCGATATATCGTTCCCATCCCTAGTTAGTATACTTTACAGCAGCGAGAACATCATTAATAAAAATAGAAAAAAGTAAAGGACCTAGATGCGAGCCCTGCGGTACCCCGGAAGTAACATTAGCAAAACGCGATATGAAATTATTCATTTTTATAGCCTGGGAATAGTGATATATTCAGTATTAGTATCAAAGAGGGCTGGTTTTACTATTAGATTGCACAATGCCTACACTTCTTGTATTTTATTAATCAAAACTCGTAGGTGTTACTAATGAATATTAAAACACATTAAAAAATGTATTTGAATTTTTTTTTTTTTTTTAGACTAAAGCCACGTAAATCTATGTTGCGTTACGATCCATCTAAGCCTGAACATTCAAATTTTGAAACAAAAGAATCTAATGAACCTAAAGAGAATAAGAAAAAACGTAAAGCAAGAGAAGAAAATGAAGAAAAAGAAGAGGAGCCAAAAATTGAAGTTTCCAAAGAAACTTTTTATAAAGTAGCTGGAAATATTAAGCAATCTCTCCAAGAAAAACAACCATTTAGTTTATTAAGCATGTTTGGAAGAGCAGAAGATGTAGAAGAAAAAGGTACTTGCTTATTATTGTTTATCAATATTTATCTACAGTAGGCGCTCGGTTATATGAAAGATCCATTAAATACAATATACAGGATGTCCCAAATAACTCGTTAAGCATGGGGAGCTCGAGAACGGTAATAGATACGAGGTCGGTTAAATTAGGCCAAAGTTGCTGCATCGAGGGACCAATTTCACGATCTTTGTTTTCCTAAAAAAATACATAGGTTACTACAGCGATTCCCAAACTGTGCGCCGCGAAAATATTACAATATTCCTCCAACTGCGTTAATCAGACCAGTTTTTACTTGGTGCACCGCAGAAAAATTCTGATACACTAAGGGCGCCGGGAACCGAAAAAGTTTGGGCACCACTGCTTTATAGGCATCTAAAAATATCCATAGTTTATTTAGTATAGAAAAAAATTGGGGCTTTAATCGTTTAAAGCGTTTTGAGATAACGACATTTTTTTAAAATTCTTTTACATTATTTGTGAATTTGAAAATAGCAGAAGTCAAAAACAGTTTGAGAATCTGCGGTTGAAATTTTTGGATTTTTCGTAATTTATTTAGTCTGTAAATAATTTGGGGCTTTAATCGTTTGATGCGTTTTGCGATATTGACAAATATTTTTAATAGCATAATTTACATTATTTGTGAAAATTGTGAATTAAAAAAAATTACAACTCAAATAACGGTTAGAGAAAATGACCTGAGGTTAGAATTTTTGGATTCCTCGTAGTTTATTTAGAGTAGTAATAATTTGAGGCTTAATTCGTTTAGCGTATTTTAAAATTATGACAAATTTTAATATGGCGTAATTTATAGAAATTTTCATTTTCACATGGACGTATCTCAAAAACGAAATGCGATAAAGACCTGTGGTTGAAATTTTTAAAATCTAGAGGTCCTAATTGACTTGTAACCATATTTTGAAAAAAACAAAATTTTAAAAAAATCATTTTTTGAAAACTTTTTATAAATCCTAACTATAAAATGGTTAGGGATAGAAATTTGTGGTTTGAATTTTTAAAATTCTACTAGATTGTTAAGTCTAAAAAAATTTGGCTTTAATAAACCGGTTACTAAGTTTTGTATGGGCAGTAATCCAAAACCCTTGAAAATGGCAAAAAATCGTAAGGGATAGGCCCTTACGATTTTGTCTGAAAATTGGTATAAATACGTATTTTTGATCATAGATTAACAAAATTTGGTCCGTTTTGAAGTTTGGGCAAAAAATTTGGAATTATTGGCGAAAAACTGACCCAAATCAGCTCTAACTCTAACACTAGGAAAGCATGAATTTTTTTAATATTTTTTTCATAATCCTCACCCCTAAATTAGCTTAAAACAATATTTTAGCTATAGTTGGAGTCAAAATATTTTTGACCAAAATTTCAATATTATAGTAGAAAAAAAAAAAAAAAAATTTTTGTTGGTAAATTGGTATATTTATATATTTTTAAAAAACAATCCACAATAAGGCTCAGAGCCAATGAAATGTTAGCCTGCCCCCATTTTTTAACTATCTTTATAAAGTAATACTTACTTCTTATCTATATCAGCAGTTTCCAAACTGTGCGCCGCGGAAATATTCCAATATTCCTCCAATTGCGTTAGTTAGACCAATGTTTTGACTTTGAGCGCCGCAGAAAAATTCTGATTCATAATGAATGAAACTAGATTTCTGATTACTAGATATGAACGAAAATGTAAATTTTCTGGTTTAATTTTTGTTCATAACTTCCAAAATTAAAATATTAAGTGATTTTGATGTGCATTTTCTTGAGGCACTTTTTCATGGTGAATTTACAGAGGTTCTCAAAATTTTTCTATCGCGTACCATTTTCAAGTTTTAAGGATCAATTTTAATTGTACAATGTTTTGACTCAAATAATTTAATCGTACTTTAATGTATTTTAGATAAAGGACCAGAAGGAGAAATCAAAGAAATAAATAAGACAAATAAATTTGGTGCTAACCATAATCCATTTAGATATGATTCATCTGATTCTGAAGATGAAGAACGACAACTTGGTAAATCAGAAAACAAAGAAAAGACTATTAAAAAATCTGAAGCAGCACCAGTGAATGTTTTTAGAAGAGAAAAATTTTTCTTTAAAGAAAATGATGAACGTTTACAAGGTATATTGGACTTTGTTATACTTACTTTTAGGATTAATTTATTTTTTATTGCAGAAGCTTTTGACTTTTTGAAGAAACTGGGCAGTGAAGTCACAGTACAACCATTTGATGAAAAGCGCAGACAGTTGAAGAAGATTGTAAGAGATAAAATCAAAAACAATATGCGAAATCATCGACCATTCCGCAAGAAGCTAGGAAGGCATAAAATGATAAAGGTGAAAAAAGCAAAGAAAAAATAATTGTAATTTTTTGTAATTATAAACAAAACATGAAGTTTTTGTAACTATAAACATTTACATTAAAATAAACAAAATTTAAATTAATTTTTTTTGTTCATTGCATCCTACAAGGTCACGAGGAAAATAAAAAGACAATTTACAATTTTAAAAATAAAATTCTAATCTTAATTATAGTATTACATTGGAGATTACCAAAATTACTGAATATATATTCATTAACTTTATTTATTATTACACAATACATTACTATCTAGGTTACTCAAAGAGGAAAAAATTGTTTTTCTTTGAAAATGTGTATCTACCATGCTTGGCGATGGTGAAGTCAAGAACATAAAGCAATCAATGAGGGCTAACAACTGAAACTGTGATTTATAAGTCGTGGAATAATAAAAGAATAATGCCTGCTAGATTGGGTCACTTCTAAAAGCATATCTTGTTATAACTATAGTAGCATGAACCTGAATTTATGTAGACAATAATATTTAGGTTGCAATATCAAATATTCTAATTTTCACATTAAAATTAGGAAATGGCAAAATATATATATATCGTTTAATATATTTCTGAGGCAGGCTGACTCAGAATGACTTTTATATACCTAGTCCTTGGCGGGAACTTCAATCACTCGGGGTTTATCAATTATTCTGGCGGTTCTGTTACCCTTTTCTACGATACCTATGATCCAAGCCTGGTATCCCTCCTGTTTCTCGATGTCTTTGCAGTACGCAGCAGCTTGTTCTCTGGGCAGGCAGATCAACAGTCCACCAGATGTTTCAGCCGAGTGACCTTGAAGTAGCTGGAACATGTTTCCACATGCTTTGGCGACAGCAGCCATCTTCGCGATAACAGGCAGGTTGTGAATCACAAATGATACTTCGTTTTTCTGGTGAGCAGCAAGATTCTGTGCATGGCCGAGCAAACCAAAGCCCGTTACATCTGTGGCACCATGAGCATTGTATTTGTGCATTAATCTAGATGCAATTCTGTTAAGGCGAGCCATGGAATCCATCGCTCGATGATATGCTTTTCGTACATCTTCTTCTGATACTACAAGCTTGATACGGTTCCAGCGCTCAGGTTGATCCAGCCACTGGTGAGCATTAACAGCTACTTGTGTTCCCAAGGGTTTTGTCAAAACGAGGACATCACCCATAACAGCATTATCTGGGACGATGTATTCATTAGGCTGGCAGACGGTGGAGGCTACCCCACCAATGGTGCACCATGGGTTGACAACAGTCTGGCCACCAGTAACACTAGTGCCGGCCTCCAAAGCAGAGTCCTTGAAACCTCTCATTATGAGTGGGATAACAACATCTCTCTCCTTCTCTGTCATCTTGGTGCTGACTCCCAACAACATCAACATATTGTCGCATTCGGTAACTCCCATAGCGTACAAATCACTGAGGACATTAGCGCAAGCAATCTTACCCATCATGTAGGGATCATCAACCAGCGGGTAGAAGAAATCTGTTGTTTGGACCAAACATAAACCTCCATGGCGTAGCGGTGTTACCGAGCAATCCAGTCCAATGCCGATTCTAGGAATGGCCATGTGCATAAAGTGAGCATGTTCATGATCTTGGGCACTATTGTAATCTTGCTGAAGGCCTTCTACGAGCTTGTTGAGAACCTCTTGTGGTACCTTGCAGCCGCGTCCTTTCAAATCGGCGAACCGCGTCAATCGGAAACTAGCATCAAGATCGTGAGCAAGCGGATCAAACGGCCGGCGAAGAGCAAGGGCATTCGGATTTGCACCGAGCTCCAATTGTGCCACTCCGAGGGCGTCTTGTGGAACCGAAGTTACTTGATATTCACTCATTGGGGCTTTGTATAATTACAAAGTTTGTAACGAAAAGACACTCGTACTACCGTGTTAAAAACACTAGCTCAACAAGAGCGTTTCTCAAACTGTGGATGACGCTCACAAAATGGCGTTGGCTCTCCTGTTTCTACCTCTACGCGCAAACTCCCCTACATCCTAAATTCTGATTGGTTCTCGCTACTAAAATTACTACGCCATTTTCTTCGGGAGTAGTCAACATTTTTATATGTGGATAATATATACAAACTAATAACTTCAATTGTCGTATTAATGCAATTTTATTCATACTCATATTTACATATGTTACATATTTTTCATAAATCGCTTATAAAGTACCCAATTATAAATGCAGATGAATCAAATTAAATTCTTGTTTTGAAAATGGCAGTTTAGTTACTGCTGCCATCATTATTTCCCGGTATATCGCATAACTAAAGAACAATAAACCATGTTTTACTATTTTCTTTGTTGTCTTTTTTTGCACTTAAGTAACTAAATATTAATGACCCGTACCATAAATGATGTTTCATCAAATGTTATTAATTGCTGTTAAAAAGCATCTAATAACAAATTTCCGGCTTATTTGAACCAACCGGCACAACAACAAGCCCTTGTCAAACAGTGTTCCTTGCTTGACATTTAGGGGAATTTGATAATCCCATGTTCTAGTGTTTAGAAGTTTGTGTTGTACTACGCGATTTTTAAATTTCGGCTAAAAATTCGTATATTATATGAGTGAAGAAAATAATTAGTAACATGTCTAGTATTAATCAAAGTATTGCTCATATGATGGAAGTTATAAACCCGAGACGAAAAACAGATTTTAAAAGTCCATCTTTTAAAAGGAGGTTATCTGACAGTTCATTTGAATCGCCGGATAAGAGAAATAAATCAGAAAATGCTCTTGATGTAAGCTGGGTTGGGTCTCCACAAGAATCTAGAAGAATGAGGAATGATCTAATTGCTGCTCGAAACACAATTACAAATTTAGAGCATAGAATACAGCATATGCATGGTATTCGTAAGGAAATGGAAACGATGTTTGACAACGAAGTTAAATCTTTACAATTTCAACATGACCAAGACAGTAAAAAAATTGAGGACCTTGAACAACAATTACAGAGTCTACGTAAGAGAGAACGAGATGCCAAGAGGGAAGTAGAAGAAATGGAGCATATAATTCGACAGAATAAAATGGACTACGAATGTCAGATTACCGATCTTGAATTTTCAGTGAATGAGCTTCAGTTGCAAATTGAAGCTTATGAAAACGTTGAAAATGAACAAGTATCAATCGTTCAAACTGATAACAATGAATTGACGGAAGCTTTAGATAAAGCTGAAAAAGAAGCAGAAATGTATAAAGAATTAGTAGCTGATTTAAAATCTCGACTCTCAAGACTGACTAACGTTAACTCGGATCTAGAGATCAAAGAACAGATGTTGCAAACAGCAACCATGAAAGTCAAAGAATTGGAATATACAATCGAGAGCTACGGAGAGTGGCAAATACAAAGTAAAGTAAGCACAATGTTGTTCTTGTAGTATTTTAATTTCTTTTGTATATTTAGATAGGTATCTAGCAATGTAATACAGGTACATAATCTCTTATCTGAAACCTTTGGGACCAGACATTTTTCAGAACCAAGATTTTTTTGATTTTGGAATGATAGTAAATTTTTATACTGAATATAGGGTTTAACATGATAGAGAGATCACAATTTTTCTTTGATATGATCAGCAATTCAAAGAAATATTTCAAATAAAATATGTAGCATTTTTAAGAGTTGCCATGGTTCCGTAGTAAGACGGTAGTCTACGAGCTTACAGGTCTACAGGCCTACAGGTTTGAATCCCTCTACATCCTTCAGATTTTTTTCTCCCAATATTGTGCAGGCAACTCTAGGGCTGACTCAGTTTCAAGTATTTGATTATTAAAATGAGTACCTTTTTCTACAGGGACAATAGGTCGAAACTTCACACTGACCGCGTGACTATCATATCTATGGCAGGCCATTTAGAAATGGAGAACTTACTTTCTCTGCCCCTATACGCCTATCTAGATGTTGGGAACCTCTTATTAATGTAGTATTTTTAATAGGCTATATACATCTTGATCAATATAAAAATAAAAATTGCAATTTTAAGGAATACATATATCAAATTCTTTTCTTAGTTGGTCTAGCGATTTGTCTGGTTAGTTCCGTTATCGGCCTGCTAAGTGTTCCTCAAAGGCTCGTATCTCCCGTTCACCGATGCGGGCAAGTGACAAGTTGCGGTATTTTGCGCTAGTATACGCCTTGTTCGTCCGGACAGGTGCTCACAGTTTTTACTGCCGACGTGCACAATAATGCTTTTAAAGAAACAGACTGTGCTCCTAGCTGCGCGAGATTGGGCAACAGATCTGTGCTGCCCTTAAGGTATGTCCACATTTGTTCAACTTTCGGTCGTCAAGAGGCAGGCGTCAGTTGAAAGGCTAGACGCATTCATTATTGAATGAGCGACATGCAAGGAAGCACGTGACGCATGCCTCTCAACCAGAAATGAGTATCTTTGCACTTTCGCCATCAATTCGTGTTTGTTGTCGCTATCATATATTTTGTGTGTGTTGTTTTTTACCGACCGCCAACAGAACAGTAATCGAAAAGATTACACAAATAAAGTAAAAAGAAATGATGCACTGAATGAAATTAGTGAAAAAACTGATGAAGTTTTTCGACATTCGAGTGAAATTTTTAAACAAAATGTCTCCATCATGTTCAAGCTCTCCTAGAATCCCAAAATTTCGAACTTTAAACTTTTTTTAATAATATTGTATTTTCTAGTTAAATCAGAAGAAGATAATGAATTATCCAGAATTAGAAAAAGAATGCCAAAAATTACGAGAGGAAGCCAAAAATCTAAAAGACGTAGTCCAAAATAAATTGATTTTAGAAGAACAGGTTCATGATCTTAATACCCGACTTGAGCATTATCGCAATCAAGATAAGAAGTTTTCTGCGTTACAGGTAATTTTCTTATAAGATATACTTTCATTTCTTTTCTTAGCGTTATTGTTATAGGTTTGCCGTCCTTAGGTGCCATCGATTCTTATCTTCCTAGATTCGCTCAGATAGTTTTTTTCACATATTAATTTGTTTATGTGTGTTTTATACTTCATGGCTGTGTATAAAACATGACTAATTGATAAAGAATGCTTTATAATATTTATAATTATTAAATTTCCTCGGAAGTAGTTGGATGATAGTTGACTTACCTAATAGTCTGAGAGGCAGTGTTGCATTTTTGATAGTCATTTCATCCCGCTTAATTTTTTTTGTAATTGATAGTTTCGATATGGCTAGTAATCGAAACAAGCGTCAGCCGTAAGAATCTTGTAAAAAAAATAAATTCCAAAAGTCATTTCAAGCCACTTGAAAATTTGCGCAGTTATTGTTTAAGTGATAATAATAATAATAATAAAAGTCAGCTGCGTGTATAGTGGGGATTATACGTCAGTCGCTTGTATAAACCAGTCATAAAAAAAAACAAATGATGTAAAGTCATTTAAAATTCAATGAATCTTATACATCGAACTTATTATTTAATTAGAATAATAAAAACAACAATCAGCTGTTTGCACAATGGGGGTAAGACCGTCAGCTGAGGGATTATTATTGCTGAGCGGGCATTTAGCCTAAGCATTTTATAATGTAATCAATGATGTAACTGACGATCTTTACCCCGTTATGTCGATAGCTGACGATCATTTTTATTTAATATAATATGTAAACTGTTCATTATAAAAATATCATGTGATATTAGGCGAATTGCAATTTTTATAATTAAAAGTTTACGTACTATATTAAATAAAAAGATGGTCAGCTGCAGACATAATGGGGTAAAGATCGTCAGTCACATCCATTCATTTAGTAATACAATGCGTACAATATAAAAAAATCGATTAAAAGCAATGAAATTATAGCTAAATTGATTTCAAGCCACTTGAGATTTTTATAATCAATAGTTTACATATTATATTAAATTAAGATGATCGTCAGCTGGCGACATAACGGGGTAAAGATCGTCAGTTATAAAAAAGGGCACGTATAAACACAGATATAGGTTGTCACGTGACACTTTGACGGCGTTAAAAATTATTGCATTGTGTGCAGGCGAAAATTCAACGCCGTTCTCAACGGCGCTAACGCAACGCCGTCGCGAATGACGGCGCGCTGTGCATTCTGTTCCAGGCTTTAGATCCTCAACTTACTACCCGAAAGGAATAATTTCCAATGGGAATCAGTCGGGATGAAATTACCAGGTCACTTGCAACGCTGCCTCCCGGACTATAACATGTAGAGATTTAAATTCTAAATTAATTTTATCTCTTGCACTTTATCTCTAAAAAAATTAGGGAAGCAGGAAATAGCATATTTATTATTTTACATGTTAAACCGCTATAGCCGACAGGTCATTTCACCACCCTGTATATTGAAGTAATCCATGCTGATTTCTCTGAAGATTTGTTTTGAATTTTATGTACTTTCATGTAATACTATATTCTATGTATTTTATATTCTAGATATCAAATGCTCAATTAGAACAATCAGTGACTGAATGGAACAGTGTTGCTAGAAACTATGTTGAGGCTCCTTGTCTTGACAGTAGTCTTCCAAGACATTTAAAACAGGTTATAGATCGACTTCAGCAGCAAGAAATTTCTCTCACATCAGAAAAAATACAATTGGAGTCACAACTTAAAACTGCTCAACAGGTATTGTTAACAATTAATTTTTATTTTAAAATATCATATATGTACATAAAGTCCTTTTAACATAATTATGAGATGACGTCACAGTTGAAAAACTTGGTGTGTTAGAGTACGTTCAGGATAACTTCATGCCAGGTTTATATTACCGACTGGGTTGCGCAGAAACCAAATTTCGTCCATGACGTTACCAATAGTTGGTTTGATACATTTCAGTGGCGTCACTTACTTTGATCTGTTCTTGACTATGCGTATATTTCGATTTTGATTGTTTAATTCCGTTTTGCCGACCGACGTAGCGTAGTGGTAACACATGTGCTCTGCGTTGCGAAGGTCTCGGGTTCCAATCCCGTTCAGGCATGGAAATTTTCTCAAATAAAAATTGTCCTGGCTAATTGCCAAAGCAGCAAAGGCCATTAAAAAAAATCCGTTTTTGTTTTCTTTTTTAAATATTGTTGTTTATTTTCTTTGTTAAATTTTGTTGTTTATTTTCTTTGTTAAATTTTATTGTTTGTTTTTTTTTTTTTTGTTATATTTGTGTGTTATTAATATTGTTATTTGTGAAAATGACGCCAAACAAAAAGATTGGGCTTCCAAGGTATGTCAATTCGGAGCCAAGCGAGAGAAATCATAAACAATGTCGCTAAATTTATGAAAAATGAAGCAGAAAATGGAGTCTGTATACCGTTGGAGAGCTATAGGTTAAAATTAAAAACTGTTACATACGGGCTTTATATATAATTTGCATTTACAGGGTGAAATTGATACATTTATACACAAAAATATATTATTATTTATTTCTCGTACGTTTTCAGGTATGCCGTGTACTAAAACGAGAACAAAAATTAATTTGAAATACATGATTTGGTCTGTTTGTTATCCACAACAATTGATAAGGCAGAAACCCTTATGTACGTCTATGTAATCAGCTGTTTTCTCGCGCAGAATTGATGACGTATTTTATGATGCTCTGGCATGAAGTTATCCTGAACGTACTCTACCTTGGTGTGCATGCGTTTCTAAACCAGAAACCGTTGTTTTACAGCCACTGATAATGCTTGAATTATTTAGTGAAGTTGTTACGTGCTGCCTTCTGTAAAGAAATTGTAGTCACCTATGCTTTACTCCAGCCGAATATGGTGTAATACCCTTTTCACACTAGATCTTTAAGATCGGATGTTTAAGTGAATGTATCTTTAAACGCTAATGTGAAACCGTACGGCCTCGTTTAAACACAAGCGATGTTTAAGACAGAGGTCTGCGTCTTAAACTTCGCCCGCATTGCCAATAATTTCTATTATAAAAAAATACTCCTTGAATTTGTGCTGTCAACATTTTATATTATCATAAACAAGAATACTTTATTATATCGACGTTATAAGAAGTTTATACTTATTGTTATAATAAAATTATTTATTTTAATAATGTGTTTAATAAAATACAGAGCTACAATAATTGAGATAAAATGTATCGACTTACATGTTAATACAGGTGTAATATATTCTTTATTGTAGTGCCTTTATTGTAGAATGAAATGAAATATCCTTAATTGTTTATAATAATTCAAAATGTGCGTCTGCGCAGACAGTTCAAAACTGGTAATTTAATGACGGTAACTTAAGGACAAAATTACTGTAGCTGATGACAGCACCAGAGATTTAAACATCAAGTGTGAAAGCATACCGATCTTAAACATCGGTGAACTTTAAGTTCACTCGTCTTAAAGATCTAGTGTGAAAAGGGTATTAGGCCAATTCAATACTTAGTTTTATGCCTCATTTTCATGGTAGTGTCAAAGGTGTGACAGGGGTGAGAGGCGTGGTGTTATATTTACAAGTTCGAATTTCATGGTGGGGTTGGAGGCGTGATAAGGGCGCGTTTTTGGTTTTGACATTTGTATATAACCCAAATTTAACCTAAAAGTTTATACAAGTGTTTGGAGTAAACGGTTATTCAATTTCATTAAATATGTCGTCAAATCGAAGGAGACGTCTAGCTCTTTTTTATGCATATTTAGACCTAATGCGATATGAAGAAAAGCAATGGTGGGTACGCCCCATATATAAAAACAGACGGCAACAGGCTGATTATTTTAACTTGTTGCAAGAAATGAGGCTAACAGACACAGAGAGTTATTTAAATTACATGAGAATGACACCAACCAATTCACCATTCCGAAAAAATATATCTGTTTCTATGGTTTCGACGGTGCGGCCGGCGCTAGAGTTGAAATTTCTGAACTTGCGACACCGCGCTTGTAACACCGCGCCTACGATACCATGGTACGGGTTTTTTCAAAATAAAGCGATCCTATTGGTTGAATTTTTTGTTCCACACTTCCAACACCCGCATGAAAATGAGGCATTAGTCACCGCCCAAAATTAAATTGATAATTATTGAAGGGTTCGGGTGTAAAACCTGGTAACTTACATATTTTTTAAAACTGAATTACTGCATGTAAAATATGGTAAATGTCATCATAAACTAGATTTCACTTCAAATTTACAAAAAATATCAATAGATAGCTTGGATGTATCATGTAATATGTGGTATCTGCATGTTCTCATTTTTGCAATATTTTTACAAAGTTTTAATGTCGTCTCTTGCAAAAATATTAAATTGTCAGATACCAGATTTTACTCCCGAACCCCTCAATATATGTATGGACATCATTCTGATGCAAAATCAGTGTTAAGTAGTGTAATCTAATGTAGATTCATTTCCAATGGTTTATTACCATCAACCAGATGCACAGTCGTTTGAATACACTTTACAAACACACACAATTTTTTAGCATTATTTCAATAATTTTGTAATATTTCATTTCTAATAGGATCTAAAAGTATCTAAGGCTGAAGTAGAAAAACTTCAAAAACTAAATATAGACCTCAAGAATCATCAGCAACAACATCAAGTGTTAATTCATCGATTACAAAAGAAGCTACAGCTTGTAGCGAGAGAAAGAGATAGTTATCGTACACAGTTAGACTCATATGAAAAGGATCTCACCTTATATGTTGCTCCCGGCAATCATGGAGATAACTCTCAGTTGTCAGCACATAAAGAAAGGATTGATAATCTAGAAAAAATTGTGGAAGGTTATAGAGATATGATTTCAAATTTGGAAGCACAACTGAAGGAGGCTCAACCACATCTTTATGCAGGTAAAATATAAATTTTGTTTTACTATGTCAGTCGGTCAGTCAGCGCACTTCATAATAACTTCAATGACTAACTTAGTGGCGAAAAATAACTAAATCGATTTTTAGACTAATATTGCTCTTCACTCTTTTATTTTACTAAAACATACCTATTGAAGTCATATTTAGTTTGTGTTCGATAAAGATTTTGAAGATTTATTTATTTTTTTTTTTTTTTATTCAATACAGGGATATTTGTATGGGTATCGTAAAATTTTATTTTCTTTACCTTTTCCGACATTTTATAACACGTTCTGATTTGTTTTGACACTTGTGTTCACATATCTATCTTATAGTAACTGCTAAAAACCTTTTTTATTTAATTTGTTGTTTATGTATAAGCTGTTCACTTTTGTAAGAACACACTAAATCTGGTTATTTTGGTTACTTTTATGGTGTGTTACTGACTTTAAATGTCAATTAAAAATAATCCTTATGCTGTAAAACCGACTTTAAGTTGAGAAGGTTATGATCACTATAATTAAGATACAGTCTGTTCCAAACGGTTAAGCAGAACTAAATTTTACAATCTAGTTACTTTCATCGTTTAAATCGTGCTTTTCGACCGTTTTGTTTAAGCTTTGTAAATCATACTTACAATACACATTTTTTGTTAAGGTTAATATCATTTTAAATTGTCATTTTCTTTATATTTTGATTTTTTGTGTCATTCTTAATACAAATTTCCCATTTATTGATTTTTTTGTCATTAAAATGCATTAAAAAAATAATTTAATTTTGACATAGGTCATTCGTTTCCATGGTTTCATTGTTGTAATTTTAAATTTTGACATTGCAACGTGAAAAATGAAATAACCCAAGCAAGGTCCCTTGTCGTGACAACCTAAAAGAACGAAATTCCCATTTAGTTCCGCCTAAGCGTTTGAAACAGACTGTATCATTTTTCATTATGACATATGTCAAACGGATCGACATTTTAAAAAAGTGACATTTTTTAATACCAACATGACATCCAGCTTCAAAGGTGCAAACTATTGAAAACAAAATTCCCTCTTAGTTTGTTCTTACAAAAATGAACCGCTTATACAGTCTGTTCCAAACGGTTAGGCGGTACTAGATTTTGCAATCTAGTTACTTTCATCGTTTAAATCGTGCTTTTCGACCGTTTTGTTTAAGCTTTGTAAATCATACTTACAATAAACATTTTTTGGTAAAAGTTAATATCATTTTAAATTGTCATTTTCTTTATATTTTGATTCTTGTGTCATTCTTAATACAAATTTCCCATTTATTAATTTTTCTGTCATTAAAATATATAAAAAATAATAATTTAATTTTGACATATGTCATTCGTTTCCATGGTTTCATTGTTGGAATTTTAAATTGTGACATCCCAACGTGAAAAATGAAATAACCCAAGCAAGATCCCTTTTCGTGACAACCTAAAAGAACGAAATTCCCATTTAGTTCTGCCTAACCGTTTGGAACAGACTGTAGCAGTTTTATTTTTAGTTATATATTTTATTATAGAAATCTTAAGTCCATTCTACATTATACTTTTTTCAATACTATCCAACTCAGACGTAATTTCAGCTTTTGATACTACAGAATATAGTGACGGAAAAAATAAGAGACAGCAATACCTTCCATCTTTTATTACTTTGTGATACTCTTCACTGCCAACTTAAAAAATTCTAGGTTCAGGTAACAGACAACAGTTTGGTTATAGAACCAATTCTAGTAACCAATTTATAAATATTGTTTAATTGTGCTAAGTTTATATTTAATTATATGTTCTAATTAAAATTCTTATCAACTTAATAAACTTCTAAAAGATAAGTTGTAAACAAAAACCAAATAGTTGTTAGTTGGTACGACTGAGAAGTATACAACTGTCATCCAAAAAATTGACTGGAGATAGTTTTGAAAATAGTGTAGTTTGTAGTGTAGCATCGAAAGTTGGAAGGAAGAATTGTGTTTCACATTATAATTTTTACGACAGTACTACGCAAAAAATCTGTAGTGTTTCGCAAAAAAGTATAATGTAAAACGGACTTTATAGATTTCTATTTTCTAATGTATGTAGTGCATAGGTTTTTAGGTTGAATTCAACTTATGTCTATTTTCTTTTCTTTGATCATATTTTTGGATCACATAAGCCCTTTTTATGACTATTTTGCCTATTAGAATAGTTTATTTGTTTCTATTCTATTCTTATTCTTATATTTTCATTTCATTTCGATACAAGTGACAGCGTACGAATATTACATTCGTTAAATGGATGCCAGATAAACATAATATATATATATATATATAAATAAGATATACATAATATATAATAAGACTAATGTTAGTCTTATAGATACGCAGCTATGTTCTTGTTACAAAGATGTTCCTTCCAATCAAATTTTAGCCCTAATTAAAGTGGAATTCGTGTAATTTGACGATCATTTTTGATCATTAATAAAAAATTACTGCTAAGAAATATGTAAATATATATATATATATATATATATATATATATATATATATATTGATACAACCGACGTGGTCAGACCAATGATATCCAACAGGCGACCTAAGACCTACCGTTATTTAAAGGATTTCGCGTGTATATATGCCAGATATAGAATCTACCAGTTATAACTCTCAGGGCACACTGAGAGGGGTAAGAAAATCTCAAAAAAAAAATTCGCTATGTTTAATAAACATTATTAGACCCAGTATATGGAACCGCTTTTTCAGTATCACCTGTATAAAATAGTGTTGTTCAATCGACATTGTCAGGCCTTGCGACGTTGCCAATTTTATCATAGTGTATAATATGATTTGTAAAGTTGAAAACATTCAAACCGACTCATTCAGTCCTATTGTTCAGGAGTATGTTTACACTCAAGAGTGCATTTTAAATAAATAATAATAATATTATATGTGAAAAAACATTTGTTGATAATTCATATACGTATTTGCAATGTAACATGTGGATCAAAATGTCCTTTCTTCGGGCGGCTATGTTTTATATAAGAAAATCTCCTTTTTTTTCGACAAATGACACGTGCATTATGAATACTCAATTAACAAAAGAAGATCTGCGATTTATAATACATAAGCCATCTGAGACTGAAAGACTTTTTGACCATAAGTTAGTAATTACATTTAATATATGCCGATTATTATTTTATACATAAAATATATTCGGGGGATCCTCCTGTGCTGTTTTTTTCACGCGTTTTTGAAAATGATTACACTTCAAATTAAATAATTTTGTTACTCAATAAAATGAAGAAATATTAGTCAATACTGTCGCATACCTGACCCGAAAAGCACAGCCACTAGGTTGTACTGCGCATTAAAATATATTTTTACAAATTGTATCTTGATTTTAATTATATTGGCGTATTATTTACGTATTTTGTTATTAAGGACATTTATTACTGTATAAATTCAGTAAACTATTACTGTCGTGATAATAAAAGGTAATATTTACAATTATATTTCTCATATGAAAAATAAAGAGAAGTCATCATCATCATTGACGCGACAGCGCGAGATGAGTCTATATCTCTTGATTTCAAGTTTTGTGAACACATTTTCAATCTGTGTACATGTAGGAGTAATATAGACAGGATTACGTCTATTTTTTAGCGCACACAGAAATACCCCTACAGCTTATAGCCGGTTGCTAAACAGAGCCCGTAATTTGTCTAAATATTTTTTACACAAATTATTTTAACAATTTAATTATTATCTACTTGCGAGCGGTCAACGGCAAGCACAAACGATTTATTGCTGGTAGCCACAGGCTTGCGTGTGATAAGTAAAATTAAGCAAGATCCTTAGAATCACCGATAAACGAAATTCTATACACCAAAAAGAAGTATGCGTGTCAGGTGGATCATAAACGAGAAAAAAATAATATTTGTAAAAGGTTGTTTAATTAGACCTTTTTGTTATATCTCACTGTTTTTTTTTTTTTTTTTTGAGTGCAGTTTTGGCTTTTGCAATTCTCAAATTTACGGTGAGCCGAAACTACAGTCAGTGAACTAATCTGTGAAACGTAACAACAAGCATCATTTAACAACCTTTTATCTTCTAAGTGAAATTTACAAAGTTGTGGAAAATTTACATATATAAATAAAATTGGAGGTTAAATCTGTTCTTTTTTAGGGTTTTGTAAAACCCTTATACCGTCATTTTGTCTTCTGTCTGTCTGTCTGTCTGTCTGTCCGGTAAAAATTGTAGCCAAACGGCTAAACCTAGAGAGTTGAAATTTGACATGCTTATACAACTCTTTGACCCGCACATAGGAAAAATACTAAAACATCTAAAAAACATATTCCCCTAAAAATATAAGCAAATATAAGCTCTCCGAAAAAAAAAAAATTTTTTTACAATTCTTTGTATGGTATCAAATGAAAGCCCTTGAAACCTGAATTAACGATCAAAATTTTATTTTTGCAAAATAAATTATTTTGACGCGATTTTTGCGAGAATTGTACAAAATTTTGTCCCACACCCTGTAGCCCAGATGGTTTAAACTAAAAATCTGAAAAAATTCTAAGTAATGTACATTGGTGTGAACCGGAATAGTAAAACAGGAATTTTTGATCAGATTATGTTTTCGGAAAATAACGCATTTTTTGTGTTTTTAACTAAAATATGTAAAATATTTAATCCGCTATTTAACACAGTAAAGGAGTGAACGTTCGTAGATCAGTGGTAACGTTCTCGCTTCGTAAGTTGCAAACTACTGTTCAACTCCCGTCAATTTTTATTTTTTATGTTTTTTTTTTCATTTTTATTTTGTTTAAATTATTTTGTCAAAATTCTAGTTATATTTTGGCAAATGTTGCATTTAATTTTTAAAAGCGTAAATTTAATAACCAGTGGGAAGTGTTGATATTATAATTTTTTTGTATATAATTAAATATGTTTGAATGTATACGAAATCAGAGGGGCGGAGTTTATGACTTAAACAACCAATGGAAGCCGTAGGCGCAATTTTCAAAATATTAATGAACCTTGCTATATAAAAAAAAAATACTGCAAATTTTTAGAAACCCAAATAATGGTATTAGGCATTTGAATTAAAATTAATAAAAAAATATTTTAACATAAAATTTGTTTTGGCTTCCCAAATAATCATCATTCACTAAATACCTGCGAAACCCTGAAACGTGTGAAAATTCACACTTCACATAATTTTTTCTTGGTACCCATTTTTCGTTTCTACATGTTCCAAGTGAATGTAAGACAAAATTCACAAAAAAAACTCTCTGTCTGTCTGATATGCTTTTTTTCTATGGGTTTATTTATCTGACATTCAAAAAACAAGAGCTATATATATTTTCTCGTAATTTAATGTCATGACAGAGTGAAACCAGGTTTCGAGCCTATGATATGGCATCTTAAAATTTGAAGTTAAGAGGCGAATGTAGCCACCTCCAAAGTCCATCGTTGCACACGGGGTGCGGTGGCGAGAAGTCGTATTACGTCATTGGGGGAGTGACCAAAGTGGAAGTAGCTTACAGGGAGAGGGAAAAGTGCTAATATTTATAAATCAACCTGTATTTTTAGGAATCATAAAATATAGATTAAATATATTCGAATCAATTTGATTTTTTTTTTTAATTTCAAGATATGAAAGAAAATATCAAAATTTTAATAAGTAAATAAGTAAATAAATTTTAATAAAAAATAAAGTAAATAAATTAAATATTTTAATAAGTTTAAATTTGTATTTTGATTTATTTTTAATTTTCAATTTTACAGTGCTATACTTTTTTCAATTTAAAATAAGCTCTTGTATGTGAAAAGTAATTAATATTTATTACCAATTCTGATTTTACAGATAATTTTGTAGAAATAATAGTTTTTTTTTATCATCAAAAAATTATGTTAATAATCATAGATTCACCCCTTCATGGGTTGATTTAACCTTTTGGTTAAACTCGATTGCAGTATAACAATGTTCTGACCATTTGGTTATAGTTAACTAAGCTTTCAGAAGCCGGCCATAATTATTTAACTTAATTTTTGGGACCATTTTTTTGTGTCAATATGAATTTGTATTCTACCACGGAAAGTCTAAAATAAAACTGGTAAGTTTGACGTCACAAACTGTTTTATTCCAAAGATCTTCTGTTACCCATTTCAACCGAATTCAAAGATATGTGTAGGAAACGAAGGCGGAGCTTAAGACTCTCTCTACTATGATTAGATTAGTTTAAAACCACGCTACCAGATGGATACATCTCTCGATGCTTGTAAACGCCAGTATTTCATATAAATAGTGTTTCGGTGTGGGCCAAAGAATTGGTGCTAAATATTAATTAATTTTCATAAATAAGGGCTCATTTTAAAGATAAATGTACAATCTATAGGATTCTAGCTATGGAATTTGCAATTGTTATTGATTTACGGAGGAACAGTGATGTGAAGTTAGACAAAGTTTAGGACATTGTAAAACTGAAAATTAAAAATAAAACCAAATTTTAACTCTTAAATCCAACGGAGCCAATCTTTATCTTCAAATTAAAAAAAAAAACAAATTGATCCGACAACATTTGGTTCAAATTCTTTGGCCCTTTCAAATACACGTATCCGTTGAGCGTAACCTAGGTACAGTACGCTCTTAAACGTACACATAAATGTTCAATACTCAAAATGAAATTGGAACTTTTGTTTTCTACAATTATTTTTATTTTTTACAATTAAGAAAAGTAATTGTTCAAACGAGTTATTTGTAATTTGAAACGTTTTGTGTTCTTCTTTGGAATTAAGAATAAATTATGGACATTGATGTCCGTATTAGAATAATTTTCTGTGAAATATATGAACAAAGATCAAACTTATTAAAATGTACATTTATTTGGGATTCTAATAAAAATATTAAATAAATTTAACGTCTCATTTGAAGCAGTAACATTCAGCACGCTTTAAAAAATCTATAAACTATAAAAATGTAATTATTTCTAAATTGGAAAAAAAAGGAGAATTTCATGGCGCAAATACCAAAATTTTAATTTGAACAAATTTGATACAAATCGGTTATATGCACTGTTTTCAAATATCTACGAGTCTGCCAAAACTAAATTTGAGTTTAAAGTTTTTCTGTAAGACAAATTGAAAGAAAATATTTAAGTTCTTACAATGAACTAAAATTATCATGACTGGAATGTTTATCTAGCTCATTCTATACAGTGTTGCCAGATTTAAGGCTTGACAACGTCGACTGAATTGTGCTGGTCTGACAAAGTCGGAATCGTACATTTTTTGTATAAAAAGTTATATACAAAAACTACTGGTGCGCGCTCTTCACGACAAATCAGTGAACTAAATTTGTATATAAATATACGATCTACCCTCGTATTCAGACCATTTGTGAAATTTTCTCTGTCATCGCTGCTATATAATCAGGGTGCAAGAGCTCCAAAAAACATGAAAAACGTTTTCAGACCATTCCCCTGGTCTGAAAACGTCAATTTTGGTTTGACACCGTCCATTGAATATATAGAATTGGCTTGCATAAGCGGTAAAACAAATATATATATATATATATATATATATATATATATATATATTCTCATTCCATACAAATTTAATTTATAAACTAAATTTCAGTTGACATTTTCACGCTTACAAATTAAATTTATATGAACGTTTAATACTTTATTCAATTTTACGTCCTTTAGGAAACACACCTACTTATCTTACTGATTTCAATTAGGAAATGAACTTAATATCCACACTAGCACGGCCGGCTTTTGGGTGAGGCGGACTAGAGCCAGGCCTCAAGTGAAAAAATGCCTCAAAAAAGTGTATTTTCAATCACTGGATACTTTTGAAGGGCCTTAATTTGTCTTGCCCAAGGCTTTGCAAAACCACGATCCACTCCCAAACCACTTGTGTGGATAAAAATTTTCATATGTTTTTAGTAAATTGCTCATCAAAATAGCAACAATAGTTATTCAAAAACATAGTTTTAATTAATAATGACCCATTTTCCTTTAGTGTTGTACCTACTATTGTGGTACCTAAATAGCTACTATTTTTACGGCCGTTCAAAAACTACGAAAACGTGAGATTTTATTATTTTTTTTGATATTCCATATAAATTTAATTTGTAAACATCAGAATTTCAATTGTTTTCTGAATTTTTAGTTTATAGTAAAAATTAAATATTTAAAATGACAATTTATAATTAAACTATTATATCAGCTCGGTATCATGGTATAAAAATAAAGTAACGCTCAAAGTATCTGAAATACAGATACATGTTTCAAAAAGTATATAATTTGTATCTAGATATCTAGATATTTGAAAAAGTATCTAGATACTTATAACTTAGGGTGACCATTCGTCCCGCACTTTAACATTTTGGATTTGGGAGGTGAGGACCTTTTTTTTTGCTCTTCACTTGGATTTTGGGAGATTAGGACCTTTTTTTTTTCTATTCACTTGGATTTGGGAGGTGAGAACCTTTTTTTTTCTCTCTTCACTTGGATTTGGGAGGCGAGGACCTTTTTTTTTTTGCTCCGTCCCACATTGCCTTCTTAAGAAAATGGTCACCCTATTGTAACTAGATATATAACAACATTGGTACTAACATATTATTTATTTTTAGATTCTGCAGTCCCCATAAGATCAGAGCAAGTAACACGTCTACAAGACGAGGTAGAAAAACTTCAAGCTGAAAATCAACGACTAACTGAAAGATGTGATGAATTAGAAATAAGACTTGAAGAAGAATTAGTTGGCAAAGATAAAGTTGATGGAAAAGTAATACATTTAAAACTTAACCCTCTATCTGAATGCGTAGCTGATAATGAAACGAACATTGAAAAACTAAGAGATGAAAATGATCGTTTGAAACGTAAAATTAAAAGCTTAGAAGAAGGATTAGAAACTACAAAATTGTCTGAATCAATTTGTTCAAGTCGTGAAGTTCAATCGTTGAGAGAAGAAAAGAAATCTTTAGAAATAAGAATGCAGAGACTTAAAGATTTGTTTAAACAATCTAGTTCAGATTTTAGGGATGTTTGCTATTTATTATTTGGTTATAAAATTGATCGGGTGAATAATACAACTTATAAAATATCTAGTATGTACGCTGAGACACCAGATGATTATTTAGAATTCCATTATCAAGATAGTAATGTAAATATGATCGAAACACCTTTCTCTGCTACGTTAGATGAACTTATTGACTTACATTTGAGGCATCAAGGTTCAATTCCAGCATTTCTTAGTGCCGTTACTATGGATTTGTTTAATCGGACAACTATGGCAGTTAGAACATATGTCGAATAATGTAATATTTTTTTATTAGTTTGTAATCCATTTTTTATATCTATTATATTTTTTTCTTTATATTTGTAACATCGAGAAATCAGTTTTATAAAATTAAGGATGTTTTACATTATACTATTTTTGTCTAAGTTTACACTATAAACTTGAAGTAGATCAGTGATAGCGAACGACCCGCGAGTCACACAGTGACCCGTATGACGATTTCAAATGACCCGAACAAAAGAAAATATTTGTAGTTCTAAAGATACTATAGATAGATTCTAAAATAACTAAAGTTGTGTCTAAGCGAGCATTCACAAAACAGGGTAAGGAAATTATTATTAACTATTACCTGTAATATACCTGATTTATATACATCAAACAGAAGGTCATTAGCTCAAGTAGAGTTGACGAGATTAGCAGGGGATTCTGTACAAATATTTATGCCCTAAATTGGCAGATTTTAATTTACGTATTATATATTTGACCCGGGATTTGAATCTACAAACGTTTGGAATAGCCTGTATATATATTTTAGAGAATAATAGAATTAAATTGGTGTAATGTAAATCAGTCTTTAATAAAATACAACTTAGTAAGTAGAATTCAAGATATGTATTGAATCCTAGTAGTCTTAACTATTATCTGTTTCATTTTGTAATACGTAACTATCAGGGAAAGTTCATTTTTTATGTTGTATATTGACAAAACATTTATAATCGGTAACCAGACAACTGGGGCCGTAAGACAATTCGGGCCGTTCACAATTGGGGCTTTTCACAACTGGGGCCATTAACAACTGGGGCGATGGACAATTTGGGCCGTACACAATTGGGGCTTTTCACAATTGGGTTTACATTTATAATATTATCGGTAACCAGACAACTGGGGCCGTAAGACAATTCGGGCAGTTCAAAACTGGGGCTTTTCACAACTGGGGCAATGGACAATTCGGGCCGTTCACAATTTGGGCTCTTGACAACTGGGGCCATAACTATAAGAGCTAGAGTCTTCTTTTGTTTAAAATAAAAAATAATTATTTTACAAGATGGCATAAATTAAATTGCGTGTTCTTAAAAAAAAAAAAATAATAATGGTTTGATTAAGTACATTTTGGTGGGAATTAGAATAAATAAAAAAATTGTATTTTAAGGGTTGGCTTAACAAAATTTTCGTATTATCATACATAAAAAAAAAACTAGGAAAATGAAATAGTCAAACAAAAAATAACTGATTTTCTCGTAGTTGACTCATATTAATTAAATTTAGTTACAAAATATTTACTTTTAAAATTAAATACATTTTTTATTTTTTTTATTCAAAAGAGCACTTAAATTTACTTAAGCCAACCCTTAAAATACATTTATTATTTATATAGTCAAAAGAGCACTAAATTTTACTTATTCTAACCCTTAAAATACAATTTCTTTTTAATCAAATGAACACGAAAATTTACTTAAGGCAACCCTTAAAATACAATTTTTTTATTTATTCTAACTAGCACCAAAATGTACTTAATCAAACCATTAAAATATTTTATTTTATTTTTTCAAAAGAACACGCAATTTACTTATCCAACTCGTAAAATAATTATTTTTATTTTAAACAAAAGAAGACTCTAGCTCTTATAGTTATGGCCCCAATTGTGAAAAGCCCCAATTGTGTACGGCCCGAATTGTCCATCGCCCCAGTTGTTAATAGCCCCAGTTGTGAAAAGCCCCAATTGTGAATGGCCAGAATTGTCCATCGTCCCAGTTGTGAAAAGCCCCAATTGTGAAGGGCCCGAATTGTCTTACGGTCCCAGTTGTCATGGAACCATTTATAATATTAACATAGTATTGGTTCACACGGATACGCCAAAGTCTGTTTACACCACAACAGTCTCCAAAGTAACCAGATCTAGTTTCGTATACAAATTGAGACGGATTATACTGTTCTGTAACTTTAATACATTGTAGAGAAATGAACTGCTGTATTCACAATTGACATAATGTAACTAATATAGACAGAGTCGTAGTGATAGGGTAAGCAGACAGGTAATTGCCTAAAGTACCATTTGGTTGAGGGGCGCATTATGTTAATACGAATTTATTTCAACATTCTTCTTAACAGTGTGTAATTTAAACACTGTTTATTTTTTGTCTCTGATTAGCCCTGTAAATCACTTAAGTTGATTTCCTCAACATGAAGTTCTTGGCCGAAATAATGACTCAAGATCTTTCCGTGCAAAATAATTTGTTGTAGAGATATGTAAATAAAATAGTTAATTATTTAAACAATTTTTTATTTGAAACAGGGACCTGAAGTTGAATTTATTTAGGTTCAGGTTCAATGTGGTAATTTCGTTCAAGAACTTAAATTTTTTCACGTTCGGTTTTGGATTCAATGAAAATTTTAAATTAAATTATAAGTATATTATCTGTCTCATTTTATAATACGGAACTAATAGTGAAAGTTGTTCACTTTTGTAAGGACAAACCAGATCTAATTATTTTGGATACTTTTATAGTGTAATACGGACTTTAAATGTCGATTAAAAATATTCCTTACGCTGTAAAACCGACTTTAGATTTATTGGTTCTGATAATTATTAAGAAAGCGACATTTTTTATAATTTTTTAATACCAACATGACATACAGTTTCAAAGGTGTAAACCAGCGGTTTCCAAACTTTGTTCAGTAACGACCCCGTTAGAAAAAATCCCAGCTCTGGCGCCCTCCCCCCTATTTAGGAAATTTATAAATAATTTGTAATGTAAATAGTTTCTCTAATTCCTAAATATTTATTTTCACAACATAAATAACGAAAATCATATAAAAATAAATTATATTAATATTAAATATTTAATACAAATTGAAAATGTAATAAAAATCAATTTTAATGTGAAGTATGAGCTTGTTTCTTCGCACATAATTCGTTAAATCGCGGTTTATATGAAGAAAGAGCCACTCTTATTTCGTCTTCCACTATTAATCGTGCGCGATATTTTGTTTTAATAACAGCTAATGTGGAAAATCCTGCGATCCGGGACCCCCTGTTGAATCTTGTACGACCCCCAAGGGGGTCGCGCCCCCCACTTTGGAAACCGCTGGTGTAAACTATTGAAAACAAAATTTCCTGTTAGTTTGGTCTTACAAAAGTAAACAGCTTATATATATGAAATAATAATTTTAAAATGTAAAGTGTACAATAATTTCCTGAACCTGTTAAAAATACATGGTTACCGGTTAATCCTAAAAGGTTCGGGTTTGGGTTTTGGTTCACTGACTGGTTTGACTTGAAATATAATGATTCGGTTCAGGTTCTCGAAAAATATAGGATTTTTCGGTTCGGTTTCGGGTTTAGCTTCAAGTCCCTGATTTAAAATTTATTTTATAAGTGTGCACATAATAATGAAAATTAATTGTGTGTTCTATTGTACAGAAAATATTTTTCTATATTATAAATTGTATATTTTCCCCCAATACTTATTATTATTATTATATTATATAATAATAATTATTATTTAATAGCCATGGGAGGGAGTAGCTTTAAATATTTGACTTGCCGAAGGCGCCAATATAGCTCACTACGACTCTGAATATAGTCACTATAATATGAAATATAGGTTATTCCAAACGTTTAAGCGGAACTAACTGAAATTTTCATTTTTGTAAGTTATCACGAGCTCTACTTTTAAGGTTTGAAGAAGGCTTTTGCTAAACAAAATGATCAAAAGCCTCACTTAAACGGTAAAAGTTACTAGAATTGAAAATATGGTTCCGTCTAAACCAAATAAACAGGCTATACACCCAGTTCTGTTTTTACACGATTCTTATTTAACACGGTATAGAATAAAGGATTCCACACACCAAAGCGGCCGCGGTGGCGGCCACGGTGGCGATAATGCAGCGGCCTAACGCAACCTATACAATACAATGAGACCACGCACATACAAGCGTTCCGCTATCTGAGAACGCCACCGACTGCAGCGTTCAGCTAGCGATCACTAAACACTGGCGGCCAAACTCGACAAGTTGCGTTAGGTCGCGCGATATTCATTGTTTATATACCACAGAGTGAATATATTTAGGAAAATAATGTCGAAAATAGATAATTTAACAGAAAAAATCATAGATCAGTAAAGGATCATCTAATTTTGTATGACTTAGCACATCCTGATTACAAGAATATTAGTAAAATAAATAAAGTGTGGGACGAAATAGGAAAAGTTTTGGAAATTGATAGTAAAGTCTGTTCCAAACGATTAGGCGGAACTAGATTTTGCAATCTAGTTACTTTCATCGTTTAAATAATGCTTTTCAGCCGTTTTGTTTAAGCTTTGTAAATCATACTTGCAACAAACATTTTTTGGTTAAGGTTAATATCATTTTAAAATGTCATTTTCTTTATATTTTGATTTTTTGTGTCATTCTTAATACAAATATCCCATTTATTTATTTTTTGTCATTAAAATATGTAAGAAAATTAATTTAAGTTTGACATATGTCATTCGTTTCCATGGTTTCATTGTTGGAATTTTAAATTTTAACATTCCAAAGGGGAATAATGAAATAACCCAAGCAAGGTCCAATATTATCATACAACTATATACCGTGATTCACTAACTGATCGCTACCGCTACCGCCACTCCCACCGCGTTAGTGTGAGGAGACCTGATCGCTACCGTGGCCGCCACCGTGGCCGCCACCGTGGCCGCCACCGCGGCCGCTTTGGTGTGTGGAATCCTTAAATCTCTATATACGAAATTCCCCTCAGTTGTAGGGGATTCCCGTGTATAGGAATTTCCTATAAATTTTTTGCTTCAATACGGAATAATTTTCGGCAATTGATGTATAGCCGCCATTTGGTGCAAAGCTAGAGGAATTTAGATCGGGATTTTTTTTACTGACTGACTTCAGCAGAACTAAAATTGCTTCAGACTCCAACTTCACAGCTCTGATATAGTATAATCTGTTATCATCAGTGGTGTCACCCCAATTTGTGAACAACCGGTTTCCATAGTGAGGGGAAAAGATATAGGTGGATTTAGGGTAGGGACAACCCCCCTGTGGAAAATAAGAAGGAATGGCTATTAATATTTGTACTTTTCTGTTCAATCTATGAAATCCCCCCCCCCCCAATAAAAAATTGCTGTATCTGCCCATGACGTGGGGTAAATAAATATAACTACAGATAAAAATGCTAAAATACTACCGTAAAATGTAATATCCGGTTTCCAGAAACCGCCTTAAATGTTCAAAACGGTTTCCGGAAACCGACTGGGTAACACCACTGGCACGTTTAATGACACTGAAAATGTGTTTCTTATAAGCGTGTAATTTGATGTTTGAGTGGGGGCATGGACTTGCCCCCCATGCCCCCCCATTTTTATGATTTGTAAATTTGGAACTTAACTTCAATGCCAAACTTATGTTATGTCGATTGTGATTTTAATTTTATGAATTTGAAATAATATAAATTTTGTTGGAATTTGATAAATTTCAGATTATTTTGCGAGACTATCAAGTATTCGAAGTATGTATAGAGACATAAGTTCTAAGATGAGGTAATAAAGTAGTATTTAATAAAATTTTAAAATGTATTTTTTCTAAAGTTTTTCCCATTTTCCTTTTTTTTTGTCACATACTCTTGGGCGCTTTTAACCAGGCTTCTTTGGAATAGTCGCTTATAAGAGGAAGATATAGAAATGTTTCCACTTTTGGAAGAATTTTTGATTGCTGCTGTTGTCAACCAGAAAGTCATATTCAACAATAAGCCAACATTTAAGAGCATTAGCTGAAAATTTTAATAATTATTTCCCTGAAAATGAGGATTTTCGTAAAGTAACCTCTGGATTAATAACAACGGTCAACAGGAATTTTGAGTCTCGGTTCTGCATATCTGATTTTTATTTCTTCCACATTATTAATTAAAGAAAAAATAGTTTTACCCGAAAAAGTTTGCTTTTGTAGCTATTAGAATGAAATTACGGATTTTAAGAAAAATTCCCTTTTTCAGACCTTTATTGTACGTAAAAATAATACAAACTTTTGTTATGAATTTTAATCAGTTTTATTTACAAGAAAACCATTCGAAACAAACAACTACTGTAACAGAATATATAAAAAGGTTTAGAAATGATTATTTTTCGTATTTCTTCTGTGATTGTATGGACTTTCTCGTATTAGCCCCCAAATATAGTCCCCCATCATACTCTCATTGTATTGCCCCTGATAACTACGTTCAAAGTCCATCAAGTCTTGATGAAAACGTTCACCTTGTTCTTCCGAATAGGTTCCCATGTTATCTTTAAATTGGTCCAAGTACGCATGTAACATATGCACTTTAAGGGACATTCTGCAACCCATGAGTTTAAAGTTATCAAGCATAGTTGCAATAAGCTCTTTGTAATTGTCTGCTCTGTTGTTTCCGAGAAAACCATCAACCATTTCTTTCAGGCTTTCCTTTCATGAGTATTGAGTATCTGTGAAAATCCGTCACTGGTCATTATTTTCTTTATTTGTGGTCCGACAAAAATAAAGGTAGCAAGGATATTTAGTATAACCGCCTGTGCAAGGCGGTCTGAATCTCATACATTCCTTCTGACTGGCGTCTTTCCATAGACAGTTCTACAAAAAGTTTAAAAGCTGTCCTTCTTCACAATGGAAATAAATTTCCATCTCTTCCTTTGGCTCATTCAGTAATGCTCAAAGAAAATTACGAAAGTGTGAAAATGGCGATTGAGAGTGTAAAGTATGATGAGTATACCTGGCCAGTGATAGGGGATTTTAAGATGGTTGGATTTCTGATGGGATGCATTCCCATCAAAAATCCAATCATTCTCTTGTTTTGATAAATTCGCCGCAAATATAGTAGGATGAGTCTACCTCGTATTTACAACTTTTTGACGTCATTTTTGGATCTGCCGCCACACAAAATGCGTTGTATCGCTACAATGCGCATGTGCATACCGACTATGAACCACGTAAGTGAAATGACACTTGCTTTCCACCCGCTCGTCCCCACCCTTACTTAATATAACGCGCTTCTCCTTATATGGTCATAAAAATAAATAAATATATATTGATCGTTGTAAAATGTACAAAAGCAAAGTTTTTCAAAAATAAACGAAGGTTTTAGTTATTTTTCGATATAAAGAATCAGAAAATAGTCATTAATATAGACTCAAAAAAACATTTTTTTTTTTGACCTGTATAATCCATTCTTGAAAGATATAAAGTCATGTGTACCTCTGATCCTCGTGAAAAAAAAAAGTTGATCGAGTTGTCTTTTGATGTCTCTTTGGTGTCCAGACATAAAATGCAATCATTGTCTCAATTTTGGAAATTGCTAGAAAAAGAATATCCATCTTTGAGTTATAAAGCTATCAAATTATTGGTCATATTTTCGACTTCCTATTTGTGCGAAAAGATTTTTACAGCCATGTCAATTATAAAAACCAAACAGAGAAATCGAATGGATGTTAACGCAGCGCTTCGTCTCTCAGAAACAACTCTGCAGCCACGTATATCTAATTTTCTAACAAAGAAGCAGCAGCAGGTGTCGCACTAAAAATTGTAATTATATCACTGTATAACATATACTAATATAATAATAAAATACTATACTCTATCTCAGAAAGACTGATAGTAATAAATCATTTTGTCAGGCAGTTACCAGTGGCGTGCACATTTTAAACACGTTTAAATTGGTTTTGTGTATTTCTATATTACTATTTATCATTTTATTAAACGCACGCCTGTGACCATATTTATCATATCATTAAACACACCCCTGTGACCATATTTTTCCTCAAAATTTTAGGGTCAAATTTTTATGGTCTATTGTATTTAACCCTAGTTCGTATTCCCATATAATATGTGCGGCACACTCGGTTGTTTTTAACAATATTTCGTTTCGAACTATTCATATTTTGTCGATTTTGTTTTACCGCTTCTGTGTGATAATACAATAACTTTTTACAAATAATAAACTTTATTACTATCAGTCTTTCGGAGATAGAGTATAGATATATTGGTTTTTATTTGTGTCTTAGCTTTCAGCCGGTCCGCAAAATATTTATCATATTTTCACCGGTCCGCGGGGGCAAAAAGGTTGAAGAACACTGGACTAAACGGTAGAAAAATAAGTTGACAAAAACTCTATCACTTACACATAATTAGTTAAAAGATATTTTGTTTAATTGTTGGCCAACAATTATATTTTAAAATAATATTTTTCGTTTGAAAGTATTAATCATATTTAATTGTACTCATAACGTCCTTTTTGTACATAATTATAATAATAATTGTTCTAATTACAAACTTGAAAAGTTATGAGTAAAATAAGGTCAATTACTGATATAAGTAATTTGATTTATCACTATATTAGTAACAACATTTTTACTTCTAACAGTAAATATTTTCGTTTAACAAAAGAACGTAATATTAAAATGGGTTGGTTTAGCGGAATTATTCCCATATTTATTTCCGTTGCTCAATTATTAGGTAAGAATTTAAGTTTAGGGGAGAATCTAGTGTATGTATGTTGGTGTGTAATGATAAAATAAGTGGTTTGATGGTAGGCAGTTCCTGGTATTGATAGTAGGTTAGTTTTGCCTACGTGAGCATATCATTCCGTTAACGTATAATCAGAGAGTCGAACCGGAACCGAACCGAAAAACGAAATTAAACAATTTTTAACAGAACCGGAACGTAAAATTGCTTAATTTAAAAACCGAAATTGAAATCGGGACGAAATGTTAATAACGGTTAATTTCAGTTTTTTTTCATTAAATTAATTTATAAATCTCTTTATTATTTCTAAAACTTATATTGACTGATAAAAGAATGAATCTATCAGAAGCATAATTTGGAGAACATATTAATATTGTTAGAAGATAACATAGAAGATTAACATCGACTTTTTGTCGATTTTGAATTTCATTTTCATTTCAAATGTCAAATATTATTTTTTAAACTGAATGAACTGATTTTTTAATTTTATTTATTTATTTATTGTAAGAACAAAAGTTTCTTTTATTCCGTTTTTAGGGTTTTGTAGGTATGACCAAAAAACCCTTATACCGTCATTTTGTAGATGGTTTAAACTAAAAATCTGAAAAAATTCTGAGTAATGTATATTGGTGTGAACCGGAATTATACAACACGAATTTTTAATCAGATTATGTTTTCGGAAAATAACGCATTTTATGTGTTTTTTGGTTGGCGGTGTACAAAAGTTATAGTTATGCAACACACTATACTAGAAGGCGTATCCTGATCTAATGGTTAGCTTGCTCGCTTGCAACGCAGCAAACTAGGGTTCTCTCCCGGGCAGAGGAGACAATTTATTTTTTGTTTTTTTTTCTATTTAGTTTAAATTATTTTGTCAAAATTCTAGTTATATTTTGGAAAATGTTGCATTTAATTTTTAAGAGCGTAAATTTAATAACCTGTTGGAATTGTTGGAATTATATTTTCATTCTATGTGTCATGTATACGAAACCAGAGGGGCGGAGCATATGACAAAACAATTTTCAAAATCTTAATGAACCTTGCTATATAAAAAAAAAAAATACTGAATTTATTTAGAAACCTAAATAATGGTATTAGGTATTCGAATTAAAATTAACAAAAAATTATTTTAACATAAAATTTGTTTTTAAAGCTCTTAGATTAACAGAAAACAAATTATTTTTAAAATATCGTTCATTTTACCGTGATTACTACAAAGCAAAATTTGTCCTACACACTCAGCATACCGCCTTCACTTATTATATACCTGCAGAACCCTGCAATGTGTGAAAATTCACACTTCACATCAATTTTTTTCTTTATAATATTGCGATTCTACAAACTGTTATTTATTATTTTTGTAAGAGTATCTCGTAAAATAAAAGAGTTATTCGAGGTGCGGCATTTCAAACAAACACCCTGTATACAGACGAATGTATGGCTTGTAATAAGTTGTAAACACGAAATAAATTATTATTATTATGCAACTGATGACCTAACAATAAAGGTCGTCACCCCTAAACCACAAGGGATAATTCTCCAAGCATTTCTGCTGAGGTCCAGAGCAATTTTGCCTCCCCCCCTAACGCCGCTACTGCATGGCATCCTTTCTGGTAAAACAAACCTGTTTTTACGACTCTCAGGGTCCCCAATTATTTTTAACTGGTTAAAATTATATGGAAAAATCCCTAAAAGCATAAATGCTAAGAACTCTGTACCTAATTACCACAGCAGTCGTTGATATGCAAGGGAAGTAGAGCGGCAGAAGGAGAAATGAAGGGAGGAACAGATACCGGGCACGTCAATTAGTAACAATATAAATTTTAATTTTCAGTAGACCAGTCGTGTGTAAAACAAAAAATAAACAATGGTATAGTCTGCATGTGTAATAATAAAACATGTGACATATCTCGACCGACACCCAATGATTTGAATAACAACAGTTTTTTTCACATTCAGTCTTCCAAAAGTGGAGCAAGATTAGAAAGAATAATAAAACCATATAATTCTACTCTTCTGGAGACAGGTGTGTTAACATTTATAGAAAAGGATATAATAAAAAATATATATATTTTTTTAGATTATTACATAAACATTGACCCAACTCAGACGGGCCAAAGTATTTTAGGATGGGGAGGTACTTTTACGGATGCTACAGGAATTAATATAAATTCATTAAGTAATGGAACACAACAAAAATTATTAGAGTAAGTACATTTTCAATATTTGAGAATGAGGGAAAATGATCAAAAAGAAGTCAACAAAAAATCGGGCAGAGCAGTGTCGAGGATACTGTAAACAATGTCTTATGAAACTTGTGTCTTAGGCCCGGTTTTTCCACCTTCAGATAAAGTCCCAGGTAACTATCTGACAGATAAGGTTATTTGTAACTTCATCTGCTGAGTAAATGTCATCCCTTCTTTCTATACAAATGTATCTATCGGATAGTTATCTAACGGATAATGAGACTGACGTATTGGATTCACTGACTGGTATTGACATTTATACAGCAGATGAAGTTACAAATAACCTCTGTCAGATAGTTACCTGGGACTTTATCTGAAGGTGGAAAGACCGGGCCTTAATGTACTATTGTGACTATTCGTTTTTCCTGCAAATTAAGTGATCGATCGACGGGGACAAGTTTTTAAAAAACAATCTATATTTTATTACATTAGTGTTAAATGTAAAAACTACAACGAAACTTATCTCTAACATTTATAATAAGATTCTTAACTCATTCTAATCTGATACATTGCAAAACATGATCTTTTTATATGATAAAGTTGGGTGCTGAGTCGGCAAGGTGTCCGATGGCTGAGACGGTATGTAACATGCACTCTTCATATATTACCGACCGTCAACATATATAAGGGAGGTATTGTGATCATACCGATTTTGACATTTCGAGATTTCGATGGATCTCCACGAATTGAGGTCCCTACATAACGTTTTGACTATTTTTAGCATGATTTCTGTCGGTCTGTCTGTCCGTCCGTCTGTCTGTCTGTCCGTCTGTCTGTCCGTCTGTCTGTCCGTCTGTCTGTCCGTCTGTCTGTCCGTCTGTCTGTCCGTCTGTCTGTCCGTCTGTCTGTCCGTCTGTCTGTCCGTCTGTCTGTCCGTCTGTCTGTCCGTCTGTCTGTCCGTCTGTCTGTCCGTCTGTCTGTCCGTCTGTCTGTCCGTCTGTCTGTCCGTCTGTCTGTCCGTCTGTCTGTCCGTCTGTCTGTCCGTCTGTCTGTCCGTCTGTCTGTCCGTCTGTCTGTCCGTCTGTCTGTCCGTCTGTCTGTCCGTCTGTCTGTCCGTCTGTCTGTCCGTCTGTCTGTCCGTCTGTCTGTCCGTCTGTCTGTCCGTCTGTCTGTCCGTCTGTCTGTCCGTCTGTCTGTCCGTCTGTCTGTGTACACGTGCAGAGCAAATTCGGCTGAAAGGATTTTTATGAAACTTCATATTTAAGCTTCTGCCATCAATGGCACGAGTTGATCAACTTTTGGTAAAAATCGGTTGACTAAAAATGGGAGTTTACTCGTGTCAATTTTAAGATTTTTGTGAATATTTTACAACAGAAAAATATTTCGAAAAAAATTATTGAACAAAAGTTACTATAAAAGCAATAACTAATAGCTTTTATTTGATATGTTTTTTGATAAAACGAAAAATTTCGAATAATTTCTGTAAAATTTTTCGAAATTTTTTATCTGATTTTTTTATTATTTACAGGTCATATTTTTCTGACACCGGCCTTCAGTTTACTCTCTGCAGAGTTACAATAGGGGCCTCAGATTTCTCTACTACCCTTTATAACTACGATCCAGTATTCAACGACACAAATTTAACAAATTTCAGTCTAACGTCAGCTGATTACGACTACAAAATACCATTTATTAAACGAGCAAAATCAATATCACAGTCACTTAGTCTTTTTGCTTCTGCTTCAAATGCCCCACCTTGGATGCTGGAAGGAAATGATTTAAATTCTGATTATTTGAGTACTTGGGCAAATTATCATGTGAAGTTTTTGGATTGTTATAAAGAACAAGGAATTAATTTTTGGGCTTTATCGACAGGATATGAACCCATTGATAAAAATATATTCAACATATTTAGTAAAGTTAATAATACTTTTCATTTAACTTGGACGGCAGAAGATTTAGTAAGTACATTTTTACCGACCGCCAAAATATATAAGGGAGGTATTGTGATCATACCGATTTTGACATTTCGAGATTTCGATGGATCTCCACGATTTGAGGTCCCTACATAGCGTTTTGACTATTTTTGGCATGATGTCTGTCGGTCTGTCTGTCCGTCCGTCTGTCTATCTGTCTGTCTGTCTGTCTGTCCGTCCGTCTGTCTGTCTGTGTACACGTGCAGAGCAAATTCGGCTGAAAGGATTTTTATGAAACTTCATATTTAAGCTTCTGCCATCAATGGCACGAGTTGATCAACTTTTGGTAAAAATCGGTTAACTAAAAATGGGAGTTTACTCGTGTCGATTTTAAGATTTTTGTTAATATTTCACAAAAATATTTCGAAAAAATGTATTGAACAAAAATTGCTATAAAAGCAATAACTAATAACTTTTATTTGAAACGTTTTTTGATAAAACGAAAAATTTCGAATAATTTCTGTAAAATTTTTCGAAATTTTTTCATTTTTATATGTAACGTTTCCATGGTCATGATAAATAATATCTCTGTTAGAAAATATTAGGCCAAGTTATTTCTACTCTGCTGCTAGAATGTAATTTATATAAGTACTTTATGATGGCGGTCGGTCCTGTGGTGGCCACAGCTGATTTTTTTATTGAAAGTTTTATTAAAATCGAATAAATGAAAATGAACTAGTTAGAAGTGACACTCGAATGCGCTAACAGGTGACCAAATTATTGTACTAAATACTGCAGTACAGTTTGAACTTATTACGTATATTTTAGTGTTGAATTTTCTAACCGTAATTAAGTAACCGAAGTTTTAATATTCACGCGGATAAGCGGATATGAAATTTTATCCGCATCCGTATGGTTTAAATGATAATTTATCCGCATCCGCAGAAAAGTTGCGGATACCCGCGGTTTTGCAGGGCTCTAGTTAAATGTTATATGTACTCTTAGCTTTTTTATCTTTTATATTTTTTATAGAACCAGTGGATAGTTAATAATTTAGGTCCCACTTTGAAATCAAATCTTGATTATGAAAACCTAAAATTGATCACATTTGACGATGTTCGATCTAGAATTTTATGGACTAAAAATGTAAGTGTATTTAATTTTCAACTTATAACCCATTCATCATACATATTTGAAAAGGGTTTTATAGTTAATTAGTTAGTTTAAATGTATCTTTCTAATATTTTTAGCTTTTCACGACAGATCTCAAGGATTTTGTTCAAGGTGTAGCAGTTCATCCTGATAATAAAGATTTAACTTTATTTAACAGAGTCAGGAATGAAAATCCTAATTTCTTTTATTTGTCATCAGTTTTCATAGCAGGTAAATTTGTTTTTCAACGGCCGTTAGGACATAGGCCTAATTACTTAACTCATTTCAGTTAGGTAATCGAGTTCATTTCCACAATTAGTGCGTAAAAGAACTACATTTCCGTACTAGTTTGGAAATTAATTTTTATATATGTTACTGTCAATGACCGAATGCGGTCAATGTTAACATCGACCGGTCAATGTCAGGTTAGGTTTAGTTAGTAAAAATCTAGAACAGCAGCAGCCGAAAGGCTCGAAGTAAGCTTAAAGAAGATTTTTTTTTATTTCGGTCATTGGCCGGTCATTCTTAAGATTGTCCGCCATTCGATCATTATACGTCACCGTAACATATATATTATTCATTTCTTAGCTTCGAGCGGATCTAGATTTTAAAATCTAGTGACTTTTAATAATTGGAAGGGAATTTGAGACCGATTATTTTCACATAATGAATCAGGCTTTGCAAAACAATTTAGGTTAGAAATGTAAGTTTTTTTGAGCTAGATTTTTCAATAATAAATGAAATATTACCTTGCAAAACAATATGACATGATAATTCAAATAAAAATTTGAAACTAAAATATTTTGAGTAGACTAGCCAACATTAAGAAAATATAATATTTGAGATGCACACAAGTATACAGTCTGTTCCAAACGGTTAAGCGGAACTAGATTTTGTAATCTAGTTACTTTCATCGTTTAAATCGTGCCTTTCGGCCGTTTTGTTTAAGCTTTGTGAATCATACTTACAATAAACATTTTTTGGTTAAGGTTAATATCATTTTAAAATGTCATTTTCTTTATATTTTGATTTTTTGTGTCATTCTTAATACAAATTTCCCATTTATTTATTTTTTTTTGTCATTAAAATATCTAAAAAAAATATTTAATTTTGACATATGTCATTCGTTTCCATGGTTTCATTGTTGGAATTTTAAATTTTCACATCCCAACGTGAAAAATGAAATAACCCAAGCAAGGTCTCTTCTCGTGACAACCTAAAAGAACTAAATTCCCATTTAGTTCCGCTTAACCGTTTGGAACAGACTGTAAGCTGTTCACTATTGTAAGAACACACTAGATCTGGTTATTTTGGTTACTTTTATGGTGTGTTACTGACTTTAAATGTCAATTAAAAATATTCCTTACGCTGTAAAACCGACTTTAGGTTGATAAGGTTATGATCATTAAAATTAAGATATCATTTTTCAATATGACATATGTCAAATGGATCGCCATTTTAAAAAAGTGATATTTTTTAATACCAACATGACATACAGCTTCAAAGGTGCAAACTATTGAAAACAAAATTCCCTCTTAGTTTGTTCTTACAAAAGTGAACTGCTTATAACAAAAGAAATTACTATCTAGTTCCGCGCGAAGCTAAGAAATAGACAATATATATTTTAGTAAGTTTGTCATTGAAATATGTTAATTTAAAATTTTGATTTCAATAGTTTGCACAATCAAAATCGTATGCCATGTTGGCCTTAAAATACAGTCTGTTCTAAACGGTTAGGCGGAACTAGATTTTGCAATCTAGTTACTTTCATCGTTTAAATCGTGCTTTTCGACCGTTTTGTTTAAGCTTTGTAAATCATACTTACAATAAACATTTTTTGGTTAAGGTTAATATCATTTTAAATTGTCATTTTCTTTATATTTTGATTTTTTGTGTCATTCTTAATAGAAATTTCCCATATATTAATTTTTTTGTCATTAAAATATATAAAAAATAATAATTTAATTTTGACATATGTCATTCGTTTCCATGGTTTCATTGTTGGAATTTTAAATTGTGACATTCCAACGTGAAAAATGAAATAACCCAAGCAAAATCCCTTCTCGTGACAACCTAAAAGAACGAAATTCCCATTTAGTTCCGCCTAACCGTTTGAAACAGACTGTAATTTTAAATGTCACTTACCTATTAATATGTAATATTAATTGACACATGCCATGTTGAAAGGTACCATCTTAATTCTTTAGAACAGCGGTTCTTAAACTGGAGTCTGCGTAGCCATTACCAGGGGTCCGAGAAACCTTTTTGACATTAACTTTACATCTCCCTACTTTTCGCTTTTATTCAAATAACTCATTTAATAAAAATACTACATGGGCAAAACTTTTTTGTTGTTATCTAACTAGTTATTGGCATAACTAAACAATAATTAGTAAAAATTTAATTATTTTTATTCAACTGCAAATTATTTACAGAAAACATATTATAATAAGATCTATTTTGACCAATATTTGACCAAGAAATGTTTGTATGAGTTTAACGTACAGTCTGTTCCAAACGATTAAGCGGAACTAAATGGGAATTTAGTTCTTTTAGGTTGTCACGAGAAGGGACCTTGCTTGGGATATTTCATTTTTCACGTTGGGATGTCAAAATTTAAAATTCCAACAATGAAACCATGGAAACGAATATCATATTCAATTCAAAATTAAATATCTTTTTTAGATATTTTAATGACAAAAAAATAAATAAATGGGAAATTTGTATTAAGAATGACACAAAAAATCAAAATATAAAGAAAATGACATTTTAAAATGATATTAACCTTAACCAAAAAATGTTTATTGTAAGTATGATTTACAAAGCTTAAACAAAACGGCCGAAAGGCACGATTTAAACGATGAAAGTAACTAGATTGCAAAATCTAGTTCCGCTTAACCGTTTGGAACAGACTGTATTATAATTTGTAACTTTTTTAGTTCTTTTTACTACTATTTTTATTCGTTTTATGTTTTTTATTCTATATGCTAATAAAAATGCTCATCTCTATAAATGCGAAAGACCATTTATTAAAATAACCAGCGATACATTTTTACCAATATTTAATAACGTTGTGCCTATGAGATTATTGAGCCAGAAATTGTCTCAAGAACGACGTAAAATGCCTATGGTTGGATGGGGTCCGTAAAAAAAATGTTGTTCAAGAGGGGGTCCTCGGACTACATAAGTTTAAAACCCCTGCTTTAGAAAATACTTTATCATAACCTTAGATCATACCATGAGTTCAAAAAGAAATTATAGGCTATTCCAAACGTTTAGGCGGAATTAACTGGAATTTTTTCTTTTATGGTTTGAAGCAGACTTTTGCTAAAAAAAAATATCAAAAGCCTCACTTAATCTGTAAAAGTAACTAGAACTGAAAATCTAGTTCCACCTAAACCAAAGAAACAGATTTTACATAAGGGTTGGCAATGTAAAATAAAAGTAATGTGAACAGGAAGGTTTAGAATTAATTAACTGTCATCACTGTTGTTGTTGTCATAAGTTATTAATTGTTCTATAAAGCTTGCAGTGCCAACTGGCGTAGCGTAGTGGTAACACATGTGCCCTGCGTTGATAAAGTCTCGGGTTCGAATCCTGTTCAGGCATGAAATTTTTATCACGAAAAATGAGTAATTCTTTGGCTAATTGCCTTAGTAGCAAAGGCCATAAAAAAAGCTTGCAGTAGACATTATTTTATTTTTCCACAGCCAACCCTTATGTAATTTCTTTTTGAACAAATCGTATACAAATTTAATTAATATAAATTTTAATTGTAAACGTCATAATTTCAATTGAATTTATTTGAAATGTCACATGAAAAATGATGTGATTTTCAATCGTTTTTCGCAGCCATTTGAACAACCATAGAAAAAATTTTGTATGCAAAACGTTAGGAAAATGCAAACAAAATATTTATTAATTTCTTTAGTTCAAAAATATGTTTTGATATATCAATACTAATTTAAAATACTTTTTATAGATAAAAGTAGTCCCGAAGATATAAACATTGGTTCATGGAGTGATGCGGAGGCACATGCTCAAAAAGTCATAACAGTAAGTTTAAATGTATTGTTTATATATATCGATAACAACGAATACAAAATTTGATAGTTCGGTTGTTACTAAAAACGGAAAACTGTTATCATCATTCAGCGTTAAGGCGGCGCACAACCCTATTCGCGACTTCAAATAACAGTGAGACATCTGGTGGCGGCTTGGTAAATTAAACAGAAGCGTATATTTGTATAATATTTGTAGTGTGTTGTGCTGCAGTTTATGTGAATTAAGACGTATTTTAAATATAGTGACTTAAATACATTATTTTTTTTGGCGAAATATTGTTTGAACAGATAAATATTAAGAAAAAACTTCTGATATATACGCTTCTCGGCGGCCATCAACTGCCGTGTGCAGCGCCGCCAACGTTAGTTTGAGTCGCGAATAGTTATTCATTAATCTATAAATAAAATTAACAATCTATACATCAAAGTTTGCAGCGAATTTTTATCTATCTAATAGGATATTTTAAATTGTAGAAAAATATGTTATGTAATTGTAAATAAGCAAATTGCATTATAGACGCCATCTTGTAAACCAATCTACGCATATTTTCATACGATGCGGCAAATTGTACCTAAAGCTTCATTCTACAAAACAGTTTTTAGCTATTTTGTGCTATTATGAAAACTACTTATAGTTATTGTACTTGGTAGTCTATATTTGCCGCCATCTTGAATCTGCCACGGTTCTCAAAATAGGTAAAAATGATTTGATTTTTGTGAAGAATACGTGTACCAAGTGGCATTCCATTATCATCAAGTATAATATTTTTCTACGAGTGTTCTAAACTATAAGTAATCAAGTCGAAAAAAATGTTGACGTATTATTTGAACATTTCTGCACAAAACTATATAAATATAAAAGTTATTTGAAAGAGATTTAAAAAATTACAGAACAATGTTGCAGAAATCAATTATAAAGTTATTGAGCGATAATATTTTTACAAATATTTCTAAATTAATAATATTCTATTAGATAGATAAAAATTCGGTGCAAAATTTGATGTATAGATTGATACTAATTTTATTTCATATTGTTAGTTTTATATAAGAAATTGATAATAGAGATGGGAAATTCGGCTCAGTTTGCGGAACCGGATAAGTGGAGGTCGAAAGCTGTATTGTGTTTGTAAACACAGCATAAAAATTAAATACACCGTACAAAAAATTAACATGGAATAAACGGGTTTATGTTCTATTTGCAAATTTATAGGAGCTCTCAGTGTTGGCAAGGTACCATAAAACTATCAGAAGCTGTTTTTAGAGTTTTGTTTCGGGATTTTCCCTTGGTCTCAGATGAATTCCATCTGGCACTACTTGCAGTTTTCGAAGAATATTTTCGAAAACTGTAGGCGATACCCAAAAATGTGACTTGAAAATCTTAGCACCGTATTTTCCGCAAATTCCCATACTTTTTATAAAATTAATTGGTCAGATTCAATAACTTCAGGATTGAAAAATAATTCAACGGCAAACCGAAGTACATAATTTTGATTCATGACTGACGTGAACTAATCTGACAGTAAAAACACCGCCTAAAATTGTAGGGTTACATTTTATAAACATTACGTCCAGTGGTGATATTCTAATTTTTCACGAATCGGTTCGCAAAGATAATTTCCAGAGACAAAAATAGAAAATATTTGATAATGCAATAATTTACCTATTTTAAACTATTGCTTATTTATTTATATATCTTATTTTCAAAATACACAATCTTACATTCATTTAACATAAAATAAATATAAATGCATTAACAAAACAAGTTACAAATATTCTATTCCAATAACGTCCATATGTTTTTTTGATTTGGACAATATTCGACTGGGACTTTTTGTTTGACGAGGGTATCACTTGCCAAATGGTGTCCTTGAAGCAACCAGGATTTAACATGAGAGATAGCGTCAAAGTCTTCAACAGATTTACCAATTAAATTTACGGTCATCAAGTGACTTTTTGTTTCAATTGATAAAGAATTTCTTTTACAGTTAATTATATTGTTCATTTCACTAAAACCTCTTCCAGCCTCAGCTGTATTAACTGCTATGACATTCAGGATTTTTTTAACTTTTGATATGGTACTTGGAATCTCTCTATTTCCTAAATCTCTTAACTCCACAAAATTTCGAAAGTCGTTAACGGGAACGTTGTATTTTATGATTTTATTTAATTGTTTAATTTATTTTCACCTTCAAACCACAGTGCTCCACAAACATGATTAGGCCAAGTATCAGGTATTAACAAGTTAAAGCAATCCAAAAGTTCATTGTACATTTCATTCTGGGTATCAAAAAGTAAACGCATTTTCATATGCTTAATTAAAGAAAAATATTTCTCTTGCGCCTACAACAGATCTTTTACTATTTTTAACTGTAAATGGGATTTCATATTTTTTCGTTTGTATTATGATTTCAGTTTCTTTTTCGTGTGTTCCTTTTTCCTGTTTTGAAATTTCGATTACAATAATTGAAAATTATAACTAATTTAAAGTAAAGTTGCGATTTCACGAACGGGTTCGGAGAATATCGAATATTTTCACGAACGGGTTCCCGCGAACCGTTGCGAACCGTCTGAATATCAGCTCTGATTACGTCACAATCTATGCTCGCTCCGTGTTCCAGTTGTTGTGCTCCGTCAGTGTTAACAAATTAACGCGTTGAATAATTTTTCTTTATTCCATTACATTTTCTAACCCCACATGAAGCCCAGCTTAAAAGACCGGTCTTTAATATTTCTATTTCTAGGATTTGAATAATGGAATAGTCGGTCACGTGGATTATAATTTAGCTTTAAACATGGAAGGAGGACCAACTTTTACTGGAAAATATGGAAAGGCTCCAATATTAGTGAATGCAAAAGCTGATGTGTTTTACAAACAGCCAATATATTATTCTATTGGACATTTTTCGAAATACTTACCACAAGGGTCGGTGCAATTGGCCAGTACCAATAATTTGGGAAGTATGGACGTAACAGCTTTTCAAAGACCGGATGATGGATTAGTGATAATTGTATTAAATAGGTAAGTTACACGTACATACGAGTCATCATCATCATCATCATCATCATCATCCTTCAACCGTTCGAATCCACTGCTGGATATCTTCTTCAGTCCATAAACGTCCCACAGTAGTCTCATCGAGCCGTAGTTTTCGCTACCGTACTGCTACTTTTTATGTTGGGCACGGGCCTTTCACTCCGAAGAGCGAAGTTTTGGGTCTGCAACTCCCACGGCGACCTAATCCGGGTTGGGAGCGGTGATATATTTATGATATGATGCTTTTTTTTTTTTTTTTTTTTTTTTTAGTTCTGTACTGAAAACGCCATCCTTTCACCTGAGTTTCATGCCCTTATTTATAAAAATGCATTACTTTAGGTGCGTTCGGCATAAGCTAATAATCTACACATTCTGCATAATTTACAAAATAATACTACTAATAATTTACACAAGAAACGTTCGGCATAAAGTTTTTGTGTGCTCTCTGCTGCACGAAGATCGTTCGGCAAATATCGTGCAGTGCAGTTTGTGTTGCACAATCGTACGGGAATCTGAGCAATAGTGTTTTTCGCGGTAATAATATAAGTTATTATTTCTACAAAACAATATGAGTGAAAACAATCAAGATATCATTGTTTATGGCTGCAGCATTTGCAAAATAAATAGTACAGACATGAACCTCATGATGGAACATGTAAATACACTCAAAAAGACTCAAATTTTGTGGATAGAAGCGGAAATGTACTTTAAATTGATTTGTAGTCATGTTTGAAACAGTATATTCAAACACTTTTTCCAAAATATTTTCTATTTTGGAAAATTCTTCTGAATTGTCTTCAACATCAAATAAAATTTCTTTTATATTACTTAAAAACATTCCAAAACCTTCAAGCGTCATTTTTATATTATCGTACAAAACAATTAGCAGGAGACAGACTTCATGTAATCAAACACATATAATTTATTTGTTTACAAAAAAACAAAGGTTTGAATAACAAGAATAACTGCACAATCTGAACAAAGCGTTCGTCGTTGACTCTCTTGCACAGTGGTTACGTGACAAAAAACTTGCACGACACAGAGTTAACACTGCACAGTTATGCCGAACGCACTTAGAGTTAACACTGCACAGTTATGCCGAACGCACTTAGAGTTAACACTGCACAGTTATGCCGAACGCACCTTTTATAACGCTTTGTTAGATCAATAAATTTTAATAAAAATTTACTGATTATTAATAAGAATTTTAAGTTAAAAATTTCTATAGAAAGGAACCAAAGCAAAAACGATAGCAATAACGAAGCATTGTATTTTGTATTTGTATTTGTATTTGAACGAAATAAATATTACATCGATTATACAAATGTATGTAACACATTTCATATAAAATTGATACATTTGAGGTAAATTATAAAATAGACAAAAGTTAGAATAATAATATAAATGTAATTCTTCGGTAAATACACATGATAAAAATGCTGTCATAAAAGATACGAAGTATCTTGTGGTGACAATAATGAAATCATAAGCAAGAAATTTAAAAAGAAAAAGAATTGTAAAATAAAATAAAAATTTAAATAAAAAAATTTGAAAAAAACTGATGTAGAGTATCCATTTTTTAATAGTTTTTTTAAAAGAATGACTGGAGAATGTAAAAAGATTATTTTTAATCTTCTCAGGAAGAACATTAAATAATTTTGGTAAAATATTAAAAAAGAACTGGTTCGTTTTCTTTTTGAAATAGTTTGAGCCCTTACAACGTCCAATTTTTTTACCTTTTTTACAATTTTTTTACCATTATACAGTAATGAACGTTTATGAATACGGGCATTAGTCTTCCAACTTTCCTCTTGCTAACAGATTTCCCGGAAAATATTTTCGCTGGTATACTGGAATTTAGCGTCCGTTTGGTGACAATCATTCGCCCTTAATGATTTTTATGTGTTCATGTTTCTTACTGAATTTTTGTTTTTATTTTCTATTAGGTCGAAGAAAAGTAGAAATGTCAATATTCAGATCCAAGGGAACAACACTTTATCAGTTTTAATTAAACGAAACTCAATAAATACTATTATATACTGGCCTTAGCGGCCCATATTGGCTCTGATGTAATTTTCTGATGACGAATGTTGCTGGCCTGTCGACAGTTCAATAAATACTTACCACAGATAATGTCATTATTTATTAATACTGATGTGCCATATTTTACTTATCTTAAACGTTACTTTATGATTAATATATTCGTGTTTTTTATCTACTTGTCAATTTGAATGGTTTATTGGAATTTTTAGATTAGTAGTAATTTTTTAGGAAATACCACACGCATGACGGTAAAACTGTCATGCTAAAAGATTTTACTAATAACACAGGTCAACAAAATGAAACTTTTTTTTTTTCATCATTAACAATAGTACATTTTTCTAGATCAATTTTTCATGCTGATTCCAAATATGTATCACGTCAGGTTTACGAAATACGACCATCTTTTAAGTTTGATAAATTTTATATACAGGTGTTATACTCTATCTCCGAAAGACTGATAGTAATATAATTTATTATTTGTAAAAAGTTATTGTATTATCACACAGAAGCGGTAAAACAAAAGCGACAAAATATGAATAGTTGAAACGAAATATTGTTAAAAACAACCGAGTGTGCCGCACATAGTATATGGGAATACGAACTAGGGTTAAACACAATAGGCCATAAAAATTTGACCATAAAATTTTGAGGAAAAATATGGTCACAGGGGTGTGTTTAATGATATGATAAATATGGTCACAGGCGTGTTTAATAAAATGATAAATAGTAATATAGAAATACACAAAACCAATTTAAACGTGTTTAAAATGTGCACGCCACTGCCTGAAAAAACGATTTATTACTATCAGGCTTTCAGAGATAAAGTATAATTTGACAAGAAAAAATTCTGAAATCGATGAAGAAAATCTTCAAGCAATAATAGCCCATTATAATGAGGACATAGACGAAAAACTAATTAGTGAGTACCATCAATTTAAAGATTATTTATCGCTTTCTACCTCCACGGAAAATTTAAAATGCCCTGAAATATTACAAATAATATACGAAACAAACTTAATTGACATTTTCCCAAATTTAACTACTATATTAAAAATATTTATTACTTTACCCATAACTAGTTGCGAGGCAGAAAGGAATTTTTCCAAATTATCCATAATAAAAAATAAGTATAGATCGACAATGCTCGAAAATCGGTTAAATGCTCTCTCTATATTGTCAATAGAAAATGACATCACACAATCATTAGATTATGATGAGACGATAAAAGAATATGCCACGACAAAGTGCCAAAAGAAGCATATTGTGTAGAACAGGAGAGCAAATTATACTCCTAATATATGATATTACATATATACGTATTTTTTCCAATTTTATGTTTCTAGATTTATTTACATACATTTAATATTCTTATTTTGGATTTATGTACATTTTCAATTAAAATAAATATTTGAGTTCACAGCAATTTTTTATTTAAAGTACCAATAATACCTATATTTGAGTAACAGCCATTTTTGCAATTTATTAGTTTAAGGGGCCCCAAAAAATTTTTAGCCTCGGGCTCCGAAAAAGCTAGATCCGCCACTGACATAGGCAGGAGTTGAACTCAGGTCCATACCCTTGCTTAGCTGTCAAAAAGCAGGTACCAACGATTTAACGCTTTAGCCGGGCTGTATACGTACCGTTAATGAAGATAATTTTAAAAAAATGTAATAATTTTTAATTTAATAAAAATTTGTTTTCACTACTTTCACGTCGACTTTTCGAGTAAGACAACACCGTCGTACTGAGTAGTACAACATATTTTTGCCTTATATACAAGAAAGACTGATCACTCCTTTTTCTAGAAAACCATTTAGAATGACAATAAATAACAAAGATTTTTTGCCAAAAAGTTGTTTTTAAGTAATTATTTAACAAATAAATTTACTATTATTTTACTTCTAATAACAATATTTTTACACACACTCGGTGTTCATAAACGGTTTTTAGGAAGTTACATGAATTTTTGACAAGGCGCTTAAATTATCACACTCTATAAACAGTAAATAAATTTTATGAATGTAGAAGTGAAAAAGAAATACTTTAGTTGCATATATTTCAATGTCAGTATTTATGAGTAGAGAGAGAAAAGGAATTGGTGATAATATTTGCCAATATAAATCAAACAGAAACTTCTAAAACTATTTTTAAGGCTGACTTGTGGATTTTGAGTTTAGTGGGTGAAATGGCTGCTTGGAAAGTGTTGTGTGTTTTAATTTTGTATATTGGTAAGTACATTAGTTAGTTAACATTTTGTTGCATAGTATTTGAAGCTATTAGCGCCTGCATATGTAAGTACAAATTTGTATAGTATACATTTACACTACTTTTGGAATTATTATGCAAACCCAAAAAATTATGATCCCATCAAATAACATACTTGCATTTTTATTTGGCCGAGGAAGAATTGAATCGGTCATTTTAGAAAGGGGTCATGTCCATTTTTTGAAACTTTTCAGGAGAAATAAAAAACTATTTAACTTCAATGCATTATAAGTTAGGGTAACGAAATATGTTTTTATGTTTACAAGGCATCAACCCTGGTGCAAAAATATATTTGGTATTTGGTAATATATTGAATATATTCAAATCATTTTAGAAACTGAGGGGCCCCCAGATTTTTTTTTTTCTCGAGCAGAGATAACGTCTTTTCAAAATGAACTAAGTTTTTCAAATACAACATCCATTTTTTTTCACTTTATTTAGACAATTTTGAAATAGTAAAAGAGTAAAAAGTAAAGATAATTAAAATTAAAAAATATAATTACAAAAGTAAAAATAGTAAAATAGGTAGACTAGATTCAAATAGAGTTGAGTACATCAATAAAAGTGTGTAGAAACCATTTTTCGTCTGGACGGGTCTAATTTACTTATAATAGGGGTGTTAGGTTTGTTACTCATAGCCGTACAAGTCTTAGGAGCTTCCAACGTGTTCATATAAAATATCTAAAATTATTAGAATACATCTACAATCTAAAATCGTATTTTTTAATATGAATTATTTGTTAGTGAAAGACGACGTAGGTAGAAAAATACATATTCGGTAATAGAATAGTAGGATAAGTTGAGGTTATGAAATTAATTTATGTTTTGATTTTAAAAACAGTGTTTTATAAAATGCAGAAGCAATTAGTGGGACGTAAAGGACAAGTGCTTCATAGCCAGAGCCGCGAAATTATTAATAATGTTATGATGCAGTTCATGAAGGATGAAGTTAATCTGAAAAACTTCAAAATTCCTTTAACAAATTTCCGGGAACGAGTGATTGCTGCAACTGGCATCTCTAAGAGTACACATGACCGACATAAATTTAATAATAAAATAAATTTTACTGCAATATATATTTTTTCCCCGTCTGGTCGGCATATTTATTTTTTTATTCATAATTAATTTGCCTTCTGTCATTTATGACTGACATATTTATATTAAACAGCATTTTATTTATATTTTATCATTTATATTTTAATATATAACTTTTAAATCGTTCCTTAACTAATTCAACAAAAAATATTATTTAACTGTCCCATTTGGTTTGAAAATATTTGATTTGTCTCCGCCACTGGCGTTATCTTGTTTGCGCAATTTTGTAACGGTCGTGTATCCTTCTCTATTTGAATCTACTCTAGTTAAAACTCTTCTGACTGTTCTCCGCCTGTTGTTGTCGGCCATTCATAGATTTCATCCCAGAAAACTTTCTTGTCGCTAGGAATGTACTGATACAGTTTTCTGATGTCTTGCCAAATTTTCTTTCCGTAACTTTCCTGTGACAGAACTTTCTTTTTAAAAAAATCTGGCCATCAAATTTTAAAAGCAGTTACGTCCTGATACGTTAAATGTTTCACTTGGAATTTCTGTGTGTTTGTATCAAAGTGTTTTAAAAAGATTTACTGTCTTAATTGTATTTTTATTTATAACTAAATGTAAACCTTATAATCAGTGGCACAGCCAGGATTTTATCTTGGGGAGGGCCGAATCAAATTTAATGAGTACGCGGACCTATTTTTTTTTGCCCCTGAAGCGTTAATGAAAAGCACTTGAGCTTATTTAGGGGAAAATATATTTAAAAATGTAAAATATACTCTCTTCCCCTTTTCTGTTCATAAAAAAAATTCAAGAAACCCTTCAGGATATTTAAAGTTCCGTCACTGCTTATCATTTTGTATGTAAAATAGACTGCGACCCAAATCAGTTCGACACCCCTGCTGTTGGATATTGATGTTTATATCAAATAATAATTCCATTATTTGTTGATAAAAAAATGTAATTGTTAATCCACTAATGTACTATTAACAAACTAACATTGAATCCAATAAAGTGCAGGGTAATGACTTTCACAAGAATCATTAATCCCCTTAAACACAACTTCACTTTAAATGGTTTGCCTCTGCAACAGGTATCAGAAATCAAGGACCTTGAAATCATCTTGGATTTTAAATTAACTTTTGATCAACATGTCCACTTTATTGTCAAGAAATCTCTCAGGAACTTGGGCTTTATTTTCAGAGCCACAAGCGAGTTTTCCAATCATCGGGCGCTTATTTTTCTATTCAATAGTTTAGTGAGAAGCACACTAGAATATGCTACCCCGATTTGGAATCCTCGATATAATATATATATTGACCAAATTGAAAAAGTTCAAGAGAAATTTATTGATAAATTAAATTATAGGTTTAACAGACAATTGCATTTCCGCTCATACGATGAAAATTTAAAATTCTACAAGATGCAAAGTCTGCGTGACAGAAGAACTATCCATGATCTAGCTTTTTTATATAGAATATTAAATAATGAACTAAATTCTATCAATTTAATAACCTACTTTGAATTTAATTGTTATCCCTATGTTTTAAGAAACCGTATGCTGTTGAACAACCATCGTTACAACAGTAATCTGGGCATAAATTCTCCAATCGCTAGAATATCAACTTCTTTTAATAGAGTCAACCCAGATCTGGACATTTTTTCCTGTTCGCTACATTATTTTAAAAAACATTGTCTAGATAATTGATTCAATTTATTTGTACACACTTATTTTGTTTTTTTTTTTAAATTAGGTAATTATTGTATATATGTGTATGTACCTATATTTTTGTACTGTTTATATTCTGTATTATTTGTGTTAACCTGTAATTGGAACCATCTACTATGATGGTTCTGTTGGTTAACCTACTTTAATAAATAAATAAATAAATAAATAAATAAATAAATCCATGTATCAAAAACTTTCACTTGATTTTTTCTTCGATAAATACATATTTATTTATATTTTTCGCGTGATATATTTTTGAAGTCTCAATATTTTTATTACTTATGTTCAGATCTCTAAATCAGCTGCTTGGCCACAATTTGTACCGAACGAACAGACTCGTGTGAAGATTATGCCGAAGTCAGATTTCCACTTTATCTTATCTGAATCGAGTAATTAGTTGTTTAAAACAGTTTTATAATTTGACTGGGCGAATGTTTTAGTCGATGTGTCAGGGGGAAAAAGGATCAACGCTCCCCTTCATATAATTCGTTGGAGCATATTTGGAAAGTGATGTATTTTCACTTGAACAATAATTATGTCGCTTTATCAAGAGTAGGCAATCTTAAAAAAAAAATTATTTTTACGAAAAAAAAATGTCATAATTGTTTACAATGAAGTAATTTAAAAACTAATTACTGTTGTGGTCAACAAATTTTATCTTCAACTCCCCGAGAAGCGCCGTGTAATCTGCTAGTATTGTATGAAAACTGTGCCAATTCTGCTGGCTCTGGGGGGGGGGGGGCTGCTTATAATAGACAGTATGGGAAAATTATAATTTAAACTATCTTTTTAAACAATACACATTTGTACTGTTAGTTAAATTACACAATAAAAAGTTTATAATGACTACTAAATTCGCGTCAGTTTCTTTACCAATCCTGGCCAAACCCAGCATTTTAGCTGGACCATTGCAAGAAAGAAAAAATTTGCACGTAGGTAAGCGCATTAACAACAGACGTATCACGTACGGCGCTGCCGACCATCAACGTCGTTCTTAGATCAGTCACTGATTTTCCTTTTAATCATTTGAAAAAGATATTTTAACAAGTCTTTTTTAGCATCTTGCAATGGAAATGGATGTGAGCCCAGAGATTATGGAAATGGAGCAGCAGTCTGTGTGTGCAATAGTACTTACTGTGACAATTTTCCACCCATTCAGAAAATAAAGAAAGGAGAATATGAGTTATACACATCTTCCAAATCAGGAGATCGCTTTAAGAAAAGTGTGGGAAAATTTGGTGCCATCACTGCTGACCCCTATGGTAAGTAGAAAATATATATATATTAGGAAATATATGAGCCCTAACTTTAGAATTACGATTGCTTAACTATCAAACTAACACAAGTGTGAAATATGAACAAAGTTTTTGCTTTTGCTTTTGATAATAGTTTCATAACGATAGCAGTTACTTCAAAGTTATTGCGTCATTAGAATTACAATATGTAATATACAAGGTGTCTCAAAAGAAATTTTATATTTAGTGGATCGATTAAAAAAAAAGTAAGCCGTATATAGAAAAAATGTTTATTAATTATTAAAATACACTTTTTGGGGATTTATTTCTAAAAAATTATATCGTCTAAATGTAGACCCTCGCGTTCTCGACACTCATTTAATCGAACAGTAAAATTACTTATGACGTCTCGGCAGGTGGACTCAGTGATGGCTGCCATTTCGTGACGGATATTTTCTTTCAAATGCGCCAATGAAGTCGATTTATTGGCGTAAACTTTAGATTTAAGATAACCCCATAGGAAAAAGTCCATAGGGGTTAAATCTGGACTGCGTGGAGGCCAATTTATGTCACCTCTCCGGGAGATCAATTTGCCTGAGAATTAAGCCTCTGACTGGCATCTTGGGGCTTTAATTCTTGCACCAATTGAATTTTGTAGGGGTGCAGCTTTAGGTCTTTGTGCATAATGCGATGTAATGATGATCTATGCACATTTAAAGCACTTGCGCGCTTCCGAATTGAAAGGTTCGGGTCGTTACGAACAGACTGATTAACATTCTCCACGTTTTCTACCGTTCTTGATGACCTAGGTCGCCCGGATTTTGGTTTATCCAGCGTTTTACCAGTCTCTTCAAACTTTTTAACCCAATGTCGAATGAGTGGCGAAAACCTCGAATATTGCAGAATTTTCTACGTGCTACAGTCGCCGAATCACCGTTTTTCTAAAACTCTCGCACGCATAACGCGCGGTCTGCTCCCGAGAAACGCTCCATAGCGACTAAATTCCCAAGAGCCAGGATACCGATTGACATAACCCCCGCGCCCCTCGGATACGTTGCGTTCACGCAGTAAGCTAAATAAATATAAAATTTCTTTTGAGACACCTTGTACAATAATGTAACAATATTTTCAATATTTTTACCAAGCCGGAACGATATTTTCTATAAATTCACGAGCCGGACCACTATTCTGGTTTGCCCCGACATTTCGAGCCTTGAATCACTAGAAAAATAGTAATTTTATTTTAAAAACATGTAAATTCTGAGCGTCAATTGTAAAACTTTAGAACTGAGGTCATCAAGATGACTACCGAACCATCAGTTGATTGTAATCTACAATAATGTTTAAATTATATTTTTTAAATTATTATTTTATTTATTGTAACTTAAATAAATAATATTTTAGTGATAAAGAAGGTGATTAACCATGTAATGCAGTAGATATACATAGACAAATATAAAATCCAGGCATTATTTAAATATCAGGTATTAGCAGTGATGGGATTCAATTTGCTCAACAACCGGATCGCTGGGGTATTTGTTTAAAAACACAAAATTCAAAATAGTATATTTATTTAAATGAAACATTAAGGGCCGAGAGTTCCAGTTCCTAATAAACTCCCTAATAGTTATTAAACACATTATATATTTAAGAAGCTAATAAATTTATTGGTGATTTCCAAGTTACAAAATCCTTCTTATTTTTCTTTTTTATCTTAATTTTGTTTTTGTATTGGTATTTCTTATGAAGATAGTAACACGGTGCAAGAGGGATAGAGCTATACGTAAATTTGTAGAGCTAAAGTGAGATGAAATTTTGACGTTGAATATTTTGACAATAAATATTTTGGCATTAAATAGTTTGAGTTTACATTCAATGACGTTACGTATATTTTTTGTGTTACTGTTAAAATGATAATTAAACGGCGTTCAACAAATTTTACCACAGAAAAAGATGATAATATAGATAGAAGAGGAGTTAATAAAAATAACCTTTTATAATACAAAAGTGATTGAAAATAAGAAAACAGCAATATTTTGCTTTAGTTCACATTCCTTAACCCTTTAACTACGGGTATATTTCTAAAAAGCTAGTCTGAGGAACGCAAAAAAATTGAACTCAATAAAATTTTTTTTTATAAAACAATACAAAAAAATAAACAATAAAAAGAAAAAAAAAAAAGAAAATAAAAATAAATAAATAAATAAATTTTAAATATATATATATATATATATATATGTATATTTTTTAATAATTTTTTTTTATAAATAAACAATCATAAATTACGTGTTTATATGCTTACTGCGGTTCTAAATGACATCCCACGTTCATATCTTATAATAACAAATAATATCGTCAATAGGCGACACTCGTTCCCAGTTTCATTTATTAGATCGCTTATTGACGATACCCGTACCTCACGAAAGTTTTGTTGCGTCTTCTATTCACGATACCCGTAGTTAAAGGGTTAAACAATATGAATTAAACTTATCAGCAATTTTCAGCCACACATCTTCTTATTTTCTATCATTTTTATATAAATAGTAATGCTTAAAGTATTGTTTGTAATGTGTTGTAATCGTAATTGAAAGAAATGCATATGTAATTTAAAAGACAATGTTTATTTATAAATATATATTTATATATTGTTCTTTGTATATCACATTTACAATAAATGCCCAAAATATTCTAAAAACTGTTGTCTATAATTTAAAATTTCATCCAAACAGATCGTCGATTTCGTCAAAATACAACTAAAATGTACATAAAACACTAAAATCACCATTATAGAAAAAATATGGATGCATAAAAATTACGCATTTGTATATTCTTTTAAAATTATACTGTTTTTCAATTGAAATATTAACACATTGTGCGAACTTGTTTTTGGTTATATGTCACTTTATTAAGCACTTCATGTTGCCTATAAGTTATTAGACAAATAAGCATATTTATTAGCAACCTAATAACTATTTCGAGGTGGAACTCTTGGAAAAAAAAAATTATGTTGCTAATAAATTTATTAGACAGTTTATTAGCAACTGGAACTCTCGACCCTAAGATATGTAATTATTTTAAATATTGCCAAATAGCCCTCTGGTTTTCAGTCACTTCTACCTCCGTTTTTGTTTTTACACGAGGATCATCCGAACTGTGGTTGCTTCTTAACCAATTTAGCACTATCGGTACTGCATCCCAATCTATTAAAGGCAAACTATTCAAATTAATATCCATTATATTATTTATATTTGAAACGATCAGTCTGTTTCGTTTTTCTGTGCATATATTATTCAGAAGGCTAAAGCCTCTTTCAGCTTTTGCTGAACTGACGGCTATGGTCATTCCCTGTATCTAAAGTATTTTAACAAGCGGTTCGCCGAACTTAAAATTTCTTAACAAACGGTTCGAGCGAACCGGGTGAATCCCATCACTAGGTATTAGGCAATGCTACCATATCAGGGGAAAAGTACCTAAAACTAGTTATTTATTAAAGTTATTTATTTTGTAAGCTTCAACGAAATATGGTGGAAAATATATTTCCACATATGAAATTTAGGGATTTTGTGGAATGAAGATCCTCTTCTATATGGAGCAGTATACAATTTATATTTCTTGTATTAAGTCTTGGTACTAAGATATTTAAAATACAAGCCATATTTAAAATTCAAACCTTTTCGCCACTTTTTTTTTGTAAAATTCTCTAAAATTATTTATTTTAAGAAGTTTATTATTTATTTTGTTGAAATAAGAATTAAACCAGAAACCATTGTTTTAGAGGCACTGATAATCCTTGAATTATTTAGTGAAATTGTTATGTGCTGCCCTCTACAAAGAAATCTTGTAGCGTTGTAGGTACCTATTCCGTAGTTTAACCTTTTTGTGATTTATCAGAGAGAGTAAAGCAACAAATATATCATTATAAAATAATTAATTATTATACAGATCGTTGAACGAAAAATTAAAGCAAAAGCAAAATATATAAAATAGATGGAAATATTATATGCATTTTAACCTTTTAGCATGGATTAAAAAAACTGAGACTAAACACTCATTTTCCAAAAATATTGCCGGGATAAATAGGAAATTTAAAAAAAAATCAGCTGTGGTCACCACAGGACCGACCGCCATCACAAAGTACTTGTATAAAATACATTCTAGCAGCAGAGTAGAAATAACTTGGCCCAATATTTTCTAACATATATATTATTTATTCAAGGAAACGTTACATATAAGTATGAAAAAATAGTTGTTAGTTATTGCTTTTATAGCAACTTTTGTTAAATAATTTTTTTCGAAATATAATTTGTTTTGAAATATTCGCAAAAATCTTAAAATCGACACGAGTAAACTCCCATTTTTAGTCTACCGATTTTTACCAAAAGTTGATCAACTCGTGCCATTGATGTCAAATGTTTAAATATGAAGTTTCATAAAAATCCTTATAGCCGAATTTGCTATGCACGTGTACACAGATAGACAGACAGACAGACAGACAGACCGACAGACGGACGAACGGACGGACGGATGGACGGACGGACGGACAGTCGGACGGACGGACAGATAGACCGACAGACATCATGCTAAAAATAGTCAAAACGTCATGTAGGGATCTCAATTCGTGGAGATCCATCGAAATCTTGAAATGTCAAAATCGGTATGATCACAATACCTCCCTTATATATGTTGGCGGTCGGTAAAAATATGAACTTTCTGTGTTTCTTTTTTAATATCCTTATACTAATTTTGTGTGTATACGAAATGTATTAATTATTATTTTTTTTTGTAGGAAACGATACTTTAGTAATTAAAAGATTACATCAGTTTCAACAAATTTTTGGTTTTGGTGGAGCATTTACTGACGCATCTGGTATCAATATTAATTCAGTAAGCAACGGTACTCGCAATTATTTAATGAGGTAATTATAATGGCAAATGAATTTGATAGTATCCATAACCAATAGGCATGAAATTTAAAATTTATTATTGTTCTAGATCATATTTTTCGGATGAAGGTTTGCAGTATAGCATGGGAAGAATTCCAATGGCAGGAACAGATTTTTCAACCCATTTCTACACTTACGATGATGTTGATAATGATTATAATTTAAAATATTTTTCTCTGCAGTATGAAGATTACCACTTTAAGGTATTTCACGCAATTTGGTATGATGATAGAGTAAAACCAGAATTCGAACATAGGCTATAACATTGAATAAAAAGACTAAAGGAAGGAGGCTTACATTCTAATTAGACAGACCGGGATGGTATTTCAAAATGGCGGACAATAGTTATCGGCTGTACAGTGGCGTAGGGCAATTTATTAAAGTAATCGTTATCGGTATAATTATAAAAGCCAACGGAGTGGCCGAGCGCATTAAGCCGTGCGGATTTAGACTGTTAGAAACAGGCGTGACTGGGCGGCCAGTGGTTCGAACCTGCTTCGTTGGTGATATTATTCGGGCGAGAATAATATGTTTACATTTCTCTCATTTTCACAATCATTCACCCCTCATCCAGGTGTAGGAGCTCGCCCCCTGGCATCGGCGATTAGCCTCGTTGCAGAAATAAAGGCCGATGTAAAATAAATAATATAATAATAATAATAATATAATTATAAAAAAAAAAAAAATTACCAATCCTGATATTTTCAAAAGAAGCTAAAGATAGGAGATACAAACAATCAATAAAACATTATTATATATCTGTAATAGGGGATAGGCATGATTTTTTTTTTATTTTTTATTATATTCCTCTTGTTGCATATAAACATAAAAAACAGTTTTTATTTATTTTTTTTTGTAATTTGAAGGCTTAAAAAAATCATAAATGTATGTAGCGCACGAAAACGACGTGTGACGTCTTACCCCTTCTAACTGACGTATGACACTACTAGCTTACCGGCGTACATAGTCTGTTGTGAAATTATTTGTTTGTATAACTTTCATAGGTTATGTAAAGTTAGAGTGATTTTAGTTAAAATAAAGTTTAATTCTATAAAAACAATTTATACATGTTTACCGAATTAAATTTTATATTAAAATAGATAACTTATATTGCAGTATTTCAATTATGCCTCTAACGTTTTGTAACTTCATGTAAACAATGTAGTAAAATTCTGACATCTAAATTACATAAATATTTACATTTTACAGAGTTGCAGCGTTTGTTTACATAAAGTTATAGAATATAAAATAAAAATTACTTTGACACCACGTATTTCCTCAGCACTGTAGCATTCATTATTTTTAATATATTCTATGAGCATAAATGCATCAATGTTGGGTAAATTATCACTCTGAGCCCTAACAAAATCTTTATCTGCCATTTTAATAATAAATGCGTGAAAAATTGCTTAAAAACAAATACAAAACTCTCGAACAATACAATACACACACGTGTAAAGATTATGTTGTAGCTGTATCTGTGATGTGAAACCCCTATCGTTTGACGTCATACTCAGTCGTTTTACTCGGCAACCTTCGCTCCGTGGTCGGCTTATTTCAAATTTACAATATTTTAATTCAAAAATTTGGCTATAATATTAATTAAAATGTATTTTTTGTTTTGTTAGGTGACATAACTAACATTAACATATCAAAATAATGTAGTTTTAAGGAAATACAAATTTTATGCGTATCCCCTATTTATTATTATAAAATTAATGATACACACAAGTAAATAAATACATATTATATTTTTTTTTTTACTTTATACTGCCGTCCCATTTACACATGTAACCAACCAATTACATATTATTACGTAGTTCCAGAAATTGTATGATTCTTTAATCACTATAATCCTCTTTTTGTAACAATTTTTATTTTTTTTAATAAAACTAAACAATATACTTTTAACATTTTAAAATTAGGACCAAGCGCGTAGAAAAAGATTTAAAATGTTATTTTTTAAGGAACAAAGAATATTTTTTTGTTCTACACGAAATAATTTGCCGCCCGCCGCTCCCAAACCCGGGTGCCTTGCACCCCTTGTACCCCCGCTTGGCGCGGCCCTGAATATAGCCCTTTATGCAATTTTAAACTCAATTTTAGATGAAAATTTTAGATTCTGTATACAGGGGAGGGGGCTAACGGGTTTGACGCCTTCTCAAGCACTCAAAAAACAAAACACGTTTTTAAAGGGCACATTTGTTTTGTAATAGAACGTGGACCTACCCCAAGAAACAAATTTGGCTTCTGAACTCATAAGAATAATTTATCACAGCCCTCCTAAGAAAAAAAAAAAAAAAACAATGAGTGTGCGCTTGGAAGTCCAATAATTAACTAGAATTTGTTTTAAATATAAAAAAACATAATCTGCTAAACCGCTTTTTTTCAATAATGTGAACCGTAATTCTTAAAACCATTATAAAATACAGTGGAACCTCGGTATACGTCCTTAATCCGTTCCAGATCATTAGACTTATACCAAATAGGACGTATACCAAACGTATTTTTCCCATAAGAAATAAAGGGAAAATGATTAATCCGTTCCCACGAAAAAAAATCATATTTTTATTGGCATATTATACATTGACGTGGTTGTATAAAATTCCTGCCTTGTTTTTTAAAAGATCGGTATGTATCACTTTTGCCCTTTCACAAATAATTGCCCCGGAGACGCTATCGCCAGCACACTGTTTTTTTTTTTGTTATCCAAAGCAAAAGCAATTTTTCAACATGCTCTAATGTCCCTGATCTTTGTTTTGTAATCGATATCACCCCCTGCGCTACATTAGCCGATTTAATAACGTCTTTGTTTTTCACAATCGTAGAAATCGTCGTTCTCTGCATATGGTATGCTGCAGCCAAGTCCTGGATACGTATGCCACTTTCATACTTATCAACAATCTCTTTTTTCACCTCTATGGTGATCCTAACCATTTTCTTCGTTGCTTGGCCCCTATTATTAATTTTCTTAGAACTCATGGTTAAAGAATTTAATAAAAATTTACCAGAAAAATTACAAAATCACGTAACAATTCAGTTATTGCTCGAGTCATTCACTGTATGGTAGCAATTGCGATACTGACACACATGACAGGTAAACAAGAGTATCGGGCAGTGTTGTTACTCATTTTAACTCATACAAGTTCTTGCACGCACGCGAGTCGTATTCCAAACGAAGGTCGTATACCAAGCAAAATGTTTCACGTCCAAACAGGACGTATACCAAGTTGAACTTATTCCAAAGTAGACGTATACCGAGGTTCCACTGTATCAGAATACAAAAGATTAATTTTTAACCAATATAAATTTCTGTTTCCAGCTTTGATTTTATCTAATTTAATATTTTTTAGATCCCTCTTATTCATGAGGCTATGGAATTAACCAAAAACAACATTCAATTTTTTGGAAGCTCTTGGACAGCACCAGCCTGGATGAAAACGAATAATCGTGGAACTGGAATTGGATTCTTGAATACAACTATGTTTGACCCATGGGCTAGATACTATCTGAAATTCATTGAACAATATAATATGAACAATGTTAGCATCTGGGGCATCACCACTGGAAATGAACCAGCGAATGGGTTCCTCGATTTGATTCACATCAATGATATGGGTTGGATTCCAGAATTACATGTATGTATTTTACTCTAAGAATTACGTAGTTAACTGTAGTGGCGGCTCTAGGACTAAGCAACTGGAGAGGCAATCAAAGTTTAAAGCAAAAACTACAAAAACTTACCAGTTGAAAACAAAATAGGAGCAGTATATTTGTTTTCATATTAAAGATTGTTTCGATCAACCATGTGATTTTTTATTGGGCTGTGTAAATGTAAATAGCCCTTAATGCAATACGTCAAAAATTTCAACTAACTCTACAGTTTTTTAGACAAAATCAGTTGTAACGTTGTAACATTAAAACCGGGAGTGGCACTGAACTTTTTAATTATACACCACACTTTGTAACAATTTTAAGTTTAACACAGTAATACAAATATATTTAATACATGAATTAGATTTGTAGTGAGCCCTGATAAGTTATTTTAATATCGTAGCTTTTATTATCAACTAGGTAGCGAGCCTGTGATATAATATGAAGTCTGATCTCAAACTGAAATGAGATTCCTGACTAAAGGAGTTCGGGTAGTAGGCGTGAGTGTTATCCAGGGTTCATCATTACAATATGTGAATTAAATGATATGTATTAGTACTTACCAACCGACTGATCAGGCTTCTTGCAGTTAGTCTGGATCTTACTGTTCACTTAAGTCCTTAAAGGTGAAGATTTACACACGTTAAGTAAGACGGTTTAAAATTAATGAATTTGAATTATTATAATATACTATTTACAAGAGTAAGTTTGAAAGATTAAAATATAGGTATTAAAATAATGAAAGGATTAAAACAAAAAGAATCTAATAGAGAACCAGAATGCCGACACAGTGCCTCTAAGAATTCAACAATTTAGATGTTTATGATAACCGGACCGAATACTTTCTGACCCCTGTCTTCAGAGAGACGGGGGTTTATATAAGAGAGCTAGTAGCATTTCTAAGAAAAAGGGTTTAAGCATTGTTCAAGAAGATGCTAATGTTTAAAGTTATTAAGCAATAACTCTGAAAAAATGTCTCCTTGAACAATGAACCATAAAAAAATATATTTCTTAAGTTACGTGCTAAAACGTAAAGTTTCTAATTTTATTTTGTTAGCTGAATTCTCACAAATGTTGACTGCACAATACCCTTTAAAATCCCTAAAAACGATTGTAGCCCCTTGCAAAGTAATTGTCTCGACGGGTGGTTTGTGAAAGTCATTTGTCCGGGCGGACTAATCGATTCTTTACAGATTAAATAAGCTAAAATTGTTTATATACTTGTTCTATTTTTACTTATATAACCTAAAATACGTAAAATATATCTTCACTTTTATCCATATTTAGATTTTCACTTATTATTCTGTCACAATAATAGCAAACTAAACAAATGTAAACTACTGTGAAATTATTCAAATTTCAGTAATTGGCGCATACTCTACTTAATACTGCACTTGTCGTATCATAGTATAGCTAATGTCACAGCCTCGGGAAATATCTCAACGTATTGTTACGAAGAATATAGAGCTAGGGTATTCGTGACGGTGCGATGTAAGGAGAGTTTACATAGAGATATAGGTAGTGTCTGGGGTAAAAGTTGAGTGCCCGAAAAATGGGAGCGCTGTTAGAAAATTCGCACGAAGAATCGCACAGACTCTTAGGATTTAAAGATTTAAAAAATTTAGATTGAAAATCAAATAAGAACATAAACATGTTTATCTTTAGCATTAGAATAAATAGGTTATTATTATTAAATAAAATTTAAAAATGTTTTAAAAATAAAAAAATGCTTCATTCACAGTTACAATCTAATGGTGCGTTTACATGGGGCTAGTAAACGGTCTAGTAGGTAGCTTGTTAGTGACAAAAATAGCTCCCATCCTAATGTAAACGCTTGAGATTGAACTTACCCTAGACTGGCTAGTAAGATAAGCAGCGGCGGCGCTAGACCAATCGTGGACGTCGGCGAATTTAGCTTTGCAAGGCCCCTTTCATTTCTCAGTAAAAAAAAAAAAACGATGATAAAAACAAACCTTGATTTGGTCTAGTCATCATAAGTTGCATCAAGTGGGGGTAGTTAGTTTCGTTTTTTTTTCTTGTATGGGTTGTGCCTGAGTTGCAAAATCCAAGTTTTCGACCTCGGCAGCCCTCCGGAACACTTTTGAATTTCTCAAAAACTACTAAGTTTTCGACCTCTTTTCGGTTTCTGCCCATTTTGACCATAAAGGAGCATGTTTTCGACAAACACCATTCTATGCATTTTTAAACTAGATTAAATTTTCTACAATTTGAGACCAGTCGAAATGGGCTCGGTAGTCTTAATAGTTTCCGAGATACAGCTTTTCAAAGTTTGAAATAATCTCCAAACTTGAAAATTGTATGCTATATCATGCTCATGGGCACTGTTTATTTTTAGAAGTGAAAACTACTCGTTATTGTCAAAAATTATAAAATAACATTGCAGAACCTTATATTGCTGCCGAAAATACTGGTTATGTAGATGTTTCGAAAAAAAAAATTATTGGTTTTTTAAACATAGCTCCTTCATTTTTAGTGATAGAAAGTTTTTTCAAAAACGATTTTGTAGGGCTTTTCAAGAGCTATAAGACGGTGTAAATTAAATTCCTTAAGATCCCTTAGTTTTTAAATGGGGTGAGTTTGAAGGGCTCGAATAAGGTGGTGTTCGCTTGTAAATAGAGGTTTTAAACGGCTATATCTCGCCAAATATTCACTGTACAGAAAATATATGCACAGGGAAATTTAAGTCATTAAAAAAGCTACAATTTAGAGCTCTATCATTTTTTTCGTTTCTCCAGTAATTTCGAAGAAAAGAAGAAAACAAAGAGATATTTTGAAGAAAAGGGTGAAAAATACGAAACCGCAAAAAATAGTTTTTTCTTTAAACTCCAATTTTTCTAAAATTAGGCATTTGAAATTGGTCAAACTTCTTGGGTGTACTGAAAATACATATATGAAGAGAACCACAGAAGGGTGAGGATCAATTTTAATTAGGGGGGTAAATAGGGGGTTGTTTTCACTGATTTTTTCGTAGAAAAAAGTAGGTACCGACCTTATTTTGATCATAAGTCGCTTAATTTTTATACTAGAGACTTTTTTTTTTTTGTTTGAAAGGTCTTATCAAATACTTTAAAAAAGATTCAATGAGTTTTCTTCGAAAAATGCAAATTTTTCCTGTTATTTGACTTTGAATCTTTCAAATTATGCATTTGGCGAAAAAAAGTTAACCATTAACATCTCGGTTCGTATTGGTCGTAGAAAAATAATAAAAAAAGGATTTTGTTTTTTTTTTTTTTTTAAAGCTACAATTTTGCTTTCTACATGTTTTTTGATAAAATGCATATTTTTCGAGTTATTCGCAAAAAACTTTTTAAAAACATCAATTTTTTCGTCGAAAAACTGTTACACTCGTATTGTAGTTGAAAGTTAGCTGTATCTCAGAAACTATTGAAGCTACTGAACCCATTCTGGTCTTAAATTGTAGCAAATTTAATCTAGTTTAAAAATGCATTGAATAATGTTTGTCAAAAACGTGTTCCTTTATGGTCATAATGGTAAGAAACCGAAAAATGTTCGAAAATTTAGTAGTTTTTGAGAAATTCAAAAGTGTTCCGGAGGGCTGCCGAGGTCGAAAACTTGGATTTTGCATCTCAGGCATATCCCATACAAGAAAAAATAACGAAACTAACTACCCCCACTTGATGCAACTTTTGCCCCATAATCATGACAAGGTTACTGGACTATAATATAAAATCCGATATTTTATATGTAATAACTAAGAAGAAACTTTAACTCTTGTATGTAGAAGGAACCGGTCTTCATACAAGAGTTAAAGTTTCCTTGTTGTTACAATTTTTCTTTACGCATCTTTCACGTCATCAATGTTTCTTCCTGAAAAAAAAATCCATGTTTTAATATTTTATTTATATACAGGGCCAATGGATAACTGAAAATCTAGGCCCTACCATCAGACTTTCTGATTATCCTTTTGTAAAAATCATGATTATTGACGATCAAAGAATATATTTTCCATGGATAGTACGATCAGTAAGTAAAGATGTAAAGAAAAATCAATGGACAGAGAATTATATTATATATTTTATAGATAATGTCAGTTCCGGGTGCCAGTGCATACATAGATGGATCTGCTGTACACTACTACGACGATTCTTATGTTCCTGCAGATGTTTTAAGTATAACACATTTTGATTATCCTGACAGATTTATTTTTGCCACTGAAGGATGTAACGGTAAGTACTTATAATTATACAGAAATAATTCTGTGGTAGCAAATTAGTAGTGTCATTTTTGTCGTCAATTTTTACTGTCAGTTGAGTACTGTCTCAATATAGTCACAGGCTAAGTCGTCTAGCCCGCTAGGTATCTTTTATTACCAAAGGTGCGTTCGGCATAACTGTGCAGTGTTAACTCTGTGTCGTGCAAGTTTTTTGTCACGTGACCACTGTGCAAGAAAGTCAAAGACGAACACTTTGTTCATATTGTGCAGTTATTCTTGTTATTCTAACCTTTTTTTTGTAAACAAATAAATTATGTGTGTTTGATTACATGAAGTCTCTCTCCTGCTACTTGTTTTGTACGATAATATAAAAATGACGCATGAAGGTTTTGGGATACTTTAGTAATACTAAGTAATGTAAACTTAAGTAATGGAAAAGAAATTTTATTTGATGAGGAAGACAATTCTGAAGAATTTTCCAAACCAGAAAATATTTTGGAAAAATTGTTTGAATATGCAGAGTACTGTTCCAAACATGACTACAAATCAATTTAAAGTACATTTCCACTTGTATCCAAAAAATGTTAAGTCTTTTTGATAGTATTTACATATTCCATCATGAGGTTCATGTCTGTACTATTTATTTTGCAAATGCTGCAGGCATAAACAATGATATCTTGATTGTTTTTACTCATATTGTTTTGTAGAAATAATAACTTATATTTTTACCGTGAAAAACACTATTGCCGCACGATCTTAACTTGTGACGACTGTGCAACACAAACTGCATTGCACGATACTTACCGAACGATCTTCGTGCAGCACAGAAACTTTATGCCGAACGTTTTTTGTGTAAATTATGCGGAATTTGTAGATTATTAGCTTATACCGAACCTCAAGTTATTATATTGTTCAAAATTGTAAAAAATACTAATGAGATATTTTTTTTAGGCAGTGGCGAGAAGGAATCTGTTATTTTAGGATCATGGGAACGAGCAGAAGAATATTTAGACAGTATGATGGATGTAAGTAACCTGAGTGATTCATTTTATAATCAAAGTTGGATTGGAACCTAAAGCTGCGTCCACACTATGCCAGTTGGCAAAGCCGATTAAGTGTAGACGTGTTGTTGACTTATGCCAACAGGCCACATGGCATGTTAGTTGCAAATCGACTGTTGGATCCGTCTGGATCAAAGTGAACCGTGCTAACGTTTATAGTGTGGACATGCCTATTGTACCAAGCGGCATACAAATACAATTTGAGCATACAAAATGTATTTCACAAGCTATGCTGAATAGGCTTTATAACAGACTGACGCGTTCTGCCTTAAGATGATAGTGTGACCTTCCCTAGCAACTGGCATACTGTGGACGCAGCTTAAGACATTTCTAACGTAAATTGTGTTTTCCCAAAGCTGTGTCGAGGTTGAAGTGATGCCTAAGATCAGGGTTGGACTGAGAGGATAATTTGTAGCGGGACAATTTCGTGGCGTGTGGTTCATTGCCGTGATGTACTCATTATTTAGTGATGATCGGGGGGAGGGGTATCAAAAAATTAAAGAGGGCAGAAGGTAGAAATCAAATGAGGTCAAAAGGCTGGAAGCTCAAGAAAACCTCAAGATGACCAGTAGGCCCCTGCCTCAGGTTAAGAGAGAAACAAGAAAAACAATATTGAATAACGATTGCTAACGATTTTGCTTATATGTTCTAATTTTAGAGAACTTCAAAGGATCAGGGTACTTTTAGTTCTTGGCTCCAATTTAACCCCTTACTGCATGATTTAAAAAAATAATAATGAAAAAATAATTTATAATAGAATAAATAGAAAGTTTCGCTAAAAAATACTAAAATTTAACTTATTTTTGACAGACTTGAACTCAATGTTCCCTCTAATTTTTTCGCTGACTGCGCGGTTCAAAAGCATATGGGAGCAAAAATGTTCAAAACGTATGAAAAAGTGTGCAAGTAAGGGGGTCCTGTCACAGGACCCCCCTTGAAGTCAAACATTTTGCCCATTGTGCGAAAATACAAAATCGGCTGTGCAACTTTCGAAAAATTAGAGGGAACATTACTTGCACCATTAATCAACAAATATTTTAACAATATTTTTTACTTCATTAGGATATGAACAACTGGGTGACCGGTTGGATGGATTGGAATCTTGCTTTAAACACTGAAGGTGGACCAACATACGTCGGCAATTACGTAGATTCTCCAATTATTGTCAACAAAACTGCCGATGAGTTTTACAAACAACCCATGTTTTATGCAATGGGACATTTCGCTAAGTTCCTAAGACCGAACTCAACTAGAATATACAGCAGAACAACTACCACAGATTTGAAATTGACGGTGTTTAAAAGACCAGACAGTGGAACTGTAGCCCAAATTTTTAATCCGTAAGTAATATGTTTCTTATTTAATTGACAACTATCCGCAATGTGAGATAGCCCCGTGCTCTCTTAAATGTACATTTCCCTCAATAATTAACCAATCAATTACGTCTTGTTGCCAAAATGTAGTCAAAATATCGGAGTAAAAGCTCGGAAGCTACGAACGAGAGGCGCTGTTGTACTGGGTGTTAAAAATTAACTCAATAACCTACATCAGCCACCTTTTTCTCAACAATTTTTGTGCAAGTTTGACAGTTTATATTTTATAGTCGAGCAATGTAGATGCATCAAATTTATTATAGAGCAGTGTTTCCCGAACTTTTAATATTCGCGGACCCCGTTTGACGATTTTTAGGGTTTTGTAGGTATGACCACCGAAAAAAACCTTATAACATCATTCATGTGTCTGTCTGTCTGTACGGTAGAAATTGTAGCCAAACGGTTTAACATAGAAAGTTGAAATTAGCATCCTTATACAGCTCTTTGACCCACATATGGGAAAAATACTGAGAGTTCAAAAAAGACATCCCGAGATAAATATAAACAATTATGTATTTAATAAAATAATAAATATTTTTTTAAAATTTGAGTGGCATACCAAAAACAGGCAAATTTTTATTTTTGAAACAATCTTTTTCTGTCTGTACTATGGTCTGTCCTACCTTAATTATTGTGTGGTATCGAAAGAAAGCTCGTAAATTAAGTAACGAAAAGGAGTTTATTAAAATTCGTTTTTTTTTTAACACAATTTTAGCCAAAAATGTGTTAAAAAAGTTCCTGTCTGAAAATCTGAAAAAATTATAGGTACCTAATATATATTGATCTGAGCCGGACGCGAGAGAAATTTTTGATCCGATTGTGTTTTTGAAAAATAATGCAGTTTTTGCGTTTTTGACAAAATTAATTATTTTTTTAATTCTTGGTTAAATTATGGCTAATAATGTTTTGATTTTTTTTGTATTTATGGTGACACTGTTGGTTGAGAAGTATTAAATAAATACTATTTATTAATTTATATAATTATTTTCAGTTCAAATGACACCGTACCCCTCATAATAATGGATGACGATCGCAACTACCAAGCAAAATTAGACATCGAACCAAGATCTATGAATAGTTTCATATATTGGTGATAATAATTTATTTTGTAGTTTTATCTATAGTTGTATAATTAAAATAAACTATTCCAGACTTTTTAATGAGTTCTTCTAATTTTATAAATTCTTGCAATGTTTAAACCTTGGATTTATCGACACATTTTAAAAAGATAACAATAAATATGTATGGTTTTTTTTTAAATAAATAGTTACAAAACATTAAAATTGTTAATTAATGTTTTTTTAGGCTATGGTTCTTGAAAAAAATCTTAATTACAAACTGGAAAGATAAAATTAATGATAGGTAAACAAAATAATTCTATATATTACTTTAAAAATGAATTATTTTTTTAGTTTGCAATTAAAATGACTCCTATTTTATTACTGTTTCTATTGGGTAAATATATTTAAAATAATTGGTAGAACATTAGAATAACGTAGTTAGAATTCAATAGATTAGTGGTTTTCAACCACTATGTTACTTTCTTTAAAAAACAGCTCTATAAACAATATAAGATGAACAAAATTAACTCGGCACCATTAGGTCCGGTTCCTGAAAGCTTAGTTAACTATAATCAAATAGTTAAAAAATTGTTGCTTTGGTTACTTATGAGAATGCTATATTGTGACCGTAATTGACAATTCGTTTATAGTTTACTAATACGCTTTTCACACTAGATCTTTAAGATCGGATGTTTAAGTGAATGGATCTTTAAACGCTAATGTGAAACCGTACGGCCTCGTCTAAACACGACCGATGTTAAAGACAGAGATCTGCGTCTTAAAATTCGCCCGCATTGCCAACTTAATTCCCATTATAAAAAAATACTCCTTGAATTTGTGCTTCTCTTCTTTTATCTATGTTCAGCTGTTATCATTTTATATATCGAGGTTATGAGAAGATTATTTGCGTTATTATTTAAATAAATATAAAAAATAAACTTCTCCTAACCTCGATATACAAAATAATGACAGAATAAATTCAAACGATATGAAATTATGTTGGCAATACATACTAGCTTTACATGGAGATTTCTTCTTCAAATTAAACATCAAGTGTGAAAGCAAACCGATATTAAACATCGATGAAGTTTAAGTTCAATCGTCTTAAAGATCTAGTGTGAAAAGGGTATATGCTCAGAAACCGGCCCTTGGTCATATTTTTAACAGATGAGGCATCATCAATAAACATATCATGGGCTTACTGCGAAAATTCCAATTTTTCAATTTTGAATACACCTTTAAATACTAATATATACAAATTTATACGAGGGTTACCTTTTATGTTTTTACAAACGATCACTAGATGGCAATATTAAAATGGGTCATTACTATATTCATAAATTTTTACATTTGTTATTGTGAAATCAGTGGCAGCTTATAAATTAACCGAGTAGTTTGTTGACAGTGAACGTTTAAAAAAAAACAAGTTTGTGAAAAAAAAGTATATTATTCGTGAAGGTTTTCGTTGGATGATTTTTTACGATTTTAGTAAAGGCCTAACTCAACAACAATGCATAGATTCGCTTCGTTCAACTTTTAGTAATGAAGCACCATCAGAAAAGACTGTTTACAATTGGTTTGCAGAATTTGGTAGTGGTCGTGCGTCCATCAGTGATGAATCTCGCGAAGGTGGACTAAAATCGGCTGTGATTCAAAAAAACATAGATGCTGTGATCAAAATGATTGAAGAAGATCGGAATGTGGCTTACCCTGAGATTGAGGCATCCTTTGGCATATCGCAGACTGTAATACATTCGATTTTGCATGAACATTTAGCTGTGAAAAGGATCTGTTTCCGATGGATTTCGCATAATTTGACCGAAGCTCAAAAAAGGCACGTGTTGACTGGTGTAAGGGAATGCTAAAAAAATCAACCTAGGCACTGCAAAATCCGTATACAACATCGTTGACGAAACTTGGATTTATTCATATGAACCGGAAACTAAGCAATAATCCACTGTTTGGGTCTTCCAAGATGAACCAAAACCCACAAAAGTTGTTCGTTCACGAAGACTTCCAAGAAAATGATCGTTTGTTTCTTTGGTTGTACCGGACATATCGCAACCATTCCTTTAGATGATCGGAGAACAGTTAATGCTAAATGGTGTACAATGTGTTTGCCAGAAGTTATCGGCAAAATCAGGAAAAACAACCAAAAATGTCGCATCATTCTTCATCATGGCAATGTAAGCTCCCACACAGCATGTCAAACAATTGATTATTTAAAGGAGAAAAACATCGAATTAATGTCTCATTGCCCGTATTCACCTGATTCACCTCAAGAAGCTGTTGAAGCTGTTTTTGAGAAACCAACTTCAGAAAAGATTTTTTTTCGAGAATTGGTTTGACGCATGTAAAAGTGTATAAATCTTAAAGGCGAATATTTTCAAAAGCAATAAAACAGTTTGTTCCAAAAAAATTTTTTTTTTTCTCAGTTTTTGTAAAAACTTAAAAGGTAGCCCTCGTATTAATTAACTATAAGACTAACAGAAATCCCACTTAACTATTCTCTCTGATATTTGTAAATGGTGTAAACCTATCAAATTTTTAAATTTTTTTGCTTGACTTTGAAAGCATTATAATTCATTTACTAATTGCATTGCACCCAATTCATTATATGCAATGCCACAGTCGGCTGCAACTTTTTTTAAATCTACTAATGGCATGGTAACCACATTTTTTCCATTTAAATAATCAAAAATTGATTATATTGAACGCATATTTTTAAATCGGTCACCTGGTTCGGATATAATATTTTCATCAACTTCATAAAAAAATAATATAATTAATCCTAACTTGAAAATATAGTTCCTTCTTCTGTTTCTCCAGGTAATAGCTTTCTTTAGCGTTTTCGCTTTAACTTGGGTGTTGAATCAAAATGCATTCCAAAATTAACTAAAGTGCGTTCAAAGGTGAGTTTGCAGTACAGGGCATATGGAGTAGTTCTTTTTCATACTCTCTAATGGGTTTACACAATGACGTTATCCTTTTCTTGCTTGTCGACGTTGCCAGCTCTAAAACGCGCTGATCTGTGAAGACGCAGTATTCTACAAATGGCCATTTGTTTTTGTTGAGTGTTATTTTGAGTTTTATAAGAGTTGATTTTTGTAAATCATACGAGTTTTTCATATTATTATAATTGACACATTTGACACTTTTACAACATTTGGCAACACCGCTCCCATTTGCCATAAGAGCTATACTGCAAACTCACCTTTGAACGCAGTATATATAAGTTTTTTTTTTTTTACAATTTGTGATACTTCATTTATTGTCGTTGTGTTTTGAGTACGTCAGCATGTCATTAAAGAAAAGTCACAGCAAACTGTGCCGAGAAACTCGGTTTAAATCATTTTTCACCATAAAGAAGGAACATCTAGTAGGGAATTTACGTCTATAATTCACTGTAATCAGTCTTTAAGTAACTAGAATAATTTTGAGGCATAAAGAACGGAAAAATACAAGACACCGCGAAGTGGATGATCAAGGAAAATGAAGATTACAGACGACACTGACCTACGAAGAAGATGATCGGAACCTAAATGCTACAAATTTAACAAAATCATAATAATAATATAATATAATAATATTTATTTATTGCCCACATACAATTCATAATCATTAATAGACTGTCAATCAGATAAATTACAATAACATCCCAAATGATAATCGATACACAGAAGTTACAATTTACAAGTTCAAAAAATTGCTCAAAACTATATATAGGGTTTTCAGTCAATAAGTTTTTAATTGTTTTTAAATTGTACTGAACTTAATTCTTTGGTAGAAACTGGTAACATATTCAGAAACTTTATAGAATAATAGTTAATACTATATCTTTTATTTATTCGTGTAAAATTGGGGTAAATATTTGATTTATTAAGTGTATTGTAGTTGTGAACGTCTTCATAAGAGACAAAAGAATTTAGGTTTTGATCGGCATATACTAAACAGTGATAGATAAAAAGTGATGGTAGTGTCATGATTATAAATTCTTTAAAGAGTAATCTACAATCGGCTCTATAAGATGCACTCCCCCATCACTCTTATTGCACGCCTCTGTAGTCTAAAATCTCTTTCAGCAGGTGTCCCCATGCTGAAAGAGCGTATGCTATGTGCGACTGAAATAACGCAAAATAAATCCAAGAAAGTAGATAAGCAAAACTCTTTAGCTTCAAAACATCTGGATATTTCAAAATATACTGAAGCTATGGGTGTTAGTATTTGCACATCTATAGTAATAAGAAAGCTCCAGACAGTGTTGAATCCAAGGATGGTTTGGAGGGTTTTCCCCACGGGTGACAAAAATTCAAACTTTGTTGGATTGGCCTCAAGGAAAAGGCCTTGAGGACCACAACTTAGGCTTGTGCGTAGAATCAGCAGATGCTCCTGATTTCATCGATTCCTTAATTTTTTTATTCTCTTTTCGGAGAGCGCTTCTGATATTGTTTATTTTTTTAATCACGTCATTTTTTGTAGCTTTCGCGTCCACTTCTTTTATTTTTTCCAATAATTTCGCGTAAGTAGCTTCCTTTTTATTTCTATCATGGTATTCTTTAGAACTTACTTGCCACAAGCAAGGTTAATTTTCATACAATTAGTATGAATTCCGATAAAAATTCTCTAGACATGACTAAATAAATTCGACACTCACTTTACAAATCCTCAAGGCCGACGGTCGACAGCACACACACGGTTGTAATAGTCTGGCCTCAAGGCCAATTACAATCTGCCCTCAAGGCCGAAATATGATTTTTGTTCGGGATTTTTTGGCCTCAAGTACCGGTCGCGGCCTCACAGACGCCGCCATACACGGTGAGGATTTCCTCAAAGCTTGGACTGTTCAGGCCAAAACTTGAGGAAATCCTCACCATGTATGGCTACCTTAAGATATAAGAGTTAGATACTTAAGTTTGTCTAACAGTTTAGCAAGTTTTACGAGTCTAATAGTTTGTAATAGAGAGATAATACATACCTATGTTAGATATTTATAATTGTCGTGCCCCAATTCTTGTTTATGTACCCCCCCCCTTGGAGAAAGACATTTGTATTCATTATATTAACTTCACCCCCGGCTCATATAGTTCCCCCCCCCCCCGGCTCATGTAGTTTCTCCCTCGGAGAAAAATGTCTGGAGTCAACACTGGCTCCAGACTTTTGGACATCGAGGATGTCGAACACGAAGAAAGCCGCTATTCTCGGAGAAACAACGTTTAAATCATTTACGTTTGGCATGAGGAACAACATTAACGTTCTTATCATTGTTAAAAATAATCCATCAAGCTTGCATCTCTATTTATGCTATTTTATAATGATCCCGTATAGCGCTGTTCCGTTTAAGGCTACAATTTTTAGTAATCTCTCTAGGGCGCTAATCGAGGTATTACTGTACAATATATTCCTGTAATGTAATTTATTTGTTTTTCAGCATTTTCAAATGCCTGCCAACAAAGAGATTATGGCAATGGGTCTCCTGTTTGCGTATGTAACAAACAAAGTTGTGATACAATAGCACAAGAAAAAGTGCCGTATGGAAAATATATCGAGTACACTTCTTCTAAGGCTGGAAAGAGATTTAGCAGACAATTTGGAACGATACAGAACAGTTCCACAGATGATAGTAGTAAATATTCTTTTACATACAAACATTCATACTTTGTACCTACAGTCTATTCCAAACGATTAGGCGGAACTAACCGCAATTTTCATTTTTGTAATTTGTCATTAGATATTTTTTTATATATTGAGGTTGACTTTTCCTGAACAAAATGATCAAAAGCTTCAATCAATCGGTAAAAGTAACTAGAATTAAAAATCTAGTTCCGCCTAAACCAAAGGAACAGACCTTACTATTTTTACATTTCTAAAATGAAATATTGGATTTTATTACAATACTAATATAGTAATCTTAATGTTAATTTTATATTATTTAACATAAAAATAACACTGTCATACACAATTATTTTATACTTTTTTAAGTTGAAATAAAGTCTGTTCCTTTGGTTTAGGCGGAACTAGATTTTCAATTCTAGTTACTTTTACCGATTAATTGAAGCTTTTGATCATTTTGTTCAGGAAAAGCCAACTTCAATATATAAAAAAATAGCTAATGTAGGGTGACCATTCGTCCCGCATTTTGCGGGACAGTCCCGCATTTTGACTCTGCGTCCCGCATTGTTACTTGCCCGCAAAATGTCCCGCATTTTGATATTTGTCCCGCAAAATGTTCCGCATTTTTAATTCTAACTAACTTTACATCAATTTAACTGTCAGTGCTCTACTTTTCCTATAGTTTGATAATGATAATTTTTGAATTTTGATATTAAAATGTGTATATTTACATTATACCATGAGTTCTGAAAGAAATTACATAAGGGTTGACTATGGATAGTAAAAGTAATGTCATCAGCAAGCTTTAGAATTAATTGTCATGACTTTTGTTGTTGTCATAAGTTTATATTGTTATATAAAGACTGCAGTAGACATTATTTTATTTTTCCATAGCCAACCCTTATGTTATTTCTTTTTGAGCTCGTGGTATATGTAGTTATCAGTGTAATTTATTTTTTTGTGATATTTTTTATTCAATTGTTAATTTTTTTGTCGCGGTAATTAAATTATACTAGCCACAATTGTTAAATCGTTTAATACATTTTTGTTATCTTTTGTACTCCTTTCCTCTCATGTACGCAGAGCCGTGTTTTGGCGCCCTTAGCAAATAAAAACACCTTCTCATCTCCCAAAATCCAAGTGACGAGCAAAAAAAAGGTCCTCACCTCCCAAAATCCAAGTGACGAGTAAAAAAAAAAAAAAAGGTCCTCACCCTGGACCGTCCCGCATTGCCTTCTCAAGAAAATGGTCAGCCTAAGCTAATGACAACTTACAAAAATCCAGGGATTGGAGGAATAACAACTGGGAAAGTGTCAACAAGACTGAAAAAGAAAAAGTGTGTTGGCGTCGTTGGTCGTTCGCATTGTTTACAAAAATTGGAAGTTTCTTCTTATTTTTTCGTATTCTGTTAACTGCTAAGAAGAATAAGAACTAACACTATTAGTATTGTTATATCACAATAGATGGCGCTTATATTTTGTGTACTAATTTTAATAAAAATTAAATTTTTAAGATTCCAGCGCCTCTAGCAGTAGTTTTTGAATTTAAAAGTTTAAACATCGACATCGGTAATAGACATCAATGTTTTATCGATACTATTGTTAGCTGACCATCGATGGTAAAAACATCGATGTTTTTAAAACAAACATCGATGTTTTTTCCCATCCCTAACCTACAGCCTGTATAATAAAGCAGCTATGCTATGATATGCACCTATACACTTATGTGGTTATGGAATTTCTCTGTTAACAAGACTTGAGACAAAGAGTTAATAGCAGTGATGGCATCCTACCGGTTTGGATCGGTTCGCGCGAACCGTTTCTTAAAATTATTGAAACTTTATGGAACCGGTTGTTAGAATTATTAAAAATAAATGAATTACTCTGACTTCAGTTTTGAATAGTGCGCCGTGCCCTGCAGTGTTGCATATGTAATATTTATTTGAGAGGTTATTAATAATACGCTCTTAAAATTATTTCCTTATATTTAATAAATGGAAGTAAGTGATTTGTTTTCACTTTTAAAAATACAGAATAGGTTCCTAGATATCACATGACTTTATAGAACCGCTTCCTGAAAATTTAGGATGCCACCACTGGTTAATAGTATTTCTCTTTTAGGTACTTACCAGGTATATATTAACAGAAAGCAAACCTACCAAACTATTTACGGTTTTGGTGGCGCCTTTACGGATTCTGCTGGTATCAACATTATGTCTTTGAGTCCAGCTACAAGAGATAACCTAATGAAGTAAAATATTATCATCAAAAGAATGTTAACAGTTTCAACATTGTAAAAATGTTTTAGATCATATTTTTCTAGATATGGTTTACAGTATACCATGGGCAGAGTACCAATGGCTGGTACCGACTTCTCCACCCGTTTTTATACGTATGATGACGTTGAGGACGATTTTCATTTAAGGAATTTCACTTTGCAACAAGAGGATTACAGCTTTAAAGTAAATAAAATGTTTCATATGAATTTCCCACTTATAAAACTTGCTAAAAGCATTTTTAGTCCAGTAACCTAGTACATCATAAGTTGCATCGAGTGGGGGTAGTTAGTTTCGTTTTTTTTTCTTGTATGGGTTGTGCCTGAGATGCAAAATCCAAGTTTTCGACCTCGGCAGCCTTCCGGAACACTTTTGAATTTCGCAAAAACTGCTAAATTTTCGCACTCTTTTCGGTTTCTGCCCATTTTGACCATAAAGGAGCACGTTTTCGACAAACACCATTCTATGCATTTTTAAACTAGATTAAATTTCCTACAATTTGAGATCAAAATGGGTTCGGCAGTCTTAATAGTTTCCGAGATACAGCTTTTCAAAGTTTGAAAAAATCTCCAAACTTGAAAATTGTATGCTATATCATGCTCATGGGCACTGTTTATTTTTAGAAGTGAAAACTACTCCTTATTGTCAAAAATTATAAAATAATATTGCAAAACCTTATATTGCTGCCGAAAATACTGGTTATGTAGATTATTACGCTCCGAACCGTGCTATTCGAATGTTTCGAAAAAAAAATTATTGGTTTTTTAAACATAGCTCCTTCATTTTTAGTGATAGAAAGTTTTTTCAAAAACGATTTTGTAGGCCTTTTTAAGAGCTATAAGACTGTGTAAATTAAATTCCTTAAGATCCCTTAGTTTTTAAATGGGGTGAGTTTGAAGGGCTCTAATAAGGTGGTGTTCGCTTGTAAATAGAGGTTTTAAACGGCTATATCTCGCCAAATATTCACTGTACAGAAAATATATGCACAGGGAAATTTAAGTCATTAAAAAAGCTACAATTTAGTGCTCTATCATTTTTTTCGTATCTCCAGTAATTTCGGAGATATTTTGAAGAAAAGGGTGAAAAATACGAAATCGCAAAAAATCGTTTTTTCTTTAAACTCCAATTTTTTTAAAATTAGGCATTTTAAATTGGTCAAACTTCTTGGGTGTACTGAAAATATATATATGAAGAGAACCACAGAAGGGTGAGGATTAATTTTAATTAGGGGGGTAAATAGGGGGTTGTTTTCACTGTTTTTTTCGTAGAAAAAAGTAGGTACCGACCTTATTTTGATCATAAGTCGCTTAATTTTTATACTAGAGACTTTTTTTTTTTGTTTGAAAGCTCTAATCAAATACTTTAAAAAAGATTCAATGAGTTTTCTTCGAAAAATGCAAATTTTTCATGTTATTTGACTTTGAATCTTTCAAATTATGCATTTGGCGAAAAAAAGTTAACCATTAACATGCCGTATCTCGGTTCGTATTGGTCGTAAAAAAATAATAAAAACAGGATTTTGTTTGTTTTTTTAAAAGCTACAATTTTGCTTTATACAGTTTTTTTGATAAAATGCATATTTTTCGAGTTATTCGCAAAAAACTTTTTAAAAACATCGATTTTTTCGTCGAAAAACTGTTACACTCGTATTGTAGTTGAAAGTTACCATTATTTATAATAATTAATTCTTACCCACATGCTATAGATACCATTACTTCTATTTATTAATGTTTACTTCACTGACTCATGTTAGACAGGTTGTTGAAGATATAAAGGCAATTGTATATGATGAAACATGAAAATTAGCATAAAATTTTCAAGTTTGGAGATTTTTTCAAATTTTGAAAAGCTGTATCTCAGAAACTATTAAAGCTACTGAACCCATTCTGGTTTTAAATTGTAGCAAATTTAATCTAGTTTAAAAATGCATTGAATAATGTTTGTCAAAAACGTGTTCCTTTATGGTCATAATGGTAAGAAACCGAAAAAAGTTCGAAAATTTAGTAGTTTTTGAGAAATTCAAAAGTGTTCCGGAGGGCTGCCGAGGTCGAAAACTTGGATTTTGCATCTCAGGCATATCCCATACAAGAAAAAAAGACGATACTAACTACCCCCACTTGATGCAACTTTTGCCCCATAATCATGACAAGGTTACTGGACTATTTAACAAATTTGTGGGAATTGACCAAATATCAGTGCCGGCTGTGGGTCTTGCGGGGCCTCAGGAAAATATTATATGCGGGGCCCCTTCCCTAGCCCTAGCTACTAATAATTGTTAGAAATATGAAAGCGCGGGGCCTTGGGTAATATCCCCGAAGTCCCGACCTCTGAGCCGGCCCTGCCAAAAATGTATAAAAAAATGCCGTGGACTCTAATTTTTGCTTCATTAAATCGAGAAAAAATCATAAAAAAATTGATGTGAAGTGTGAATTTTCACACATTTCAGGTTTTCGCAGGTATTTAGTAAGTGAATGATGATAATTTGGGATACCAAAACAAAGTTTATGTTAAAATATTTTTTTTGTTAATTTTAATTCGAATGCCTAATACCATTATTTGGGTTTCCAAATATATGCAGTTTTTTTTTTTTTTATATAGTAAGGTTCATTAAAATTTTGAATATTGCGCCTATGGCTTCCATTGGTTGTTTTAAGTCATAACTCCGCCCGTCTGATTTCGTGTATTCAATTTCAACAATTTCCACTGGTTATTAAATTTATGCTTTTAAAAATGAAATGCAACATTTGTCCAAATATAACTAGAATTTAGAAAAAATAAAAATGCAAAAACAAACAGAATAAAAATGTCTCGAGACCGGATCGAACCCTAGTTTGTAAATTAGAACGCGAGAACGCAATCCATTACACTATCAAAGCATGCTGATTTAGTGTGTTAGATAAGTTATTAAATATTTTACATGGTCAAGCAAAAAACACAAAAAATGCTTTATTTTCCGAAAACATAATCTGATCAAAAATTCCTGTTGTACTATTCCGATTCACACAAATGTACATTACTAAGAATTTTTTCAGATTTTTAGCTTAAACCATCTGGGCTACAGGGTGTATACAATTTTTTTTTGCACAATTTTGACAAAATTGCGTCAAAATAATTTATTTTGCAAAAATAAAATTTTGATCGTTAATCCACGTACTAAAGGATTTCATTTGATACCCTACACAGAATTTTAAAAAAATATTTTTTTTTTTTCGATGAGCATATATTTGTTTAGATTCTTATTTTTCCTATGTGCGGCTTAAAGAGTTGTATAAGCATGTCAAATTTCAACTCTCTAGGTTTAGCCGTTTGACTAGAATTTTTACCGAACAGACAGACAGACAGATAGACAGACATACAGACAGACATACAGACAGACAGACAGACAGACAGACAGACAGACAGACAGACAGACAGACAACCGACAGACAGAGACACAGACAGACGACAAAATGACGGTATTAGGGTTTTCTAGTCATACCTACAAAACCCTAAAACCGAAAAAAAAATTCAATTAAGAATGTAGCTGTAATGGTTACAATTTAGACCAAAACAATACACCATTATGCATTCTGAAACAAAATATTAATGATTACTTAGTGTTAATTAAATAAATACTAAAGATATTTCGATTTTCATATTATTTAAAAACGTAACCTATAAATATATCTACGAATCCTTATTTATATATTTATAAAATCATTATTCTATAATATAAAGTATCTGGACTGTATATATTAGTATATATTTATCAAAAATACACATTTTTTGCTCCAAAATTGAAGATATTCATAATATTAACGTAACAAAAGTAATGAATTTTAAACCAGTCAAAAACTTCCAAAGGACTCAGCTCTCAGATGGCAGCACATGTATGTGACGACACACTAATATGGTCTATTGCACCATTAATTCTAATACATTTATGGCCGGTTGCTAAAGTAAGAATTATCCCTAACTCGAGTTAAAATCATTTGTTTTTGTATGTTGTAGCATACAAAAACAAATGATTTTAACTTGAGTTAGAGAAAACTCTTACGTTAGCAATCCGCCATTAAAAACCAAATAAAAACAAATGCATTCAAATGTTACTTTTCATCCACACCACACTTATTCATTCTAGTCGTTCGACCTCAAATCATCGAATGAATAGAATGAATAAAATGAGAATATTGTCCAAACAAAACGCGTATTCTGATTGAACCGAAACCAGAATTGGCACAACAAAACGCACACATTTTAAGATATCTCGTTGAGATTTACGAAACAGGGTAGGGAAATCGAAAAATATAATTATAATAGCGAGATGGAATTCAACTATATCCTATTATATACCTGTACATACATGACAAACAAAAGGCCGCTAACTCAGGTAGAGTTAACGAGATTATCAGGGAATTCCACACAAATATTTACACCCTAAAGCGGCAGGTTTTTATCCGGCTCCGTGAGCAGGTTCATTCATGAACAACCCATCTCTAATAAAAACATATTTTTACTAGATTCCATTAATAAAAAGAGCTCAGGAACTATCTAAGTATAATTTAAAATTGGTGGCCAGTGCATGGACAGCACCACTTTGGATGAAATCGAAGAAATCAATAAACGGTGGCCGTTTGAATCTGAGTATGTACGAAACATGGGCAGAATATTATGTTAAGTTTCTCGAAGCTTACCATAACCATGGTGTGGATATTTGGGCTGTGACAACTGGAAATGAACCCGCTAATGGGTTTGTAAAGACTTTTAAAATTAACAGCATGGCATGGACTCCAGATAGAACGGTAAGAATGGTTTTAAGCTCTAAAAGATGTATGGACGGTTTCACAAAGCAATTATAAATTTTAGAAACGCTGTTATTTTAATTTCGTTGTTTTATTAATTCTGTTGTTTTAGATTCATCTTGAAAATTTGCTCATTATATTGTAATAATGTTTTAGGGTCAGTGGATTGGGGCAAACTTTGGTCCAAAAATAAGATTATCTGACTACAACAAAGTAAAAATATTAGCTATGGACGATCAAAGGATATTTTTTCCATGGATTCCGGAAGGCGTAAGTTTTTTGTGATAAAATCTGATTCTTCTATCTATTTTTAAACCAGGAGGAGTAAATTTACACTATTTTTACACTATTACATATTACTGTTATATTTACACTATTACAAATCACCAGAAAAGTTACTAGATTTCTTTTTAATAATAATAATAATAATAATAATAATCTTTGATCTGCAGGATGCAGAAAGCAGTGCTGCTCGGGTCACTCCGCATTGTGCGGGCACTGGATCTGGCGTAATTTCCGCGGCTGCATATCGCCAGGGTTTGGGATGCAGTCGTGTGTATTTAGCTCCACTAGTCTCTAGTATGACGCGGCTCAAAAGGTTGCTGAAGTTTGAGATTAGTGGACGCTTGTCAAGACCTGACAAACCCCAAATAATAGTGGAAAATATTATTTATTGCGGGAAAATTGAATTTCGGATAACTAGTTACAGTGGGTACATTCGAGTTGTACAGGGTAGAGCGAGCGCTAAGCGAACAGTTGATGGTGACGTCATGAATAGAACACTGACGGAGCGCAGCAAGTCGAACACGGAGCGAGCTTGGGTCGTGACGTAATGTTTATAAATGTAACCCTACAATTTTAGGCGGTGTTTTTACTGTCAGATTAGTTCACGTCAGTCATGAATCAGAATTATGTACTTCGGTTTGCCGTTGAATTATTTTATGATGAATCTGAACAAGTAATTTTAGAAAAAGTGTGGAGGTTTGCAGAAAATACGGTGCCAAATTTTAGAGATCCTCAATTTAAATCACATTTTCGAGTATCTCTATAGTTTTCGAAAATGTTCTTGAAAAACTGCAAGCAGTGCCAGACAAAGTTCATCTAACATCAGAGGGAAATCCCAAAACAAAACTCGAGAAACAGCTAATGATAGCATTATGGTACCATGCCCGCATTAAGAGTTCTTATAAATTTACAAATAGAACATAACCCTGTTTATTCCATGTTAATTTTGTGCACGGTGTATTTAATTATTTTTATGCTGTGTTTACAAACACATTACAGCTTTGGAGGTTAATAGTAACGTAACAAATACAAAAAATGGTAGTACTTTTTCCCGCCGTTCTCCCACCTTTTTCCGTCATACCCTATATGCTCGGTCTTAAAACCCCGAACACATAGAGCGCACTCTAAATACCCCCTCGACCGCAAAACGAATGTAATTGAGTGTACTTCAAGTGTCAAATCGAATAAGTTTGAGTGTACAAATCTTTCACTCATAAATGATATGCTACTGAAGATAACAAAAGCCAGTACAATAATATTTTATTGCCCCCAATAAATGTTAATAAAAACACTCAAATCTCAATAGTTCAACTGGTCATTGAAAAAGTTTTAATCTGTATGAAATACAAATATACAGCTGAGTGACTGTTCTATTAAAGGGCTGATATATTTCAGGAGCGGCATATAATGCAGTAGAAATTCCTTAAAATTTGCCAAATAATGATGTTGTGACGTTTCATGCAATAGGAATATAAATTACCTATATTCTTTATATTTCTTGTAATTCAGACAGTAAATCAGCAAATCATAGTGGTGCAGTGTTATTTGTTTTTGTTGCGATTATTTTTCGATGGATCGCTAGCTAAAGTACGGATTGTTAAAAAAGCTGCCACAGTCTCCGTCTCAGAACGTCCAGTAGACGACAAGTGTGTTCAAATATTATAAAAATAGTATTTCAATAGCTTTTTTATCGGAATTTTCTATTTTGAAAAGCTTTTTTTTTTGCCCCAGTTTTAGTTGTTTTTTACCGACTGCCACATACGTATACATACATATAAGGTATTGTGATCATACTGATTTTGACATTTTTAAATTTCAATGGATGTCCACGAATTGAGGGTCCTACATAAAGTTTTTACTATTTTTAGCATGATGTCTATCGGTATGTCTGTTTGTCCTTGGACATGTGTAAAGGAAATTTGGCTCAACGGATTTCTATGAAACTTCATTTTTAAGCTTCTCACATCAATGACATCAGTAATTCAACTCTTGGTCAAAAGCGGTTATCTAGAAATGGAAGATTTTTAGCGGTCAGTCCTGTGGTGGCCACAGCTGATTTTAAAAAATATATTTACGTTATTTTTATTATAGTAATAATACTTAATAATACTTATTAAGTATTTATTTTGCCATATGTATATGTAATGTTTCCACGGTTATGGTAAATAGATTATGTGTTAGAGAGTATTTTGTTTAAGTACCTACTTTGTCTTGGGTGGGCACAGCTGATTTTTTATTCATATTCTTGCTTTTAACAAACAAAGCATTCTTACATTTTGCTCAGTTTATAGTCCGTACCAGATAACTTTTGAAGATCGGCCTCAACTGAGAAATTTATTTCTACAACATACCACACGTCAAGATCCACTACGCATAGGGGGGATTAGGGGGATAAATCTTCTCCCCCGAAAATTCGAAAAGAACTAAAATTATAATTACCGTTGAAATGCGGTAATTATAATATTTAGCTAATAATATAATTAATAATAATATTAATTTATTGCTCGCATTTCCAATACTTTCAATAAGTCCGATGTTGTGAAAAATCCCCCACCCCCGAAATATTTTTAACGCTACTGTATATAGCAACGATAGTGCTCCGCGATAAATTCTTCTCGGGAAAAGTGCTCCGCGGCTCAAAAAGTTTGGGAAACTCCGGCATAGTGTATTTTGTGGCCAAGAAAAAAAAATAGTGCACTAGAGGGTTAATATATCAATGCGGAACAAATTTAACAAACATAGTTTATAGCAGATCCAGATACTTTTTAATGCAAATTTAAAAACTTTTTATTTAATTTCCAGATAATGTCCCAGCCACACGCTGCTAGTTACGTGGACGGTTTCGCAGTACATTACTATGAAGACGACGACATAGATCCTGAAGTATTAAGCCTGACACATTATGAGTATCCAAATAAATTTATATTGAATACTGAAGCAAGCACAGGTACGATAATTGGGGAAACTTTTTAAGATCGCAGCGCCATATGCGGCAAAATCTGGAACACTCGAGAGTGACATTAAACTGTCACTTATGTATTTGTTTACATGCTAAAAATGAACACGAGGCTTATTTTCCTATTTTCTGAGTTTTTTTGTGTGTGTGTTTTTTTTTTTAAGATAATTTACGATTTACAAGATATGTAATAATATACTATTCTAAAGATATTTCAAGGAAATTTTTAGTTTTTCATTGTATTATTAATTATTTTTGACTGTCTGTCAATATAATATCAACAAAAATGTGGTACAGATATTAGGTAAAAATAAAAATCTCAGCCTGAAACTGTCGAAGGGCCTTTCAATATATCAACTGATGATTTAGGCAAATTTTGGGTGGGGTAGTGCGTATTTTTAGTCTTTTTGTGGACGTAAGAAATCACTTTCCATAAAATGCAACGAGCAAACGCGCATGCATGGGCTTGGATTTTTGCACATTTTTAGTTTTTGAATCCATAGAGATCTACAATTCACATTCTCTCTACCTCCAAATGTCGTTTCAATTGAAATTGTTTCCTATTTAGGAAAATTATGGAATGTTAAAGTAGGATTCTTCTTTATCCACGATTTACATAGCAGCACACAATAAAATGAATTGTTCTTTTTTAACATGATTCACAAAAAAAAAACACAAGCAACAAAAAAACACGTATTTCTCCATTGACCAAAACAAAATAATGTCACTCTCGTATCTTTCGCAAATCGCCACCAGATGTCTGGGCGCTTAGGAAGTTTCCCCTATAGGGATTTGCAGCTAAGCACCCTACCATCTGGTGAGCGTTTCATGAACTTGTGTACATCATATAACATTTCTTTTTGTGTATTGGTTTTGTATGAAGTTTGTTTTTAAAGTTTTATTATAATCATTGAAAAATGTATAGTACATATTGTTGTGTGCCTATGTGCAATTCATTGAAAAGAAGAAACCCGGAAATATCGTTTCATTTGTTTCCACTAATATCAGACACCGTATGGTTCGAAATAAAATTGGGAAAGCAAGAGGTTAGGAATCGACGCGATGTTTAGATAAACAATTTAAAAATTGGAAAAAAAGTGAACCCTTGTATCAAAGTTTGCTCATTACATTTTAATGATAGTGACTACAAAAAATATTTTCAATTTTGTATTTATTATCGCATATCTTGAAAATTCCTGTTATTGTGTGTGGGTTTATAATGCACAAGTTTGTAGGCATAATGCATAAATCTTTATGAACTCTCTGTTTTTTTCAGTGACTCCACACAATATTATATGCCCAGCATTGTAGATTTCTACCCCTTGGTAAACAACACGGGAATTATTATTTCCCCCAATATAGTTAAAATAATCGACAATGGAAAACCGCCATAACTTAAAACCAGATCACAAAATGTAGTATTTTAGATGTTTACAAGTAATGTCACTTCACAAAATCAGAAAATCCCAAACAATTATTTATTTTTTGTCGTTTTTTGATACACTTTTCGCTATTATTTACTAGTAAATGTCAAGTGGTATCTGATTTAGAATGAGTTCAAAAAAATCCGCGTGGCGCTACGATCTTAAAATTTTTCCCCTATAGGAAAATATAGATCAAATCTAGGATTTAATCATATTGGTTTATTATCTAGGAACATTCTCGAAGAGAAAAGTTATTTTGGGTTCTTGGGAACGAGCAGAATCTTACTTAAATAGTATTATGGATGTAAGTATTATTCTAGAGCAAAATTATGAAAATATAAGCTGAATCCAGAATCAGAGCCGGCCTTAGCAAGTCTGGCGCCCCGAGATTTTTTTGCCGCCCTCATAAAAAACAAATTAATTAAGAAGGTCTTCACCTCCCAGATCCAAGAGAATAGCAAAAAAAAGGTCCTTACCTCCCAAATCCAAGTGAAGAGCCAAAAAAAAAAGTCCTCCCCTTTTAAAATACAAGTGATGACCTGACCGCCCCCCCTAAGGCCGCTACTGTCCAGAATATTACTATTTATGTAACTAGTTGTAAAATGCCTCATTTTGTGTAACGAGCGAAGCGAGTTGTCGCTTCGACTTGACTTTCCCTTGACTTTCTGATGAAGGGATGCAGTGAAATCAAATGTCGCAAGTCGACTGTACTCGAGTTTTTTAATGACAGTTCCTACGGCTTTTAAGGTTCAGGTTAAGGTCTACTTTTGTCAATAAGTAATTTTTTGTTTGCAATATTTAAAGCAAAAAAAGTTCTTGTTAATTCACAAATTACGTCTAAATTTCATTTCTGAAACCCTGAAATTAATAAATACGTATAAAAACTATTTTTTATTCGAATTCGGTGATCCGACTATAAAGAAAATAGACAGATGTACAGGGTGTTTGTTTGAAACGGGGCACCCCGAAAATCTCCTTTATTTGTAAAGATACAAAAAATCTTCAGGACAAAAGTTAAACTAGACAAAAGGCCCATCTAAAGGTTACTATAAGAATTTTGAGGCACTTCCGGTTTCACCGAAAATGATGTCAACTTTTGATCTAGCATAGGGAATCGATAATTTTATATTTTTTTCCTAAAAGTACATTAAATTAGCTTTACAATGACACCAAAAAATCATATTTTTATGTTAACCATTTCAAAATGGCGACCATTTATTTACAAAATAATAATCAACATAAGTTTTACAAAGTTGAACGTAGCAAGCTTTGAAAACAGTAAAAAAAGAAACAAAATATCTCTAAAATAAACTATTTGACTATTTAGAAAAAAAAGAAACTATTACTTTTTACAATTATTTTCAAAAAAAAAAAAAAAAATACAAATGTTCGATCAAACCACCATTATTGTCCACACATTTTCTCATTCTTAATAAAAACTCTTTCATCGCCCTTATAAGAGTACACTCTTGGATATCCCGGATTGCACTTCTAACCCTTTCTTCTAAATCTTCTATCGTCGTTGGTGTTGTCCGATACACTCTATCTTTTAAATACCCCCAAACGAAAAAATCCAATGGCGTGAGATCCGGCAATCGTGCAGGCCAGGGATTAAGTGAATGTGTTCCAATCCATTTATCTGGGTATTGGCCATTTATTTTAGAGATATTTTGTGTCTATTTTTATTGTTTTCAAAGCTTGCTACGTTCAACTTTGTAAAACTTATGTTGATTATTATTTTGTAAATAAATGGTCGCCATTTTGAAATGGTTAACATAAAAATATGACTTTTTGGTGTCATTGTAAAGCTAATTTAATGTACTTTTAGGAAAAAAATATAAAATTATCGATTCCCTATGCTAGATCAAAAGTTGACATCATTTCCGGTGAAACCGGAAGTGCCTCAGAATTCTTATAGTAACCTTTAGACGGGCCTTTTTGTCTAGTTTAACTTTTGGCCTGAAGATTTTTTGTATCTTTACAAATAAAGGAGATTTTCGGGGTGCCCCGTTTCAAACAAACACCCTGTATAACACTACGCTACCACTACGCCGATCGGCGTAGTGGTAGCACATGTGCTCTGCGTTGCTAAGGGCTCGGGTTCGAATCCCGTTCAGGCATGGAATTTTTCAAAAATAAGAATTGTCATGGCTAATTGCCGAAGAAGCAAAGGCCATTAAAAAAAAAGTGCTACTTTTTTATTCCACGGCATACCTGATTTTCTTATTGTCAATAATTCAAAAGTGATTCTCGTATGTACTGTATGTCTTGTTAATAACTGTATTTCGTAGGATCTTAATAATTGGGTAACAGGTTGGATCGATTGGAATTTGGCTTTAGATATCAAAGGAGGACCAAATTATGTAGGAAATTATGTGGACTCTTCAATTATTGTGAACAAAACAGCAGATGAATTCTACAAACAGCCAATGTTTTACGCTATGGGACATTTCTCAAAGTTTATTAGACCAAACTCTGTCCGACTGCATACTACAATTAATACAAAAGATTTGAAAGTTGTTAGTTTTAAAAGACTAGATAGAACAATTGTTACAAATATTTATAATCCGTAAGTATGAATTCCAGTACAGTCAAAGCTCCTAATTCGCGATTTCGGTATTCGCGGTTTCGGTATTCACGGTTTCGGTATTCGCGGTTTCGGTATTCGTGGTTTCGGTATTTGTGGTTTCGTTATTCGCTGAATAAATATTTGTGAGTGCTTTCTTTATTCGCTGTTAAGGATTCCACACACCAAAGCGGCCGCGGTGGCGGCCACGGTAGCGATACAGCAGCGGCCTAACGCAACCTATACAATACAATGAGACCACGCACATACAAGCGTTCAGCTATCTGAGAACGCCACCAAATGCAGCGTTCAGTCTAGCGATCACCAAACACTGGCGGCCGAACTCGACAAGTTGCGTTAGGCCGCGCGATATTCATTGTTTATATACCACAGAGTGAATATATTTAAGAAAATAATGTCGAAAATAGATAATTTAACAGAAAAAATCGTAGATCAGTAAAGGATCATTTAATTTTGTATGACTTAGCACATCCTGATTACAAGAATATTAGAAAAACAAATAAAGTGTGGAACGAAATAGGAAAAGTTTTGGAAATTGATAGTAAAGTCTGTTCCAAACGGTTAGGCGGAACTAGATTTTGCAATCTAGTTACTTTCATCGTTAAAATCATGCTTTTCAGCCATTTTGTTTAAGCTTTGTAAATCATACTTGCAACAAACATTTTTTGGTTAAGGTTAATATCATTTTAAAATGTCATTTTCTTTATATTTTGATTTTTTGTGTCATTCTTAATACAAATATCCCATTTATTTATTTTTTGTCATTAAAATATGTAAGAAAATTAAGTTTGACATATGTCATTCGTTTCCATGGTTTCATTGTTGGAATTTTAAATTTTGCCATTCCAACGTGAAAAATGAAATAACCCAAGCAAGGTCCCTTTTCCAACCTAAAAGAACGAAATTCCCATTTAGTTCCGCCTAACTGTTTGAAACAGACTGTGAGTAGATTATTATTTTTCCTCTACATACAATTAATTATTCTATTGTGTTCTCGCAATCAATATTATCATACAACTATATACCGTGATTCACTAACTGATCGCTACCGCTACCGCCACTCCCAGCGCGTTAGTGTGAGGAGACCTGATCGCTAATCGTATCGCTATCGTGGCCGCCACCGCGGCCGCTTTGGTGTGTGGAATCCTTTATAATCCTTTATCTCCGAAAGACTGACAGTAATAAAATTTATTATTTGTAAAAAGTTATTGTATTATCACACAGAAGCGGTAAAACAAAAGCGACAAAATATTGTTAAAAACAACCGAGTGTGCCGCACATATTATATGGGAATACGAACTAGGGTTTAACACAATAGGCCATAAAAATTTGACCCTAAAATTTTGAGGAAAAATATGTTCACAGGGGTGTGTTTAATGATATGATAAATATGGTCACAGGCGTGCGTTTAATAAAATGATAAATAGTAATATAGAAATACACAAAACCAATTTAAACGTGTTTAAAATGTGCACTCCACTGGTAACTGCCTGATAAAATGATTTATTACTATCAGTGTTTCATATAGTAAATTTATTATACTCTATCTCGTATAATAAATTTACTATTCGCGGGTCACGCGAAATACAATTTAGTTTTTGAAATATACCTACATGTTTAAAAAAATTAGAAGAACTTTTAAGAGCTAGTTTAATCCCGGACAATAATAATGACACTATGATCATGAGCGCCGGCAATTTTTTTTTTTTTAATTGGTGTTATCATATAGAAGGCTTATTTTTAAAAATAATTATTAAATAAACAAAACTAAGAAAAAAAATAAATAAATTAAGAAAACAAAAATTATTAAATAAACTTTCATATACAGGGTGTTATATTTTAGTGGACTCAGCAAATATCTCTATTATTTATTAAGTTAGTAATTTATTTCATATAACATGATTTATACAGCAACATGTAAGCTACTTGATGACGGATGTACATTCATGATACCACTTCCGGTTTATTAGTAATTAATGTCAACTTTGAAATTTCCAATGGAACATGCTAAATTTTTTTACAAATTTGAAAAGTACATCAAATTTGCTTTACAATCATGTAAAATAATTCATATGTTACATTATTAAAAAGTAAAATGGCGGGCATTTTTTTATACAAAAATTAACTAAAACAATTGTAACTATTATTTTTTTAAACTTCGAAAATACACATCTAGTATATCAACATTTTCTGAGTTAGAAACATTTATTTTATAATAAATTTTAAAAGTACTACAATGAAACTTGCTAATAATAAAGGTTAGAATAATTATTACTGATTAAATACTCAGTTACAATTGTCAACCTGTAGATACAGGTTTACAATTGTCAAAGGTTTACTTCATGTAATCAAACACGCATAATTTATTTGTTAACAAAAAAAAAGGTTAGAATAACAAGAATAACTGCACAATCTGATCAAAGCGTTCGTCTTTGACTTTCTTGCACAGTGTGCACAGTGGTCACGTGACAAAAAACTTGCACGACACAGAGTTAGAGTGAATTCAAATAGTGTTGAGTTCATCAATAAAACTGTGCAGAAATTATTTTTCGTCTGGACGGGTCTAATTTACTTATAATAGGGGTGTTAGCTTTGTTACTGCTAGCCGTAGAAGTCTTGTGTGAGTTAGGAGCTTTCAACGTGTTTATATAAAAAATTATTTTTCTATTCATAATTAATTTGTCTTCTGTCATTTATGACTGACATATTTATATTAAACAGCATTTTATTTATATTTTAATATACAGCTTTTAAATCGTTCCTTAACTAATTCAATAAAAAATATTATTTAATTGTCCCATTTTGTTTAAAAATATTTTATTTGTCTCCGCCACTGGCGTTATCTTGTTTGCGCAATTTTGTAACGGTCGTGGATCCTTCTCTATTTGAATCGAGTCTAACACTGCACAGTTATGCCGAACGCACCTATAGGACGAGACGGCTTCAAACAATTGCAATAGTTTTATTTCCAGTTGCTTGAGTATCAAGATGAAGAATTTATGCGCAATACCGAAGATCCAATTGAAGAAGAATCTAGATCTAGCTCTGAAATTATGACATTTTTATAGTGACTTTTTCGTGAAAGATTTTCAAAAGAAAAACTGACGAAGCAACTTCTGAATACCAATCCTAGTTAAAAATATATTGAAGGTAGCGAAATATGAAAAAATAACTAAGGTCTTTAATAAACCCGATAGTAATTAAGACTCGATTTGTTAAAATAGGTCTAATTAAAAGTTTTCTACAATCATTGATCTTCTTTTTTCGTTATCTTGGAACATATCTTTATATATAAAAGAGAATATTTGTGGATATGTCCGGAAATTCTAACCCACTTCCAGATATGGTATGAGTTGAAATTTGGTATACAGGTAGAAAATGCCTTCATCATAACTAGAAAAATCGAAAATCTCAAAAAAGTCCCATTAGAAACGAGAAATTAATAATTTTGTTTTTAATTATATTGGACCTTTGGAATATCTATTAAACCGTCAGTGAGAACACGGGAATTTCTCTTCAATAGTTGGTTGTACAATTATATTGAGATCGGGAGTGTTCGGTCAAAATCGTAAATGGCTCAAATATGTAGGAGTGGGGACACATTTAATCTCGGTAGTTCGTGCGGGCAAAATCGCTCTGAGTACAGTCGGTAGAAAATCTAGCAATACTAAATATGCCTTTTAAAAGTAAGTTAAATGGTCGCGCTATTACTAGCCAAAGTCGCGAAATAATTTCTTATATTTTGACTTTTATGAGGCTGGGGAATCTATTATTCCTTCCAAATCAGTTTTTTCTTTAGTGGCTGCTGCAACAGGCGTAACAAGAATTAAAAAAAAAAAAAAAACAATATCTATCAAGGTGAACCCTCGAAATTTTTTTCACCTAGAAAAAGTGTACAAAGGGATCGTACGAAAAGAAATATAGACGATTTTGATAAAGGAGTTTTAAAAAGAACTATATTAGACCTGCATACAACAGAAAAAATAGTACCTACTCTGTCTACTATTTTACCAAAATTTTAAGATTTCACGGGATATGACGGAGATCGGGAGACACTCCGATGGGAGAATTAGTATAGGCATCTTTAAAACAGTTTGTGGCCTCCAGAAATATGACATTTCGCCTTGAAAACGCTAAAGAATTATCTCACTTAAATTATTTGTGAACAAGCACATATTTATACAATGATAGAGTAAAACAAAAAATATATAATTAGACCATACTAAAACTATTCGCACCAAATCTAATTTGAACCCATTCCGACATGGGCCCGGTCTAAACCGGCTACGGCTGTATTTTTTCCGGTAGCGAAGCATCGGGTACACTGCTAGTCTTTTATAATTGTATACATCCACGGTTTTCGTATTCGCGGCATATCTGCCGAACGTATCCCCCGCAAATAAGGAGCTTTAACTGTTATGTTATTAAATTAAATTGCATAATTTAAAGTTTTGTTATTTATGAATATTTATTTCTAGAACAAATCGGACGATTAAATTGACGATTATTGATGGAAAGAGAAACATTCCTTTAGAGATTGAAAAAAGATCTATTAATACCATAATGCACTGGTGAATTGTAGTTGTCCATTAAATGTAGTCATTAACTTATATCCTATCCTTACTTACGGCCTTAAGTATACGTACGTCTGGTAACACAAATGAGGCCGTACGATATTCCTTTATGGTTTAGGATTTTATTTTATTTTTGTTTTTAAATTGTAATTGTAATTTTAAACCAGTGATTTGATTAAATCTTTTAATGCAACTAATTTCTAATGCAAAATGTGACGTAAAAATACCTAATTACAATATCTATCCGGCTTACGTCCAGTTCGTCTTACGACCGGTCAGTCAGAACCGAAACCACTCGTCAGTCGATGACTACCTGTATATTAATAAAACAACAATAATTGAATAATAGTTTTTTTATTTATGTAATAAGTTATATTATTATTTAAGTTACATATAATTTAATCTATATACTAAGCAAAACTTAAAAAAGTATAATAAATAATAAAAGTAATAAAAGACTTTCTTTCTTTCTTTCTTTCTTCTTGACCGTGTTCATAAACGATTATTACTGTATAACGCTGCGTTGTTTCAAAACGAACAGTTAAAATCAAAATTTTATATAGAAAAGTGTTATACAGCAATGAACGTTTATTAATGTAGAGCTTCATCACCTCTTTCAATTCAACTCTATTTCCAATCATACGGATCCAATAGAGATGTAGAGAGAACGTAAACTGGGTTTATTGTGAAGTGATATTACCGGTGGCGGCGCTGTGCTCAGTGCCGGCTCCACACGGTAAGCAAAGGATGCGTTGCATCGGGGCGCCTTGCGCTAAGGGCGCCTTGCGCTAAGGGCGCCGAAATTACCTTTCGGAACACTTTTATAATTAAAAGTGTTCGACACGCTGACTGACGACACGCCAAAAATCTGATAATAGAATGTAGTATTTTTGAACATTTAATTTAGATATTTTTTATTTTTTTTTGTTATTTTTGTATTAAATAATTGTATTTTCAATGTATTTTCAATAAAAAATGTTTAGCCTGTTCAATGAATATTTATCCATATGTTGCAAAATAAATAGAGGGCAACTTGCTGTCAAAATAGTTTATCGTTACTAGGGAAACCATACATTATAATAATTTCAATGTTGCACGATAAAAGAAATCCACCGTATTATTTATGTATGCGTACTATTTTCACTTTAAAATAAAATGTAATACTTATAAGCACTTAAGTATTTTATTATTACTTGTTTCATAATTTCTAATGAAAATATATTTTGTCAATACAGGGCCGCGCCAAGCGGGGGTGTTAGGGGTGCACAGAACCCCGGTGGCAGGCCTTAGGAGAGGAAAATATTGGCAAATAGGGGCGGGAGAACAAACAAAATTCTGGTTGACTTTCTTAAAAGATATTTAAAAAAATTAAATTAAACCATTTAAAAAAAAAAAAAAAAACTTTGGTCGACTTCTTTTTTTTTAGAGAACAAGCAAATTTCTGGGTGACTTATTTTTAGGGTTTTGTATGTATGACCAAAAAACCCTTATACTGTCATTTTGTCGTCTGTCTGTCTGTCTGTTCGGTAAAAATTGTAGCCAAATGTAAACCTAGAGAGTTGAAATTTGGCATGCTTATACAACTCGTTGACTCGCACATAGGAAAAATACCAAAACATCTAAAAAACATATCCCCCTAAAAATATAAACAAATATGTGCTCACCGAAAAAAAAATTTTTTTTTTAAATTTTGAGTAGGGTATCAAATGAAAGCCCTTAGTACGTAGATTAACAATCAACGATTATTTTTCCAAAATAAATTATTTTGAGGCGACATTTAGCAAAATTGTGCAAAAAAAATTTTGTCCCACACCCTGTAGCCCAGATGGTTTAAACTAAAAATCTGAAAAAATTCTAGATAATGTACATTTGTGTGAACCGGAATAGTACAACAGGAATTTTTGATCAGATTATGTTTTCGGAAAATAACGCATTTTTTGTGTTTTTTGCTTGACCATGTAAAATATTTAATGATATTATATAGTACAGGAAACAGAGCACTTCGATGGTGTAATTCTTAGAATACTGGCGTTATAATTTGCAAACTCGAGTTCAATCCGCCTCGAGGCAATTTAATTTTTTCGAGCTCCTAGTACAATATTTGACCACCATACTGCGTATCCGAGCGTGTCAGTTCTCAATAGATGCGGTAAGTGTAGCAGAGTGCGGCGGAAGAAATGGGTAAGTGTCGCAGGGTGCAGCGGGGGAAAGAGGCAGCTGCCAAATTTGACTTGGTCAAAACATTAGCTTATAGCCATATAATAGCTACATTACGTTTTGTTTTTGTTCTTATTTTTTGAATTACAAGAGAAATAAGCTTAAAATATTGTTGTACATAAACAAAAACTTTATATACTGTACATAAATAAAACACAAAATCTTTTTGTAATTAATATCTATTAGTTATAATTATAAAACCCTGCTAAATATATTGATTTTAATTAAGTATAAAAATAGTATTTTAATTAAATATGAAAATGGTATTTTCATATTTTGAGATTCCGCTTAAACCAAAGAAACAGGCTATAGCTTGTTTCTGCGGAACTAGATTTTGAGTTCTAATAACTTTTACCGGTTGACAATTTTGTTTAGCATAAGCCCACTTCAAACCTTAAAAGAAGAGTTCAGGATGACTTACAAAAATAATTTTTTCTGTCTGTACCGTAAAACAAAGGTTGTGTTTATATATATTAGGTCGTAAAGGATGAAATTTGTAGAAAAATGCAAAGTTGGTTGATAACTTACAAATATAAGGAATTATTTTATTCATCAAAGTATGCACCCATATTGTCTATACACCTTTGCCATTTAAGCGGCAAGTTGTTCAGGCCTGGCGGACGAGAGTCAATGAATTCGTGGCCAATTTTACAGCATTGTTAGAATTAAACTGTTTTCCTATTAAAAAGTTGTCCAAATTGCGAAAGAAGTGGTAGTCAGTGGGGTCTGGCGAGTATGGAGGATTATGAAGAAGTTCCAACTCCAATTTCTATAGTCTTGCCACAGTCATTTGTGCAGTGTGTTGTCTAGCGTTATCATGCAATAAGATAGGAGTCGATCTGTTGACCAATCTAGGCTGTTTTTCTATTTGGAAGTTTTTGCATCATTTCGTCCAGTTGGTTGCAGCATATTTCTGCTGTACCGAATTTGACGAACCAATTTGATATTGTCTGCTGCGTAATAACACTAGAGCCAAATACACTATTAATGTATCGCGCGGTCTGCGATGCCGTCGTTCCACGTAAGAACTCATACTTCATAATAGTGCGAATTTCCAACTGTTCCATTTTCAAAAAAATTAATTTTTAAAAAAAGTTTCTGATATTTTTTAGATCATGCAATGATTTCTTTAAACAGGCGAAATGTGTAACTTTCAAAAAAAAAAAAAAACAGAACTGTAAAATATTAAGCCAATATCAAATAATAAGCTGTTAAAGTTGGCAACATTATTTACTATAAATTTCATCCTTGAAGACCAAATAAAACAAAATTCATTTAATCTTCTTCTGCCTCTTGTAAAATTGATAAAAAGCGAATTTCCACTTCCGCCTGCTTACGGCGAGGCAGTCGCCCTAAACTGCCTGCAATTCTGGCAGAAAAACCATCAATTTCATCAATTACGGAGGTGGGGGCTACTTCGATAATTTTAAAATTGTATCGTTTAGTTCAGGGATTCCCAACCTTTTTTCTACTTAGACTCCTTTAGCAACTTTTTTTTTCAATAGACCCCCTAAATTTTTTTATTATAATGCATAAATATGTAGCGCCATGTATCAAGTTGTAAGGACAATCCAGTAACTAACATAACAAATATAAATATATATATTTTATTAAATAATTTATCAATTTTACTGAAATATGTAACTAATTATAATATAATTTTTTTTAAAATTTAATGCGATGATTGTGGTTGATGCTTTTCCATAATACTTTTTATGTTGTAAGTGTAAAATTAGTTAATAATAATCGCAAATCACCGCGTTCTGTAATATTTAATCGATTTCTAGTTTTTCTTAATAAATTGTTAACGTGACTAAATCAACTAAAACTAACATGGTCAGTGTAGATTTGAATGTTATCAACATTAATCATATCTTCATAGATTTAAAGTGGAAATAAACAAATCAATTTTGGAGCGAAACCCAAATATAACTGTTCGAGTTTGAATGAGATTCACGTTTTTTCCTTGTAGTTTATTTTGCATATTATTAAATAAAGAAAATATGTTTGCTAAATAAAATATATGCTTTTTAGGGTTTTGTAGGTATGACCAAAAAACCCTTATACCGTCATTTTGTCGTCTGTCTGTCTGTCTGTCTGTCTGTCTGTCTGTCTGTCTGTCTGTCTGTTCGGTAAAAATTGTAGCCAAACGGCTAAACCTAGAGAGTTGAAATTTGGCATGCTTATACAACTCTTTGACCCGCACATAGGAAAAATACTAAAACATCTAAAAAACATATACCCCTAAAAATATAAACAAATATGTGCTCATCGAAAAAATTTTAATTCTGAGTAGGGTATCAAATGAAAGCCCTTGGTACGTGGATTAACGATTAAATTTTTATTTTTGCAAAATAAATTATTTTGAAGCGATTTTTGCCAAAATTGTGCAAAAAAAATTTTGTCCCACACCCTGTAGCCCAGATGGTTTAAACTAAAAATCTGAAAAAATTCTAAGTAATGTACATTGGTGTGAACCGAAATAGTACAACAGGAATTTTTGATCAGATTATGTTTTTGGAAAAAAAAACATTTTTTGTGTTTTTTTGCTAATAATGTTGAAAACTTATAGTTATATAACACGCTAAACAGTAACGTGTATCTTGGTGCAGTGGCTAAGATACTGGCATTCTGCCCAAGAAAATGAGTTCGAATCCTACGAGAGGAGACAATATTATTTTTAATTTTTTTTTGCATTTTTATATTGTTTAAATTATTTTTTCAAAATTCTAGTTATATTTTGGCCATTGTTGCATTTAATTTTTAAAAACGTAAATTTAATAACCAGTGGAACTTGTTGAAATTATAGCTTAATTCTATATTTGAATGTACACGAAATCAAAGGGGAGGATCTATGACTAAAAACAACCAATGGAAGCCATAGGCGCAATATTCAAAATCTTAATGAACCTTGATATATAAAAAAAATACTGCACAGCTTTAGAAACTTAAATAATTGTAATAGTCATTCGAATTAAAATTCATAAAAAAATATTTTGACATAAAATTTGTTTTGGCATCCCAAATAATCATCATTCACTTACTAAATACCTGCAAAACCCTGAAATGTGTGAAAATTCACACTTCACATCAATTTTTTCAATCTGCCATTAGCTATGGCATTGAGATGTGGGGTGCGTCTACTGGCTGGCAAAGAATTTTTATAATACAAAAACGAGCCATCAGGACTTTAGCCCAAGTTTCGCCGCGCACATCATGCAAGCTAATTTTCAAGGAATACAAAATTCTGACAGTCCCGTCTTTGTATATATTACATATATTAATGTATATAAAGAACAATGAAAACGACATACTAAGGCACAGTCAGATTCATAAGTACAACACTAGGAACAGAGAACTTTTTACCATTCCTAGGCATAGATATAGTGCATCTAGAAATCTACCCTTAATTGCAGGTATCGGTCTCTATAATGCTCTGCCAGCTGTGCTCAGAAATAGCAGCGATGTCAAATTCAAAAGAGACCTAAAAAACATACTGCGTGAAGGAGCGTTTTATAGCGTCTCTGAATTTGTAGATACGATAAATGCTTATACTTAATGTAAAATTTTGAAACATATTATTGTTTGACCTAAGTTACTGTATATTAAATGTACAATCAGCTTTAATAAAAATGATTTGATTTGATATTATTGTATGTGGTATTTTATTACGTTGCTCTGACTCTTTAGCCAGAGGAAGAAAGAATGCTGTGCGAATACCTCAGAGCAGTGACCTGTCTCAATGGAATACAATTTTTAACAACTCTTGTGCAACTGATCGGCCAATCGAATAAGAATCTTGCTCGTCGAGAGACCATGAGAGGATAAATCTGACGCTCGATTGACACATATACGCATGCGTTCCAGTGTAGCGGGAAACGAGGATGAAACCAGGAAACCACTGTTGTGTTTACATGTACTTATATGCAGCGCACACATTTTTAAATAAATTGAAAATGTCTGTAATGTGATTAATTTGCAATAAAATATTTTCAAAACAATATAATTTAAATGTCCATTTAAAAAGTATTCATAAGATAAACTTTAATGGTAATCGACGAATATGGCGAGGGGTTTCCTGCATCATGTATCTTTACAAACAGGACACTACTGTTCATGATTTTTTTTTCGTAAAATTTTCAAAAAAATCGGTTTAATAAATTGCAATGTTTTTATATCCGATATAAATGAAGTGTTTTACAATGCCTGGTGTGCAGTGATGGGCACCAAACTTTAAAAACTTTAGAAATAACCCTTGAAGAATCAAAATTTATAGAAATATTACCAAAAGCAATAGTTTTTTACTTTCGGACAATGACATGAAAATATTTGGTGAATACTTTTTCACAAATTATTATGAGAAGCCCAATCTTTGGGCTTATACCTACTTATAGAAAATGTTTAGAAATTAACAAAGAAAATAAAAAACTGAAACACCAACTAGATACGACAAAATTTGAACCAAGTAATAAAAAAATTAATAAACAAATTTCTATATTTAGTACCAGGAAAAAAATTAAGAAGTCGCATATTTTAAAAAACCGACAACGCAAGAGGAAGAAAATATTATTGAAAAAATACAGAAGTAACTTTTTTTTGTCTTAACTGTGTGACTACTCACACAGTTAAGACAAAAAACACACACACACACACACACGTGTAATTTCATTCATTTAATCTCCTTTGTATTTATTTAAGCAAATTATAATTTAAGAATGAATTATTTGTTGCTTAACAATAATTTTATGACTATCGACAACACTGTGATATTTGTTCCTTTTGTTTTTTTGTTTTTTCTTGTTTTGTATTATTGTTCATATTAGCTACGTGCTGTTCTATTAAATAAATAAATAAATAAATAAATAAATAAATAAATAATAAATTGATAATTATTATTGTCTTATTATTGATGTATTAATGATAATCTTAAATATATCCACAATAAATCAGAATACATAATATATTTTTAATCTGCGCTCAAGATCATTTTGAAGCATGCGCACATGTGTCAATCGAGCGTCAGATTTATCCTCTCATCGAGAGACCTGAGTGCATAGTAGAGCACCCAATCCAATACGCTATTAGTTATCGATGTGGGCTATTTATTTTAGTTTTGTGTCAAGAGTTAGTACATTTGAGTTATCCGATATGTTTACTTCTTGATTTTCTAAGTTCAACTGTTTTGATGTAATAAGATTTATTTTGGGGTGTTTTATAAATTACTACTAAGTAACTTCACTTCTATATTTAGTTTTGATGTATATTCGGCTTTAACAATAGATAACTTATATAAAAAAAGCACACAATAAATATAAATTTAAAAATATTATTAATTTCGTGCTTATCTATTATATATAATGTCTAATATATTACCTTTCCTTTATCAACAGTGACTTCCCGGTTTACGTATATTTAGTTATAATTAAGATACAAAAACTATTAAGCCGGTTTTATATTTTTTGCCCCAATTTAATCTATTTTTTATGCGTATTTTTTACCCAAACGTAAAAAATTAATAACTCATCATTACGATAAATAGATAAATACAAATATAAATGAACGGAATTTCAATAATAAACTCTTATTTTTAAAATGTTACTTATGCTGTTGGTTTTCCTGGGTAAGTAATGTTTAATTTACTTAACGCTACACACAACCCCCAGAGATTATTAGTTTCTTATACAAAACTAACAATCTATACATCAAATTTTGCACAGAATTTTTATCTATCTAATAGGATATTTTTGATTGTAGAAAAAATTATTGTAAAAATGTTATTGCTCAATAACTTAATAATAGCTATCACACAACAATGTTCTGTAATTTTTTAAATATATTTCTAGGTTTCAAATAATTTTTATATTTATATAGTTTTGTGTAGAAATGTTCAAATAATACGTCAAAAAAAATTTCGACATGATTGTTTATAGTTTAGAGTAGTGCTTCTCAACCTTTTCTGGCCTGGGACCCCCCAAAATTATGTAAATATTGTCTGCGGCCCCCCTATATTATGGTGTATCAAGATAACGGGAACACGAGTTTTTCGAAAAGGCAACATGTGAGGAAGTTGGGATAAATTTTAAACTAAAATTTATCCAGAAAATTGAATGGTAGTATTGAAATTTTCCGGAAAAAAACAGCAGTACAGGATATCAAGGACAATTTCAAATTTTTAAACGGAATATGTCATATTGGATATCTTTGGATAGAGCTTTTCAACATCTTTTAGTTTACATTTTTTTAATATCTTTTACGGTTGACAAAAAAAAACTGTGATATTTTTAAATGACGATAATATTCCCTATAACGACTTGAAAATAAAGTATTTTTATTTACAAGTGTTCAAAGTGCCTTCCATTTTAATTTAAACACATTCGCATCCTTACTCTTGAGTTGTATGTAGCTCGGAGAGCAATTAAAAAAATGTATAATAAAAAAATTGCACATTCAAGTCGTACCTACTTCAAAGTACAACTTGAAAATACTTGAAGTACCTCCAACCCGAACCATTGTCAGAGAAACCCGTCAACCGACACATACAATTTATTTGACCTTGATATAGTCTACTTACAGTCTGATTCTTTGGTTAAAGCGGAACTAGATTTTCAAATCTAGTAATTTTTATGGATTGAATGAAGCTTTTCATCATTTTGTTTAGTAAAAGCGCATTTACTCATTATAAAGTTAGCTAGTGACAACTTAAACGTTTGAAATAGCCTGTAGTTTAAATTAGTTGTCAAAAGAAGTATATTAAAGTCTGTTCCTTTGGTTTAGGCGAAAATAGATTTTCAATTCTAGTTACTTTTACTGGTTGATTGAAGCTTTTGTTCATTTTGTTCAAGAAAAGTCAACTTCAATATATAAAAAAAAAGCTAATGACAACTTACAAAAATGAAAATTTCGGTTAGTTCTGCTTCTTCGTTAGGAATAAACTGTATGTATAAAAATAAATAGAATATTTATTTTAATTATGTTATGAAAAGTATATTTTTATAAACAAAAATTTAAGATATAGTATTTATAAATATTAATAAGATTGAGCGCATTTTTATTATATTTTCATGTTTCGATCTTGTATGACTTCGCGGCCCCCCGACGAAGCCTTCACGGCCCCCCGGTTGAGAAACGCTGGTTTAGAGCCTTCGTCGAAAAATATGATACTTGATGATAATGAAATGCCACTTGGTACAAGTGTTCTTTACATAAAATAAATAATTTTTACCCGCAGCACCTATATTAAAAACTGCGGCAGATTCTAGTTGGCGGCAAAAGTAGATTACCAAGTACAGTAACTGTAAGTAATTTTCACAATAGAACAAATTATCTCCAAACATATTTGTAGAATGGAGTTTTAGCTACAATTGGCCGCATGGTACACAAATATGCGTCGAATGGTTTACAAGATGGCGTCTATAACGCAATTTGTTTATTTACAATTACATGACAGTTCTTTTTACAATTAAAAATATCCTATTAGATAGATAAAAATTCGCTGAAAATTTTAATATATAGATTGTTACTAATTTTATTTCAGGTTGTTAGTCTTGTATAATAAATTGAACGGTTGTGCGCACCCTTAAGTGTATTATCTGTGATAAATTTATCCTTCCATCTATTTCTGGATCTTTCCGTATTGGGTGTTTATACGGGGTATTTGTTTATAGCAATACGTATAACTAGTAATGGAAACGATATATCGATTTTTTGATAATATAGATCAGTATTTTCAACAGGTGGTCCTTGGCAAAATTTTAGTGGTCCGCGAAAGGTTTATAAATTATTATTTTTGAGATTTTTTGTTAATTTTTTTACGATCTTTTGTTCATTTTCTGTGTATTTAGTTCATTAAAATATATTAAGAGTCTAAATATACAATTTGTTTAATAGTACATTTATTTTTAGGGGTCCGCGGTAAAAAATGTAGTAATTTACTGGTCCGCGGCACGTTTTCAGTTTTTGAGAAACGCTGATATAGATAATTAAAAAAATATATAGAAATTTTTATAAATAACGATATTTGAAATATAATGTATTGAACAAAATATCGATATTCTTGTTAACCATAAACAACTCGTCAAAACATTTATGTCAATTGTGATTTTTCTCACATTTCAGGATTTTGTAAGTATTTAATAAGTGTAAGAAGTCACTGGATGTCTAGGAATATTTTTTCTATAATCACATCAAAATCAACAATTTTTTGATAACCATTTTTATTCGTTATTGAGTACTAAGAGCTTTCATTTAATATTTTAAACAAAATTTTAACAATTTTCGAAATTTTTTTTCTGCATTTGCTTCATTTTAAAGTCTTCATTTAATTAATAAGAAATACAAGGTGTCTCAAAAGAAATTTTATATTTAGTGGATCGATTAAAAAAAAAGTAAGCCGTATATAGAAAAAATGTTTATTAATTATTAAAATACACTTTTTGGAGATTTATTTCTTAAAAATAATATCGTCTAAATGTAGAACCTCGCGTTCTCGGCACTCATTTAATCGAACAGTAAAATTACTTATGACGTCTCGGCAGGTGGACTCAGGGATAGCTGCCATTTCGTGACGGATATTTTCTTTCAAATGCGCCAGTGAAATCAGTTTATTGGCGTAAACTTTAGATTTAAGATAACCCCATAGGAAAAAGTCCATAGGGGTTAAATCTGGACTGCGTGGAGGCCAATTTATGTCACCTCTCCGGGAGATCAATTTGCCTGAGAAAATTTCACGAACACGTGGCAGAGACATATTGGACGTGTGTGAAGTTGCTCCGTCCTGTTGGAACCATGTTCTTTGGTTATAGCCAGGAAAGTTTTGCAGTTCAGGTACCAAGAAGTTGTCTAACATCTCCACATAACGCTCTGAATTCACTGTAACTGCACGCCCCCGTTCGTCTTCAAAAAAGTAAGCCGACATCGCAGCCCATACGGTCACTTTAGGCGAATGTAGGGGTTTCTGATGTTTGCGTTTCGGATTCGTTGCACTCTAGTAGCGGCAGTTCTGCTTATTTACGTGGCCATTAAGATGAAAATGTGCTTCATCCGAAAACAAAATGTTGGTAAACGTTGAAAATCGCTCAATCACCTGATTTACGAAATTAAGCCTCTGACTGGCATCTTGGGGCTTTAATTCTTGCACCAATTGAATTTTGTAGGGGTGCAGCTTTAGGTCTTTGTGCATAATGCGATGTAATGATGATCTATGCACATTTAAAGCACTTGCGCGCTTCCGAATTGAAAGGTTCGGGTCGTCACGAACAGACTGATTAACATTCTCCACGTTTTCTACCGTTCTTGATGACCTAGGTCGCCCGGATTTTGATTTATCCAGCGTTGTACCAGTCTCTTCAAACTTTTTAACCCAATGTCGAATGAGAGGAATGCTTGGCGCATCATTTAAGTGGCGAAAACCTCGAATACTGCAGAATTTTCTACGCGCTACAGTCGCCGAATCACCGTTATTGTAAAACTCTCGCACGCATAACGCGCGGTCTGCTCCCGAGAAACGCTCCATAGCGACTGCATTCCCAAGAGCCAGGCTACCGGTTGACATAACCCCCGCGCCCCTCGGATACGTTGCGTTCACGCAGTAAGCTAAATAAATATAAAATTTCTTTTGAGACACCTTGTATATTGATAAATTAATTTTTTCAGAAACGTATTTCTCACTATTAACACTGTGTTATTTGTTTTATAATTATTTTACTACTATAAATGATTTATTCACTACTATAAATATAATATACAGTTAGAATTTTAATTAATTAGAATGATTTTATTTATGAAATAGTTACAAATATCTAGTAAAACAAAGAATAATACAAAAAGTTTTAATTTAACACGGACGGTGCTGTTTCCACAGCTTGTATGGAACATGATAATGTTGTTTGTAATCGTCCCTTACGATGAAGTTTTGCCTTATTAATGTGCGGAATCTTATAGGAATTCCCTCCTTTTGTTAACATGGTTGCTTTTAGACAAGTTTGCAATGTTAGAAAAACATTATCAAGTGTTTGTATGTATAATGCATTAAATGCATTTTGTACGCATTCAATCAGTTCGTCGATTGTATTCGGTGAAGCTGTATGTTGTAAGGATTGTATAGAATTGATAAAGCCAAGATCCAATACATTAAAATGTGGACTATTTGGTGGTTGTGATTTAAGTCGATTTAGAATTTCTTCCTTGCAATTCAACACAATTTTGATCAAAATTCGCCATTTTGTTAGAACAACGGGTGTCACTTTAATTTGTTTTAAATACGCGGTTTATTTTTCCGTGAATTAATTTTGACATATGCAAAACTATTTGCGCGCCATTTCGTTAATCCCACACTTTTTTCAGTAATGTACACCATCGATTTAGAAACGAATGGTCTAAATATTTCTTTACATCTGTACCAAAATGCGCTGAACACCGGTCATGTTGGAAGCAGACTTTCTGATTTTCATGTGCTATTTCGTCAATTGCTTAAATTAATATTACTTAAATATATATTTTTTAGTATTGTATAATTTTTTCGCTGTGTTACTAAATTATTTTTAATTATTATTATTGGTTTCTTTTTTAGGATCAACAGCAGCTTTTGATTTTGGATGTTGGCATAAAAAATTTGGATCTGATAGTACAGTGTGTATTTGCAATTTGTTTTACTGTGATTTTACACATGAAGTTGGAAAAATAGAAAATGGCCAATATGTTCAATATATTTCTAGTAGAGATGGACAACGGTTAAGAAGAACAACAGGATATTTGCAACAACAACTACCAAATCAAAAATATGGTAAGCAAGGATGCCACTTGGAAAAAGCAACCTACTAATATTATTATAGATATTGTTTTAAATTGATTGAACGTGCCACTATTTAAATTTTTCATTTGCCGCATGGGTAGCATTAAAAGTTTCTCAAAAGCAAAAAAAAGGTCCTCACCTCCCAAATCCAAGTGAGGAGCAAACAAAAAAGGTCCTCACCTACCAAATCCAAGTGAAGAGCAAAAAAAAAGGTCCTCACCTACCAAATCCAAGTGAAGAGCAAAAAAAAAAGGTCCTCCCCTTTTAAAATACAAGTGATGACCTGACCGTCCGCCGCCCTTCCTGACCTGTCGCCCCAGGGCGGTGTCGTGTTTTTGAGAAAAATCAAATTCCCTCAATTTTAATACACCTTGTATACTTTTTACTTTTTCTTGAGATTTTTATACCCTCTTCGAAATGCAGAAATAATAAAAAAATCCCGTGAAAGATTGAAATCGCCACCCTATTTGCTATCGCATAAATTCAACAGCTCAACAGCCAACGAACGACGAGATTTCGACAAAATGTGAACATTGCATGATTACTACTTCTTAATTTTGAACTGAGTATAGAGACAATATATATTTTGTCAGTAATGATGTTCAGTCCTGGCCTTAAACCATGGGGTTCTTCCTGCAGGATTAACCGCAGGGAGGAAACCGCCATCACACGCCTCCGTATAGGTCCATGTTGGTGGACCCATGGACACCTCCTTCGAGGAGAAGAGTCCCCTATATGTGAGACGTGTAACACAGATTTGTCTGTGTTACACTTTTTAACTGAGTGTATACAGTTCGAGGATGTCAGGGAGAGGTTAGGCCTGTGCTATGACCTGTCAGTTGCTTTAGGTGACGACAGGGTACTCATGGACAGGCTGATACTCTTCCTGAGAGAATCGAACTTATTGTTTTATGTGTGAAGTCTTGCACCTTATTTTAATGTGTTTCTAGTTATTGACTGTGATATTCGATGGTAATTGGCCCCTTTACAGCCTCTTACCATCACCCTGAGTCTGTTCAAATTTTCGAACAGACTTTTTATATTATTTATTTGTGTTTGTCAGTGCAAGATTTCTTTTATTGAGTATGCGTATTTTTAATGATATTATTTATTTATTTATTGTCTAATAGATTGTTTTTAAAATAAAGTCTAGTCATTTAAATGGGCTGCGTTATAGCCTTTGTTGCTGTGGTTCTAATAAAATGTAGGTCAATAATTTGTATTATGTTTTAGATTCCATGCTAAATATTAGTAGCTCGAAAACTTATCAAACAATTAAAGGATTTGGCGGAGCATTTACTGATTCAACTGGAATTAATATTCAAAATTTAATTTACAAGAGTTTGAGAGATAATTTGATGAAGTAAGTTCTTTAAATCCTCTAGAAATAGTGATTACAGTGCAGTAATTTACTTATTTTGTACCTAGGTCATATTTTGGTAAACAAGGAATTGGTTATACGTTTGGTAGGGTACCAATGGCAGGAACTGACTTTTCAACACGTGCTTATACTTACGATGACAATCCAGGAGATATCAATTTAACATCTTTTAGTTTAGCCAATGAAGATACTACGTATAAAGTAAGAAAATCTGTTAATTGTCTTATATGTTGTTGCATTATTTCTGTAGTACAGTAATACCCCGCCACTCGACGTTAATTCGTTCTGAAAAAGCGTCGAATAGCGATTTCGTCGAGTGGCGAGTCGAATTTCCCCATAAGAAATAAAGGGAATCATATGTATATATATACATATACATATAAGGAAATACATAAATGTATATGTTTTCTTTTTAGCTATGCTTGCATCTCTAGCTTTCTTTGGACCCATAATTATAAATATAAATCTATTATTTTAGCAAAAAACAAAAAGTTCATAGCAGCCAGTGATGGGCGCGTAGAATACATGTAGACTAATGTAGATTTTACGCGTAAACATGTCAGTAGAATATGCCTTTGTTTACGTGTCGAATATAGAATGTAAACTGTAGAATGGTAATAGTTTAAATAGTTTGCTTTAATGTTTATGTTTATTTCAATTTTATGTAGTTCTAATTACATATATTGTTTCTCACAAATCGTATGTTGTTATGGACAATATAAATTACTTGGTTTCTGTCTGTATGAACTACTAAAGTAAAATTAAAATTAAAAGTTAGCAGTTGTTTTAATCAGGAAGTTGTCAAAAATATTAAATTTGAGTTCTTACTTCTTCTTCTGTTTAAAACTGACGGAATTTAATTTTTTTAAACGTTACATAACCTCATTTTTCATTATTCTACGCTAGATTCTACGCGTCTACACAGTCTACACTTCTCTACGCTGTCTACGGTAAATTTACACGTAGACGTAAAAAATTCAAGTTTACGCGTAGACGCCCATCTCTGATAGCAGCACTAATTCTGAGTTGTTTTCGTCAAGATATCTAGGCGCGAACTGCTGGCCATGCGTTCATTTCGCTTTGTTTACCAAAATATGTATCACGTGATCGGTACTCGATCACACGTCGGATAGCGATGCGTCCGTCGACTCTCACTCTCGACATTTACGTCGAATGGCGAAAACGTCGGGCTAAGAGGCAATCGAGTTGCGGGGTATTACTGTATTTGATAAAATTAACATATCATTATTATTAATTACCGTATTAGCCCGAATTTAACGGAATATTTTTTGACCAATTATTTTCTGTGAAAAAATTGCCCCGTTAAATTCGAGGTCTAGGTAATGGAATGTAATATAAACAACCTTTCTTATAAGTACGCCTATGCCTCCTCGCCACCATAAGAAAGTTAAAAAAACGGTCTTATTGAAGTCAACTGGTTATGATAAGTCCAGAATTACTGTTATGCTTGCCGTTACTGTTGATGGACAGAAGCTTCGACCTTACGATATATTGAAACGTAAAGCAATGCCCAAAGAAAAGCTGCATCCAGGAATCATTTTTCGGGCCCAAGAAATTGAGAATCTATTGGCAATAGTAGATCGGAAGATTGACAGCGTAAGATACACCAACAAAGCGGCCATGTATGAAGCTATACAATATGTTTGGGAATCAATACCCCCAGATGTTGTTATTAATTTAATAAAGTCTATGCCTAATAGATGCCAAGAAGTTATAAAAAACAAAGGTTACTGGACCGAATATTAATTTTATTATTACTTATTGTTATAAATAAATAAGTTTCTTTTGATTTGCTCGTAAACAAAAATTATTAGAATAATAATGTTTTGTTAATTTTACACTAATTTTTTATGAATTTTCTTTGTAAGTATTTTATAAACCAAATAAAACTATGTACTTTGAAATAGTGGAAATATTTTTGGAATATTTTTTTTTCTAAGTTAAATTATTAAATGAATAAATTGAAATTTATGGATTTTCAAGAAGTTTCCTTTGTTTTGCTCAATACTGTTTATATATGACGGTAGGAAAAAACTTTGTATGTTACTTTATTCTTATACTAAAACGTATTTTTCAGATTCCAATGATAAAACAAGCAATGAAACTTTCGGGGAATACCCTAAAATTAATTGGTACCCCTTGGGCATCACCAGCATGGATGAAAACCAATAATAAGATCTATGGACTTGGTTTCTTACTGGATGAGATGTATCAACCTTGGGCTAATTATTATTTAAAATTCCTCCAGGAGTATGAAAAACAAGGTGTTAATTTCTGGGGCGTAACTACAGGAAATGAACCAACTATAGCAATAATTTTACCAGATATTAAGTTAAATTCTTTAACTTGGCGAAATGAAGACCAGGTATAAACTATTCTTAAATTACTAGAGTATTTACACCCATTAAAAACCAACACCTACAAACCTAGTTCTTGTCGTTCAGTCAGCATATCGTTTCCAATGTCTTCGTCAAATACAGTACCTGGACAAAATATTATAACCACTTATGAATTTTTAAAAATTCATTGTTTTACACAAAATCAACAAAATAGTAATAAACCAATTTTATTTTTATTTTGTATTTTATTATTTCAAGTTATTTTAGTACATTTATAAAATGTTTTTTAGTATTTTGTGTTGCCCCCCTTTGCTTTTATTACTGCCGCAATTCTTCGAGGCATACTCTCAATACATGCCCTAATACAATTTTCAATTTCTGGAGAGCCATGCCATACTTTTTTAATATTATCTGTTAAAACTTGTTTATTAGTATTATTTAAATCATAAACAAGTCTTTTCAGTACGTTCCAAACATTTTCGATAGGATTGATATTCGGCGAATTACCTGGCCAGGACAAAATCCAGGGAAATAAAATATCAAAATCGTTTTTTACTGACGAAATTATTATTCGTTTTTAAAGGGAACCGAATAAAAATTAAATAAGTAATAAAGTTATAGTCGTGGAAAAAGCATAGTATGAAACTTGCATAAAATAGTCATTTCTCACTCGTATGAATTGCGCTGGTCGCCTGCGGTTCGTGGCGCAACTTTCATACTCGTGTGAAATGACCAACATTCCATGCTTGTTGCATAATATTCTCTATACTACTCATACTATTCTCTGTTAGTTACGTATTTCAAAATTAGACAGATAATATATTATTTTGAAAAAATGTAGTTGTCTGGTTTTATTGTCAAGCAGTGTATTTTAAATATTTGTGTTATTTTTTAGAGAAAATGGATAGCAGAAAACTTGGGACCTACAATAAAATCGAAATATCCGAACACAAAAATAATTGCTTGGGATGATCAGAGGTTTATGCTACCGTATGCTGTAAATTGGGTACGCAGTATCAGTTCAACTTAATATAAAATAAGCATTATTTTTATCGACAGAAGTTTTAATTAAACTTACATTTTTAGTTGTTTAACGATACTAGAACTAGAAATTACGTAGATGGTATCGGAGTGCATTGGTATTACGATACTAATATGCCAGCCTCATCTTTGACCGAAACAAATTATTATAATCCAGACAAATTTATACTAGCTACGGAAGCATCAATAAGTAAATGTATTTATATTTTAAAATATAATTGTTCATGAAAGCTTACATTTAAAGAACTTGTTTAAATTCCGTAGATACTATTATAATTTTATTCTTGTTTTAGTTGCCACACCATCTTTAGGAAATTGGACAAATGCTGAGTTATATGCAAATGATATAATTGAGGTATGAATTTTTTTATTTTTACACTAGATGATGTTCCCGTGATTCGTTAGTTATTTTTAAAATACATTCTTGTTCATAAGTGAGATATTTGAGGTGTATATTTAGCGCACTCCATTCCCCCCCCCCCCCAATATTAATTTTATTAAAAAATACATTTAACAGAAAAGAATAGTTTCTTCATTTTAAACCAATTTTCTTATACACAGGGTATTTGTTTGAAACGGGGCACCCCGAAAATCTCCTTTACTAGGTACAAAAAATCTTCAGAACAAAAGTTAAAATAGACAAAAAGGCCCATCAAAAGGTTACTAAAAGAATTCTGAGGTACTTCCGGTTTCACCGGAAATGATGTCAACTTTTGATCTAGCATAGGGAATCGATAATTTTATATTTTTTTCCTAAAAGTACATTAAATTAGCTTTACAATGAGACCAAAAAATCATATTTTTATGTTAACCATTTCAAAATGGCGACCATTTATTTACAAAATAATAATCAACATAAGTTTTACAAAGTTGAACGTAGCAAACTTTGAAAACAATAAAAAAAGAAACAAAATATCTCTAAAACAAACTATTAGACTATTTAGAAAAAAAAACTATTACTTTTTACAATTATTTTACAAAAAAAAAAAAATTACAAGTGTTCGATCAAACCACCATTATTGTTCACACATTTTCTCATTCTTAATAAAAACTCTTCCATCGCCCTTATAAGAGTTTTTTTTATTGTTTTCAAAGCTTGCTACGTAATAATCTAATGCTAATACTAACGTAATGCTTGCTAATAATAACGTAGCTTGATACGTTAAACTTTGTAAAACTTATGTTGATTATTATTTTGTAAATAAATGGTCGCCAATTTGAAATGGTTAACATAAAAATATGACTTTTTGGTGTCATTGTAAAGCTAATTTAATGTACTTTTAGGAAAAAAATATAAAATTATCGATTCTCTATACTAGATCAAAAGTTGACATCATTTCCGGTGAAACCGGAAGTGCCTCAGAATTCTTATAGTAACTTTTAGATGGGCCTTTTTGTCTAGTTTAACTTTTGTTCTAAAGATTTTTTGTATCTTTACAAATAAAGGAGATTTTCGGGGTACCCCGTTTCAAACAAACACCCTGTATATCTGTATCTAGATATTTAAATTTAAGTATCTTGTATCTGTATTTCAGATAGGTATTTTGCTCGTTACTTTATTTTTATACCCTGATACCGAACTGATATAAGAGTTTAATTATAAATTGTCATTTTGAATATTTTATTTTTGCTATACACAAAATTCAGAATGCAATTGAAATTCTGACGTTTATAATAAAATTTATATGGAATGTCAAAAAAAAATGTTATTCTCACTCGTTTTTTGTAGCTTTTGTACGGCCATAAAAATAGTAGTTTTTATATACAATACTTATACAATACGGAAAATGGATCATTATTAATGAAAATAGCTTGAACTTGAAGCACATATAAGCATTTATTACTACGTCTATTTTCAATCTGTCACACATACATATGTCATCATGTTATGGTTGCTAACGTAACATATTACAAAGGAAGTCCAAGAACTAGTCCTGATCCTAACATATATTTTGTTGTTAAGTAAACTATAAGTGAGATATTTCAAGTATATAGGTAGCGCTCCGCATAGCTCCTAGGTTAGAGTGACCATTCGTCCCGCATTTTAACAGTTTGTCCCGCATTAAGATGCGTCCCGCAAAAGTCCCGCATTTTAACATTTTGTCCCGTACTGTCCCGCATTTAGATTTGGGAGGTGAGGACCTTTTTTTGCTCTTCACTTGGATTTGGGAGGTGAAGACCTTTTTTTTTTGTTCTTCACTTGGATTTTGGGAGATGAGGACCTTTTTTTTGCTCTTCACTTGGATTTGGGAGTTGAGGACCTTTTTTTGCTCCGTCCCGCATTGCCTTCTTAAGAAAATGGTTACCCTATCGTAGGTATACATATGTACATCTTATTAAAAACTACGAGGGTCATTTTTTAAATAAGAACCGTTCTGGTTTAAAAGCAAACACAATTAGCGTTTTTTCAAAATTTTTATATCTACAATAACACACATCCTTTCGCTATTTTTTGACGTAATCCCCGTTCCGCTCGAGACATTTTTCAGAACGGGCGATGATTTTGACGATCCCCTCTTCGTAGAAGTCGGCTGCCAGCCCATTGACTCCTCCGTTTCGAGTTCTTCATCAATATTTGAAAAATGTACATTCATGCTTTTCGGTTCGCCATATCGACGTCGATGACGTACCTTCAACTTGTAGTTAACCACTGAATGAGTATGTTTATCTGTCGCGTTGCGACTTGCCTTTTCATAACTCGCTATTTCTTCTAGCCAATTCTGTACTTCCCCGGCGTTTTCGCGTTAGGCAGTGGTGATCCGTCGTTATAAAAGATAATTTGACACATATTTCAAGCCATTTTTCGTCATTATATTAATTTCGTCGTATATCATATATCATATATATCAGCGTTTCTCAACCGGGGGGCTGCGGCCCCCTGGGGGGGCGTGAAGGCTTCGTCGGGGGGCCGCGAAGTCATACAAGAAATATCGAAATATTTATAAATACGAGTATCTTATATTTATATTCTTATATATTATATTCTCATAAAATACCTTTCATAACATAAATAAAATAAATATTCTATTTATTTTTATACATAATATACTTATTTTGACAACTAATTTAAACTACAGGCTATTTAAAACGTTTAAGTTGTCACTAGCTAACTTTATAATGAGTAAATGGGCTTTAACTAAACAAAATGTTCAAAAGCTTCATTCAGTCTCTATCGTTGATTGGTTTCTATGACAGTGGTTCGCGTTGGAGGTACTTCAAGTATTTTCAAGTTGTACTTTGAAGTAGGTACGACTGGAAAGTGCAATATTTTTTATTATATATTTTTTTAATTGCTCTACAGATAACTCAATTGCTCCGAGCTACAGATAACTCAAGAGTAAAGATGCGAATAGGTTTAAATTAAATTGGAAGGCACTTTGAACACTAATTGTAAATAAAAATACTTAACTTTCAAGTCGTTATAGGGAATATAATCGTCATTTAAAAATATCATAGTTTTTTGTCAACCGTAAAAGATATTTAAAAAATGCTTAAGTAAAAGTTGTTTTGAAGCTCTATCCAATATGACATACGTTCCCATTTAAAAATTCTAAATTGTCCTTGATATCCTGTACTTCCGGAAATTTTCAATACTACCATAGCATTTTGTTCATACATTTTAGTTCAAAAAATTTCCCAACTTGCTCAGCACACGTCGGCTTTTCGAAAAACCTCGTGTTTCCGTTATCTTGATACAGAATACATATAGGGGGGCCGCAGACGATATTTACATAATTTAGGGGGGTGCCAGGCCAGAAAAGGTTGAGAAACACTGATATATATGATATATGAGATATGTCATTATATCAGATGACGTTATAAATTATATCCACTATATTTATTTATTTTCTAGGACTTGCAAAACTGGGTTACAGGATGGATAGATTGGAATATGGTCTTAGATACAAAGGGAGGCCCAACCTACATTGGCAATTATTTGGATTCCCCAATCATAGTTGACAATTTTAAACAAGAATTTTACAAACAGCCAATGTATTATATTATGGGACATTTTTCAAAATTCATAGACCCAGGATCAAAGAGAATAGACGCAAATTTTAATTCACAACATATCAATTCTGTAGCATTTATTAGGCCTGATAATTCGACAGTCGCTGTTTTGTTTAACAAGTAAGTATTTAGCTTTTATAAATAAAACTGAAGATTTTAAAGGGCACAGCAGCTGTGGTTATTATCGCCCATCACAACTCAATTAAGCTGCGTTCAGAGCTCTTAAATTAGTTGACTATATGCTATGACTTGTGCACTGTTCATTGTCACTAACAAGTTTGTAATATGGTAACACGAGCAATCGTTCAGAGCTCTAAATTTAATACGTTATACGTTATCGATTGTCAATAGTTTTCCAAACTTATTGAGAACTGACACGCTCGAATACGCAGTCTGGTGGTCAAATATTGTACTAGGCGTTCTAGTACTGTTTGAACTTATTACATATGTTCTAGTGTTGAATTTTTGTTAGAACGTCGATAGAAGTTGTGAAAAACTATAAAACTAGAACAAATTGTAGTGTTTTTGGCTGTCATTCAGGACAGGACAAAGATAGGAATCTTACTTTTTTTCATTTCTTAAGAAAAATGGAGGGAAAGTTAATATTAAGTCCAGATTGGGAAAAGATTTTGTTATGGACAGAAGGAAAGCATGGGAATAAGTTTTGAGTTAAAAAGTAACTCATACTATGCGAGTTTGTTCATTACATTTGTAGAAGAAAAACAAAACTGCACTAATATGCTTGCACCTGCAAGTTGCATATTTAACTTTTAGCTGCTCCTGTCCAACTAACACCAATTTTAATTCATGAAGCAATGAACATAATGGACTTGTTTACAAACAGAATCCATATATTGTAAATTCGGACGACCGACATTCAGATGTACCACATAAAATTACGTGCCCGGCATTTAACACCTGCTCAACTACAAATTACACTTCAATAAATCTACTAAAATTAAACTTTAAATACTGTAATTTGATGCCCACCTTCTGTTATACACCTCAATACATGTGTAGCGCTTAAAAATTAAAAAAAATCGCAAATATTTACTCGCATTTTCATAAAATAAAAATGTACTGTGCTTAAATTAACCTGTTCGCTATTAGCATATTGACTCACTAGAGAGAACAGCCATATTGCTTTGGAGCACAGTGCCGCCACCGGTAATGTCACTTCTCAATAGTTGTCTATCTCAGTCTACATCGGAGAGAACGTTTACATTATATGCCTTTACAACAAAATGTCATCGCGACGATTAGAATAAATCTCACCCAAAAGACTAACAGAAAATATGATCAATTTAGATTAGATGAGTTACGTCCGTAAGTTAGTAATTATTAGAGCCCTGCGCGGATAAGCTTTTCTGTATCCGCGTCCGATCCGCATCCGCACATCCATGATCCGCATCCGCAGCTTTTGTAAATAACAAATCCGCATCCGATCCGCATCCGCAAAAATATCCGCACTATCCGCACTACAGGTTTTGCTGTCAGTTTGGAAAGAACTAACATATTTCGCCTGTTTAGGTAATCTCTGCTCTAAAACGCTACTGAAAATTTTTGGATTTACCAGCTTATTTATTACTAACCTAACCTAAGGGACCCCAAAAGTTTTAAGGCCTAGATGCGCTAATAACTTATTTAAATCTAGAGAGAGATAACAATTTTGGGGGGCCTAAGCGTTCTTTTTCGTAGGGATTAAGTGGCGTGCTGCTTTTTTTAATATTGAATTTAAAAAAAAAAAATCAGAAAAGTTACTTGATAGAAGGTGCTTCATATTTTTAGGATCAAGTAATTCTCTTACGCCATTTCGCGCATGAGTTAGGCGTTGCAACTTTTTCAAATAGCAACATGTGTCATTTTTCAAATTTTTGGGATCTGCAAGACTTTTTACTTCGGGTAGTATAAAAAAATTGGCAGGATACATAATAAAATTTTCGAGAAAAAATTATGTAGGTAAATTTTGGTATTGAAATAAAACCTTTATCAGATTTAAAAGCCAGAATTAGAGCAGAGGTAGGAAGAATTACGTCGAAAGTGTACCAGGAAACTTTTGTCCAAAATATTATTTTCTATAATATATTCAATAATAAAAAGAAAGTTAAGTTGATTGTCTCAACTCAGTCTTGATCATGGACAATTGTCTTAATAAAAAGAACATAAAGTGAGATTGAATGCTACAAAATATCATGTATATACAGACAACCGAAAATAACCGAGAACTGCGTAGTCAGAACACAATTGCTTGTTTCTCCGAAAGTAACCGAAGATTTAATGTTCACGCGGATATTGCGGATAAGCGGATATGACATTTAATCCGCATCCGATCCGCATCCGCATGGTTTAAATGATAATTTATCCGCATCCGCAGAAGTTGCGGATATCCGCGGATTTGCAGGGCTATAGTAATTATAGTTGAAGGTAATGGGATTCGGACCAGTCAGAAAATAAAAACAAATTTATTAACTTCGCTAACGTTTCGATTTTATTTAAATCTTCATCAGAGCTTAGTTAATAGTCACGATATAAAATAAAAGTTTTAAAATTAATAACGAACACATCATATTGTTCATTCATTGCTTATCTCTGAGTTCAATAACCGGACAATATGATGTGTTCGTTATTAATTTTAAAACTTTTATTTTATATCGTGACTATTAACTAAGCTCTGATGAAGATTTAAATAAAATCGAAACGTTAGCGAAGTTAATAAATTTGTTTTTATTTTCTGACTGGTCCGAATCCCATTACCTTCAACTATAATGATCAATTTAGGTAATTAGGTTAGGTTTAGTTTGTAAAAATCTAGGACAGCAGAATTAGGAAAACGGTAATAGATAACATTTTACGAAGCCAACGTAGTTGGTTTAAACACACACAGATGTCGCACTATTTGTAACGCATTAATTTCCTTAGCTGTAAATACTGCCTTGAACGTTAAAACTATCTTCTAAACTTATCCACAATGCACAGTTAACTAATTTAAAGAGCTCTGAATGCAGCTTTACTTATCGAACATATTTTAACATTAATTTTCTGTTTCAGCCATGATCGAGACTATACTATTATGATAAATGATCAAAAAGGATTTATACCATTAAATATTGTTAAACGTTCAATAACAACAATTATTTATTGATATCTATATGTCCATTATGTTTAAGCGCAACTAAATGGGATTCTTGTTTCCTTAAGTTATCAAGTGTTCAATTTTTACGATTGAATGAGGCTTATGTTAAACAAAATTGCCAAAAGCCCCATTCAACTGATATAAGTTATTAGATTTGAAAATTTAGTTCCACTTAAACAGAATAGAAGAACTATACAAATTGTAATAAATTACAAAATAATAAAAATCAATCAAATTTACAATATACATATATATTTCCATAACATAACAGTTTACAATAAAACTAAAATGTAGAAATCAATATCAAAATTCAAACCTCCGTAAGGAATCGTATTGAGCTCAACAGCGCTATAAAGGGATTTGCAGCTAAGCACCCTACCATCTGGCGAGCGTTTCATGAACTTGTGTACATCAGATAACATTTCGTTTTGTGTATTGGTTTTGTATGAAGTTTGTTTTTAAAGTTTTATTATAATCATTGAAAAATGTATAATACATATTGTTGTGTGCCTATGTGCAATTCATTGAAAAGAAGAAACCCGGAAATATCGTTTCATTTGTTTCCACTAATATCACACACCGTACGGTTCGAAACAAAATTGGGAAAGCAAGAGGTTAGGAATCGACGCGATGTTTAGATAAACAATTTAAAAATTGGAAAAAAAGTGAGCCCTTATATCAAAGTTTGCTCATTACATTTTAATGATAGTGACTACAAAAAATATTTTCAATTTTGTATTTATTATCGCATATCTTGAAAATTCCTGTTATTGTGTGTGGGTTTGTAATGCACAAGTTTGTAGGCATAATGCATAAATCTTTATGAACTCTCTGTTTTTGTCAGTGACTGCACACAATATTATATGCCCAGCATTGTAGATTTCTACCCCTTGGTAAACAACACGGGAATTATTATTTCCCCCAATATAGTTAAAATAATCGACAATGGAAAACCGCCATAACTTAAAACCAGATCACAAAATGTAGTATTTTAGATGTTTACAAGTAATGTCACTTCACAAAATCAGAAAATCCCAAACAATTATTTATTTTTTGTCGTTTTTTGATACACTTTTCGCTATTATTTACTAGTAAATGTCAAGTGGTATCTGATTTAGAATGGTTTCAAAAAAATCCGCGTGGCGCTACGATCTTAAAATTTTTCCCCTATAGTGACAGCAAGCGGACAGAATTTGAACTAGTAGAACGAGTAACTGTTTATTGTTTACTAGTTGCTACCTCGTGTTGTTTGTATCGCGTTTAAACTTTAATGTTCCAGTTTGTTTGTAACATTAACTTTTGATAGCAACTATTATTCTGTTTTATATTATTTTGTGTTATAATGAGTTGTCATAACACAAACTGCTGTGTATTTGGTTGTCACTCAAGGAAAGGATGTGAGAGAAACATTCACTTCCAATTTTTCCAAATGAAAATAATAAATATATTTGGTGTTGTGGAACAGATATATACATAGGTAAAAAAGCATGGGAAAATGCTATAAATACGGGAAAAAGAGTGAGAGTGTGCTAAAAGCAGGGCTTCGAACCGGAACTGAACTGAAAACCGAAAAAAACCGTTATTTATATCGGAACGAAAACCGGAACTGAACTGAAAAAAAAATATCGGTTTATTTCGGTTCAGATAATGGTTATGTGAGTGAATATAAATTACATTTTATTTAAGATTATTTTTTAAACTGATGAGCAGAAAAAAATCGTATTTTTTCTGACAAGTAAAAAAGAAATTGCGATTCTATTATTTCAGGGGAGGGGGAACGCCCAGAATTAAATTATTTTTAAATGTTTATATTTAAATTGCTGTGCACTGTCGTGGACCATTTATTGTTTACGCAATACAGAACTACGCAAAAAAATCCACATTAAAATTCTCATTAGCGAAACTAATTAAGAGGATTAATTTCTTTCCTTAATCCTTTATTAGATAATTTTGGTCTACTTCACTAATCTTTCCAAATATTTCTCGTTCACAATCGTTTATGAAACTTTCTAAGTAACAACACATATGTTGACCAGTGCATTTTTTGTATAAAATACCCTTAAATTAATAACTACTAAAAAAGTGCAATAGTGATGAAACAAGTTGAGTGTCTATTGAAGGGTTAAGAAGGGACATCCTATACTGAGTCGACATCCCTTGGGAGCTAATAGCCAAAGATGCTGCACACCATTTTCTCAAAATTCAAAAAATTCTGTGGATTTAAATTTTTTTTTAAGTATTGTACAGGTAAATTTTTTGTTTTTTTCGATTGAATATTTTTAATAGCTCTAAGTATGTATGTTCCTTGGGCGCTAATAGCCAAAAATGCTACACACCATTTTCTTACATTTACAAAAATTCTGTGGATTTTAAATTTTTCGTAAGTATTGTGAATTTTTGGAATGTTTTTACGTCTCAATATTTTTAACAGCTCTAAGTAAGTTTGTATGTTCTTTGGGCGCTAATAGTCTAAACTGCTGTATACCATTATTTCAAATTTCAAAAAATTCTGTGGATTTTAAGATTTTTGTAAATATTGTGCAGGAAAATGGTTTTGAAAATGTTTTTTCCATTCAATATTTTTAATAGCTTTAAGTTTTATGTTCTTTGGGTGCTAATAGCTAAAGATGCTACACACTATTTTTACAAATTTCAAAAAATTATGTTGATTTTAATTTTTTTGTAAGTATTGTGTAAGTAAATTTTTTGAATGTTTTTACGTTTCAATATTTTTAACAGCTGTAAGTATGTATGTTCTTTGGGCGCTAATAGCCTAAAGTGCTGTACACCATTTTGTCAAATTTCAAAAATTCTGTGAATTTTAAATGTTTTGTAAGTATTGTGAAGGTAAATTTTTGGAATGTTTTTTCCATTCAATATTTTTAATAGATCTAAGTAAATTTGTATGTTCTTTGGGAGCTACTAGCCAAAGATGCAGCATACTATTTTTTCAAATTTTAAAAAAAAATCTTGATTTTGAATATTGTTTATTATTATTTTAATTTACAAGATTATTTTTTAAACTAATGCCGCCCAGGGGGACGCCCAGACCCCCCCCTGGCAGCTACTTTGGTATGATCATCACAAAATAAGGAATAAAGTGTTCTTCTGAATTATAGTAGAAAATAAATTTCTAATACAAATAAAAGCATTTAAAAATTTATCACTCGGAACTGAACCGGAAACCGAAAAAAACCGTTATTTTTGCCAGAACGAAAACCGGAACCGAACTGACAAATAATTTTTTAATTGAACTGGAACGAAAACCGAAACGAAAAAAATAACGGCTCGAAGCCCTGGCTAAAAGCATTTAAAAGCTACAGATTACATTACAATATTGTTAACTTATTAATATTTAACAAACTAGTATTTATTAAAAATATTCAACAAATAAGAAATACTCATTAATAAAACTCCTTCTTGGGCATAAATAAATATCTACCTGTGTAACTTTAATACAGGATTAGGGCATGCGGTCTCAAATATTGTATGTAGATATTCTGATACAGCTTCACTGAAGTGTTTGCTTTCGTTTTTGATTATTTTTTTTAGGCAGCGAGTTTCTAACAAAGGTTAGGGTTTACAGGTGCAGGTTATCTTGCAGTTTTAATTTTCCAGTGACATTGTGAGGGGTGGTTTTAGACTGCTTGTTTGTAAACATAACCCACATATGTCGACATGCAGATCATTTTTTTTCGGAATTCCGTATAAATTAACACGACCGGCGTTTAACAACTCCTCTCCTTCAACTACACACTTAAAAGAAGGTGTTGCACTTAAAAAATCAAAATAATTTAGTAAGGGATAGCTGTTAATTATTCATTGTAAGTCGAAGATTTAACATGGAAATAAATGAGGACAACTTTCACATTACTCGTTTCGATCAGCTGTTTCACAGCGTTCTCAGTGCCGCCATCAGCCATTGTTGAGTCCAATCTCCCAACTTTAGGACGCGTCGCTTAGGACGAGATAAACAGAGTCGGATGTATTGAATTTTTCATGTTTTATGTCAGGGTGTCGTCATCTTATACCTAAGGGCTGAGAACCACTGTTATAGAGGATTGTAGTGTAAGAGCAATAGACTATACCAGGGGCGCTCAAACAGTCGATCGCGAGAGGTTTTTAAGTCGATCGCGTACATATTTATAAAAAGTATTTTAAATATTTTTTTACAGTTATTGTAATTTTACAGTTATTGTAATTTAATAGTTATTAATTTAGTAACGAACATTAAATATTAAACTATCTGATAGAATAATAGATGATAATTTAAGATTTAACATTTAATAGATATTATTTGGAATGAGGTAGATCTCATTCCAGTCTTGAAAATTATGTCAGATATACATATCAAAGCCAGAGTAACAAATAACAAGTTTTGGGCTTGTTTATCTGAAGAAAAATATCCATGTTTGAAACAAATAGCCCTTCAGTTAACAGAATTATTTGGGTCAACTTATTTGTGCGAGTCTGCGTTTTCCGAAATGAAAATAATTAAATCTAAATATCATAATCGGCTCAGTGACGAACATCTTAATTCATGCTTGCGTTTGGCACTTTGTAATTATGTGCCGTTTTATGAAAAGTATGCAGATGACATGCAATGCCATTCATCAACATCAAAATAACATTAGTTGTTGTATCTTTGCAATTAACAAATATAACCATTTATGAACTTTGTATTTTATTTTTACCTAGTCGATCGCTTGCCGCCTAATGCTTTTATGGTCGATCGCCGATGGTTTAAGTCTGAGCGCCCCTGGACTATACCATATAGGTATGGGCGGATTTAGATTTTTATCAGAAAGCAGTGGCCAAGTAGCCATGGCTCTACCATTGGAAAATTATGACAACACTATCACAAATTAATCATTGAAAAGCTTTTATTATCTTTAAAAATACCGATAAATATAAATAAACATATACGCGTTTAAGTAGGCTTTGTATTTATTTGGGCAGGCGAACCAAATCGGAACTGGCTCTGTTTTCAAACAGTTTGATAGCCTCCGCGGAGAGTTGGCGGATAGAGCGGGTGGTTAGTTCATTAGGTAGAATTACATTAAAGCGAGCCAGCTAGATGTTGGCACGTTAGTTCGAGTTAAGCATGGCGTATTATAGTGTCTTTTTTCGTGTCGTGATGTGTCGTGCCGTGTGTGTGTGTTGTTTTGTGTTATTATTAGAAATGAACAGTATTAATAAACTTGTGAAAAAAACATATTCTTCGTATTCCCTCGAGGAAAAACTCGAAATAAAACAACTGGGAAGACCGCTACCGGATTTGAACATTTCAAAAACTCTGTACAGGTAGGACTCATTTTGCGCCGGTTTTATTTACGCCGGTCTCGAAATAACGCCGCTTGAACGCCAGAGTCGTGTGTCGACGTCGCCGCCGAATCTGGGGTCGAAGCGGGGATGTTCTGAGGTTTTACGCACGCGCAGTTAATAAAGTACATCATTGCTTAGTAATATTTTGCCAGTACAGGGTTGCATTCAGCACATTGAGTTTATTGCAATTATTATATAGAATATATTATATAAATTTTTACGTCTGCCAAATTTAATTTTCCTTAAGGTAAATTTAATTTGTTGTTTGTAAGTAATAATTTATTGTATTATATATAGTGTAGTATATATTAATATACAGTGTAACGTATTTTATAATTTTTAGGTGATTAATTTTTTTTTAAATTAGATAAATTTTTCACAAACCATGTCTTCTAACAAGGAAAATAAACCACCTAAATTAAATACTAAGAAAAAACGAAGATCCATTACAAACCAAGGGAAAATGGAGGTGATTAAAAGAATGCTAGATGGAGAAACACATTCAAAAGTTTGTAGGGACCTCAATTTACCTCCATCGACTGTTACAACCATCATGAAGAATGCTTTAGAACGAATTTTGACAAATATAGACATCCTTACTGAAAAACTTTGTGAGATAATGATAGTGAACGCAGTATGCAAGTAAAGAGGAGTGTTGCAGCTTCTTTGGCACCGTATGCAGAGCTCCTCCGAGAAAAAAAGAGAAAATTCACAGGAAAATAATTTTGTAAAATATATTTTTTTAATATAATTATCCATCATATTTTTTTTCTACATCATATTTTTCTTTATGTTAAATTATTATTAATTTTTTGTTGTTAGTTTTGTTAGTCGTAAGTTTGTTGTTAAATCATATCGTTGTATTGTATTTATATAGCACAAAATAATAAATATTTATTTGCTTCATTTATGTCTAATTCATTTTAATAAAATTTATATAGGTCCGTCCCTGAAAACAAAGTTTTGAAATTCGTGGTATTCATACAAAACACTTGCAAATATATTTAATATCGTTGAAATATCAAGACAGAAATACATCAATGACATGTAGATTTGAAGTCAATCCGTCTCTGGAATTTCACATTTTGGACTCTTTTTGCGCCGATTTTTTTTACGCCGGAACGTAACACCGGCGTAAAACGAGACCTACCTGTATATTTCTGCTTCTGCTTCTAAAACACGGACAAGAAAATTTAATAGAAACATTTACTTAAAGAACAATTGGCTTTGCGGATGCGACAAAGAGCAAGCTGTTTTTTGTTTTCCTTGCGTTTTGGGGGGAGAATTAACATGGACGAAGAACGGTATTATGGATTTAGTGCACATCTGGGAAAAAATTAAAATGTACATATATGAACAATGTTTTTGGTTTTTCTATGCTTGGAATATCAAATATTCAACCCAGTTGAACTTAGCCTATAGAAACGCAGTAGTAGAACACAACAAAACAGTTGGCAAAAACAGGCATGTTTTAAATATAATCATAAATTGTATTCGATTTACAAGACAACCTGCTACCTGAGATTTTGGTAAATCACTTCCATTCAATTTAAGTATCCATATTTAGGTAGATAAGTACTGAATGCAATTTTCATTTTTAAATGACTTCTCAATTTGTCTACATCAGAATTTTTGTATAGGTGTTTTTTTAATTGGTAATAAACGAGGTAATAAATTACTGCAAGCTGCGCTATTTCAAAACTTTGGGTAAAATAGGGTAGACTGGCCGTATATTTATGTCTGAGAAAGAATATAATTCGTTGTCACTTAGAATCACCATTACTAATTTCACACGTAGACTTCACACCCTGGCACGAAAAATATATGTTGAAACCGTTGTTAAACGATGAATAACTGTATTTAGTACTGTGCACCTTTATGTTCCGGTAATAAAAAATATATTTCTATATCTCCATATTTTGTTTTCACTATTTCGACGTGTTTAATCAATTGTGTGGCTGCTATACCATACATTAGACATGGTATGCCTAGGTTCATTACTTTTATAACTCTAAAAAACTTATCTTCTATATCTAAATCCTGGTAAGGTCTTTTTGAACAGTGGTATTTTATATATGGATAACAGCCAGTACGTAATATATGGTAGTTGGAGTTACCAGCTTTCCAGTTGAAATGTGATTTGCCCCATTGATCGTTGAGAATGCTATTGTACTGCAAGAATAAAGAAAACAAAACTCGTTAAAAAATAATATTATGTGAATTCTGAAATTTCACACTTTTCTGGGTTCCGTAGGTATCTTATCGATCTATTTGGGGACCAAAATATTGAATGCCTGCCGCGAATATAACAATACTGTCCAGAAGCCGAGCCAATTATATCATATAATACTAAATAGTAGCCATTAACTGAGTCAAATATTTTACAATGCACTCTCTGAGCAGTTATGTGACATACCCTTTTTACATTAGAACTGTACGATAAGTGAACTTAAATCCACTGATGTTTAAGATCGCTTTGCTTTCACACTAGATGTTTAAATCTCTGGTGCTGCCATGTGTTACGGTAGTTTTATTATTACGTTACCGTCAGGAAATTATTAGTTTTGAACCTGTTTGAATCCTAGTTTTAGGTATGGAACAAAAATTTATTCTACACGTTAAAAGAAAAAGCTTTAAAAATTAATTTTTATTTTTAGCAGTCTAGGTTTTAATTAATAATTATTTATAGTATGTTAATTTTTGTTTTTTAATTACTTTTATAAAATAAGAAGTCCATGGAGGTTCGTTGCATTGTAACAGATATGCTGTAAGTACTTCGGAGGCTTTCGGTTTAGCCTTTTTGCTTAATAAGCCTAATATTTTCATCGTACAATCTCTACCATTGAAACCATAATGTTGTTTTCTGAAAGAAAATTTACATATAATTTCAAAACAAACTATTCAATCTAAATTATATTAATAAATCAAAAGAGAAATATAACCTTAATACCTGTTTATGTAAACATTATACAGCGTGTTCCAAATTGATTGAATGTGCTACTTCATACAGATTTTTATGTACCGCACGTATATAAAATGAGAGCATGTTAAATTTCTACTTATTGTTTATATTGACATTTAGAAATAAGGTTAAGTTTACTAATAAAGTATTTTTCTGATAAAAATTATATTTTGACAAAATCAAATATTTATTATATAGATTTTAGAAAATTTAATAAAACAAAAGTAGCTTTTTAAATATTATTATATATAGGGTTACCATACGTCCCGGTTTGCAACATATGTCCCGGTTTTTTAGTATTAGTCTTTTGTTTTTTTTTTTTCCTCATCACTTCTATTTTGGGAGTGAGGACCTTTTTTTTTTGCTCATCACTTCTATTTTGGTAGTGAGGACCTTATTTTTTTTTGCTCGTAAATAGTATTTTTGGAGTTCCGGTTTGGCGCACAAAAAATATGGTAATCCTAATTAAGCAGAATTAGATTTTTATCAATTGAATGAAGCTTTTGATCATTTTGTGTAGTAAAACCCCACTTTAATCATTAAAAAATTATCTAGTGACAACTTAAGAAAATTAAAGTTCCATTTAGTTCCGCCTAAACGTTTGGAATAGCCTATACATGAAAATGCAATTTTTTGGGGGGGATTAATTGTATATACCAAAAGCTAAATGTTTTGTTTAGATGGTTCTGTCTTTAGTAAACCACATAAAATTGCTGCGATATAGACTTCGTTCACATAAGAAAAACATAGCCGGATGTTAGCTGTTCCCATGTGTAGAAACCAAATTTCGTCTATTACGATATCAACAGTTAGTTTAGGTTCTGCTTAGCCGTTCACAACCGAATATAAACTGTAGGTGTCTTTCTGTGTACGCTAAAAAATTGACGTAATAGTGACCATATTGCTCCTGAATGTACATAGATTGAAAATATGGAAACAGGAGGCCTAGGCTCAACTTGGACTGTCACGCCAATGATGAGGACGTTTCAAGGTGTACTAAAATGAGTAAAAATGCATTTAAAATACATGATTTTGTATGTTTGGTATCCACAACAATTGTTTAAAACCCTTACGTACGTCAATGTGATCAACTGTTTTCTTGCGCAGAATTGATGACGTAATTTATGATACCCTGTGTTTTTCTTATGTTGAATAAAGTCTACCGAGTGCAGAAATTGCTAGGTGAGGCGGAATAAGTGCAATAAAAGCAACAAATAAACTTAAAAGTAAGAAAAGGTGAAATAAGAATCAATTGGCATTTTCTCAAACTGTATTGTAAAAAATGGACTACAAAAATTGTATAAACTAAAATTAATTGGTAATGTAAATAGTACACAACATATAAAAAATAGGAATTAACACATTTTTATTTATTTGACACAAAAAATTCTTCAAAAACATTTTATCGAAAACAGAACTATCCAGATTAGAAAAAATTATGTATATTATCTTGTATATTAAAATATGCTAATTCCTAATTTGTACAAAGTGATATAAAAGAATGGAAGGTAATAAATTATATTAAGATAAAGTCTGGCATATTCTAACAGTGTTCTTTCCCATAACTACTACGACTCCGTCATCCTGGAGATCCTTTAGGGCATCTTCGAACATTTCTCTAGTAATCATCTAAAAAAAAAAAAGGATAATTAAAAATGTATATTACAGTAGCAATTACCATATAGGCGTTTATGACAAATCCATAATAAAATAATAAAATTTATTCTGCTGATAAATAATTTTAAATGTCTGTCATTCGCTACATCAGAGATATTTTATTAATAACTATGAATAAAGTGGTTCGCTAGAAATTTAATCAAAAAAATCAACAAAATATCAAAATAGTGAATGTCAGCTTCTTGTAAGCTGGTAAATAATGCCTCAAAGATGCCTGTTTACTTATCGGCGCAGGCTGCATGTGCCGACAAGTTCTGATAAGCTTTTTACGTGTCCGCGTACATTTGAAAGTAAGTCGATATTTATTCTCGCTGGTCAGAGTCAGTTAACCAACGTCTATAAACGCTGACAAAAATCTTCCTATGTGGGTCATACCCTTAGAATTAACTTAAAAGTTATAGTGCCACGAGGCAAAAAACAACCCCGGAAATTTGTGAACTAATTTGAAAATTTTTGGGCGGGTTTCCGTCTGACCAATTAGGAACCACCTTAAGGAATATGTATAGTCTGACGCAGAACTGATAAGTACTGATTTTACGCTTTATTTGTATAATTTGTGCTTTAGTATTTGTGTTTGATATAATTCAAGTTGATATGAATTTATAACTCAAAATTGATTTGTATTTGTAACTATTATTAATATTTATATATAATAGGTCACACATATATAGAATTTCGCGCGAGTGTAATATGCCATTGAGTGTATTTGAGAACGCATAAAGCGCTAAGATACGCCTACCCAGGGACTTTGTTTGCTTCGACGGACTGTATCAACTTAGCCAACAATGTAATAGAACGAAAATTGAAACAGTGTATTTATTCACATATATGAGGGAACAAATAACTACCACGATCACTTGAAGTAAGCCTGTGGCTGCAAGCGTTAAACCGCTTGTATCTGCTGTTTGACCGCTAAGCAAGGGCACGGATGATTTCAACTCCTGCTTATGTCAAATAATTTGTGTAAAAGTATTTATACAACTTACAGGTTCTGCTTAGCCGTTCGCAACCGACTATAAACTGTAGGTGCTTTTCTGCGTACGCTAAAAAATGGACATAATACTGTCCATATTACTCCTGAATGTATATAGATTGAAAACATGGTCATGAAACCTAGAAACAGGAGGCCTAGGCTTAACTCCTGTCGCGCCATAATGACGATCACCTAATGCGCGGCGAGTTGGCCTGGAGGCGAGATGGTTCGCGGCAAATTATCCAAGACCGTAACAGATTAATGATCTTTTATTGTTAATATATGTACATTCTTCCGTTTTTTTTTTGCGTATCCCTAAATGAAAAAGTGGCTACCTCAGGTTGGAAATTACGGTCTAGCAGGTTTGCTTGGATTAATTTTGTTGTGAGAGTCAGTGTGAATAAATTAAATCTCACAACCAATCAGAAAGTGCGGTAAACAATTCCATAAAAAAGGATAAATTAAGTGGTGTGTGTGACAACTACACTGTTGTTCGAGAACAGGTGTGCATCCAGGGGAGCTAACGGGCTTGTACCCCCCCCCCCAGCCCAGAACTAAAAAACGGGATATGTCTTGTAATTCTATTTGAGCTCTTCCCAAGAAAGAGTACGTGCTTATTAGGCAATACAATTTTATTTTGAAACATGTACATTTTCTTTGATTTTTTGACACTTTTGTCCATTATTGTTTGCACCAAACAAAATATAATTTCATCTTCATCATCATCTTCGTCTATAAAAAATTTTACAGCCCATTCAATTAATGGTAATAAGCTCATATTATGAAGCAAAACGCGACAGTAGCGGCAATCAACGACAGAAATTTGACAGTTACATTTTGTCACCCTAGAATTGGTTTGTCAATAGACCATACTTGCATTTTGCTGTAAAGCACGTTTAAAGTTTACATGGTTACTACAAACAATAGTTATTTAAACATTAAGGGAGGAAAGTAATATTTACCAGTCGAGGACATTTTTGCGCCCGAGCGATAGCGAGGGCTTGCAATTAAGTCCGAGTAGCGAGTCGCGAGTAATTCATGCCAGCAAGAAATGACTGAGAGTCCCATCATGTTTCATATTATGCTTTTTCCACGACTATAACTTTATTACTTATTTAATTTTTATTCAGTTCCCTTTAAAAACTATGTTCTATTTCAAAGTAGAAAAATGTGTGTAAAAAGATAGGAGCTGTTTGTCCTTGCTTCGGATTGGTTTAGATCGTCATCCCAATTACACTGTAAAAATATAGTTTTTAGTCCAAGTTGACAGATGTTCAGTGTCGTACATTGGAAATATATATTATTTATATTATTTAATTTTTCTCATATATTTTGTTATTATTTACATATTTAGACTTTTATTTATATTCTTGGCGTAGATTTTATGGAGAAAATTCTCGAATTTTTTAGGTTATCTGACATATAAATATTTTTTGACACTTGACAATTTTGATCAAGAGAGAGGACTAATGTGAGGCCAAAAGACAGCCCAGCTGATTGTGCCCAAAGAAGAAGTTATTGATATAATTTTTAGACCTTCATATATACATATATTTTTAATTTTTATTTACAATAATTATTTAAATAAGAAACTTTAACTGTGAAGATTATATTGTTGGTTTTATTGCTTTGTTTAAACTCTTTTAGCCAAATCTTTCTTTTTATATATAGTACATAATTTTTAAAATTAATATGTTTTTAACTTTTTCAAATTTCCCATTAAACTGAATTTATGTCGTATAAATAACGTAAGTGTATTATCTGCCTTGTTTATTTTAATATCTTATTAACCTTTTTTTATATTAAAAAAAAATCACTTGCTAACCCAGTTGCTACGCCCATGCCCTAGTTGTAACTTATTTTAAATTTCCCGCTATACTGTATTTGATCAGTGTAAATCGTACTCGGTTCGCAGCGCTATCTACTTTTTTCTACTTTGAAATAGACCATAACAATAATTTGACAGTTACTTTCAACCTATTTATTACGTTGCCTAGTAACGGACATATGCGTGCCGTACGGAATCTAAATTCCGTTAAAATAACAATACTTGCGTCAACTGTTTAACTGACAGATCAATACTAACTCTATTAAAAAATATATTTGCAAAATTCGACAACTTTAACTGTATTATTTAATTTTAATCCGGTTTCCTTCACAAACTAACAATAATTTGACATATGTTTTCAACCTATTTATTACGTTACCTAACAACGGTCGGCCATTGCTGCTTGAACCTGTTATGTAATGAGCTCAACCTGTTACGTAATGAGCTCATTACGTAACAGAAACTTAACTAAAGACTTGATATTGCTCATGAAAATTTTAAGCATAATGGACTTATTATTTGTTCTGAAACTTACTATTTGTGATTGTTCTTTAAGTTCGGTATGCAGTTTTTGGTAGTTGATTGTTGGTACTTTTCCTTTACTGTGTATAAGTTCTTTCAATGCTTTGGCAATCTCCACCCGCCTTTTACGAGCTGCGCTACTTAGACCTGTAGTCAGAATACTAACATCGATCTTGCCTGATAATGGATCAGTGGCAGATTGTTTCAATGCCTCTCTGTGCAATCTGTAAAAAAATAAATAAATAAAATGTTAATTAAACATTTTGTAACAAAAAAACTTTATCGCTGCACAGCGTTTGAAAAGGGATGTGTGTGTGTGTGTGTGTGCATTCTTTTGAATGGGTGCAATACAGGGGGAGGGGAAACACCGTTGCCCCCCACAAAACCTAGCATGACCTATTTTAGCATGACAAAAAACCTAGGTCTTTAAGTCTGAGCAAATACATCGAGATATATTTCCCCCGTCTTCAGAAGACAGACGAAATCCAAGTCTTCAAATGCGCGTGCGCTGTCTCGACCTCTCAGTCAGATCAAGTGAGATGGGTCTATTATTAAGTGGGAAACAGAATGCACCGAGTTCTACGACGCGTTGACGCCGTACGTACGGCGCTATCTGTCAGGAGAAAGTTAAACCCAAGCTGTCGTACGCAAGTGCACAGAATGAACAACGTCCTCCGGCGTTCGACCGCCGTTGATACTGAATGTTCGTCAACTTCCAACTTTTGACGCCGTTGAACGTTGACGCAGAACACCTAACCTCAGTTTTTACTGAATAGTAAAGTGTTTGTATGTATAAATAACTTGCATACAACATAAATAACATCACACACAAGTCTTCATCATCCATTATACTTTTAATAAAAGAAAGCGCACGTATAAACACAGATATAGGTTGTCAAGTGACACTTGACGGCGTTAAAAATTATTGTATTCTGTGCAGGCGAAAATCTCAACGGCGTTGACGCAACGCTGTCGCAAATGACGCCGCGCTGACGGCGTAGCGCGCTGTGCATTCTGTTCCAGGCTTTAACGTTATGTACGCAGACGCAAGTCACTTTTCCATGTTTCACGTGTGATAGCCGAAGACGTGAAGACTTGAATCCTCGAAAAAGACTTACAAAATAAAACTTGGATAGCGTTCTAGTGTGATACGCTCTTTAAGAATATAGAACAGATTCAGGTCTATTCTGTATCTTTGTGGTTAAAAAGATTTGGTTAAAAATGATGGTTAAAAAGTAACATTTTAACTAGGCGTTAAAATTTTAACCTTGTTTCTTATTCTGTATCTCAGATTATAACCCAAGCGTTAAGTTCTAACTTTTTAACCTTATGGTTAAAAGTATCTACAAGGGACGTATTTTGCTAGTGAAAGTGATCCACACTTACACTGATCTCCTGAAAAGCATTTGTATATATTTTTTATTCACAAATAAAACAAATAAAAGGAAAAAAAAAACTTCTTTAAGTTCAACTGTTCTATTAATAAATTGGTTTAAAATAAACAGACTTGGCATGTTTAATTCTAAAAATTGATTTTTTCTGGCTATTTGACGTTTAGGTTAGAATTACAGCTGGTTAAAAGTTAACACCATGTATTTGGCTGGAGTTAAAATTCCAAATATAACCCACTGAATTATGCCTCATTTTCATGCGGGTGTTGGAAGTGTGGAACAAAAAATTCAACCAATAGGATCGCTTTATTTTGAAAAAACCCGTACCATGGTATCGTAGGCGCGGTGTTACAAGCGCGGTGTCGCAAGTTCAGAAATTTTAACTCTAGCGCCGGCCGCACCGTCGAAACCATAGAAACAGATATATTTTTTCGGAATGGTGAGATCTTTAGCGAGACACTTATATTAATTTCATAAAAAAAAATCAGCTGTGGCCACCACAGGACCGACCGCCATCATAAAGTACTTATATAAATTACATTCTAGCAGCAGAGTAGAAATAACTTGACCTAATATTTTCTAACAGAGATATTATTTATCATGACCATGGAAACGTTACATATAAATATGAAAAAATTTAGACTTGGAAAAAATTTCGAAAATTTTTACAGAAATTATTCGAAATTTTTCGTTTTATCAAAAAACGTCTCAAATAAAAGTTATTAGTTATTGCTTTTATAGCAACTTTTGTTTAATAAATTTTTTCGAGATATTTTTCTGTTGTGAAATATTCGCAAAAATCTTAAAATCGACACGAGTAAACTCCCATTTTTAGTCAACCGATTTTTACCAAAAGTCGATCAACTCGTGCCATTGATGGCAAAAGCTTAAATATGAAGTTTCATAAAAATCCTTTCAGCCGAATTTGCTCTGCACGTTTACACAGACAGACGAACAGACAGACGGACAGACAGACAGACAGACAGACGGACAGACAGACGGACGGACATACAGACCGACAGACATCATGCTAAAAATCGTCAAAACGTTATGTAGGGACCTCAATTCGTGGAGATCCATCGAAATCTCAAAACGTCAAAATTGGTATGATCACAATACCTCCCTTATATATGTTGGCGGTCGGTAAAAAGAGCTAGACGTCTCCTTCGATTTGACGACATATTTAATGAAATTGAATAACCGTTTACTCGAAACACTTGTATAAACTTTTAGGTTAAATTTGGGTTATATACAAATGTCAAAACCGAAAACGCGCCCTTATCACGCCTCCAACCCCACCATGAAATTCGAACTTGTAAATATAACACCACGCCTCTCACCCCTGGCACGTCTTTGACACTACCATGAAAATGAGGCATTAATCACATCGAGGTTAAAATTGTAACGCCATAGAGTAACAGAATAACAAAATATTGTAAAGCGTGGTTAAAAATGTTTAACTGCGACCTTGAGATTAATTTTTACTTTTTAAGATACAGAATAGTCCCGATTGTGTGTGTTTTTTTTTTAACCGCTGCGGTTAGGTAACCGCTCATGCACCCCCAATAATTTCACGCGGCTGCTAATGTCTAAAGACGGTCCATTAGAGATATCCTAATATTTATAACTATGCATTGTTTACCTCCATCCTTCTTCGACGTCATCAACTTCGACTACTTCAGAGAAACGAACTTTGGCGTGAGCCTCAGCTAATCTAATAAGAGATTCCAACTGTCTTGGGTATGCAGAAATTTGACCACGCCCAGAACCAATTTTGCGCATGTCCACATAAACTTGAATAAGTCGAGCTGATGCCTCTTCACTTAACTTTGGATGAATATGTTCCTTTGCATATGCAAGGTAATCTCTCAATATACCCATTTCCTGCAACACAAAAAATTAATTATTCTGCCTGGAATTAGCCAGTAAAGATTAAACAAAATATATACATGAAATGCTAAATGAACGTAAATTTAGCATTTGTAGTTTTATAGGTGTGTAGGGATGGGAATTTATTTTTGAATATCGATATATGCGCGGTTCGATACATCGTAAGTGTGATATCGATATTCGATATATATCGAAGTAAAAATATCGATATTTTCGATATATCGAAATAACTAACACGTAACATGTAAGATATATAAATTACATATTTTTTGGTTGGCTTGGCGGGAAAAGAAGTCGCTAATTGACAGACAATCACTTTACAGTTGGTACTCACCCAGATACCAACCAACTTTCTAATATTATCCTTGTTAACAGCTCTCTTAATTAAATATATATATGCTGTTCACTTTTGTAAGGACAAACCAGATTTTTTGGTTACTTTTATAGTGTATTACGGTCTTTAAATATCAATTAAAAATATTCCTTACACTGTAAAACCGACTTTAGATTTATTGGTTATGATCATTATTAAGAAAGTGACATTTTTTATAATTTTTTAATACCAACATGTCAATTTCAAAGGTGCAAATTATTGAAATCAAAATTACGTCTTACAGGCTATTCCAAACAATTAGGCGGAACTAAATGGAAATGTCGTTATTTTAGGCTGTCACGAAAAGGGACCTTGCTTGGGATATTTCATGTTTCAGGTTTGGTATGTGAAAAATTAAAATTCTAACAGTGAAACCATGGAAACGAATGACATATGTCAAATATTTGAATACATTTTTCCATATTTTGAAGACAAAAAAATTAATAAATGGGAAATTTTTATTAAGAATGACAAAACACTAAAATGTAATGAAAAGGACATTTTATAATGACGATCAATTTAATCTAGAATTTGCAATGTGAGCATGATTTTCAAAGCCTAAACAAAATGACCAAAAGTCCGAATTAATTGATAAAAATTACTAGATTTCAAAAATTAGTTCCGCCTAAACGTTTGGAATAGCCTATAGTTTGTTTCTACAAAAGTGAACAGCATATATTTAAATGTAAAAAAGAACCAAGAATACCGATATTTTGTGCGAATATCGATATTTTTCGCGAATATCGATATTTTGCGCGATATATCGCATTTCAAATATCGATATAAAAATATCGATATATTTTTCTAAAGTATCGATATTTTCGATATATCGTTCCCATCCCTATAGGTGTGTAGCTTACCATAACCTCTTCTTCTTCAATATCTTTTTCACCATAATACAGAGAAACAAGATGTCTTGCCAATTTTTTATCGAACTGTTCATTTTGAGGATCCAAAATTAAGAAAATCAAATCAAATCTATAAACAAATAAAAAATAAAATAAAAGAATACTCAGATTTATAAAACTAACTTCAAGAAAGGATGATGAAATAAATATAAATAACAACAAATAAATGCAATATCTTGTATTTTATAGGATTTCGTAGCAGTGGCGTGCCAGTAAATATTTGAGGGGGGCACCATACTTTTTTATCGTTATAAATATTAATAAAAAAAATGACGGTTTTGATTATTGAAAAGATGAAGGCGGACCCAAGCGGCTTTTGACCCGCTTCCATTGTTCGCAATTCGAAATATTCCCAAAATTAGCCGGGTACTTAGTTTTATTTAAAATATTAAATTTTTTTCAAACATATCTGGGGCCGGAACTATTTTTAGGGGTTTTCTACTTATTTTTAAGGTCAAAAACATTGAAATCATACATGTCATTAATATTTGAATGATCAAAACTACGAATAATCGATTATTTAAATTTGTATAAATCACGTTTTGCTTGAAGTTAGTGGACACATGATTGTTTAAATGGACAAAACAAAGATAAAATTTGATTTAAATGAAGGTATATTAACAGAAACATTATTTTATTTGATACTTGTTGAACTTTTTTATTTATTTATCATTTTTTAAATAAGCAAAATACAAATTTAATTTTCCAAATAATCACGTAAAACTTCTTATTGAGGAACTTATATAGATGGAAGATTGTAGATTCATTCTTTGTACCAAACTTTTTATAAGTTTAGGATGGTGTAAAACCCGTTTAGATTAATTTAATGATTTTATTTTATACATTTAACATTTATTATATATATACATTTAAAAGAGGACACTGATACCAATATCTTAAATTTGAATTTTGTGGGATAAAATCACGTTTTGATTGTTACTTCCTCCTACAGGAAAAATTCAGACTTCGCTCTAAAAACATTTACATATATTATTATTATTATTATTATAATTTTAATGAGGAGGGTATCAAATGAAATGTAACACAAGAGAAGTAACTTTTAATAACCCTTTCTTTTGAAGCAATTTTTCCAAAAAAAGTGCAAAAAAATTGGTCTTGCGCCTTATAACCTAGGACCAGAAAAATAATAATAATAATAATAAAATAAAATAAATCATCAGTGTATTGCGCATTGCTGTGACCCGTAATTCTGGTTCAATGTAGTACAATTAGAATTCTATTTTATTAACAATTAGAATTCTATTTTATTATGTACTGTGATCATTTTAAAAGTTCTATTGTTTGCTGAAAATGAGGGGGGGATCTCTTACCTAGACATCAATGTATGAGGTAGTTGTACATTTTCGATAATGGTTTTATTTTTGTTCCACTGAGATTCAGAGGGGTTGGCAGCAGCGAGTATAGATGTTCTGGCATTCAGTTGACAAATGATTCCAGCCTTAGCAATACTTAATGTTTGCTGTTCCATTACTTCATGCAGTACACTGCGTGTTGAGTCGTTCATCTTGTCGAATTCATCAATACAACATATTCCGTTATCGGCAAGAACTAAGGCCCCACTAAACAAAAAATAAATCAATTTTGATTAATATTATGTTTTTACTGAATATAGATATATCATATACTCAGTTTTGAATTACGAGAATAGATTGTGTTTATTATTTATCTCCAAAGATGAGAAAGCAGATATATTAAAGGAGATGTTTTATTATGTAGTATATTAAATTGTTCTGTCATTCTCGAATATTTAAAAAATTGTTCGGGATCATTATTTTTAATAAACTTGAATAAAGTAAAATAACGCCCTTGCCTGTCGTTGGCGATTCGGAGGGCGAACAAAACATCTTCTACGCCGTTTACTTAAAAATTTGTTAGCACTTTCACCGCGGAGCTGGCGTTGCTTATGTTAAACCGAAAGGAATTTATCAAAATAAATTAAATTCATTGTCAGCCATTGTTTCAGTACTACAAATAAACAACATTATCACAAAACGACACTGACGTATTTTACGTAGAGAATATGTCCCAGACGCTGCCTTGCTCGATTTAATTTTATTTTTATTTTTTAGGGTTTTGTAGGTATGACCAAAAAACCCTTATACCGTCATTTTGTCGTCTGTCTGTCTGTCTGTCTGTCTGTCTGTTCGGTAAAAATTGTAGCCAAACGGCTAAACCTAGAGAGTTGAAATTTGGCATGATTGTACAACTTTTTGACCCGCACATAGGAAAAATACTAAAACATCTAAAAAACATATCCCCCTAAAAATATAAACAAATATGTGCTCATCGAAAAAAAAAATATTTTTTTTAAATTCTGAGTAGGATATCAAATGAAAGCCCTTAGTACGTGGATTAACGATCAAAATTTTATTTTTGCAAAATAAATTATTTTGACGAGATTTTTGCCAAAATTGTGCAAAAAAATTTTTGTCCCACACCCTGTAGCCCAGATGGTTTAAACTAAAAATGTGAAAAAATTCTAAGTAATGTATATTGGTGTGAACCGGAATAGTACAACAGGAATTTTTGATCAGATTATGTTTTCGGAAAATAATGCATTTTTTGTGTTTTTAACCAAAATATGTTAAATATTTAATTCGCTATGTAACCAAGTTCAGACGTCAGCGCTGATAGCGATGTGTGTTTAGTCATTGGTTTTCTAATTTGCTAAACACAGTTAACTTGCAAACTAGAGTTCGAATCCTGTCAATTTTAATTTTTTTTTTTTTGCAGTTTTCTTTTGTATAAATTATTTAATATTAAAAATTAAAAAATTTAACAGTAAAAATTCTAGCTATATTTTGGCAAATGTTGCATATAATTTTTAAAAGCGTAAATTTAATAACCAGTGGGAAGTGTTGAAATTATAATTTAATTCTGTTTGATGTATACGAAATCAGAGGGCGTGGCTAATGATTTAAGCAACCAATAGAAGCCATAGGCGCAATTTTCAAAATCTTAATGAACCTTGCTATGTAATAAAAATACTGCACATATTTAGAAACTTAAATAATGGTATTAGGCATTCGAATTAAAATTCATAAAAAAATATTTTGACATAAAATTTGTTTTGGCATCCCAAATAATCATCATTCAGTTATTAAATACCTGCAAAACCCTGCAATGTGTGAAAATTCACACTTCACATCAATTTTTTTATTATGTACTTGATTATTAATTACTTACGTTTGCAATACAAGTTGTCGAGTTTCAGTATCTTTAGTTACATATGCAGTGAGACCCACAGCTGAGGAACCTTTTCCCGAAGTATACTGACTCCTGGGAACCAAGTTATAAATATACTGCAGTAATTGAGATTTACTTGTACCGGGATCACCACACAGTAGAATATTTATTTCAGATCTGAAATTGGAATATACAAGAAATAAAATTATTGTTTTATACAGTATGTTATAATAACAGTAACCAATGAGTTTAAAAATATGAAAACTGTATTCTAATTCACAGCTGAAAATCCCAATTTAACAAAGAACCAATCAGATTACTTCGTTTGCCCGAACTCACCCGAGGATCAACGAAAATATGTGTTCCTAACTTAATACCTGTTATCAAATCATTGGCGTGTAGAGAAAAATAGTGTTCATATAATAATCAATTCGTATAAGGTAACAAAAATAGAATGCACACCTATGTGTACATGTCTTTGGAAATAAGTTTGATAACTAAATGTTTCTGTCAAGTATTGCATAACGGTCAAGATTTGTTGATCGCTCTGTACTAATTATTAATAACCTTAAATAACTAATAATTGGTCTGTTTGTAGAATAATTTCCAATAGTTTGTTGCTATCAGCCGCACGCGCAGAACTCGTAGGAATGCGTTAGAATTATTCTACGTTTGCGGATGATGATAAAAAATCATTGGGAATGACTATGAACAGAACTAATAACAAGGAGAGTTATTTTACCTGAAATTTGAACGTCCACAAATAGTAAAAGTTTTTTTCGTACCACCAAACAATTGTAATAATATCCCTTTTTTAATATCATCATTTTCATAGACAGATGGCGCGAGAGCTCTCGCCAAGCGGTCATAAATATCTTCTTTTTTCGACAAAGATTTCAATAACTCAATTCTTTCTGGTGGGAATCGATGATCTTTCCTAAAAAAGAAAAAAACATTCGTTGTTAAAATGCTGAATTTGTAAAAAAAAAATCGTTAAATATAATTAAAATGCAAATCACGCGTCTTTCTTTTCAGGCGATAGGTCTTTATCTGAGTTGCACGACTATTCGCGACTATAATTACCGAAACGGCGCCACTATCGCCTTGTGAACTTTTGACACGAAAAAGGATAGTCATCTGTCAACGTATGTAAACAGTATTGGTTTATAATCAATTTTTGGTCTTATTTACGTTTTATTGCTGTATACAGTATATTTAAATTATAACCGAGTATTAAAAAAGTGTATAAATATATGTGAATCAATTTTATGATAAAATTTGCTGTTTGTAAATGAATATTTTCAGAGGTTATAATGTTGGTGCCGGCTTTTACTCGCACAGAAAATAAAATGTTATACTTTGAACTTAAAACATTTATTTGAATACTTAATATCTACACATATCTCAAGAAATTTTATAGAAGGAGAATTTGTAATTTATTCTACACAAGAAAACTGTCAAATATTTGCAAACTAACACAGTTATGGAACACCCCCATGAAATAACAAGGGGTTTTAATTATATTAACAATAATTTACACAACATTAAACGATTTTCTTGCACATGTGAGACAGGGAAAATGAAAAATTCAACGTTAAAAGTTTGTTTAAAATCATCTGAACAGTATAAATTCCCTTCAATAGAAACAAAATTTTAGAATCACTGATAATCTTTCTATCTAATATTCGAAGATGTTCTTCCTGTGATTGACTACCATACACACAACAAGGAGTATTTAATCTTTTTTTCTTAAATTTATCACTTTATTCGTTGTAAAAATGGAGTGAGAATGGACAGAAACAAAAAACACATGGTGATTTATACGTAAACAATGACAGTATACTTTTTCGAAGTGTTCGCTTTTTTGCCGCTAGAGGGATACGCGTTAAGTTGAGTCACCAATAAGAATGAAATACAAAAATTATTACATACCCTTCTTCCATTTCGTAAAGACGTTTGCTGTCAATCTTTCGGAAATGAACAACATCAATGTGAGTCTTATAAACTGATTTAATGTTGCTCTGTCGTGGATTGACTTGCATTGGAATGGCTCTATAAATACCAGTGACAGTAACACGATCGCCAGGATTTACGGCGTCCACCAAATCATTATGCGCAAAAAGCACCACTGTATGAGGAGTCTGACCAGCAGGCATGTCATCTAAAAAACAAGAAAAATGATGTGACGTGTGAATTTTCACATTTCAGGGTTTTTTAAGTATCTAGAAAGTGAATAAATTGTGGGTACGTATTAAAAATACAAATATATGATAACTTTTGAAAAAATTATCCACGTTCTTTCATCTAAGGATTTAATTTCATATTAGCGTACTTAATTGCGCGCACATCAAGCCAGCTCGCCAGTTTTACTGTTAGTCAGTTAAATGCTGTTAGCACGGTGTTTCAAAAAATTCGGTAATTTTAAAACCTACATTTCGTTCCTTGATCTTTCTTAAGAGCTTTCTTTTGATATCACGCAATAAATCTAAAATAATATAGCTTTTATTTAACAACAAAAAATTCGATATTTTTCGAAAAACGGACAAAAAATTCCTGTTGAACTATTCCGGTTCCCATCAATGTACATTATTGAGATTTTTTTCAGTGCCATGAGCCACGAGCCACTCTAGGCAGTGGTCTCCAAACTACGGCCCAAGGGGCAAATCTGGCCTGCAAGAAGATATCATCCGGCCCGTATTGATTTCTGGTTGTTCATTCATTAAAATTTTCTTCTTAGAAGCAACCTTTTTAAACAACTAGAAACTCATTAGTTCTCCGCTTTGTTCAGCCTTTGAAACAACTAGAACTCATTAGTTCTCCGCTTCTAACACCTTTTTAATCCTTTAGGTTTTTCCTTTCATTATATCTTGTTTATTGTACCTACCTGTTGGTATATATTTCAATTATGTATGTGGTTTATTTATTCTGAAGATGACTTTGTAAGTTGAAATACGTATCAATACATTAAATAATTTTTGAAACAATATCCGAGCGTTTTTATTTTCACCTTTTTTAAACATGTTTCAATGAGTGCCTTCAACTAATTCAATTAATATAACTAAATAATATCCGATTTTTTAAATTATTATTTTATTAATAATATCACCATTATTATTAAGCTTGTTTTTAAAATCAAGCGCCAAGAGCCCAGTTGAATTCAAGTTGTCCGGCCCGACATTTATATAAGAAATTTTTGTGGTCCGGTTCCTAAAAAGTTTGGAGACCCCTGACTCTAGGATATAGAATGTTATTATTTATTATTATTATTACAACTAAGAGCAGAAGTCATAAGACTTGTATAGCTCTAAATACTGTGGGACAAAAAAAATGGACACATTTTTGACGAAAATCGCGTAACAATATTTGTTTTCTTAAAAATAAAATTTTGCCAGTAAGTTTTTGTTAAATACATATTTGTTTATTTTTTTTTTTTTAGCGCGGTCTGTTTTTTGCAGTCACAACATTTTTACCATATTAGGATGCACTAACTGCATATGCATGCCAAATTTCAACTTTTTATTTTTAGCCGTTTGACCACAATTTCTATTGTACAGACATTAGTGACAGTATAAGGGGTTTTTGGTTATACCAACGAAACCCTAAAAGCGTCAGAAAATACATTTAACAGTACATACCTGGTGATTCTTGCAACTTAATCATTTGTTTATCGGTGAATTGGGACCTGTTGTGCACCAAAGTGAAGCAGTGGTTGGTGTTGCAATTAGTACATAGTGTGGGTTCTGCAATACGACCTCGGTCTATCTCCACTGTAGACGTGTACTCACAAACAATACATTTGAAGAAGGCTTCCCTCATTTCAGGCATAATATTTGATGAGCGAATTACCATTCCACTTATCGTTATGAGTTGATCAATATCTGAAAATGTATTGTTACCGTTTTTATATTGTGTTAAAAAATAATTATATAAAATCTATTTATGTACTATTAAAGAATGCGTATTAAAAGTCCAGGGGAAGAACGATCATGGTCCAATCTAATCATTTTGGAGATATTATTATAATTTATTATTTATTAGTAGAGCATTAGTTCATTTATAACGAACCATTTTTGTCTGTCCTTTGGAGTTTATTATAAGCGGACACTATTGAATTTGATTTTAGAAAATTTCATCTTTTGTTACTGATCTTTTTTTACCTGAACTTTTCATATGAGAATGAATACTGTACCTTCTGGGTTAAGTGAACGCATATTCTGTGTTTTTTCAGCATTAAAAGGCCGTACTTGAATCTGATGATCTAATACGTCAGCTGGATAATGTTCAAAATACAATTCATTTATAGCCATATCGAAGGTGGGGATTACTTCTTGTGGATAGCATACCAGTTGTCGATATAATCTACCATCAAACGTCTCCAGATGGCCACAATTCACATTCATAAAAGGTTTTTCTAACATGTGAATCTAAAAAGATAAGTGCAAAATAAGACAATAACTTCGACGAATATTTGTCGAAGACGATTATTGGCTAAATTAACAACAAAAACAAAAAGGCTGGACCTTAAGGGTTGCAAACAAAACTTGTTTCCAGTGATAAAAACTATAACTGAATAAAACTAAATATGAAACATGCTCAAAAATAATAAATTTAAAAATAGATTGCATCTGAAAAATGTATGATACAATTTTATGCGTGTAATTTATAACACAGGATTGCGAATGTTGGCCGCTTTTAATAATATATGGTAATTTTAATAGATAAGTAGTGATAATGCTAGAAAATATTTTTTTTTATCACGTATAAATATATATTTTTTACCATACTTTAAAAATTGAGGTCTTATTATTTATGACTCATATTTACTTAGGGCCGAATGTAAATATTGCTTGTCTTAAGCATCATATAAATATATGATTATAATACGCAAACAATTACTATTGAGTGATAAAAATCACATTCATACGGTAACGTCAAAACAATCATGCATTCATGATAGTTACGCAAGACACAAAAGAAAGGCTACAAGGCGTGCTTTTCTCCCTGAGTAGTGTTAATAGTAAGTAAATAATGAAGAATTGCCTTTATCATAAAAAATTCTCCTTGTTTTATATTGAAGTAATAAAAAAAGTTTATTGTTAATAAAATTAAGAGATACACTTTACTGAAGTTATTTATCTAAAAATATTATCCATGATATTTTCTTTTGAAAATTATAAAAAAAAAAACTAGACGTGATGGAAAAAACTAAAACTTGACATTAAAAATCAGGGTTCGCCATTCTACCTAAATCACCCCTTAAAATCAAAAGCGGCTGAGATTTTATTTTTTTCGCAGCCCTGTGTAATTATTCATTTCTTAAGCTTCGAGTGGAACTATGGTCTATTTCAAAGTAGAAAAAAGTAGATAGCGCTGCGAACCGAGTACGATTTACACTGATCAAATACAGTATAGCGGGAAATTTAAAATAAGTTACAACTAGGGCATGGGCGTAGCAACTGGGTTAGCAAGTGATTTTTTTTTAAATATAAAAAAGGTTAATAAGATATTGAAATAAACAAGGCAGATAATACACTTATGTTATTTATAAGACATAAATTCAGTTTAATGGGAAATTTGAAAAAGTTATAAAAATATTAATTTTAAAAATTATGTACTCTATATAAAAAGAGAGATTTGGCTAAAAGAGTTTAAATAAAGCAATAAAACAAACAATATATCTTCAAAGCTAAAGTTTCTTATTTAAGTAATTATTGTAAATAAAATTTTTAAATATATGTATATATGAAGGTCTAAAAATTACATCAATAACTTCTTCTTTGGGCACAATCAGTTGGGCTGTCTTTTGGCCTCACCTTAGTCCTCTCTTTTGATCTGATAATTGTCAAGTGTCAAAAAATATTTATATGTCAGATAACCTAAGAAATATTAACTGCGTAAAAACAAATTACATGGAGAATTTTCTCCATAAAATCTACGCCAAGAATATAAATAAAAGTCTAAATATGTAAATAATAAAAAAATATATGAGAAAAATTAAATAATATAAATATTATTATCTGTCTCATTTTGTAATACGGAACTAACAGTAACAGTTCATTTTTTATGTTGTATATTGACAATACATTTATAATATTGTCATAGTATTGGTTCACACGGATATGCCAAAGTCTGTTTACACCACAACAGTCACCAAAGTAACCATATCTAGTTTCGTATTACAAATTGAGACAGATTATATATATTTCCAATGTACGACACTGAACATCTGTCAACTTGGACTAAAAACAATATTTTTACAGTGTAATAGGGATGACGATTTAAACCAATCCGCAGCAAGGACAAACAGCTCCTATCTTTTACACACATTTTTCTACTTTGAAATAGACCATAGATTTTGTAATCTAGTGACCTTTAATGATTGAATGGGAATTTGAGACCGATTGTTTTCTCAAACATAATATTTAATCTTAGATTTAATATTGCTTAAGAATATGTTAACAAAATTTGAGCAATCCGATGTAATCTTGTAACATCACCAGATCAATCTGAGCAATCTTGTGGATTGATTAAACGTAAATGCCTATTGTCGTTATATTTTAGTAATGAAAGTGATTTTAAACCAGCCCACAATGCCTTACCTCATGTAATTTTTGAAGATATAAGGGTTCATTCAAATTAGTTTCATTGGTACACTCATCTTCATCAACATTGCGTTCGATAAAGCGCTGCACAAACTGCTTGAATTTTTCCTTGCATTGTGCAACGGCTACATTTGTACCCCAGATTACAAGATTAGATCCACCCTGAGAACCAGCAATATCTGTTTCAGATGTCGCCTCTTGAATTGTATCCAGCTGAAACATAAAAGAAATTTCATAAAATTAATTATTATGTACACAGATCATGGTGGCATAGATGCGCACCAAGATCTTAGAGGGGGCTCTCGCACTGACTGATCGAGTTATCTTTTTGTTATCATTTTACATGATTTTTTTTAGAAGGGTGAACACACATCTCGATTTTTTAGGATTTGTCCCTGCTTTAGGTTCAATGTTCCCAAGATGTATTGGATGTAATGACATTTTAAAATGTAATTTTCTTTATATTTTGATTTTTTGTGTTATTAAAATATGTAAAAAAAAGTATTTTATTTTTAACATATGTCCTTCATTTGCATGGTTTCACGGTTAGAATTGTAAATTTCACATGCTAACGTGAAAAAATAAATAACCCAAGCAAGGTCTCTTCTGGGACAACCTAAAAGAACGAAATTCCCATTTAGTTCCTCCTAAGCGTTTGGAATAGTCTGTATTTCTAATACTTTTGCACTCTTAAGAGCTAACTAAAAGCCTTATCACACTAGAGTTATTATTCAATTCTAAACTTGGAAAATTAAAGTCTTTGCATTCGAATCGAAGTCTTGTGCGTGTGATAGTATGAAGAAAAAACCTAGGTTTTGAAGACCAGGCAAATGAAACAGGATACAATTTCTCGGTCTTTTTACCCAGGTCTTACAGCTGACGCGTCTTTGTCTTTTGTTTATGTCAAAATATAACTGTCAACTGTCATAATTTCACGATGTGCGCATGGGTAAACAAACAATTTCCAAGTCTTAACTAATATTCAAATACCGTGTGATATGTCAAGACCTGAAGACTTGGATCCCGAAAAAAAACCTACAAAAATAAGACTTGGATAGCGTTCTAGTGTGATAAGGCCTTAAAGCGACTTGAGCGCCCCTACATTTGGGAATATAAATAAAACTACTCTACAAATGCATGTGCGTAGAACGGTTGTAGTAGCAACCCCTCGTATTTATTTTAACGAAATTATAGTGAGCTTGGACAGTTTTTGTTTTTCAATTTGGCATTTTTAGGTAAAAGTCATTAAAATCTGAGCTTAAATCATGTTAATACTAATAAAAAATTGCATTTTGCATAATTTTTTTAAAAAATATCAATTTAATAACGAAGTTTATAAGTTTCTTATGTCAATTGAGGAATTTCATTTGTGGATTACACTACTGAGTTTTCTGTTGTCATATGTACTAGTTATTTTACTTGTTAAGCAGAATGACGACAGTGAAACCATAACAACAGGTAAGAAAGTTTTTTGTAATAGTCAAATATCTTAGCAACAAAATTTAATAAAACCATGTAAAACAATATACCGAAATTGTATCTGTGATTTGACAACTGTAATACGATTAAATTTGCAAGGGTCTTTTATGGCCTTATGATTTATGCATGTGGCTGCTATCCTTGAAATTATAGAATCAAGGATCTTTTTCTCATTAGGGCGACAAACCTCGGATACGCAACAGAATAACTATAGGAGGCAGGCGCGCACCCTGAAATTTTCCTTGGGGGGGGGGGCATTAAAAAGGTTTTCACTTCGAAATTATAAGTGATGATCTAAAAAAAAGTCCTCACCTCTATTATACAAGTGACGACAAAAACAAAAATAGAAGTGAAGTGTGAATTTTCACACATTTCAGGGTTTTGTTGGCATTTAATAAGTGTAAGAAACCAACATAATACTGGATGTCTAGGTATATTTATCACATCAAAATTAACAGTTTTTTTGATAATCACTTTTATTCGTTATTTGAAAACTAAGAGCTTCCATTTAATTTTTACTTGCCCGACCTTAATATATAAGGGGCAAGTATTGTAATCGCGAAAATTTTCGATGTCGAGATTTTGACGGATGACCACGTTTCATGGTCCAGGGAATCCAAAAAACCTATTTTCGAAGTGCCGTCCGTATGTGTGTGTGTGTGTGTGTGTGTGTGTGTGTGTGTGTCTGTCTGTGTGTATACACGATAACTCAAAAACGGTTTAACTTAAAGAGTTCGTTCTGGTACTAAAAAATTCTCCTATTAAATAGGAAGAACCCTATTGTTTTTTATGAAAATCGGTTGACTAGAAATGGGAGTTTACTTGTGTCGATTTTAATATTTTTGCGAATATTTAGCAACAGAAAAATATTTCGAAAAAATTTATTGAACAAAAGTTACTATAAATGCAATAACTAATAACTTTTATTTGAGACGTTTTTTGATAAAACGAAAAATTTTGAAAAATTTTTGTAAAATTATTTAAAATTTTTCCAAGTCTCAATTTTTTCATACTTATATGTAACGTTTCCATGGTCATGATAATTAATTCGTAACTACTAAAGCAAGCCTTGGACAAAAATTTGTATAGAATATATTTGATGTATTTTTGAAGATTTATCTAAATATTTAATTTTTTTTTTTTTTTTAGTTTACATTTTTAAAATTTTTTTTTTTTTTTATGGGAGGGCAAGTCTAGCGGAGGTTTCCTTTCGCCACTGGTTATTTGCCCGACCGTAATATATAAGGGGCAAGTATTGTAAACGCGAAAATTTTCGATGTCGAGATTTTGACTGATGACCACGTTTCATGGTCCAGGGAATCCAAAAAACCTATTTTCGAAGTGCCGTCCGTATGTGTGTGTGTATACACGATAACTCAAGAACGGTTTAACGTAGAGTTCGTTCTGGTACTAAAAAATTTTTCTGTTAATTGGGAAGAACCCTATTGTTTTTTATGAAAATCCGAAACCGGAAACGGAAGTTATTAAACATTAAAATTTTAAAAACTTTTCGTAACTAGTAAACCAAGCCTTGGACAAAAATTTGTATAGAACATAATTTGATGTATTTTTGAAGATTTACCTAATACTTTTTTTAATTTTAAATTTTTTAATTTTATTTATTTTTTATTATTATTTTTTTATGGGAGGGCAAGTCTAGCGAAAGTCTCTCTTCGCCACTGGTTCTAAACAAAATTTAAATAATTTACCTAATATCCCAGCGTTTTTTTCTGCATTTGCTTCGTATTCAAATCTTCATTAGATTAATAATAAATATTTTACAGTGTAAAGTGTATTGTGGTGTGGTGTGAGTAACTCAGTTCGCAACTATTAAAAAAATATATTATTTTTTAAATATTTTTAGTTAAAAAAAAAAAAACACGCACTATCGTAAGGACATTTTTTTTGTTTTAGATCATCACTACTTTTATTTTCGAAGTGAGGACCTTTTTAAGGTTTTGTAGATATGACCACCAAAAAACCCTTATAACGGCACTCATGTGTCGGTCTGTCTGTGTTTCTGTACGGTAGAAATTGTAGCCAAATGGCTTAACATAGTAAGTTTGGCATGATTATACAACTTTTTGACCCACATATAGGAAAAATACTGAGAGTTCAATAAAACATATCTCGAAATAAATATAAACAAATATGTATTTAATAAAAAAATAAATAGGTATTTAAAATTTTGAGTGGCATAAACTCAAAATTTACTATTTACTATACATATTGAGTTCAAAAAAAGATTTTTTTTATATTATTTTCAAGTAAGAGCTGCAGCTCCGCAGCGCGTACTCAGGATCCGCCACTGATAAATGTTCATTTCTATAAATGCACGAGACCATTTATTAAAAGAACCAGCGATACATTTTTACCAATATTTATTATAACGTAGTGCCTATGAGATTATTGAGCCAGAAATTAAGTCTCAAGAACGAAGTAAAATGCCAAGGGTTGGGATGGGATCCGCAAAACAAAAATTTTGTTCAAGAGGGGGTCCTTAGACTACATAAATTTAAGAACACCTGATCTATGGGGCATTGCTTGTAACATGTAACTAAAACTACAATAAATTTTAATCGAATATTTTGTTATTTTTAGATCAAGGAAATTCAGATGAAAAAGTTTTTAAAACAAATGTCTGTGCAATCTGTCTAGAAGACTTCACATGCATGGTGCGAATCAACTGTGGTCATATGTACTGCAAAACTTGTATGGAAACCATGTGCAAATTAAAAAAAGTTGTACCTATACTATGTCCTATTTGCAGATGCACCATCAACAATGTTGAATATTACAATGTAAAATATTATAATTATAAATATCGGGTGATACAGTGATTACGAGAATGGGAGAGATTATACGAAAATTTAGAGATAGGCGAAACAATGATTTTTAAAGAACGCAGTGTGTAATGACCGTTCTTTGTTAATCACGGTAATTTTAAACGGTGACCGTGATCACTAAAGTAGGTAGAGGTATTTGTTCAGAAATTAAGGTTTTTATTAGTTCATTTTGTTCAAATTCGTATTTTTTACATGATAGTAGTAGTTTGTTAAGTGGTTTGGGTCAGCAGGTACCGCCTCTACGACCAGGTCTAATATCTAGAAATTCTGTTTATACAGGGTCGATAGTCGCTAATTTTATCAGTATCGTATTGATGCCGTAAATTTTTTTATATTTAGATTTTATTTTTCTGTATTTTTTAAATTAATTTATACTTTTAGTTTTTTAGTTATTAATATAAATTTAAAATATATGAGTTTATGAATAAATGGACATACGACTGGCAAATGTAATTAGGAACTAAAAGACAATTAAAAACTTTTTTGTCCAAGCTTTAGTGATCACTGTCAGACTTCAGAACTGGTACTTAGTACTACTCTATTGATAACTAGAGTGCGGTTAAGTTAGGTCATCTGATAAGCAATAATATATAAAATTTGAGCATAATTGATCTTTCCTATTCTCGAAATGAATTGGCTACTGTGGTGAATTAAAAGATTTTAATTTAATTTTTCTTTTTAGAAAGAAAATGGAAAAACCAAAGAATCGGAAATGGTGGATGACTTAAGTGAATTAAATATATTAATAAAAAGAAATAACACTTATATACAAATCAAAAAACCTTTATATATATGCGTGTTGATATTATTTTATTTATATGAGAAATATTTTCTTTCCGAGTTTATGTTATGCCACCTTAATTTCATTTAAATTATATTAACAGTCTAATACAATTATTTAGAGTATTAAAATTATATTTTGTAATAATAATAGAAGACTTAAAAATACTTATATCAATATGCAGTATTCCAAAATGAATGTGTTTAAATTGGGTAAATATTATTTTTCAATTATTTCAATGTTACTGAAGTTAATACAATTGTTACTATTGAGAACTGACACGCTCGTATACGCTGTCTAGTGGTCAAATATTGTACTAGACGATAAGATACATATGTGAACACAAGTGTTAAAACAAATCAGAACGTAATATGTCGGCAAATGTAAACAGAATAAAATTTAGCGTTATCAATAGTCCCTATATTAAATAAAAGCTTTTAAAATATGTAGATCTTCAAAATGACTATCAAACACAAAACTAAATATGACTTCAATAGGTATGTTTTAGTGAAATAAAAGAGTTAAGAACAATATTAGTCCTTAATTTAAATTTAAAAAAAATCGATTTAGATTTTCTCAAACTCCAGCACAGCCTGACACTTAACGGTAACAAAGCCTACAGAATAAAGTAAGTAAGATCTGAAAAATTCTGCGATGTTTGCATGGTTATTTTATTTTTTGTGGTAATAATAAATAAAACAACATTTTTTTATGTTTCCATTTTAATCAAAAGACATGTATCACTGAACAACACACCTCGTTCCTGCTACAATATGTATTTGGATTGATTATATTATTACCAATATTTGTATTAATACAAACTGTAAGAAATTATAGAAAATTGTGTGGAATTCCATGTTTTTCTATTGAAAATAAAATAACCGCACTTTTTCTAGCTAAGAGTTCCCTTGCTCTATAACCTGTTAGATATATCCTATTACTCACAAGAATATACGTGATAAGTAATAATTGGATCTATAACTTACTGCCTCTCCTCCGATGTTGACTTGACGGATGCGTTTATCAGTGCGTATGTCGGGTCTGATTCTAATGGGTGTTCCTCTGATTCCTGACCTGGGAGTGCGAACAGATCCCATGGAGCTAGGTGTGCCATAGTTCAATGGTGAACTTAGATCAATATCTTGAAGACCAATTGCTGAAAAAATATTATTTTTATAAAGCTGTTAGATAAAGGATCATTTTAAACATTATGTATAAAATTATGACTTTCATTATTTTCTTCAATCATGGAATACTCTACAGAGCATTCCTAATAAACTAATTGCATTGGCATATTAACAGAAGTAATTTTGCCCACACAAAACAAACCAAAATACATGAATTTTGGTGTATTCGATTGGACCACTCTGGAATTGCTCTGCGAACGAGCAAATGCATCATGCTCGATCCGAGGTTTACTAGCGAGCGCGCCAGTGTAACTCCCAATCGAAATTTTTTTTATTGTTATTATTAATTATTTAAAAATACAGTGATTTCCTTGCGTAAAGAATGCAAGATAATACTGTATGTATAATTTTTATTATTTTATTTTTGTGATTGCAATAATTTATTTGTTTTCTGTTTATTTATATTAGCAAAATGTTTTTTTAAAATTATTTTGTCTTTCAATTTCGTAATTTGATTTATTATACAAAAAGATACACCACTACTTGATGAAGATTCAATTTGTTCTAATAAACCTACTAGCTTTTAAATACTGCTACGGGCCATATTGCTCGAGTCTGCTCTGACTCTTTAGCCAGCACAAGAAAAAGTGCTCGCAGAGCACTCTCAGAGCAGTGACCTTCCCAATCTAATATGAAATTTTAGCAACTCTAAAACGACTGTTCGGCCAATCTTATACGAAACTTGCTCGATGAGTGACCTGAGTGCGTAGTACAGCACCCAATCAAATACGCTATAAGATTTTGTATAATTTATATTGTTACCAGTGGCGTACGCAGGAAGATAAATCCCTCCCCGAAAATTCGAAAAGAACTAAAATTACTTCTTTTCTATAAACTGAAAATAAAACCAAAATGTTCACCAAAAAAATAGGACGAAAAGAAATTCCAATTTTAACAACCGCTATGGAGGTATTCCAATATTGTAACAATTGGTATGTACGTACTTACTGGCTAAATATCAGCCGAGTCCATATAATTCTCACAAAAAAAATTTCTAATAAAGACAATCGTGTAAAGATTTCTGAATCACCAAAATTATCAATAAAATATCAAATCTTACGTGGAGCTGGGCTAGTAGGTATAATATGTGGAGCAGGTGAAGTAGCCGGAACATCAGAACTCCCATCATTTCCATTCCTAGGAGCTCCCCATCTCATCGGAGTACCTTCCACTGCATCAGAGTTGCTTACAGGTCTACTTTTAGCTGGTGTTCTCTGACCACGAGGGGTCCTAGAAGGATCCTCATCTCTAGAAGGAGTTTGAGATCCATGAGCTGGAGTCCTACGAGTACTTCGCCTTGACGGAGTGTCAGGTTCTGCTCGACGTGGTGTTCTAGAACCTCTTGCTGGTGAAGACATTGTTTAATATCTGATTGCTATTCAACACAATTTTCAGTAAAAGTAAAAACTGTTAAAAATATTAACACAACTTATTAAAACATATATTCAACAGAAAAAATAACTTGACACAGACGAAACAAAGCACATTACTGAACTAAAACTGGCGCGAAACTATTTTACCGGGAAAAATTATATTTCGTTCCTTATAAATTGTGTCATAAGACCTATTTTCGTTTGCCCAGTAAGTAAACATCTTTTATAGGTTATGTATACACGGTTAATAACTGTATAATTATTAATAAATATAATGAAATAACATAGTTTGATATATCTTAGTAAAGTCTTAATAAGTATGTTGAAAATATTAATAATTGTGTTATAAATTAATATTTAATGGCCACTTCTTATTCTTTTTAAATCATCAAACGTCAACAGGTGGCGCCAGGAATTTTATTATTATTTTTTAGTAGTCATGGAATTTGTACGAGTTTTAAGTGATTTTAGATAAAATAGTTGTTGCATTTAATTGCTGCGATATATGCTGACTTTTATGTACATAGCACTAATTGAATTATACGAGATTTATCTGGTTAATTACGAACAGTGTACTATAGTTAATACTGTTTTGTGTTGAACATGATTTTTAATAGTTTCCACCTGTAGCAGTTATTGCAAGGAGACGTACTGGTATTTTATTATTTTATTTATTTGATGTTAAATGTTTATATATTTAAAAGTATTATGATTTATTTGTCGGAACTAACCTAAATTATATCCAATTTTATGATGGACTTACGTTGTATATGTATATGCATCCTGCAATCACTGCGTGTAATGCTGGTAGTAGGCCATCCAGGGGCTGCACATACACTTGCCAGGAATGCATGAATTTAATTTCTAATGTGAGTATAGTATTTCCAAAATGAAATGGCCACCCTCACTTTCTGATTCCAATAATGACTGACAGTATAACCATTATACCTCCTGAGTTTATCATTCTGTTAAAAATAGTTGCCAGGACCGTAATAATTATTTAAAATAAACGTGTTTTCTTATATTCTGTTTAAAATGAACTGTATATACTCATATGATATTCCTTCACATTTTTATCAGGCTTAGGACTGGCTATATTTGAATTATAATATAGAGGCATGTTTAAAATTCGTTTTGTTTTAAAGTCTTTATAGTCTATATTAAAAATATTAAAATATTAGCATTGTTTGTCACTATCAGAGTTTGTGTCACTACCACTGTCATTTAAATTAATAATTATTGACGATTTATTTGGTGGATTTATAAAAAAAAAATGTTTCAACTGTCTTTACATGTGCTACACATTGTTTTCTACAAATCACTACTTATTGCACTTGTTTCGTCTTTAATTAATTGTACTACAGTGGCACTTTCTGTCGGTGTTGTATTTTTCCGGCGCACATTACCTTTTAATTGGCTCCATATTATTTCTATAGGGTTTAAAACACGAACAATGATACGTTGAATAGGGGATTGGCATGATTTTTTTTTTATTATATTCCTCTTGTTGCATATAAACATAAAATACAGTTTTGCATTTTTTTTTTTTTAATTTTAAAGTTTAAAAAAATCATAAATGTATGTAGCGCGCGAAAACCACGTGTGACGTCAGAACCTACCTAGTGTACTGCGTACAGCCTACACAGTCTGTCGTGAACTTATTTGCTTGTATAACTTTTATAGCTTGTGTAAAGTTAGAGTGATTTTAATTAAAATAAAGATATTCTACATGTTAACCGAATTAAATTATATACTAAAATATATAAAACATGGAAGATCCAGGGCCCAGTACTTCGAAACATCGAAAATATTGTTCAGTACCGATGTGAACAAATACTTTATTTAGAACTCCACAAAAACAATTTATTTCATTACCTAATGGTGAAAAACAAAAGAAAAGGAAGAAAATAATCAATGTTGCGTAAATTGTCACTCTGAGCCCTAACAAAATCTTTATCTGCCATTTTAATAATAAAAAAATTGTTTAAAAACAAATACAAAACTCTCGAACAATACAATATACACACGTAAAGATTATGTTGTAGTCTGGACCGTCTAGGGTTTGACGTCATGCTCAGTCGTATTTACTCGGCAAACTTCGCGCTGTGGTCGGCTTATTTCAAATTTATAATATTTTAATTAAAAAATTTGGCTGAAATATTAATTAAAATGTGATTTTTGTTTTGTTAGGTGACATAACTAACATTAATATATAAAAAAAATGTAGTTTTAAAAAAATATAAATTTTATGCGTAACCCCTATTGTTCTGTATGGAAGTTAATTCCGCAGTTTTAAGTATAGGTTTGCCAATACCTTCCGAAACTAACTTTTTATAAACGTTCATTATCAGAACTTTGCAATCTTCTGACAAATGACATTTTTCTTTAGTAGCCACGTCCACATTTTCGCATTCCATGTCAACGTCCACATTTCGCACTCCAAATCACCTTGTACAGATTCACTCTTTTCACTACAGAAATTAGGAATTTCTTCAAAATCAAGTAGTCGCCAAAGAGCTATGTTGTTAATGTATGCATGTTATGAACGTTGAAAATTAACTAACAAACAAGTATAACAACCCCTAAAATTTAGATACAATAGGATTATAAATTAGGAAAATATCCTTAATGGTTTTTAAGAAACTTCAATTGAACTAGTGTTAGATCTATTCGATTTAAATTTAAAATTCCCTTAACCCTTACGTTACGGTGTATTTTGGTTGCGGTGTTGGGTACAAATGTACCCCATTTTTATTTTATCGTAAATAAATAATTTATTAATAATTTGTATTCAGGTTTACTATGGAATATATTAAAAATGTTTTTTTAGCTGAAATTACAATATTTTCAATTGCAATTTTTTCGTACGTCCAACATTCATAAAATCCTGTTTCATACTAACCAACTAAATTTCTAGCAAAGCATAGTATACGTCCAGCCTGCTACTGCTACGTAGAGATTCATACTGAATTGGTTGTTTATGCGTAGCTGCTTTGCAATAATCAGGGAATTTACCCGAGTTGACTCCGCCCTTTACTTAAAAATAACCAATAAAATTCATGAAAAATAAATTAATTAATATAAGGTGTTTCAAATAAAAAATGAAAAAAATATTTATCTACATTGTTTCATAAGTAGGTAAATAAAGTATTTATGGTATTTATAAAACTCAAGAACGATTATTTTATTCAAATTTTGTGGGGTACATTTTAAATAGCACCATTTTTTTAAGAGTTAATACCCCTTATATTCATTTTACAGGAATAAGTCTTAAGATTACTGCCATAAACCCATTATGGCGTTGGTAAGCTTCTTAATAAGAGTGGCCATTTCATTTTGGAAATACTATAACTGCCAAATTACTCCAGTTCTGATTGAGACGGTGACGGCTCCTTTTCACTGAATCACTGAAAGCACCTGAGCTATACTTGCTCAATCTCTTTACTTACCCTTTTATGTCTTTTGGGATTGCTCAGGTTTTACTATAGTATGGTAAATTAAAGATAGTCTAGCCAAGTATTCATATGTGTTGAAAATGGATATGAATTGTGCAATATAAATAATGCAGTATACATATTGAGAATTAGTGGTTTCATAAATAAGCAATATATCAGAGCTGCATAAGTTGAACTTATTTGTATGCTTTATACGTATATTGCAAGCTATGCTAGTATTTCTTTTATTTTCCATACTATAATTCATTTTAGAAATAAAACTGTAAAAATGTGGTAAGAAATAATAAATAAATTTTGTTGCAAAATATATTTTAATGTTAAATATTTGTTTAATGACACAGAACAATTAAGTTACAACAGTTTATAATAATTTACATGCTTTTATTCATTCGTTTCGTATCATTCTATATTGTTCTTTAATTCTTAACAATATAAGGCCGACTTGAAATGCAAGATTCGTCTAGATTTTGACTCACAATTTCATATATAAATAAATATACAGAAACATTTGATTACAGATTTTTTTAAAGTGGGAATATTTACAAAGATATATTTTCTATTTACAAAAATGCTTCAACCACATGGCTTACTGATTATCAGGGGCGTAATTACAAATTTTTAAACTAACAAATAGTACGATTTATACGACAGTGCGTGCTGATTTGTAAAATTGTTCACTAAATTCAATAAAAATATTCTTTAATCTGTTATTCATTTGTATTACCATGTTTGCATAACTGGAGAATTTTATCTTAAAACTTGTGATTTTATTATTTTCAATAACACTATTTTGGTTTGTTTCATTTTTTGTATCTGCCTGTTCACTTCTTGGTCTGATGGTAGACCTGCCGTACCTTGTCGAATCATAACAATATACCAGGTACGATAAGTGCCAACCTAATGTTGAATCTAAGGAAATGTCCGTATGGCAGGACAAGTGTGGTGAAACATAAAATAAACACCGAAAACACACAACCTATAAGACAAAATTATTTGTGACATGTACAGACAGAGTGTCATTGAACCGTCAAATACTCCGTGGACTACGCTGGTGGTTTTAATCAAGAAAAAGGATGGATCAACCAGATTCTGTGTGGACTATCGTCAGTTGAACAGCAAGACTGTCAAAGACAGCTATCCTTTACCCAGGATAGATGATACTTTGGACATCTTGTCTGGATCTCAGGTGTTTTCTACTCTACATTTAAAGAGTGGATACTGGCAAGTCGAAATGAAGCCACGAGATAGAGAGAACACAGCGTTCTCAATTGATACAGGGTTCTGGCATTTCACGGCTATGCGTTTTGGACTGTGCAACTCACCAGCTACGTTAGAGCGACCGATGAGACTGCGAGGTCTTTCGTGGAAAACTTGCCTCGTTTATGAATATTGTCATAGTAATCGGAAAGAAATTTAAACACCTATCGAACCTGCCAAGGTTTAGAAATTAGAACTGGTATTTACAAAAGATATATTAATTTTCGACTTGCTCAACTTAACATGTTCGTTAAAGTACTCAAATAGGTTGTACTGTGAAGATGTACTGTATGTTTTTTTGTATAATGAGCTCTTAGTGAAAATATAACCTTAATGCATGTATGTTTTTACTTCCATGGTATAAAATTCGTTGATTTAAACCTGGTGTCTTGGGTAAAACGTTTTAATAACGATTAGAATTCTGTAGTCGACTTTATGATCTTATTTTCGATTAGTAGTGAATTAAAAGAATTAAATTGGTATATATATTTTTTTCGTTTCATCCTACTTGGCAACGAATTTTCATACAGTAAGAAATATAGATGCCAAGCAGAGTTTTACACATTATCTTTAATTCTGATGAAAAAGACGTAGCTAGATATGTCCTATTCAATTTTATAATGATTCAGCTCTTTGAAAACCTGAAGGTTGGGGTTCAGTTAGTTAAAACTTTTGGGGTACTTTAACAATTGCTGTTAAAATTCACGAAGGCATTATGAACGGTATAGTAATAAATTATCTACGTTACACCGATGAAAGAATAATAAAGAGTACTGCCGAATTTTTCCAAAAGCTACTTGTTAAAGTAGTAGTTAAAAAGTTTAGAGCTGAATACATGGAAGACCAAATTTATGGTAATCAGCAAAAAGAAGTTGATGTGATAGGCAACTGGAGTTTATTGAGCAATATGTTCTTTAAATACAAATTGGGATAAATTTACAGAGATATGATGTAGAATCTAGCAAGCTCAACCTGCATTTGATAAGATGACCATATCATATATAACCATATCATGACTGAGCCTACGAATATGAATTCTTCGCTAGTATGTCAAGGCTATTTATGTGAGCTGGTGGGCTGAACTAAATGAAAATCTATTGATGATTTAGCCCTCCCATGAATTGACATTAGCCCTAATATTTTGAGGGCTAATGACTTGAAGGAGGAGAAGTAAACTAATAGCATTTAACGTATATTTTAAATTGCCACAGTGTCGATAATAGTGGAAACTGCAGGTAGCATCCATAAGTGCAGGTTTCATCTGTCGATGGAATTGCTTGACTATTCTATTTGAGGCTGAGCGATGTAGTTTTTTTAATAAATATTTTAATACTTTTCTTTTTTAAGCAGATAATCATTTTCAACAATTGATAATTTTATAAATATTATTTTATAGACGAATTTAAACTAGATGGTGATAATTTTATAATTCACCACTTAAAATGTTTTGATTTAATAATTTGAAACAATTAAATGTTTAATTGACGGCAGTTGGAAGCCTTCGAAACGTTTATTTATCGATGTTTATTGAGGATATCATGGACTAAAAAATGAAAAGTTCCTGCAGAGAATAAAAAACCTCTACTAATCTCATTACATCTACCTGAGCTTGCGTTTGACATGTATAACAGGTAATAACTGAATTTCCACGTCGCTAGCAATTAGAATCTTCGATAAAATAATTAAAGCTAGACGCTGTTAATGAATAATTTTATAATTCAATAGTGAAAATGATTTAATTTAATAATTTTTTTGTTTTGTTTTATTGACTGTAAAAGTTTTCGAAATGTTTATTTACTGACATTTAATGATTATTTATGGACGTTAATCATGGACAGATCAAATGAAAAGGTCAAAGAATTAAATCCTAGAAAACTGATCACCAAGAAGCAAATATTAGAATTTCTGAGCCATAAAATGAGAGGAAGGAAGTTGAGTTATTACAACTTCCTTTCAAAGAAAATCTTAGTCAAAAGAGTGTCGGTCTGAGAAAAACTCAAGGCTAAAGGGTTGCCGAGAGTGTTTCGGTTGAACATTTTAAGATCTAAGCCGTTAGGTAAAATTTATTTTATGATTATTAACCTTCGAAAGATTACTGCGTAGAAAAAGAAAACAGCAATTGATTTCTCTGATTACAGTACTTGGTTTCATTTGCAAGGAAATTATTTTTATATTTTAATAATCATTAATATTTTATTCACCAGTCCAGCGAACATACAAAGAATAAATAATTTGATTTTATTCAGTTCGATAAATATGAAATATAGAAATAAATGTTATATTTTTTTGCAAACAACGGCTTTAAATCAGTGTTTCCCAAACTGTGAGATGTAGCTCCCTTGGGGAAGTACAGACAGAGACCAGGAGAAGTATGAAAAACTTTTTTTTTGTACTGTTTTCATTTATTTTTTAATTTTTAGTGGGCTGTATACATTACGATTACACTAAAAGGAGGATGGCAAAATTATAAAAATCTCTACTTTAAATTATTCAATTCACTAATAATAATTCGCAAAAATGTCTTGAGTTAGAACAATGTTACTTTATACTTAATTTTGAAATTGTAATTTGTAGTTTCGCCCCTGTGTGTTTATATTTTTAATGTTTTTTAGCACTGTTGATACTTTAACACCATTTTACAATACTGATTTAGGAATGTATAATAAACCTAATTGTCATATTCTTAACTGAATTACTGATGTGCAACCACATGAAAAAAATAGAGTAACTCAATTTTTCTTTTTGTTTTGTACAATAGATTTAGCAGACGTGGTAGTCAGCATTTTGTAGAGATTTTAATAAAATAGATATTTTTAACAATATATTTCAGTTATTTTGGCACATTTTTTTAATTATTTAATTTAATAGTGCATATAAATAAAATTTCTACAAAACTTTTAATTAAAAAATTGAGCTACTAACTGTGCGATAAAATTTTTTATTTCATACAAAATTATTTTTAAATACTTCAAGTTTAAGTTACCCTTTTGCATTCTTAATACAATTTATTAATCAAATGATTAAGTTGGACATGGCCGTATTTAAATATAGGTAAAAGGCGCAGGACACGGTCCGTCAACAATAAGGTTGCTTCACTTCGGATGAAAATGATGTACTTCAGAATGCCCATTACACAGCGTTTGTAGAGGTTGTTATGTTAAATAACAAGTATAAATAACCTAGTAACTTCCACAAACTCTGTGTATTAGTCATATTGAGCATGTTACCCTTACCCGAATTGAGGCAACCTTATAGTCTTTGAACCTTAGATTCAGGACACAAGTTTTTAGGTCTAAACCTAGTTTTTAAATAAATCTAAGACACATTTTAGCTACCCAATGCAGAATTAATATTTGATAAAGAGTTTTTTTTATATTTTTAGTATTTTTTTAACAGTTAAAGGCCTTGATTTTGCGCCTAATGCCTTATTGTAAATACGGTCATGTGTTGAGATTTTGCTATATATCACTGTTTTAGAAATATTTAATCAGCCACAATTAAACATTTCTATTAATTGTTACTAGAAACAGGATGATCCAAAAATACGGTTTACAATTTTATGAGTTCATTCAGACATTGAAGAATTGAATTTCATAAATTGTATTTTAAACTATGAGATTATATTAATATCTTTAGAGATTTGAAACACTATAGGTAAATGGTAATAAGAGAGACTCTATCTGGTGGAATTATGTTGAACTAACCAAATAGACAAGTTTTTTATTGTTTTGACGCACGTGTTACATTTGTTTGGTATTTTTAGGTTATGTATCTGTTTGGTATAAGTGTGATATTTATTAAGAAAACACAGATCAAGATAAAAATATTAATAAATTCATTCTAAATATCTCAGATTATATGATCAGATTACAACGTATTGTCCATATGTCAAAAAGTTGTTATTGTCTATTTGGTTACTTTTGATTTTGCCACTTTGGCGCTGCAATCTTAAAAGGGGTTACCTCAGTGGCGGTCGGTGAAGCATGTTTGGGAGGGCAATTGGTATGATCGGACAAGCTTGTACTATATCGCTCAACAGTAGTATAGCAACGAAAAAGCACGAGCGTGTCCGATCATGCTGATTGCCCTCCCAAACATGCTTCACCGGCCGCCGCTGGGTTACCTATTGGCTGGTTTATAAAGAACGAGTTAAGTGTTTTAACTCATGTTATGCTTAACTCGAGTCAAAACAACATACAAAAATATTTTAACTTGAGTTAAGGATAACTTGAGTTATAATATTTAACTGGTTCTTTAATCGGCCATAATAATAATAATATACAATTACAGTCCGGTTATCTTAAGCTGGCCAATGGGAGACTACTGTGCAGAGTGCAATAGTTTTATGAGTGGTGGAGACAAGTTGTGGCACCCGAGTAAAGTCGAAAAAATCATACAATTGACTTTTTATCGCACGAGCGCTTCCAAAATTGCTTTGCAAGTTCTTTTTTCAGGTGATTATCCCACACGACTGCTACATGAATACTTGCGACGCCCCCTCCTATTGTTCTGGCTACTGCGCAACTGGCCAACTTAAAATAGTCAGACTGTAGATAAAATTAACACGGGAAAATAGTATGAAGTTAACAAAATTCAGAATTTCAAACTTTTCAGGAGACAACGAAAAGGAGATAAAGAAAACTCTTTAAAATTCCTTGTTTGTAAATTTTGTTAACAACTTTTCTGTAATGTTTTACTGATATATAAACAATATTTTTTTATGCGTAATCAATGAAATATGTATTTCCTTCTGTGCGTCAAAATATGGATTTCCATTGCCGGATTAAGCATTTTTTTTTTATTGATCTTGGAATGATTTTTTCTTTTTTTTTCTCGTCATTTCTTTTAGGACCCATTCAGCCTAAGGCCCATAAAACCTTAATCCGGCACTGGAGATTTCATATGGACAGCGACGATATGTCTTTTTCTATTAAATATTGTACCCCGGGAAACCAATTTTTTGGTTGAGACGTCCCCCATGAGAAAGTTTAAAAGCAATTCAAATCTTTTGTGGAAACTTTAATATTATTTTAATGAACCTGTCTTTCTATCTCTTAATAAATTTCCCAAATTATTTAGTGAATAAATTAATCTTTTTCAACATTTTCCCGATGGTATACAATATAATAATCATAAAACGAAGGCCCTTTTATTAATATTGTTCACAGAATAAATTTATTAGGAGTTGTACAAGTGTTTTTTTATTGTACGTGTTTATTGTAACATATTTTTGCGATCACCCTGCATATACTATATTTTGATTTTGATGCTAAATTCGTTTATTTTGTCAGAAATTGTACATCTTAAAATAAATTACAATCAACCCTGCCAGTAATAAGGCAAATATTGAAATACTTGGGTTAAAATAACCAGATTTTTGTACTGATTTTTCAGGAGTGGAATATACAAATAGCTGCCAGTATTTTAGTTCAAAGTGAAATATTTTAATTCAATTATTTAACACTAATTTTGTAAACTAAGTAATTACCAATGGAACTAGCGTTTAAAAACAATTTCTTTGCAGCAAAAATCAGATGGTAAAAATTTTGCAATTTTTCTTGTTTAAACAATTTAACAACCGAGTTATTTTGTTGTATACTTTTCCGACGAAAACGTGACGTCATATCCACAAAAAACAGATTCGTATATAGGGTGATTATAAAATGGAGTCGTGATGTCAAGGATTTTACTATGCCGCTTTGTAAACATCATTTTATAAAACTTACTATTGCAAATATTTGCTAATGCCGTCTGTTGATGAAAAGTTGAATTACTGAACTTTTAAAAACAATATTTTTTCATTGCTTTGTTTACAAGTATTTTTGTATAAAGCTTGCTCTTATTTCTATGTGTTTTTGAGTATTTTTATATATATAATAGTGTAATTTAATTTATATTATTGTTACTGATTTATTTTTGGTAAATTGTAGCTTACCTTTTTAAATATATTAGTTTTATAATCATAAAATTTTGGTTTCAAATGTTTTGCTTTTATATTGCAATACTAAAATGAGTAATTACATTATTTTTGTACAACCTAACCTTAAATATTTTATTTTTGACAGTACAGTAGTTCAATTATTCATCAACAGGTGGCTCTACAAGTTTTGCATTAGTAAGTTTTACAGCTTTTAAAATACCTTCCATTTTATAATCATCTGGTAGTTGTTCTGTTGCCTAGAAATGAGCGTAGAGACGTCTTGAATCCATAATTCCATTGGTTTTACGTCATTACTTGGCACATATTCGATAACATCATTCTCGTCACTCTTTGTTCTCGTCGGAAAAATAACTTAATTTTACATTAAAGGTTTTCCTTAATAGATTTATCTCTCTAAAACGCTAGTTTCATATCCATAACAGTTTTATAAAATTAAATATCTTAAGATTATGCTTAGATCAATAGATAATAATCGGTTTTAATAAGATTTAGGCCTAGTATTTCCACCTTCAGGTAAACATCTAGTTAACTATCTGACAGATAAGGTTATGTGATACTTTCTGCGCTGAATAAATGTCTTCCCGTCTTCCGATACAAATTTATCTATCGGATAGTTATCTAATGAGACTGACGTATTGAATTCACTGATTTATTCAGCAGATGAAGTTCCAGATAACCTTATCTATCAGATAGTTACCTAGAGGTTTACCTGAAGGAACCCGGAAAGACCGGGCCTTAGTAATGAAAAAATGTGTTGGATACACTTAATCAGTAAATAGATTTAAAAATGCGATTAAAATCTCAAACAGAATTATATTATAAAATGACATCATGTCTTAGTTGCATTGCATTGTACTCAGAATCGTATTTACGTTTCTTTTTCACCCAGCCCTCTTTTATTTTTATTTTCTTCTATTTATCATATTTTTCACTATTTTTAAGTAAATAGGTATACACTATTTAGACATGATTCAGTTTTGAATGAATTTAAAAAATCCAAATAATTGTACATTTTATTTACCGATTATTTCTAGAGTTTGATCCAAACTCTATCTTTTACATAAATGTTTTAAAATCGATTGTATTATAGCTGCGTTATAGCTGCATTGTAACAATATTATTTATTTAATTAAGCTTACGTTTCGATTTTATTAAAATCTTCATTAGAGCTATTTAAAAGTCACTGAAGTTAAAAATATACTTTTAAGTTCAGTGACTTTTAAGTAGCTCCGATGAAGATTTTAATAAAATAATATTTGTAAACAGAATGCTTTCCACTCCTGTATTTGTCTATGCTTATAGATATACTATCGAATTATGAAGTATGAAAAATGTAAACATGCTAAACGATATTGTTTTAACTTTTTTGGGACTTTTGTAGAGTGGTTGTTTAAACGAAGCTCATATGAGCATCATATCAAGTCCAATATAAAAAATATATTGAAAATTTTCAAACATGGTACTATCGTGTTCAGGAATTAGGAATGAATTTTAGATACAAACCATTCCAAGACGTGTTGCAAGCATTTGACATCAGAATATTGTCGGCTAGGTGGGATGTAATGTCGTTCATGTTTCTGTATAAGATTGTTAGCAACTTAATCGACGATTTTATCAGAATTCGAAGTTTCTTCTGCTGACTTTAAATTTAGATACACACTATATGTAGGTAAAAGGGCCACTATAGAGCATTTTAGAATGAGTCTGCTACATAAAATGGCGGCTTTTTACAACCGTCTCCTGTCTGTAAACAGATCTATTGATATATTTAATGCAAGTTATACACGATGTATTGTTAAATAAATTTTGCTTCCGTTCAAGTTCCGGTCTGTTTATCATAAAAATTCGGATTCAATAAATTGTTTTGCAAAAACAGGCAGGTTTAGCAGAGCCGGACAAAGGTATTTCTGCGCCCGAGGCAAAGAACCAGTCTTACGCCCCCATCCTTAGTCATAACCAAATAAAAAAGGATGACGGGTCGAAATTATCACCAAAAACAGGGTGCTGGAATGATTTTTGCGAAAAAGAAATTACCTACTCGCCACACCCTAGATCCGGCCCTGAGGTTTAGAGTATTTTAAGTAAGAATATAGTAAGAAAAAAAGTACAAATTTATCATTTCATTATTTTTTTTTATATAAAGGATTTTTGCCTTAATAATTTTGTTGCTGTATTCGGATTTTTTTCGTTTTCTAGATTTTTTTTGTAACATACTAAGCTTGCAATAATTATTTGAGGAGCTTACTTCCAAAAGGCCTCTTTGTCCAATTTTAAAAAATGCATTTTATTGTTTTATTGGCAACATTATTGCCACCTCTGAAAAAAGAAACCAAATTTTCTTCCCAAACTGACATAGAAACCTTAAATAAATGGCTGATTAAAAAAAGCTATTTTAAGTCATTTATAATTGCAATTAGAGGCCGTTCAATTTCGAAACAACACAATGAGTCATCAAATCGACGCGAACTTCAGCTATTTTACCAGTGGCGATCCAAAAAAACCAAAAGGTACCAAACAAACAGCTGACTAATAAAATAATAAGTAATACACTACGCCACTGCTTTGTGTGCGCGCAGGCGCAGTAAGCTCTCACTCAAAAACTCGTTTCTGCGCAGTGTGTTGTTTCAAAAATGTACGACCTATAATCGTTTTTCGAGGTTACTCTCAACTTTTGAAAAATGTACAAGAGACGTTTTGGAAATAGACTCGTTAATTCTTCCTTTATTGAAATCTTACGAATTGTACGGGAATCTGTATAGAACAATGGATTAATTTGCTGTAAACATTTCACGAAAACCGAACAGGAACAACTGAACATTTGCGCAAATATATCGTTTCACCTTTGTATCGGCTCTGGTGGTTCAATTTTTATTTTAATATGCACTGAAATGTCGAAAGGAATAAATATAAGTATAATATACAAGTTTGTAAACAAGAATGCAATGCATTTTTTTTCATACGTTCAAAAATTCAATAGTATAACATTGTCTATTTTTTCCAGATTATTTTGTATTGTACAGTTTAAATAAAATTTGTCTTAAAATTGTAAAGATTGCACATTTCACTATACTTTTACTAAACTATCATAGAAACACTAACTATAATGTAACTAAAAAGAAATAATAAATTAAATAATATCAGCTGTGTACAAAAATTGAAATTAAAAAGAAAAATACTTTAGCAATTAATATTAATAAGTTTTTTTTTTCGTTTAAACATTTTTTTTGTAATTAAGTCATTAATTTTAGTTCCAAATTTGGTAATTTAGCTTTGAGGTTTGGATAAAAACTTAATTATTTTTGTTTCGGTCAAAAAATGGCAATAATAAATATGTTAAACAATTTTTTGTTAAAAACAGCAGTTTCATATTGGCCTATATATGTTTAAGTTTCATTTGTAGGTCGAAAGAATCACTAGTAAAACTGCCAACCATCCAGGATTAGACGGGATCATTTTATGATAGTATTAAGACAAGAAAATTTGGTCATATTACGAGAAATACCAGATTCTTCAGCTTATAAGTCGAAGAAAGATACAGGATTCAAGATCAATTGGAAGAACATCGTGACTGGAGAATCTTGGACAATGGTTTGGTCTAAAAACTATTGGCATATTTCATTGTGCGAAGTCAAAAATTAAAATTGGCATGCTGTTGATCAACCATTCTCATTAAGATGATAACATAAATAAGTTGGAGACCAGTATTATCAATAATTGTCCTGTATTGGTATTGATACCTTAAATTATCCTGTAAAAGTATTGTCCTGTATGTTCCGGATACAGAAGCAGATTTACGCTCATTTCAAACAAGGATTTTGTCAAAAGAAGACGAGAATGTATATATTTTTTTAAGCTGTGATACTCAAACGCACATCAAAAGTTAAAAAAGGGGTTAATTGACTTTTTAACCTAATCTTAAGCAACCAAACGTCCCACATTTGAGTTGTTGGTCTCCCATTTCTGTCCCGTAAATGTCTCCGATTGGATATGTTGCCTTCATACTTATATCATGAATTACAGTTTTGTATTTTGCCTAAAATTTGAAGTATGATAGGAGAATGATCACGGACATAACTATTTGTTAAAATTTTACCATGTTAGGTTGGTAACACCGATTTGCACTTATTAGTTTCAACGTACTATCGCGTTCTTTGCGCAATAATATTCTGGTTCATCAGCCGCTATGGAGAACAAACGTAATAAGAAATTCATCAATTAACAGTATGATTGCCTCTTTTAATAACGTAGGTACTGAAATAGATTAATTTAATTCTTCAATTTTTAATTGCAAGTTTGAAACGTTTAAGATAATTTTATATGAATAACTGTACCTCGTAAACGCAAAATCTCTATCACAAACGAATGTTAAGATTACTTTTTAATTTTATTTATGTTGCAATTGTAATGTATAACTCAGATGTAGTTGTAGTGACTATGTCCCGTCTACAACTCTTGTAAATAAATAAATATGAAGCAAAGTTCTGATTTATGGGTTATAAACAACTACTTTTACGCAGAATCTTAAGCAAACTAGTTGTTTTCTGGGCCATGGAGAGCAGAATACTGGGAATAACCCTGCGGGATAGGAAACGTATATACGCAAAAAAATTGGTGTTACGGATATTGTACAGTCTGTGGCAAGACAAAAGTGAACTGGGGTGAGCATATCATCAGAAAAACTGACTAAAGGTGGGCAATAAATATCGTAGCGTCCAAGATGGGAAAAAGCGTATACCACCTAATAGATGGTCAATATAAAGGAGGTAGCTGGCAAACACTGGTTGAGGATAGCAAAGGAGCAAGTTCCTGGATGTCTAAAGAAGACGCAAAAAGATGTTGCATATGAAAATGTTAGTTACCAAAAATATTTTCTAGGAACCAATGGATAGAGTTTGTTCATTAGTAAATAAGTTGTAGACATCAGAAAAAACGCGTAAAAGGGCTGAAAACATTAGAAATTAATTGAAATTTTATTAATTCCAGTGAAATATTACGAAAATGTTGCAAATAATGATGAATAATTAAAAAAATCACTCCAATGAAATATTTGTTTAGTTGATTTTTTTTATTTGTATTCATAATGAAGGAAGGTGGAGGATTGGAACGTGGTTTTATAATCCCGGTCATAGTTAGACACTGTCAGTCTAATACAGGGCTGTTCAACCTTTTTGTATTTGGGATCTACTTTTTTATATATATTGTTACCACGATCGACCAGAACGCCTAGCCGGCCACAGAGAAAATTTTGAAAAAATGCATTAAATATTGAAATTTTAAAGCTATTTTTCATGTAAAAATAACCTAATACGCAAAAGGAAATAAAAAAAAATGTTTATGAATATTCTTCATAGGCCCTCCAAGGCTGCACTTTTAGCCCGACGGTTAACACATTGAGCGCCAACAAATTCAATCCAGCGCCATTTGAATGTAAGCGAGAAGCTTGTTTTAATTTTAATTTTATATTTATAAAATGTATTTTTAAATACACGAAAGAAAGAGATAACTAAAGATCTAATTAAAATCACTCCGCGATCGACTGGTTGGGCAGCCCTGGTCTAATAGAATCAAGCAAATGATCAACAGTAATACGGGGACGTTATCTGAATATAAGTTCATTTGGAATAATTCTGTCTCATACAGATATGTGAAACCAGAATGGAGCTTAAAAAAGGGGTTAATTGACTATTTAAGCTAACCTAAGTGACCAAAGGTCCCGCATTTGATTTGTTTGTCTCGCATTTCAAAATATCCTGGAAAATGTCGGCCTGGATATGCTGCCTTCATACTTATATCATGAATAACGAACTTTCAACAAACACTATAAGAGGAGCAGGTATTTTTCTCTCATTGTAATCAAAATCGACTATTTGAGACATCGCGATCGACTGGTCCATCGCGAACTAAGCATTGCTAACCACTGCTAACCACTGCTATAACCTAATCGAAATCCAGCGATCTTGTGCTGATTCTGTAGTTCCTATTTTGTTAATTGTTAAATTTAATACAATATATTTGTTCTCAATAGGGCCAACTCAACCAGTATAGAGTGTTTGCTCATGTAAAACCAACTTAGATGGATTGGACACGTAATACGTATGCCAGGAGAACGCCTGCCCAAGCAGATACTTTACTCTGAACTGCAAACTGGCGTTCGTAATGTAGAAGCCTCGAGGAAAAAATACAAAGGCGTGATACTACAGACACTTAAAAGTACAAACTTAAGCTGCCATAATTGGGAAGAGTTGGCAAAAAACCGTAATATATGGAGAAGAACTACACGAGAGGCATTATCCATGTATGAAAACCAAAGACAGCAAGCCGTACGAACTAAAGCAATAGCGAGGAAACAGAAAACAACAGCACCACATGCCCTATTTGTGACAGACGTTTTACTGGCAAAATTGGTCTCTTTAGTCAACTTAGAGCCCATGAAAGGCACAACACTCTATAAAATAAATAAATATATTTATTGTGGAAATTTATAACATTAAAGATACAATTTGATATTGTTTTTTTAGTCTCCAATATGTCCCGTATTAACCTGTCAAAAAGTTGGCAGCCTTAACCACTAACTACTTTGTGTCTTCTGTGATGTTTTTTTTATAAATAAAGAAAATATTCGGATATTTTTAACCCTTTGAACTCGAGAGTCTACGTACGGGAACACCGACAATATTCTTCGCACTCAGTGTCACCGTGCGAAGCCGTACCTAAATATGTAAATATTATTGCTAATAAGCAGTAATATTTATAATTTTCCGATAGAATATGCAGTTGCTAAACTTTGTTTTACTAAAGTAAGAGAAAGTAAGTAACTACACTCCACTTGCTGGAATACAGACTTAAATTAAGTCAAGTGCAAAGGGTCTGTAAGGTTTTTGGTTTTTAGGATATAATCGTTTTATTTATTATATGGCTAAAATATCGACTGCTGTATGTGTTTATGGTGCTTTTTGTACCATTATTTTGTGAAATAAATCCTCAATATTTTTTGTTTGTTAAAATATTACCATTTTTTAATCAAGACATCCTTTTCTAAAATACGTATTCGGTCTAAAATACTAATAATTAATAAAATACATCAAAGATCTATATTTAAGGACTAGAATAGTAAGGACATGTTTTAATGGGTATGCTTATTTCATGTATTCGTCTTTCCCCCTGTTACCCCCTGTTTTCCATTTCTTACTTCTTTTCGGATCTTTTCCCCAAAAATTCCACCATTTGATTGAACTTTTCAGCTTCCTCCGTCAGCAGTAGCGATTCTATGCATCCCTTGAAATACTGAGTCGAAAAGCATTGAGACCTATAACATATAAAAATTTATTAATAATTTATAAAACACTTTGTTATTTAATTATTTTATCAGTTGCAAAAATTAGTACAGGTTGAACCATAGAAATTATAGAATTGTTATTTTAAAAAAATCGAAAATAATTCTGACGACAGTAGCGCCAAAATCGAAACAATGTCGGTAGCGCATACTCATCGTACTAAAAAGTACAAGCTTTATACGGAACGTTTCGTTATTAGCGACATAAATGCCAATACATTTCAGTGATAAAAATGTATTAACATGTTGACTATTTCATGTTTTCGCCATTGTCAAAACACTTTTTTGTGTAAAATTAGTGTTTTGCCAAGGGGGAAAATATAACAAAAATTATTTATCAAAAAATAGATTTATATTCATAAATTTTTTGAGTTTTTAAAATTTTCGTAATAAAGTTTTTGATTCAATTCTATTAATATATGGTTTGTACTGTACTTTTTAAAAAATATTCACAAAATGCAGCTTAAAAATGTTAAAATTGTCATTTAAAAAATGTTTTTTTGGCGGCAGCGTCTTCTAAAAACGACGAAACACCTTCAAAAATTGTATTGTATTGTGTTTTTTTGTTTGTGCAAAATTCAAAATATAAAAATTGAAGAAAAATATTTTTAAAAAATAAAGAACAAAAATTTAAGATTACCAAAAAGGTTTTGATAATAAAATAACTTAATAACGTAAAGGAATAAAATTAATCATTCACACATTTTTTGGTAAAAAGATGAAATGACTTAAGAACGATTCTGGACTGGGATTGACTCGGTTTGGAAGGGAGAATTTTTGTTTGATTGGGACCGTTCCAGTTGGACTAAGACCATTCCAACTGAATTGGGACATTCAAGTTGGACTGGGACTTTGCAAGTTGGACCGGGATAATTCCAGTTGGACGGGTTGCCGTGATTGAATTGGGATTGCCCCAATTTGATATAGAACATTCTTGTTCATCTGGGATCGTTTATTAGACTAAAGCCATTCCGTTTGACTAAAATTTGTGTGTGATCGTTTCGATTGGAACCGTCGTGGTTTGATTGAAAACATCTAACTTTAGTTTTGAACAGGAGTTCATAAATCCGATCCATTTGAGAATTCTATCTGGCCCGTGAAGAAATTTAAAAACTATTTTATTATTTATTTATTTTTTTCTAACAATGGTTTATTGCAGCGGTGGGCAAACTTTTTGGACCGTGGGCCGCATTGACCTTATAACAGGATGGCGCGGGCCGCACAAAATATTTTAGTGCCCTCTCCCTATGAAAGTTAAGAGCAAAATCAACGGTCTCACGTCTGTTTTTAAAGTGGAGAGAAAAAAACACGATTTCGCCTCCATTTTCAAGTTTTTTTAATTTAAAAAGCAATTGTTTGCGGATATTGGCGGACCGCAAAAAATTCTTACAAGGGCCACGTGCGGCCCGTGGGCCACGGTTTGCCCACCATTGGTTTATTGTATTGTATTATTAGTTTTGGTATAATATTTATTATTCAGGAATATTTCTACACACATATATAGGCATGTTAAATTGATCTCATTAATGTTTTTCATGCATATTTGGCCCTCGAAAGTTATTTAGCCCTTAAACGACCCGCGGAAGTAATTTTGAGATAAATATTGCCCGAAAGTAAGGTGACATATGTCCAGAATAGGCCGGGAGAGTCCCGAATTTCCGCCTTACGTCCCAAATTTTTTCAAAGCCAATATTTGTCCTGGATATTAGAAAAGGTACTCATTTTCAATATTTATTTTTAATATATTTCAACTATTATTTTTATAAAACTTGAATTAAAAAAAAAAAAAAACTACCGAAAGGGTATTTTTCTTTGATGAACAGCTTTTAGACAAGTGACAAGACTCAACTTGATGTAGACACATTAAAAGCAATATTGCTGATTTAAGTAAATTATGAAGAAAACTGTGAGGACTTTTATAAAATGCTTCAAAGAAAAAAAGACCTACTCAAAAAGATCCATAGTTCGGAAAAATATAAAGAGTTTTCTACTGAGTAATTTTAATGAATAAATTTTGAATTCATTTAAAAAATGCTGTGATTTTTTAAAATGAATAAATGAATGAATGTTCCTTTTAATAATATAAGTTAATTATCTGTGGATGGAAATTTTTATTTATTATAAATTATAGTTATTTATTGTATATAATTTGTATTAAAAAAATGAATTAAACAATTATATTTGATATTTGAATAATCAACAAAAATTAATAATTAATAGTTTATTAAAAAAACTAAATATGTTTCGACATTACACAGTAGCAGGACTGTACTACTGACAAAGACTACATGACAGTCGAAATGTACATGTAGTTTTTATAAACGATTATTGAAAGAAACATTCAGTGTTTCTTTCATATTCGACTGTTTACTTTTATAATAATTATTTAGTTTCGATCTTTTTACCAACTTTCATTCTCAGCAATTTCATTCAGGCTTGTTAGTGCAAAGAAACTAAAAATAAGGTTAAAAATAAAAAAATAAAAAATAAAAGTGCAGTGGTACCTAAACCTCGGGCTCAGCCCCGTGTAATTGTTTTATCCAGGTCTGTATTTGCTCCATTTCGTCCGTAAGTTGGAGGGCCTCTAGACAGCCCTTGAAGTAGTCTGTCGTGAAACAGTTTTTCCTAAGAAACAAATAAATACATTCGTACAAAATGAAATAAAATACATTTATATTAATAAATACAAATTAATCTTATATATAAAAATGAATTTCGTTTGTTTGTTTGTTTGTTTGTTTGTTTGTTTGTTTGTCTGTTCTTTATGCAAAGCCAAATGGATAGACCAATTTTCACCAAATTTAGTACAGGGGGGTAAAATAATCCGAGGAAGGTTTTAGTGAGGGTTCCAACTTCGTCCATGCTCCCTTAGGGGACGTTATGGGGGGAACCATCATTTTTCACTCTTCGTACAGCTTAAATTGATTACGTAGGCTAAACATTAGATATAAAAAATGTAGATCTTAACTAGATCTAAAAAGTTGATGTGAAATGTGAATTTTCACACATTTCAGGATTTCGCAGGTATTTAGTAAGTGAATGATGATTATTTGGGATGCCAAAACAAATTTTATGTTAAAATATATATATATATATTTTTTTTTGTTAATTTTAATTCGAATGCTTAATACCATTATTTAGGTTTCTATATATGTGCAGTATTCTTTTTTATATATCAAGGTTCATTAAGATTTTGAAAATTGCGCTTGCCATTGGTTATTTTAAGTCATAACTCCGCCCCTTTGATTTCGTGTATTCAATTTCCAATGGTTATTTAATTTACGCTTTTAAAAATTAAATGCAACATTTGCCCAAATATAACTAGAATTTTGAAAAAATAATTTAAACAAAATAAAAATGCAAGAAAAAAACAAAAAATAAAAATGTCTCGAGACCGGATAAAACCTTAGTTTGCAAATTAGAACGCGAGCATGCTAACCATTACACTATCAAAACATGCTGGTTAACTGTGCTACATAAGTTATTAAATATTTTACATAGTCAAGCAATAAATACAAAAAATGCGTTATTTTCCGAAAACATAATCTGATCAAAAAGTCTTGTTGTACTATTCCGGTTCACACAAATGTACATTACTTAGAATTTTAGTTTAAACCATCTGGGCTACAGGATGTGGGAGAAAATTTGTTTTGCACAATTTTGGCACAAATAAAATTTTGATCGTTAATCCACGTACTAAGGGCTTTCACTTGATACCCTACTCAGAATTTATTTATTTTTTTTTTTTCGATGAGCAGATATTTGTTATATTTTTACGGGGATATGTTTTTTAGATGTTTTAGTATTTTTCCTATGTGCGAGTCAAAGAGTTGTATAAGCATGCCAAATTTCAACTCTCTAGGTTTAGCCGTTTGGCTACAATTTTTACCGAGCAGACAGACAGACGACAAAATGACGGTATAAAGGTTTTTTTGTCATACCTACAAAATCCTAAAAAAAAAGTCCGGGAGTGCATATACCTATCATGCACTGATATTGTGTATTGAGCAATTTTCTGTTTTTAATGATGTATCAATTATTTTACAATAACAAATAAGTGCATTTCGCGTAGAATTATAATGTATTTACCAATATACATCAAAGATTAATAATAACGGAGTTATCACAGTGTAAAGTGTAAGGTATGTCGTTATTTGGTGCGGAACTTAACAATAGATGGCAGTGCTGGAGATTTCTGTAATTTCCTTAGTCTAATATTTAATTGCAAATTATATTATCGTTTTATATATTTAACTTTAACGTTGTGGGCGTTATGTTCTACTTTCATCGTTTTAAAGTAGTGAAATGCCGTAGCGAAGCACGGGTACACTAGCTAGTATGTAATAAAACCTCTGTGACCCAGTTTTGGAAAAACAAGTATAGTTATGCATAATATAGATTTTTTACAAATTATTGGTTTATTTAGACAGGAGGATAATTTTGTTGGCATATTTCTCTTGTTACAAAATAATTGACAGCATGTAATATAGTAAAGCTTTAAACACTTTATAATAAGGAAACATAGTTGTTATGTCAGAAACTATTTATTTATTATGTCACGACAGTATATGTTAATCATCTACAATATAAACTTATGTAATTTGGAACAATATTACCACAAGCAAAATGTGTTCTTGTACATCTTAATTGATTAATTATTTATACTACATAATACAATCGTTTGTTTGCCTACTCAAGAAGTAATTAGCATTCTAAATTCACATTAATATTATTATAAATGCTACTTAAACATCTTGTATTTTGCCCCGATGTTAAAATTTATGTTTACACTTATGTTTATGTATTTTTTGAGGTTGTATAATATTTTTTTGCTGGTGATCTGTCGAGTCATTTTTCATAGAATATGACGTTGTGAACTGCTCATAGTTCAAATTTTCATGCATTATAAAATAAATATACAAAGTCTAGTTGTTCCCATGAATGTGAAATTTGAAGTAAAAAAAGGTAGTACAAAAAATGTACAACATTAATTACGACATACAATGACTATAACGCGTTTCTAAAAGTCGTGCATTGCTCTTTTTTACAACACTCTTTTAAAACACTTCATTATTTAGCTTTTGCTTGGTTCTTAAGGGTGCCAACGCGTAGAAAGATTGTTGCAGACGCCTGTAGGTTCTACTGGGTTGTTAAATAAGTCCGTTGTTTTTTTTTTCACCTTTTATTCAATAAAATATACATTCTAAAAAAAACTTTTATTATCAAATGTACTGTCCATTATTTTCTATCACTTTGGACAAACTCTCAGGCAATATCATTATGCCATCTCTCCAGAAGGTTCCGTCTTTGCTCTCGAAAAAGCTGTCCAGGTGAATTGTGATACAGATGCGAAATTTTTTCCGTTAAGGGGGTATGATTTTATTTAAATTTTTTATTATATTCCTCTTGTTGCATATAAACATAAAAAACAGTTTTGCATTTTTTTTTTTAATTTGAAGGCTTAAATAAATCATAAATGTATGTAGCGCGTGAAAACGACGTGTGACGTCATACCCCTTCTAAGTGACGTAGTACACTACTAGCCTACCCAGTGTATTGCGTACAGCCTACCCAGTATACAGCGGGCACCCTACATAGTCTGTTGTGAACTTATTTGCTTGTATAACTTTTATGTAAAGTTAGAGTGATTTTAATTAAAATAAAGTTTAATTCTATAAAAACAATTTATACACGTTTACCGAATTATATTAAAGTATGTAAAATATGGAAGATCCAGGCCCCAGTACTTCGAAACATAGTCGAAAATATTGTTTAGTACCGATGTGCACAAATAGTTCAAATAGAAATCCAAAAAAACAATTTATATCATTACCTGATGGCGAAAAACAACAGAAAAGGCGAAATTTGTGGCTGAAAGCTATGAGGCGAAATAAAACTGATATTTCAGAAAAAAATTAACTTTATGTTGTGTGCATAAATGCATCAATGTTGGGTAAATTATTACTCTGAGCCCTAACAAAATATTTATCTGCCATTTTAATAATAAATGCGTGAAAAATTGTTTAAAAACAAATACAAAACTCTCGAACAATACAATATACACACGTAAAGATTATGTTGTAGCTGTATCTGTGACGTCAAACCCCAGTCGGTTGACGTCATACTCAGTCGTATTTACTCGGCAACCTTCGCGCTGTGGTCGGCTTATTTCAAATTTACAATATTTTAATTAAAAAATTTGGCTTTAATATTAATTAAAATGTGACTTTTGTTTTGTTAGGTGACATAACTAACATTAACATATCAAAAAAATGTAGTTTTAAGGAAATATAAATTTTATGCGTATCCCCTATTTTGTAGAAAGCAGAACATATGATAGTCGGATGGTGCGATGTCTGGACCATATGCTCTGACTACCATTTGTTCCGCTCTCTACAAAATTCCCTTAACGGAAAAAACTCATATAATGTCATTTCTACGTTTTCGCCGAAGAAATCGTGCAATAGCAAATGCGAAATTCGCGATTTTGAAAAACGCTTTATGGCAAAAATGACTATGTAACACTTCACACAATAAGTCTCTGGTCTGACATATATATGGCAACACTGTTGACAGACCCATATGATTTCTGGATAGTACCAACCTTCAAACGATACGTGTGAAAATTTCATGACATTCTGACAATTAGTTTAGAGGTTACAGTGGTTTTAGTGACTCCAGTTTTATAATTTTCAAAAGAATGTATAAAAAAGAATTTCGTGTGTTGATTAAACATTGTTTTTTGATGGAAAAAATACTGTTGAAGCTAAACAGTGGCTTGATAAGCGTTATAGAGATTGGTATGCTCAATTTAAATTAATTAATTAATTTAATTTTTTTTAATTTAGGAGCGTTGGAATGAATGTATCACTCTTGAAGGAGAGTATGTAGATGAATAAAGTCGAATTAAAAAAAAAAATGTTTTTCTTAGTTAGACCGGAAACTTAAGTGGGTTTTACACGATTCAATTAATTGATCAATTAATTGAAAAAGTTGACATAATTGAACAAGTTCTATTTTTCGTCAATTTTTCATCAATTTTTTAGGGAATTCTAGGTATATTTTTATCTGTTAAGATATTGCTAACTGTTTAGTTGTAGCATAACCTCGAAACATATTATTTTTGTTTCGTTTTCAAATCTAACATAACCTGAAACGTTCTAATGTATCATCATCTAGGTTATTTCTTTTGTTTTTGTTCACAGCACGTAATTTTGTGAAGATTTTTTCAATATTCATTTTGATAAATATGTCAACATGTTTTAGAGTTGGTAATGTAAAAATTTTCAAAAATAATTGATAAATAAATTGATGTGTGTAAAGTGTCGTTTTTGTTCCCAAGGTTACCAATAATTTTTTCAATTAATTGACAAAAAACTTGATCAATTTGTTGATCAATTAATTGAACTGTGTAAAACTAACTTTATTGAGCGACGTGGTATTTACCTCAAATTATAAACCTAGAGAAATAATAATTAAACGAGAGTTAAAGCTAAAAAATAGACAACCCTACGCATAGAATGGAAAATTGAAGAAAACTGACGAAGAACAGAGATATTCGCGATATGTATCCAATAGGACATTTAAAAAATATACCTAACCTAACCTAGTAAAACGATATATATTTATTGGCATACACTTTTCCATTTGGTTGATCGAAGACGAATTCGGCATAAAACTATGAAACTTGTCATTTGCTATGATTTCATTTAAAATGGTGTATCCAATTTAAACGAAAAATAACCGTGCGACCTCATCAGAAATAACGTGTTCTCACCTGCATAGTGAATGAAGCTGTGGCTCTCGGAAGAGGTTGTAGCAGTCTTCGCATATGCGGTCAAGTCTGGCGAAGATGCTCTTGTCATAAACTCCCTTGCACTGTATGTCGAAGAAGGAGCGCTTGGTGAGGTGATGTATCTGCAGAGGAGGTTTGGCTGGCCCTGCTGACGTAGAGCCCAGAACAAGGGCACACGCAGCCAACACCCACACGCAACACCGCACACCGTTTATACCGGCTTCGCACGATCGTGCTGGATGCATCTGTAACAAAATATGACAATTTAAACACACATCTCAAACCTTGGTTCTTAAACATCCAACTAAGCCGAAATATAATTGTTAAAATATGCAGTCATTTAAAAAGGTTAGGAATTACAAATGACGACAAATGCGAACACTGCAGCCAAATAGCGAATCTAAATTATTTTATTTTGTAGTGTAATAAATATAAAAAATCAGCTGTGGCCACCACAGGACCGACAGCCATCACAAAGTACTTGTTTAATTTATGCTGCTTTATCAAAAAATGTCTCAAATAAAAGTTGTTAGTTATTGCTTTTATAGCAACTTTTGTTAAATAAATTTTTTCGAAATATTTCTCTGTTGTGATATATTCGCAAAAATCTTAAAATCGACACTTAAAATGTGAGTATTTCAAGTTAACCGATTTTTCCCAAAAGTTGATCAACTCGTGCCATTGATGTTAAGAGTTTAAATATGAAGTTTGATAACAATCCTTTTAGCCGAATTTGCTCTGCACGTGTACACGGACCGACAGAAAGAGAGACCGACAGACATCATGCTAAAAATAATCAAAACGTTATGTAGGGACCTCAATTCGTGGAGATCCATCGAAATGTCAAAATAGGTATGATCACAATACCTCCCTTATATATGTTGGCGGTCGGTAAAAAAGAGCTATAAGAATCTTTGCTTATCTAAAAAATAGAGTCTCTTGCCGGCCAGCTTCTAAATCTTTGAAAGTACTAACTGCTCCAAGTATTTTTCCCAGTTTTCGCACCTTCAGCACATACAAATTCGTTTTGAAACAGAACTGTAATTGTTTATGCAAAGAAAACACGGTCTCTGATATCTGTTAACAACAGGTAATCAAGTAAATTCAGATATTATTATGTCAGAAATTTAAAAAGTTCAGGTTAAATTTATACCCCACTCCCCATGTATATTTTTCTGCAGTTTGAATGGGTTGATGGTATACGTACACTAGGTGGCCAAATTATTAGGGACAGTACAATTTTTCTGTAATTTTCAAATGGATTTTATGAGAAAATAAGTCATTATTTGGGTCTCGTATTTATTTTTATTCATTAGAGTGCTTTATTTAGAATATAAAACGACATAATTGCTTATTCATAACCATTTATTTTTGTATAAAAAGTGTTAATTTAACAAATTAATTAAAATCTTAATATTTTGTAATGCCACCCTTTGCTGCGATTGCGGTTTCCAGGCGTTTGGGCATGCTTTCTATGCAGACTTTTGCGTTGTGTTGGAGATTGGGGTTGTGATGCCACTCTCTGATAAGGGTTTCTATAAATTGCCGTTTGGTGGTGATGATTTCTTGACGATCTCCCGCATTTTAAAATAATAATGATACCAGCAACAAGAATATAGAAGAAAAATGATTTAAAAATAATTTATTTTCTCACAAAATGCATTTAAACATGAAAATTACAAAAAAAGTGTACTGTCCCTAATAATTTGGCCACCTACTGTATATATAGAACCTTTGAGGAAAACATGTAATATTTGTTTATTTGTAGACCCGGTTAATGTGAAATTTATTTAATCAAACAATAGAGAAATAATATAGAGGGTTTTGAGTTCTATTATCTCCAGCTTTCATTGACTAGTTCGTTGCGAACCGGAAAACTAATTGCGTAGCTAATTGCTCTACGTTACAGCTTCCGTATTTACCAATTATTTGTCAAAATGAAAATCAATATTTATATAATTTCTTTATAAGATTTTAGGAAAAACTTTATTACCTATCACCAGTTGTATAATCAACGGTCAAGGCATAAATATTATTCGTTATGCAGCTGACTATGCAAAGTAATATGCCAGTAGCAAAAAAGATTTAGAGATCTTGCTAAAAAGAACAAGGCATACCAGCTAAGAATACGGTTTGAAAATAAACGCCAAGAAAACAAATTACGTGCTAATAAGAAAAAAATCATTTAATGATCACACTGGTATTAATGTAGGAAATGAAGAGACAGAATAGACACATACCAGACACATATCTAGGATGTAAATTTACCGAACAAAGGTAATCATCTACTGAAATTAATGGTACATTGAACAAGCGCGAAATGCTTTAGGCAATATTAATTACTTGCTTTCCAAGGATACATAGTATTGCAGTTAGTAAATTAATTTTAAGAACGTGGTGAATATGACATACAAACCGTTTGTGACTGGTGCACTCTATCGGGCTATATTCTATCGAAGGTGCCGCAGGAAATGATCATGAGGGCTGCCGCTACATATTTCGCCACTTTAAAGAACCACAAATTAAAGTCAAAATGTGGTTCCAACAATACGATACTACCTTGTACACAGCCAGGATTTATGTACCCTCTGTGAAAAATGTTACTTGGACAAATCATATCGAAGTCAGGCGATAGAGGTTGACCAACAACATCACCGGATTTAACCACGATTTCTTTTTATGAAACAAAATACACCAAGAAGACACCAAGCAAGCCCGGGCCACGGTAAAATAACAATACAGTCCACCTCCCGGAAAACGATAATTAAAAACCGATGACATATTAAAAACTGTGCGTAGATATGTTTTTTATTTTTCTGCAATAAAATATATATGGGACAATAGTTTCTACAAAATTTTTCAGTTTTTCTATCCTGGGGCATTTTGTAAACCTCGCAAATACAGTTCATAACCTCATCATCCGAACTCGAAAAATCTAAATCTGAATCAGATGATTCTGGATTTGATAATATTTCAAGATCCATTAAATATATCTAATATTTTTCACCCTTTCGACACTAGGCTGACCAGATTTTTTTTTCTCAGAAGAAGAGTATACTAAAAAAAAGGTTACACTCCAAAAATTCAAATAATGAGCAAAAAACAGAGATCCTCATTCAAAAATACTAGTGACGAGCAAAAAAAAGGTCTTCACTCCCAAAATAGAAGTGATGACCAAAAAAAAGGTCCTCACTTCTAAACTAGAAGTAATAAAAACAAGTGACCATCAAAAAAGAATATATTCAGGTTTTTTTTTTATAAAAAGTAAGAGTATAGAAAATATTACTCAAAAAAGAGTATAATACTCTTAAAAAGAGTGCGTCTGGTCACCCTATTCGACACACAAGATAATCTCCGAACCAAATCGTAAAAAGATTCTTAACCTGGAAAGTTATCTGACATCTGTCTGACATTTAACATTTACGTCAGACGTACTTCTTATTTTTTACGTATAAACAAATCGAACAGAAAATTAAACTCGCTGTATGTTACCAGTTTTTAGTAGTAAACTGCTAACTGCAGCGTTTTACTGCTATCGTTTAGCAGTATAACGCGAAGGTGCAAATCGAACATACCTATTATTATTCGATTATATATATTGTTTTCTTCTTTAAAAACTATTTTTTTATGGTATTGTTGATTTTCTAAGTTGCTATAACACTAGCACAGTGCGAGTAACACATAGCTTGGAAAACTGCTATTATATTCTATTTAAAATTGCCGAGCCTAAATAAACGATAAATAATAAGAAAACCAATATTTTTATTTTGTGGTTCACTGGAATTTCTTGTCCGATAGACTAAATAAATATCACGAAATTTGTAGATAATTTCTTCAGGGAATTGAATTGGAAAATAAATAAACCTTGTCCTTATTACTTGTTAGTAAACAATTCATCAGTATATTCATCTCGCGCTCCTGAGAAAGTATAAATATAATTTTCTTTATTAGTTTAAGTGAATTGGCCAGTTCCAACGTCTGCTTGATTGGAACAGAGGTCAGGGTGGATTGTTTGTTAATTTATACTTTATTCACTCGCGAAGGATAACCGACGACAATATTTATTAATTTGATATTTTTAATAAACAAAAAAACTGATTTATAATATCTAATGTCATCATTTAGCAGTAGACTAAAGATCTAGACTACAAAAAATATCCCGGGCAGAAAACTGCAAAAATGCCAACGCCATCTACGATAGTGATGTTTGTTCAATAACAAGCGAATGTTTAAAATTAGTTAAATAAAATAAATAAGTTTAATTTTTCTTATTAAAATTACAACAATTGACAACTTTTAGTCGCCCAAAAAATATAATGTGCACCATTGCCAAAAAATTCTTTTCCATCCTCATCGGTTTGAAGGTCTCGGCTCTGCCTCGGACATCAAATTCAGATGCGGACGAAAAAGATGCACTTTTTGACTATGGTACACAATAACTATTGAAGTGTAATCATTTTATGTTATGTGAATCAATTACTATTAGTGAACACGGATAAAAAGTATTTGAAATGATGTATTTGAAATACTGGGAAATATTCGAAATAATAGAGAAATATTTTAAATATTTACTAAGGAAATATTTGAAATATATACTAGAGAAATATTTGAAATACTAGGGAAATATTTACTAAGGAAATTTTTGAAATACTAGGAAAATATTTGAAATACTTAGGAAATATTTGACATACTTTCAAAGACTGATCTAGGTATTTGAAGTAACAAATACTATTGGTCAACACTGATAAAAAGTATTTGAAATAATTACTAAGAAAATATTTGCAACACTAGAAAAATATTTGAAACATTAGGAAATTTTTGAAATATGTACTAGGGAAATATTTGAAATATTTACTAAGGAAGTATTTGAAATATGTACTAGGGAAATATTTGAAATACTAGGGAAATATTTGAAATACTTCTAAATTATTTCAAATACTGATATTTTCAGAGAACAAATGTCAAATACAAATACAACGGAGAAAATGTTTACAAATCCACATACCAAAAGAATTTTTTTGAAATATTTGAAATACAATATTTCAAATACCATAAATTAATTGAAATACTTTTCAAATACTATCAAATATTCTCAGTTTACACTATATTTGTAATATTTCATTTTTCATGGCTACCAACAAAACTGCCACCCTAACTGGTCCTACTTTAATTAGAAAACATCGTGAATGGATTTTATATATGTTGAATGATATTTTTATATCATTCTGCACATTTATAGTTGCTGTGGCTCCGTGGTAAGACGGTTGTCTACAGAGCACAGGGAATCGGGTTCAAATACACAAGAAATTGTGCAGTCAGCTCTGGGGTCGACTCAGCCTCAAGTATTTAATGCTTGAAATGAGTATCTGTTTATACAGGGATAATAGGACGGGTCAAAACGTCACACTGACCACGTGTCTTTCATATCTATGACCGGTGGTCTAGTATACATTTTTTTTTCCTGTAAGTTTAGCACGAAGTTTTAAAAATGTACATTTGAATAATAATAATTTATATCACTCTATTATCTATTTTTATAATATTTCTAGAAATACACATATTATATATGACTTCCTACAATAATAAATAACATAGTAAGACATATTAGTTGACATATAATTATCACCTTACTGATAGATTTATCTTCAAATAGGTGATTTAATCACTTCAGCCTTCAGTTTATTTTTAAACAAATTAATTTCTAACAGTTTATTTTTATATGTAACTGAAACATTGTACAACTGACTTATTGAAGGTTGCTGATTTTTTAGAGTTAATGAAATAATTAATCATGTTGTTAGCTATACCTGGAGTCATGTTACTGAATCAGTTCCTAAAACTCTTTCACCTTGCTATTGTAAATATTGTAGTTGGTATATTTAAAATACCAAGAAATATGTGTGTGCACAGTAGTTTGTATGAACAAGACGGTCATTAGATAAAGCAGTACTTCTCAAAATGTTGTTAGTTGTGTATAATCTATAGCAGTGATGGCTAATGTATGACCCGCGGATATAAAAGAAGATCTTTGTAGTTCTGAAGATTCTAAAGAAAGATTAAGTCTGAAGTCTAAGCGAGAGCATTCACGAAACAGGGTAGGAAAATCGACAAATATATTATGACTAGCTGTACTAGGAGTACCCGTACTTCGTACGGTTTTTGTAGGATTCATTTTTGCTGTACCGTAAATTATTAGTGAGATATTTCAATTTCAAGTAGAACAGAAAATAATAGTTTATATAATCTAAAACGCCCTTTTCTTCTAGTGCTCCCGATCCGTATTTTTAGTCATGTAAAACATAACAAAATAGACGAAATAAGTGCCGTTTGTGATAGTATTCTACTATTGGTAATAAACTCATATTTATAAAACAAAACGCGGTAAGCAGTTGTAATCCACGACAGAAATTTGACAGTTGCATTTAGCGCCACCGTCACCAGGCGTCACTACTTAATTTCGAACATATATTGCTTACGAAAATGTTAACAAAAAACGAGCAATCCGACTAATCTTGTGACGTCACCAGATCAATCTGAGCAATCTTGTGGATTGAATAAACGCCTAATAAGTAAGATACTTGGTTTATAGGAAACTCTTCCCCAACTCCCCAAATATATATCTTACTGCAGTAGTCGGTAAGGGAACCTTTTTGTCAATAAGGGCGCAATATAAATTCAAATGTTATTGAGGGCGCATAAAAACGTTAAATATGTAAACACTCGTGGTTCACAAGGTCGTCTAATCTAGCGCTGATCGCTCAAGTCGAATCACAAATAGATGCGATGTGGATATTGGGCTCAGTATGTGTGTGTCTCGATAGCGAGGGCGCATAAAAATCTCACCGAGGGCGCCGTATTGCCGACCCCTGTCTTGTTTGTTTGTGAACAGAAAGTTTGTGTCCTGAAAAGTTTGTGAACAGAGAGGAATAGTTTCTTTATATTAATTTTTACTGTTAAGTAAATGATGAATAAGATATTTCAACCTTATAAGTACCACTCCTCTTCCCCCTAATAATGCAAACCTTCTTATGCAAAACTGCATTGAAGAAAAATGTTTCCTCATATACATTTTTGATGTAAAGTAAATAATAAGTGAGGTATTCCAATATTTTAGTTTTAGGGTGAACCTCCGTAACTCCCCAAATATTCATTCAATCTAAAAAGTATATACAACAGAAAAGATGTGTTTTCTTATTATAAACAATTTTTGTTAATACGTTTTTGCTGTTATGTCAATAATAAGGAAGAGATATCAAAAGTTTACCTTTAGGGTGTCCCCCGTATACTATAGAAATAAAGATTTATTTTCTTATAAACTATTTTTCTTATATATGCTTTTGCTGTTAAGTCAATAATGAGGAAGACATATGTAGATTTTAGTTTTAGGGTTTCCCCCGTACCTCCTCCAATATCCATCCAATTGAAAAAATTCATGGAATAAAAAATATTAGCTTTCTTATTATGAACAATTTTTGTTATGTACATTTTTCTGTTAAGTCACTAATAAGGTAGATATATTAAGTTTTTTAGTAAACAGTTTTAACCCCGACACACCCCTTTAGAATTAAAATTTTGAGATGTCATTATAGCCTGTGTTCGAATTCTGGTTTAATACTATCATTGTACGTAAAAATATATGAATATATGTACAAGGTGTCTCAAAAGAAATTTTATATTTAGTGGATCGATTAAAAAAAAAGTAAGCCGTATATAGAAAAAATGTTTATTAATTATTAAAATACACTTTTTGGGGTCTTTATTTCTTAAAACTAATATCGTCTAAATGTAGACCCTCGCGTTCTCGGCACTCATGTAATCGAACAGTAAAATCACTTATGACGTCTCGGCAGGTGGACTCAGGGATGGCTGCCATTTCGTGACGGATATTTTCTTTCAAATGCGCCAGTGAAGTCGGTTTATTGGCGTAAACTTTAGATTTAAGATAACCCCATAGGAAAAAGTCCATAGGGGTTAAATCTGGACTGCGTGGAGGCCAATTTATGTCACCTCTCCGGGAGATCAAATTAAGCCTCTGACTGGCATCTTGGGGCTTTAATTCTTGCACCAATTGAATTTTTTAGGGGTGCAGCTTTAGGTCTTTGTGCATAATGCGATGTAATGATGATCTATGTACATTTAAAGCACTTGCGCGCTTCCGAATTGAAAGGTTCGGGTCGTCACGAACAGACTGATTAACATTCTCCACGTTTTCTACCGTTCTTGATGACCTAGGTCGCCCGGATTTTGATTTATCCAGCGTTGTACCAGTCTCTTCAAACTTTTTAACCCAATGTCGAATGAGAGGAATGCTTGGCGCATCATTTAAGTGGCGAAAACCTGCTCCCGAGAAACGCTCCATAGCAACTAAATTCCCAAGAGCCAGGCTACCGATTGACATAACCCCCGCGCCCCTCGGATACGTTGCGTTCACGCTGTAAGCTAAATAAATATAAAATTTCTTTTGAGACACCTTCTATGTCCAGTCGTTTTTGAATGAATCTCAGACGATCGAACGGACAGACAAACAGATTTTTTTTACGGATATTATTATTATTATTATTATTATTAAGTACAACAATATTGCCTTATAATCATCTGAAAAGTCTGGAACGTCCAATTTTATTAATATAGAATTTTTCACAATTAAATATTATTTAAACAGAATATATTTCTGAATTTCGTAATAGTATCAGTTATAATTTGATGGGTTTAATAAACTGTTTGTAAGTAATAATCTCGGAAAAATAGAATAAAATTGAGCATAATGTTAATGACATAAATATGAAAATGTGTGGCTGTTTTTAAGTGTTGATTGGTGTAGTATAACGATCAACAGATGTGATAGTAGACGCTGGTGGTCTTCCCCTACGTTCCCGCCGCCCGCAACACGCCAGTGTTTAGCGGATATATCAATCTGCGACTTGTTGCTCTTGCCGTACCTGGACAGGACCGCATTCAGTACAAAATAACATCATTCAAAATATTATTTAAATTGGAAAACTGTCATTTTTACACATCTCAGGTTATTTTGCGGCAAGATATTTGTATATTATTAAACAAAAGCCTGGTAGATTAGAACTATGGTCTATTTCAAAGTAGAAAAAAGTAGATGGCGCTGCGAACCGAGTACGATTTACACTGGACAAATACAGTATAGCGGGAAATTTAAAATAAGTTACAACTAGGGAATGGGCGTAGTAACTGGGTTAGCAACTGATTTTTTTTTTTTTTAATATGAAAATGGTTAATAGGACATTGAAATAAACAAGGCAGATGTTAAATACACTTATTTATGCGTCATAAATACAGTTTAATGGGAAATTTGAAATTTTTTATAAATGATGTACTATATATAACAAGAGGGATTTGCTAAAAGACTTTAAATAAAGCAATAAAACAAACAATATCTCTTCAGAGCTAAAGTTTCTTATTTAAATAATTATTGTAAATAAAAATTAAAAATATATGTATATATGAAGGTCTAAAAATTATATCAATAACTTCTTCTTTGGGCACAATCAGCTGGGCTGTCTTTTGGCCTCACATTAGTCCTCTCTCTTGATCTCTTAATTGTCAAGTGTTAAAAAATATTTATATGTCAGATAACCTAAAAAATATATAACTGCGTAAAAACAAATTACATGGAGAATGTTCTCCATAAAATCTACGCCAAGAATATACATAAAAGTCTAAATATGTAAATAATAACAAAATATATGAAAAAAGTTAAATAATATAAATAATATATATTTCCAATTTACGACACTGAACATCTATCAACTTGGACTAAAAACAATATTTTAACAGTGTAATAGGGATGACGATCTAAAGCAATCGGAAGCAAGGACAAACAGCTCCTATCTTCTTACACACATTTTTCTACTTTGAAATAAACCATATATTCTGTTGCAGTTGGTTCCTATATGAATACGGCTGTAGCCAGAAAAACTCGGTAGCGACCCTGTCGTACTATTCCGGTTCACACAATTGTACATTACTTAGAATTTTTTCAGATTTTTAGTTTAAACCATCTAGGCTACAGGGTATGGGACAACTTTTTTTTGCACAATTTTGGCAAAAATCGCGTCTAATTTATATACTATAATTTATTTCGCAAAAATAAAATTTTGATCGTTAATCCACGTACTAAGGGCTTTCATTTGATACCCTACTCAGATTTTTAAAAAAATATTTTTTTAAAATACTCTTTAGATATTTTGGTATTTTTCCTATGTGTGGGTCAAAGAGTTGTATAAGCATGCCAAATTTCAACTCTCTAGGTTTAGCCGTTTGGCTACAATTTTTACCGAACAGACAGACTATAGATTATAGTGTTAGAAAATAAATAGTGTTAAAGTAGTGTTAATTTTAATACTGAAAAGGTAATATTTCATAAAAATAACACTATATGAATAAATTAAGATTTACACGGTGATTTGGTTAAAAATAGTGAACTTTTTATTTTTTTTTAAATGAAAATTTTAAAACTAAAATTTTAACCAAACTGAGAATTAACTTTTACACTTATGATTTTTTTTTGCTGTCAGGATTATGTCAGTAATTTGTCAGGACTATGTGAAATTTCAAACCTGTAATATAAAATTTTTTGCCGTGTATATTTCTCAAATGTAATTTTTAAATACCAAGTCATCTAATTATCAATAAAAAAATTCAAAATTATAGAAAACCTCGTCTTAAAATTTATTTAAAAAAAAAAATGTTGAAAATGTGAATTTTATCATATTTCAGAGTTTAGTATCTGCGGGGATGGTAAAATTTTTCATACGTAAATTTTCATGGTCATTTAAGCCACGTCATTAGCATTCAAAAAATATAAAAGGATTATAGAATTCCTTATCTCTCACTAATTAGTGTTAGGTAACCTAAAGAATTTGGGATTAGTGATTAAACTGTTGTCGAGGTGAAAACATATTAATATTACGTAGAAAACAAGTGTTTTTAAGTGAAATTTTGGCAGCATCTATGACTATTAGCGCCTTGTAAATTGAATATAGGTTGGTATTTTTTATATTATATTACTATTTTATTAATGCCTTATATATTTTTTTGTTATTTATAACTATATTTACAGTTAAAATCTACAGTTAAGACTTACGGGGCAGTTAAGACTACAATAAATAAAATTAAGGTTGCCCAAAAGATGATTCTTAAAATAATGTTGAATAAACCCAAAAGATACTCATCTCAACTTTTATTTGACAATGCCGGTATCCTGTGTATTAATCGTCTCTATATTTTAAATATCACCCAGTTTTTTCACAACCATAAACATAAGTTCTATAACATAATTAATTCTTATTGACACACTCATTCCTATAATACTAGAGGTAAATCAAAAGGTTTTTCTAAATCATCTTGCACAAAAAAGAATGTTAGTAACGGCTATTTCATGAATAAGTTGCCTAAATTGTACAACCCAGTGAGATTAAAACAAATTTTCTCTCTCTTTCATGTGTATCTTTCAAACGTAAAATGAAAAATTGGTTATTCAATACCTCAACTGAACTGCTCAATAAAATTCTTCTTAACCCCTTAACGCACATGCCCGAGCGTAACTCGGGTAATGGCTCAGTTACACGATGCAAGTAACTTGCACCAGTAAGTACTTGCACCAGTCACTGGCATCGTGTAGACGTACATGCAGTACTGGTGCCAGTACTGGCACAAGTATCTCATGCAAGTCAAGTGAATAGAAGCCGTTCCTATTTACTGGCACAAGTAGCCGTGCCAGTGACTTAAAAATGGCCGCCGTGAACAGCTGATGTATTTTCGCGGTTACAAAAACAAACTTTTTCACACTTTTTTTTAATAAATGTAGTTTTTGGCGCCGATTCATTTTTGTTTAGAAAGACGTACGCATAAAATACATAAAATTAGGTTAAACATCCAAAATTGGCGCGGTAAAAAGACGGTTTTACGCATAAAAAATAATTGGAAGCATCTACATTTTGCAGTGTGTTTCGGGTTCTTTGCAAGGTTACTTAAATAAGATACTGGAATACGTGTAAACGACAAAACGAGTTGTGCAAGTACTGCCACAAGTACTTGTGCCAGTACTTGCACAAGTTACTGGCATCGTGTAACCGGGCCATAAGCATTAATACAAAATTAATCATTTTGATTTCCTTATTATAACATGTATACATATATATTAGTCTTGAATAAAAAATAATCTATATTCATTTTGATTATATTTTTGACTATTTTGACTATCAAAAATAATGTTTTTGCATTGACATAGATCTATATATTAATTATCAATAATAAAAAAAATGATTTTTTTACGGTTGTATCGAAAAAAAAAAACGTGCGTTAAGGGGTTAACCCATAAATTTCTAAATTTTTTATTTTTTATTTTTTTTTTTTTTTTGTTGCTTATTTCTAACTTTATTTATTAATTTATTATTTATGTATGTATGGTTATATGTAGTAAGTGCTATGTATATGTATATATTTTTTTTCTACTATGATGTCAGTAACAGATCATCTTGTTCTCATATTTGATTGTGTTTTAATTATTTGAATAGTATTTAATGTTTTGTCACCACAAGATATTACATATCTTTTGTGACTTGTTATTTTATTTATTTTTTGTAAATTTTGTAAAAAAATTCAGTTTATTTTGTGTGATGGAAGTATGTACCATTGATATTTTTTATATTTTCTGTAAATTTTCTTTTACTTAATAATATTGTACTAATAATATTGTACAAAAGATAATTTGGAAATTTTCTCAAATAAGAAGATATCTCAAAAACTAAAAAAGATAAAGACCTGCGCTTCGAATTTTTAAAATTCTTACACCTTATTTGTGCTGTAAAAAACCAGGGCATTAATGCCTATGTATATTTTGATTTATAGTTATTTTTGCATTAGACAAATTTGGAAATTTTTCCAATTTCAAATGATATCTCAAAAACTAAAAAAGATAGAGACCTGCGGTTCGAATTTTTGAAATTCTTACACCTTACTTATGCCGTAAAAAATCAGGGAGTTCTTGCTTTATATATATTTTGATTTATAACTATTTTTGCAAACTCAAATTTGGATTTTTTTCTAACTTTGAATGAAGATATATCAAAAACTAAAAAATTGATGTGAAGTGTGAATTTTCACATATTTCAGGGTTTCGCAGGTATTTAGTAAGTGAATGATGATTATTTGAGATGCCAATACAAATTTTATGTTAAAATATTTTTTTTGTTAATTTTAATTCGAATGCCTAATGCCATTATTTAGGTTTCTAAATATGTGCAGTATTTTTATTTATATGGCTTCCATTGGTTGTTATAATCCGCCCCTCTGATTTCGTGTACATTGAAACAGAATTAAATTATAATTTCAACAATTTCCACTAGTTATTAAATTTTCGCTTTTAAAAATTAAATGCATTTGCCGAAATATAACTAGAATTTTGAGAAAATAATTTAAAGAAAATAAAAATGGTAAAAAAACAAAAAATAAAATTGTCTCCTCTGCCCGGGAGCGAACCCTGGTTTGCTGCGTAGCAAGCTAACCATTAGACCAGGATACGCCTTCTAGTATAGTGTGTTACATAACTATAACTTTTGTACATCGTCAACAAAAAAACACAAAAAATGCGTTATTTTCCGAAAACATAATCTGATCAAAAATTCCTGTTGTACTATTATGGCTCACACCAAAGTACATTACTTAGAATTTTTTCAGATTTTTAGTTTAACTCATCTGGGCTACGTGTGGGACATTTTTTTTGCACAATTTTGGCGAAAATCCCCACAAAATAATTTATTTTGCAAAAATAAAATTTTGATCGTTCATCCACGTACTAAGGGCTTTCATTTAATACCCTACTCAGAATTAAAAAAAATATATATATTTTTTTATCGATGAGCACATATTTAATTATACTTTTAGGGGGATATATTTTTTAAATGTTTTAGTATTTTTCCCATGTGCTGGTCAAAGAGTTGTATAAGCATGCCAAATTTCAACTAACATGTTAAGCTATATGGCTACAATTTTTACAGAACAGACAGACAGACTGACAGACAGACAAACTTACAAAGAAAAACAGACAAACTTTTTTGGTCATACTTACAAAACCCTAAAAAAGGAATTAGTAACTCGCAATTTTTTAGTTTTGGGTCATTCCAAAGTAAGCTCTTAAAGCTGTGAACCGGAATTTTTTGGATAATTGAGACATTAAATTATGAAATAATTGCGGTGTGTTAAATAAAAAGTGTAGATTAAAGAACGAGAGACAATTTATGCCAAAAATATTTACAAAAAATATCTAAAAAAAAACGGGTAAAGTAAACGGAAGACAAAATTATTTAAATTATGAAAATATAAAGTGATGGACGAATGATGATGATGAACAGTACAAAGGGATGATAGAAAGGTAAAGATAGACAAAGGGAAAGATAGACAGGCAAGCAAATGACTGCCTGTCTATTTTTCTCCAGTCTGTGTTTTATTTGTCAATCGTTTGTTAGTTCTAGCATTATTTTTGGAGCTTCATACTTTTTAACCTACTGACGTAAGTAAGAGACGAACATAAAAAAATATTATTTTATTACTATTGTAAGGTGATAAAAAACGTGTCGTTTAGTGAGCCAAATATTGCGATTTTAGTTCTTTGATCTATTTATAAAAATGGCGAACATAAAAACCTCAAAAAAAAACATAAGACAAAATATCTGGTTCGTATGCTAATATACTTAGCAAAAGCTTTTAATTTTTTTAAGATCTGAAGAGGTGTAAACGTTTTTAGAACAATTTTAAATGGTTTAAATTTATTACTTCCGGGGAGAAGCTACTGTCGAGAAAAATTAAATTTAACACAACACTAACGTTGCGTATTTGTTTCATTTCTTTCCCCATTATTCCACTATAGGGGAAAAATTTTAATATCGTAGCGCCACGCGGATTTTTTTGAAACCATTCTACATCAGATACCACTTGACATTTACTAGTAAATAATAGCGAAAAGTGTATCAAAAAACGACAAAAAATAAATAATTGTTTGGGATTTTTTGATTTTGTGAAGTGACATTACTTGTAAACATCTAAAATACTACATTTTGTGATCTGGTTTTAAGTTATGGCGGTTTTCCATTGTCGATTATTTTAACTATATTGGGGGAAATAATAATTCCCGTGTTGTTTACCAAGGGGTAGAAATCTACAATGCTGGGCTTATAATATTGTGTGGAGTCACTGAAAAAAACAGAGAGTTCATAAAGATTTATGCATTATGCCTACAAACTTGTGCATTACAAACCCACACACAATAACAAGAATTTTCAAGATATGCGATAATAAATCAGGAGCTTTTTTCCAAAATGCAATTTCTGTAAAATTGTCATTTTGAGAAAAGTGATGTTTTTTATTACTGTTTTAATATAATTATTAAAAATGGATTTCTATCATATCTATAATTTATACATGCTTGAAAGATAAATGAGCAAATTTGAAAGATAATGACAATCACATTAAAGAAGGAAAAAAAAAATTGTGAAAAGAAATAGCACTTAGAAAAAAATATATATATTATATAGCGCTTTTTGTAAAGAAAATATTAGAAATATTGCATTTTAATATAATATTGCAAAAAATATAACCATATTGTTGAAATGAAACTTTATACTTATAAAAATTAATTTACAAGTACAAAAAAACTCATCAAATTTATAAAAGTACAAAAAATTAAAATTTTAATTCCGATGTCTTTTTCGATACAATCACACTCAATATCTATATTTTCGTCAATTGATACATTGTTATTATCATTTTGATTGATTAGAAAATATGTAGATATTGCGTTTTAAAAATATAAAAACATGTAGAAATTGCTATTTGAAAACAAGCTATGAAATATAATATTAATTTAAAGCAAAAATAATGCATTTAGAACAAAAATGACAGATGCAAATACTAGCTATCATAACAGAGAACACACTGCCATCACCAGTTAAAAAGTTTAAGTTTAGCAGAAATCGCCTTTTGGAAAAAAGCTCCTCAAATACAAAATTGAAAATATTTTTTGTAGTCACTATCATTAAAATGTAATGAGCAAACTTTGATATAAGGGCTCACTTTTTTTCCAATTTTTAAATTGTTTATCTAAACATCGCGTCGATTCCTAACCTCTTGCTTTCCCAATTTTGTTTCGAACCATACGGTGTCTGATATTAGTGGAAACAAATGAAACGATATTTCCGGGTTTCTTCTTTTCAATGAATTGCACATAGGCACACAACAATATGTATTATACATTTTTCAATGATTATAATAAAACTTTAAAAACAAACTTCATACAAAACCAATACACAAAACGAAATGTTATCTGATGTACACAAGTTCAAGAAACGCTCACCAGATGGTAGGGTGCTTAGCTGCAAATCCCTATTATATATGTACTACCTGACCGTATTTCGTACGGTTTTTGTCAAGTATATGTAGCGCTCCCCCATGGCCCTCTATATTCATCTTATTAATAACTACATTGAACAGAAAAGAATCGTCTCTTCATTCTAAACAGTCTTCTTGAATATATTTTTGCTGTTAAGTAAATATAAGTGAGATATATAAATATAAGCGGGTTACGTATATTCGATTTTAGATATTTTGTGGCGTTATGTTGGTACTCATGTCTCTCACTTATGCCGACAAGTTCGGCCATTTTGAATGTTCAGTTAATTTTTGACAGTTGCTTTGCTTGCACGTGTTTTGGCTTGTCTTCGATTTTTGCCTATACCAAAAAATGGATCAAATTTTGTGTTAAAAACAAAATTAAGTGCGCGGACGCATTCTGAATATTGACTGTGGCATATGGTGAAGCTACCTTGGACCGAAGCAACGGTTATCGGTGGTACAAAATGTTCTCAGACGACCGAGAAGATGTGAACGACGAAGAGCGTGCCGGACGCCCGAGCACGTCAACAACAGACGAAAACATTGATGAAGTGATGAAAATAGTATTGGCCAATCGTCGAATCACCGTTAGAGAAGTTGCTGAGGACCTTAACATATCGACTGGCTCGTGCCATTCGATTTTTACCAATGAATAATAGTATTGGCCAATGGTCGAATCACCGTTAGAGAAGTTGCTGAGGACCTAAACATATCGATTGGCTCGTGCCATTCGTTTTTTACCAATGATTTGGGCATGAGACGGGTCGCCCCTACCCACACATCGTTGCTTGTGCGCGAATTTTTTGCCAAAAACAACATAATAATGCCGCAGCCACCGTATTCCCCAGATCTGGCCCCCTGTGACTTTTTCTTGTTCCCGAAACTGAAGAGGCCCATGAAAGGACGACGCTACGCTACGAGTGAGGAGAAAAAGACGGCATCGAAGGAGGAGCTGAACAAGATCACAAAAAATTATTTTTTCAATTGCTTCGAGGATTGGAAAAAACGTTGGCACAAGTGTATAATATCTGGTGGGGATTACTTTGAAGGGGGCAAAATAGATATTCATGAATAAATAAATAATTTTTGAAAAAACACAAAATTCGCGATACTTTTTGAACAGACCTCGTAAATCGTGAACATTTTTTATCGATTTGTTTATCGACATTGTCCTATATTTGTTTATCGATTCTCCGTCGGTCAATCGGCATGTAAAGTCTCGTGAATATTGTTCACGAGACTTTATTATTTTGCTTCAAACAGAGTAAAATAAGACATAATATTTTAATCTGTAAGTTCGTTCAACCTTTAAAATCTACCTTTGTAACCATAAAATAATTTTAATGGAGTTAAAGTAATTTTATTTCATATGTATAAGTAATAAATAATAACACTATGATACGTTAACCTTAGAATCCAAGATATTTCTTACAATGCAAGCAACTTAATAAACTAAAACTCGAGTTCACGTACCAACATTAATACAGGAAGTTCAAGTGTAGATTTGGGTCAACACCTATAATTATAATATGCGAATTTATGATTTTCAAGGTGACTTGAAATCATTGAAAGTTATTTTTGAATCACAAAAAGTTATTGCACTATTTATTTTTTGACCTTAATATGTTTTATTGAATTATTATATAATCAACTGAAACGAATTTATGGTGTTAATACTTAAAAATTATATTTCTAAAAAGGTTCCTAACACAATTTAGTTTCTAAAGGAGTCGACTGTGACGAAGAAATTCGTAAAAACATAATTTTCTTCTCCCCGTTTTATTCAGGAACTGTTATATAAATGGTTTATCTGATAATTTTGACAGTAACCACAATATTGAATTTTCCTCCGTATAGAAATATATTTGTCGAAAAAAGATTAAATTAAAAAGGGCAAACTATTTACGAGGGAAGAATGAAAAATGGTGCGACTGAAAATTAATGACTTTTTTTTGACTGCCAGCATATTGTCCTTTAATTGTTTGGCCCTATGGGAGGTGTACGATGGTTACCTTTTATGTTTGTACAAACGACCACTAGATGAAAATATTGAAAAGTGCCATTACTATATTCGTAAAATTTGACATTTGTTATTGTGTAATCAGTGGCAGCTTATAAATTGACTGAGTAGTTTGTTACATAACCATGAGCGTTAAAAAAGCAAGTTTGTGAAAAAAATGGATATTACTCGTGAAGGTTTTCGTTGGATGATTTTTTACGATTTTAGTAAAGGCCTACAATGCATAGATTCGCTTCGTTCAACTTTTGGTAATGAAGCACCATCAGAAAAGACTGTTTACAATTGGTTTTCAGAATTTTGTGGTGGTCGTGCGTCCGTCAGTGATGAACCTCGTGAAGGTCAACCAAAATTGGTTGTGTGTATCGGTTAACATTACATTTTTGAAACACTAAAGCCGTATTAACAGCTCTTAAATCAATAGCTTATAGACTTGTACTCTGTTTACTGTCACTAAAGTTTGTCATATGGTAAAACGTGAAACTGTTCAGATCTCTAAATGTAATACGTTGTTCGTTGTGGATTGTGGATAATTTTCTTGACACTAACTTATAGCTAGTGAGATGTTTTAATGAGACAAACATATAAACACATTGGCTATATCAGTCTATCAGTGACACCGTAGTTTTCGTATGACTTTACATAACCTAACATAATGTCATCATTAACAAATCTTACTCAAAATTACAAAGACAGACAGTAAATATGATCAATTTAGGTAATTAGATTATGTTTAGTTAGTTAAAATCTAAAACAACAGAATTATAAAAACGATAATACATAGAAAACATTTTACGATGCCATGTAGTTGGTTTAAAGACACACAGATGTCGGACTATTCGTAACACATTAATTTCTAACTTGCTGTGAACGGTACGTAGAATGTTAAAACAATGCATAAAAACATAACTCACAGCATAACAACGAACAGTCTACAACGTATTATTTTAAAGAGCTCTGAATGCGGCTTAACTGAATGTTTTTATGAATTCAAAGATGTAAATGGAGTCCATTCATAAAATGTAGAAATGTGGGTGTCAGGATTAGATTTATTAAACCCATCACGACAGGTACTGACAAATTATTTATTTGTTGCAATGAATACCGGTACCCTTATTCATATGGTTGGAATTTGTATATTTATATCATTAAAATTCAAAACACGTTTATGCGATTTAGCTAAACTTAACATCTGCATACATAAAAAATAGTAACTTTTACCGATTTAGTCAGGTTTTTGATCATTTTGTTTAGGTAAAACCCACTTCAAACCATAAAAAGTGAGACCATGACAACTTACAAAAATGAAAATTCCAGTTAGTTCCGCCTAAACGCTTGGAATAGCTTTTAGGGGTCCCACAAAGTAGCGAACTGGGGCCTCTCTTGTATATATTATATGTAAATGACATTGTAGAGGATGCTCTGAGTTTGGAACTTGTAGCTTTTGCAGATGATACCACAGTAATGGGTTCTGACCCAGATTGTCGAGCTCTTGTAACAAAAGTTAACAAAGATTTACATCTTTGAGCAATTGGTTGACATCAAATGATCTACTCTTAAATTATGTGAAATGTAGTTTCATAAAATTTTCTAAAAAAAATGAATTACGATGTTAGCCAGTTAAAAATAAGAAGTCTGTTATTCAAGTTGCATCTGCGAAACTTCTGGGTATTCATCTGGACCAGCATCTTACTTGGGATACTCAAATTGACTTTTTGTGCAAAAGGATGTCCCAAGAATGTTGGAAACTAAAAATTATATCCAAGACATGTAGTAAAGAAGTAGTCAGAACCTATTACTTTGCAAATATATATTCTATACTATCTTATGGTATACTTTGTTGGGGTACAGGTTCAGAACTCATTAGATTGTTTCGGCTACAAAAACGTATTCTGCGCAATATGATTGGTTGCAGCCAAAGAACATTATTATTATTATAAATTAAAATTTTTGAAACTCGCGTATACGGGAAATTCGAAATGTTTAAGAAATAATAAAATTACGAAATATGCAAACCTACAGTAAACGAGGACGTATATCATGTCGTAAAATCCTTCTAGTTATATTCCACAAGCCACGGATTAAGAAATAAAATGTAATGAAGCATAAAAGATTTGCAAAAATCTGAATGTTTAGTCTGTATGAAGCTTTAGATGCAACAGGTACGCGGTACGCACACAGACGTTCATCGCATCTTGTTAAGCTCGGTATCTGTGAGGAGAGCAAAGCAGAGCAGGTGTGGTCCATTCTCACAGCATCACCCACCGCGCAACCAACAGATGAAGACATAACTGGTTGTTTTTTTATTTGTCTTTTGATCTCTTATAATCGCGCGATCTTCTCAACGTTCGCCGTCAAGAGACCGCACCAAACAACGTCCCGCCTGCCACTTGCCGCCAGCTTCAAACAAACGATTCCCCTTATTATCATTTTACTCTCTTATTAATACGGACATTGGCGTTCCACAAGATACTGATCTGGGTACGCGATATAAATCATCGATAAATAAATATTTTATAGACTTATTCTCAACGGGCTTGTTAAATATTTTATTTATTTATAATGGTATCATGCAGAGCGTTTCAAGTTAATTCGGCATCGTTGCTGACTTTGTTATTAGCAGAGCGAAGATAACGATTAAATAGAAAACTTTAAGCAGATGGCCCAAAAATAGAGAATAGAGAAAAATAGAAGAAGCCTTTTGATTGTTTATGTATTGTACTCCACAGTGTCATGGCGTGACTTTCTGATGAAGGGATGCAGTGAAAACAAATGCATGTAGGCAAAATTATTCTTGCGAATGTCAAGGGTGACTGTACTCCAGTTTTTTAATGACAGGTTTTAAGGCTTTTAAGGTTCATGTTGGGTGCATTCGAGTAGTACAGAGTAGAGCGAGCGCTGAGCGAACAGTTGATGGTGACGTCATGAATAGAGCACTAACGGAGCGAGCGTTCTTGTGACGTAATGTTTATAAAATCTAACCCTACAATTTTAGGCGGCGTTTTTACTATCAGATTAGTTCACGTCACTCATGAATCAAAATTATATACCTCGGTTTTTCCGTGATTTTTTTTCAATGATGAAGAAATAAAATTAATTAAAAATTAAATAATAATTAATGAATTAATTTAATGAATTGTTTCCATTTTAATTTTATGCACGGTGTATTTTAATAATTTTTTTGCTGTTTACAGAACGTCACAAATACTTAAAATGGCCTGTATCTATAGACAAATAACAATATTATTTGTCTATTGTTATTTGTCTAAGGCTATTATTTTTATTTTATTTATAATTTAATTTTAAACTTTCATTTCTTTCCCGCCGTTTCCCTACTTTTTTACGTCATACTCCATATGCTCGGTCTTAAAACCCCGAACACATAGAGCGCACTCTAAATGCTCGCTCGATCGCAAAACGAATGCAATTTAGTGTACTCCGAGCGTCAAATCGAACACGTTTGAGTGTACAGAACGTGCTCGGAAGGCTCGGAGCGTCAAATCGAATGTACCCGTTAAGATCTACTTATGTCAATAAGTAATTTTTTGTTTGCAACATTTGAAGCAGCAAAAGAAGTTTTTGTTAATTCCTAAATTACGTCTCAATTAATCGTAGTCATTTCTGAAACCCTGAAATTAATAAATACGTATAAAAACTATTTTATATTCGAATTGGGTATCTGACTATAAAGAAAATAGTTTTACAAAAACTCAAAAATAACCCGTACGTGCGTTAAAAGCAGAAAAAACTGAGACGCACCCGGCCAGCTGTAAACACTGCTAGTGAACTCAAGTAAGCTGACTTTCAATGTGCTTCCAAACTGGCTTGTAACACGCCCTGGCGTTGCTGCGTACTCTACATAATCCATTCTAGCGCGGAAACGCTCTCCCTGTCTTATTGCGGCATCCAACAGTTTTATATCAGCGTCTTTTTAATATTCGACATATTTTATACTATAAATTATAATTTAGACATTCGACTAATTTAAAGTAATTATTATAACCATATTTTATTTATATCACCATATATTCTACTATAACAAATACGAAATAAATTAATAAATTATTTTTTAGCTTGAGATTTTTTACAAAAAATATTTCCGTTTGATTGAGCTAGGGATGCAGTGCATCTCTGATTTCTGTCTGGCATTATTTAATGCCTTCTGCTGGATAGGATAAGTGAGACAATAGCAATAGCTAAAAAGAGCTTTTAAAATATAGTCGTTCTTGTGCAACGACAACTTTAACTTAAAATTGAGACGGAACGTTTCTGGCAAGTCTAAATAAAAGAAACATAGGGTCAGTGTGCAAGTAGTCAGCCTGTTCCAGTAGTCGGCCTTTTTAAAATTCAAACTTAAATAATAGTTTAATATCCCAACTAAATATTTAAAATTTTATATGCCAGTATTCAGCCGTCTTTCTTCTTTTCGATTACTTTCAACCAACAAGAATAGATGTCTCTCAACATTAAATATAAATAAAAGAAGTCAACCTCAACAACATGTCTGAAACATATACTCTGTGTTGAGTCCAGTTATGGTTAGTGAGGCAGTGTATGATTCGAATATTGTACGAGGTAATTATTGAATGTTCTACTATAAATTTATTTAGGACAAATATTTAGAACATTAATTATTATAATAAAAAAGTTTTTCAACATAGATGTCTTCGATATATTAAATACTTAATGAGGCTGACCACTGGCGAACAATTTTTGGAAAATTCTAGTAGTCAGCCTACGCGGCTGACAACTGGGGTTTTAGAAACTGAAATATTTTATTTCTATCTTACATTCAAGAAAATAATATTTCTGTTTTGCTCGGATAAATTTATTTCTTTTTCTATCATTAATTTAAAAACCAGAAGTCAGCCTGTCTTTTTAGGACCTGACTGACTATTGAACATTGAATACCAGTAGTCGGCCACCAATTGTTTTTACATTAGTTTTGGATAGGAATAGTAGAATTTTCTTCTTTCTCGTTCCATTTATACCATTTTCCTCCGGTATTAATTGTTTTGTATCCTACGGCCATGTGGTTACCTTTTTCTCTTTCTACTTTCGCCACATTCCTCAGTTTTCCCTGGATCGTCCTTTCTCTTGAGGTAAAGTCATGATCTATGTATATCTTTTTTTCCTTTAATTTGTTTTTACTTGCCAGGATCTTCTGCTTTTCTTCCCAATTTTGCATTGCCACACTGTTAAATCAGTCTAATTTTTCGTAATTATTTTATAAGCTTCTTTGATGTCAACATCCACTCCCAGCTGTTTTTATGAATTCCTTCGTGTCCAGGTTATTTCTTCCTATATTTACTTTTATAATGAATTATTTTTCTTTCTTCTTTTTTCTTGTTCTTCCTCTTTATTTTTCAGTCTTTCGATTCTTTGTATCATACTTTCTTTTTCTATTTTCCACACTTCTTCTTTCTTTTTAAGTTCTCTTATCTCTTCTTTTAGTTCATTAATTGTCTTTCTGATTTTTGATATACATATATTACCATATTACAGATGAAATTCTTTAAAATGTTTATTCTGTGATTAATTAATGTACCTAATTCAATGTAAGTAGTAACAAGGCTGACTACCAGCACCTATGTGGCTGACTATTAAACATTAAAGGCTGACTACTAGTAATTTTGATACATTTTTACATTTTATTTTTTATTAATTACACAAATATGCATTTTTGTAAAATAAAAAATGAACAATAAACTTAAACATTTAAATAATTAAATATGTGTTTTTTAATTTTTAATTAGTACAAGTACGATATTTGCGACGTGTTGAAAATCATGATGTCCTTAAATGGCTGACCACTAGCACAATGACCCTACTAATGAATGGAAATATGTAATTATTTTTATGAAATTTGCAATATTTAATTTCAAATTTATTCATTTAAAACTTAAATTCAAACTACCTAAAAATCCCCAAAAACACAACATTTTAATTAGTTTCTAAATGCCATGCTTGTGTAATTATTTCAAAAAGCTATTTATTTCTAAATTAAATAATTTTCTTAAGTTTAAATGGTTATTATAAAATGCCAGAAATCATGAATTTTCCTAATTAAAATGTAAAACTCTACCAAATAACTTTATCTTCATTTCTCATTCTTGTAAATCAAAATGAAAAGAATTTTTCTAAAAAATAAAAATCTCTTAGTCGACGGGTGTTTGGTCCCAAGCTAGCGTTAGAAAACTTTATTAACTCTTTCATTACTCCGTTCTCTAATACAGGTATCACAATACGGACGCGGTAATGCCTTGCGAATTTTTCTCCCGCAGTTAACACAAAGATCACGTATTAACACGGTTGTTGCAGTTTATAAATTTAATACTTTATTAATATAAATTATAAAGAAAATAATTTTATTTTTTAATTTTGTCGAGAAAATTAAAAAAACTCGGCGGTTCAGTCTAAATTCCGATGCGCCGATATTAAATAAATCTATTGAGGTACCAAATCCTTAGTTTGCAGCTTGAATTGTTCCAGAAAAGGAGGATTTTTATTTTTTTATTTATGGGTGGATTCAGTGAGGAATCCGATATATCACTATCAGATTTTGGTTAAAATGTAGCGATGTATTCTTTACCAAAATTTATTCTCGCCAATGTGCAAAGATTAAATATTTTGCTAATTCTCCAGAACCTAAGCAAAACCTTCCTCCTCACTATCACTGTTCATTATAATAGCACAGATCTTATCTTATTTTTTTTCCGCCATAATATAGAGCAGTGTTTCCCAAAGGGTGTGCCGCGGCACATTAATGTGTCGTAATATTTTCAAAGAGTGTCGCGAAATCTTAAAAAAAAATAACATCGTTTTCATTTTAACATTATTCTCCGAATACAATACCATTAATAAGAATAAAGTACACGAAGGATCATTTTATGACGAATTGAAATTGACATATCCCTTTTTTCCTGAATACAGCGGCGTCTATATTCAAAATTTCTTCTATGACTATGTAGGTGTGTCGCGAAATTTTTCTTCTTTGGAAAATGTGCCACGAGAGTAAAAAGATTGAGAAACACTGATATAGAGCGTGTTCTTATAATTCAATTTTACAATAAAACTCTTCAAAAATCTTCTGCTTTGTCTCAAACCCCCGAAAATGTTATCAATTATATTTATTTTTATTTATTTTTATTGATATTGCAGTTGGACGGGGTTAAAGTTTGTGCCAAACGGTTAGGCGGAACTAGATTTTGCAATCTAGTTACTTTCATCGTTTAAATCGTGCTTTTCGGCCGTTTTGTTTAAGCTTTGTAAATCATACTTATAATAAACATTTTTTGGTTCAGGTTAATATCATTTTAAAATGTCATTTTCTTTATATTTTGATTTTTTGTGTCATTCTTAATACAAATTTCCCATTTATTTATTTTTTGTCATTAAAATAAGTAAAAAAAAAATATTTAATTTTGACATATGTCATTCGTTTCCATGGTTTCATTGTCGGAATTTTAAATTTTGACATTCCAACGTAAAAAATGAAATAACCCAAGCAAGGTCCCTTCTCGTGACAACCTAAAAGAACGAAATTCCCATTTAGTTCCGCCTAACCGTTTGGAACAGACTGTAGATGTTGAATTATAAATTAAATTATTAAATTTTTAATCATTTCTGGTGGTATTTGATCACACTCTTCCTTTATTCATTGAATCAATTCTTGCTGATTTTGTTGTCGATTTACAAACACCTTATTTTTTAAATAACCCTATAAGAAGTAACATAACGGAGTCAGATCGGGGTCAGTGTTCTATTGCCATTATATTAAGTGCCATTATATAATTTATTGTTTATATTAAGTTATTATTAGAAGAACATCCAATCCTTTTTTGTGGAAAATTAACCCTTTACCGCATAGTGTGCCATATATGGCACATTCCGATTTTAATTTTAATTTTACTTTTAAAACTGAATCAGAACGTTACTTCATGAATGTTTATATATGCCACATACACAGCAATAGATCCCGCAGTATCTCAAGTAATGGGCTGCAATAGATTTGAGGATATCAAGCGGAATTTGCACTTCAACGATAACTATGAATTTATTGAGAAAGGACAACTAGAAGATACGACCTTTTCTTTCAAAAATTCGAGGGCGATTGCTTTTAATCCCTAATGAAGAACACCTAGCAATTGACGAGCAAATAATACGGAATCATTTTCTTTTGTAACATAATGTAGAATCATAATGTTCCATGTATGGCACAAACTCTAAATTATTATATAATTGACAGAGGAGTCCGTGTATTCTCGGTGAAACATATTTAAAATAAGATTAATAAATAAAACACTCGGTAAGTTTCACAAATATCAGTTTAATATACTCTATACGTATTTCGGCAGTGACGCCATCAACAGGAGTTGCAATTACAAACTAAACTTATTTTTTAACAAATACATCCAGTGGGAACAAATATTATGGTAGGGAATACAAGTGTAAACCATATTAGCAGATAAGGGAAAAAAGTTATTTACCGATTTATTAGGGGTGAGTTGTAAACGTCAATCTGGTCATTCATTAAGGTCATTACAAAAATATTAACTCTGGAATTCCCTAAATGAATGACCAGATTGACGTTTACAACTCACCCCTAATAAATCGGTAAATAACTTTTTTCCCTTATCTGCTAATATGGTTTACACTTGTATTCCCTACCATAATATTTGTTCCCACTGGATGTATTTGTTAAAAAATAAGTTTAGTTTGTAATTGCAACTCCTGTTGATGGCGTCACTGCCGAAATACGTATAGAGTATATTAAACTGATATTTGTGAAACTTACCGAGTGTTTTATTTATTAATCTTATTCTAAATTATTATTTTAATTATTATTTTTTCATAAAAATATTATATCATAATAAATTATTTGCCTATTATATTATCATAATCAATTATATTATCATAATAAATTATTTGCCGTTCTTATTGCTTTATTGCCATTGAGCCTAATAAATTCTGCTCCTTAATCATTAAAAAAGTACTAAATATAAGAGAGTGGAAGTAGCAAGGTCGGAATAGAACTTGATAGAAGAAGCTACTTAAGAAAGCCACGACCCATAAAGAATTTTCGAGCTATGGTTGATAATGAAAATAAATTTGTACCGCCACTGGTTTCATTCATATATTTATTTCTTATATGATTTCAGTGAATGTCGTAAAATATACGTTTTAAATAGGATGTCAGTAGTTGTATCTATTTGTGTATTTAAATCCTATCTCTGGCACGATCAACATCTCGATATCGCGCGCGTTTCATGTTACAACGTGCTACGTGACTTTCTTAGCTAGTTCCTTTACGCACCAAAAATCATTTAGCTCCAGGAACTACTACGTACTGGGTATTCATGTTTCCTAGATCATGCCAATTCATCCAGTTTCATCAATATGATTTGGGAAATCTAAACCAAGTTTTAACCTAAATTATCATACCTAAAATAATATAACCTTATAACCCTTAGATTTTGTTTGATAGTGTTTAAGTGCGAAGGTGTGTGGGTGAAGTTAGACCTATGAAATTGATCTATCAGTCGCCTTGGGTAACCATAGGGTATTCAGAGATTCTGAACGAATCAAACTTATTGATACGAAATACGATTCTGTAATGTAAAGTAAAGACCGGGCGGCTGAGGTTTGTTTACCTCGGGATCATAATAGTGAATAAGGACTTCGGATTATTCGAAAAGGAATTAACCGTACATATATTCTGCTACTTGTGTAGGGTTGCGATATGCCCTGATTAGACGGGTTTGTCCCGGTTTTGAGCCGCAAATCTCGGTGTTCCGACTAGACCTTTCGGGACTCTAATGTCTCATTTTACCACTTTTTCGATTCCTGACGATATTTGGCGCTCCCAAATCGATAGCTACCGAACCCAAAGCCTTGGCCGAAGCATCATTTCTTTTCTTTGGTGAAAATACAATGAATGGACAAAATAAATAAACATTGATACTGTTGAAAGTATTCTTTAATGTTTAGAAATTTATATTTTTAATTGTTGCTAAAAGCACGATTACTTATTAAAAAAAAAAGGAGTAACAGCTTAGTTTTATTTCTGTGATTGTTTTAATAAATATGATCCTTTTGTTTAGTGGATCTTTGTCCTGGTTTAACTACCAAGATATTCACACAGCAAAAAATTCATAAGAGTAAAGGTTCATTCTCAGTTTGGTTTAAATGGTCATTTAAAGAAAGTAAAAAGTTACTATTTTTAACCAAATCATCGTGTAAATCTTCATTTATTCAGTTAGTATTATTTTTATGAAATATTATTTTTTCAGTGTTAAAATTTACACTACTTTAACACTATTTACCACTATAACAGTATAATTTAACCAGCATGTAAGTGTAAACTTTACTAAATCTAACCAAAAAATCAGCTGTGGCCATCACAGGACCGACCGCCATCACAAAGTACTTGTATAATTTATGATACTTTATCAAAAAATGTCTCAAATAAAAGTTGTTAGTTTTTTATAGTAGCTTTTATAGCAACTTTTGTTAAATACATTTTTTCGAAATATTAAATTTTAAAGGAAGATGGATCGAAGCGATGATCGAAAAGAAAATAAAAGACATAAGTTCGTCATTATATTACAAAACAGTATAAAGACGGGTCGAACTGATGAAAAAAGAAAGACGGGTCAAAGTGATGACAAAAAAATCAGCTGTGGCCACCACAGGACCGACCGCCATCACAAAGTACGTGTTTAATTTATGCTGCTTTATCAAATATGTCTCAAATAAAAAGTTGTTAATTATTACTTTTAAAGCAACTTTTGTTAAATAAATTTTTTCGAAATATTTCTGTTGTGAAATATTCGCAAAAATCTTAAAATCGACTCGAATAAACTCCCATTTCTTGTTAACCAATTTTTACCAAAAGTTGATCAACTCGTGCCATTGATGTCAAAAGCTTAAATATGAAATTTAATAAAAATCCTTTTAGCCGAATTTGCTCTGCAGGTGTACACGCACCGACAGACAGACAGACCTACAGACATGATGCTAAAAATAGTCAAAACGTTATGTAGGGACCTCAATTCGTGGAGATCCATAGAAATCTCGAAATGTCAAAATCAGTATGATCACAATACTTCCCTTATATATGTTGGCGGTCGGTAATAAGAAATGTAAATAATTAACACGCAAAAGCGAGGGACTTCATGGTACACTAAAAGTTCATTTTTCAGTGTGTTCTACTTTTTTTAGAGTGTAGCAATGCTATACTTGTAGAAATTCGAAAGCAAAATTTAAAAATATGATATGCAAGCACTGTTAATTATGCCAAAGAATACTATTATTTTAGTTTTAAGATTAACGAAAAAGCTAAAAGAAGGTAGCTGTCATATATATACCGTTATTAGATTTAGATAACGTAATTGTAGGTAGTCTGATGTTGCCACCAGAGCGAACATTGTAAACATGTCTCGAGGATACGGTTACATATTTGCCAGAATTTTCTTTAACATATACCAGACACCCATATATGAACAAATTATAAATTGTCATGATGTTACAATTCCTAAAGAACTCACGGCAATGGTACCTCTTGGGGATATTGTTTAAAATTCTTACAGCAAGTTTTTGGAGTAGAAAAATTCTGTTTGAAATTCTGACTGAAGAACTTATACCCCAATGAATGATGCCCGTACATTAATCACGACTGTCAAGCAGCGTAATAAAACATATGCAACACATCAAAAGACAGAAGTTCTTAGCCTGATTATTTTTAAATATACTCATAAGCATAACATTTTGGGAAACAGTATCTGCTAACCAGCTAATGGTTCTTCGATATTTGTAGACAATAATTCAACATCCAATTTACAGTTGTCATAATATTTAATATTCATATCATAAAGTATAAAATATAACGAGCTGATATATTTGAAAGAAGCAAATGATGTGTTGTCGCAGTTCGTGTTATCGCAAGTTGTTGGTGTGTGGTCGGTGTAGTCGCGCAAACCAAAGACAACAAGCCAACAGCATCGTGGACAAGACAAGTCAGATGCCCTCGTTGGCCGCCTTTTAATTACCGGCGAAGGCCACCCTAGCTGCCGCCCAAGGCTGAACGCGCAATGCACCATATGAACTTACATTTCTGCAGCATACATGTATTCATAGCACATTACTACAAAATTAACAAATCACTTTTGATTTACCACTCAATTTGAAATCATATTTGTACCACACAAATATATTGCCGTGAAATGTGAGCTCACAACTTTCAATTCAGACCATCAGATATCAAACAATTATTTCAAAATTACAATAAATCAATATACAGTCAAAGTGTCGATTGTCTTCTAAAGGTAATCATGTAATTCGTAGACAAATAGGAAAAAGAAAAGTAAAGATAAAGTTACAATGTAAACAAATAAAAATTACAGACTTATTAAAATCATTGACCTATGGTGGAAAAAATCTAGAGACTGAAAAAAGTGATGAAGGCAATTATACCCTTTACAATCAAAACTAAGGTATTTATCTCTTGCGTAAATCCCGTCGTTACTTACGGATACCAAATCTGGCCATTGTCTCAAAAAAAGATGTCAACAGTATTGAGGTCGCTGCAACAAATGGAATTGTACAGGCGGCAGATTCTGTCAATAGTTACATCCCTCCCGTAGTTGGTCTTGTGTTGGGTCACGAGGAATGTATCTTGGTTTCTAGTAAGCGTGCAGGAACTCGTAGTAGAATATTTTCTAAGAGGTCTGGTGATGGTATGGCACTATTTATAATTTTGTGGTGTTGACACAACCCACTGATCTCACGCCTTTCTCTTAATGTGTCGATTCCTACTAATTGTCTTCTCTGCTCGCGAGGTAACGTGTAGTTGATTCCCACTTTGTGGAGAAATATTTTAATAAATTTGTCCTGTACATTCCCTAGGCGATATCAGTGCGTGGACTGGTATGGGCTCCATACCACACTAGCATACTCAAGGTGGCTTCTGATTAGGGTAAAATAAAGTGAGTGGGACTCAAACAACAAACAAGTGGACGTTAACCACATAGCTGAATGATGAGGGGTTACGTTTTTTTCGAAAAGCATATCGAAGAGCATTTATCTATATTCAGAGAGAAGCAATTACTTTTACACCATGCTGCTACGACATCCAGACCATTTTACAAGCTGGGAGAATCTGCGGATGATTTGACTGCAAAATAAAGTTTCAAGTCATCAGCAAACAATAGATATCTGCTACGTATAATTCCTACACCGATGTCGTTGATGAACAAGGTGAAAAGCACTGGTACTAGGTGTGAGCCTTGTGGAACACCTGAAGTCACATTCATGACTCGGGATGTGCAGTTGTTAATTGTAACGTGCGAGGCTCGTCCCTGTAGATAAGACTTAAGCCACAGTGACAGGGGAGGCTGGATTCCATATGCTCTCAGTTTGGCTAAAAGGACGTCATGATTAATTCGGTCAAATGCCTTTCGGAAATCCGTGTATAATGCTCCTCTTGTAATGTCTGGTTCGTCTAAGACCAACCCACTTCAATTTTAATTCCCTACTATATTTCTTTTATCTCTGTAGGCTACCATGGATCTTTATTCTCTAACTTGTATTGTTGCATCAGATAATTTTCCACCAACCAAACCGAAGTTAACAAAATATATAAACTTGAACTTGGTAAGCTGTTAGGTAATTCACCCCAGAAATAAATCACACTACACGTGAGTTAATCCTTTAAAATATATAAATATTAAACCTGTCTTTTATAACTGTTTATATTAATTTAAAATTTAAATCCATATAATATATTACATTAATAAAATTTAAGTTATAAATATTTATGCCAAATATATTTACAAATTACGAAATAATCCGCGATAGTAAAATTAATATGTTTAATATCTTTTAATAATTCGCATACATTTATTTCTTTTTTACTTTGCCGAAAAACTTTCCATGATTTTTTTGCGTAAATCTTTTTATTAAGGAATTATGTAATATAAAACTGAGATTGACGCAAGATATATGTATATGTTGGATCAAATGTCATTTTGTAGTTAGCTTCGACAACCTCGTAAAAACCAGACAAGTATTAAATAATCTCGCACAGCTGATACTTGTTAATTATACATTATTCGTTTTTATGTAGAAATAAATGCAAATGCGTCAGAAGAGACCCATCGGAAGACTAAGAAAGCGATGGAGAAATGTTTAAAAACCTCCCTTACTAATGACTTAACAGCAAAAACTTACTAATGTACGAAAGTAACTAATATAGTGCTGGAGTTGTTGGTATACTATATGAGTCAGTAGGCAGGAGTGCAAAGGGTTGATAATTTTTATACCATGTTTTTAAAATAACCTTTTTACTCATAATAATTAATTAGAGCTCAAAATCTTATTTTATTGCGGAACCCCAAATTTTATCGGCAGAACCCTAAAGTGGGAAACAGAATACAACGAGTTTGACGGCGCGTTGACGCTGTTCGTACGGCGCTATCTGTCAGGAGAAAGTTAAAACCAATCTGTCGTACGCAAGTGCACAGAATGGACAACGTCCTACGACGTTCGAACGCCGTTGATACTGAATGTTCGTCAACTTCCAACTTTTGACGCCGTTGAACGTTGACGTAGAACACCTAACCTCAGTTTTTACTGAATAATAAAGTGTTTGTATGTATAAATAACTTGCATACAACATAAATAACATCACACACAAGTCTTCATCATCCATTATACTTTTAATAAAAGAAAGCGCATGTATAAACACAGATATAGGTTGTCAAGTGACACTTGACGGCGTTAAAAATTATTGCATTGTGTGCAGGCGAAAATTCTCAATGGCGTTAACGCAACGCTGTCGCAAATGACGCCGCGCTGACGGCGTAGCGCGCTGTGCATTCTGTTCTAGGCTTAAGTTTCTGCGGAACACAAATTGGGAGCTACTGAATTAGACCAAAGTGTACTGTACCAAGGATTCGGTGTACTTCCACGAATTAACTGCTAGAATTCTAGTTAGTTTTAACTGGTTTTGACCACTCAACACAACATCTAAAGTAGTGTTTAACTATAATTTTAGTTCCTAGATTTAAATCTAGATATTTGAGCATCCTTTCTTTGCCTTTGAAAACTTCAAATGCAAGTTTAAACATGACACGTAAGTCCAGAAAAGCAATATAAAACTTATTTGCTAGAAAGAATCCTTAGAATCTAGGAATTAAAATATTTCCATCAAATAAAAGTATTGAACTTTTAAGGGAAGTAGGTCTGAAACTTATCCCTCAAGAATATTAAACAATTAAGAATATGTATGTATTTTTTTTAAAAACATTAAGATTTTGGTTAAATTTTTCGTGTTTGTAAAATTTTATGAATGAATGAATCCTTAATTCATTGACTATAATTAAAACAATTGCAGGCAATAAACTGTAAATTTCTCCAACAACCTTAGGTCTAAAAATAACCCAACACAGCTGACAGAATCGTAACAGCATTCAACAAGTCTAACCTCAAATTCCAACGACCTCACACCGTAGCCAACTCAATACGCGACAGAGAAGTACCACGGCAAGGGCATACGAGTGTTTGCAGTAATATGGATTAACAGTATTTCGTTACACGTTTCTTGAATGGCGCTAATACCTATATGTGCTGCGGGCTGAAAACTTTAAGTAGCGATTATAGTTCTCGAATATTTCAAACAATATATTTAACGAATGTCATAATAAAAAACATGAAAATAATGAATTGCAATCAAGTTGATACGATACGTTGGTTAAAAGTATCATTTATTTTAAGTGTGAATTTATTAATGGAAGTACAGTAGTACCGCGGCTAACGAATTGGTTACACGAGGTGATTTGTAGTACGAATTATTCGTTAGCCGAATCACGATTTTCCATAAGTTGCAATGCATAAACCTTTTAATCCATTCAACAATGTTTCCAAAAGGAGAACTGAAGGGTTGTTATTACTGTACTTTTTAAGCAACGTTTGATGTTGAAGTGTTACTAAGAATATCTGATACGTACGAAGACTTTGATGCTGTAATATTATCTGTGTAGAACTGCCGAAATTTACAACTCAAAACTAAAATAATGATGTACAGGGCAACTATAGGGATTTCCAGCTAAGCACCCTACCATCTGGTGAGCGTTTCAAGAACTTGTATGCGACAGATAACATTTCGTTTTGTCTATTGGTTTTGTATGAAGTTTGTTTTTAAAGTTTTATTATAATCATTGAAAAATGTATAATACATATTGTTGTGTTCCTATGTGCAATTCATTGAAAAGAAGAAACCCGGAAATATCGTTTCATTTGTTTCCACCAATATGAGACACCGTACGGTTCTAAACAAAATTGGGAAAGCAAGAGGTTAGGAATCGACGCGATGTTTAAATTCACATTTTAAAAATTGTAAAAAAAAATCAGCCCTTCTATGAAAGTTTGCTCATTACATTTTAATGACAGTGACTACAAATAATATTTTCAATTTTGTATTTATTATCGCATATCTTGAAAATTCCTGTTATTGTGTGTGGGTTTGATTATAATGCACAAATCTGTATAAATCTTTATGAACTCTCTGTTTTTCTCAGTGACCCCACACAATATTATATGCCCAGCATTGTAGATTTCTACCCCTTCGTAAACAACACGGGAATTATTATTTAAACCCCCAATATAATTAAAATAATCGACAATGGAAAACTGTGCCGCCATAACTTAAAACCAGATTACAAAATGTAGTATTTAAGATGTTGACAAGTAATGTCACTTAAAAGAAATGTCCTCACAGTACGTGTGTATACTTACTTGATTATAAAATTTTAAAACAAAATCAGAAAATCGCATACAATTATTTATTTTTTGTCGTTTTTTGATACACTTTTCGCTATTATTTACTATTAAATGTCAAGTGGTATCTGTTTAAGAATGGTTTCAAAATTATCCGCGTGGCGCTACGATCTTAAAATTTTTTCCCCTATACTCCCTGTATATTACAGCCATGTATCGTATTGTCTTTATAGGTGATAAAGATTCCACAAAATATATCGAAGGGAAGGGGTGGCGAAGCTTTGACATGCGTGCCAGTGATTTCCACGCGGGAAAATTTGTTGGCACGCAGGGGGTTTGAAAATGAAATAATTTTTATTTAATACTAGCACATGGACTTGAAAAATACGCATGTTGCTGAATATTTATTAAGTTAAATAGTAAATTAATTGTGAAAATGACTCTCCAAGTAGACCAGATCAAAAACTTCCGAAAAGAAACAAGCTTTTGAAATGTGGATTTACAAACGTGTACTCAAAATCTTCAGGATCGAGCGTCAACAATATTGAAGACATTGGGCGAATGTTGTCGACATGAAATCTTAAAATATCTCGGATGTGTGATGAAGAACGAGCACAAATGCTGTATTATTATAATATATTAAGAAAGGTTCAAAAGAGAATAAATTCTTCAACACCAAGGATCTCCTGGCTCGTTATCTTAATGTTACTATTCGGGGTGATATCTACCAACTTATTTCGGATGACAGCAAGGACGGTGGGAATTGCCTTGATGATATTGTCACATCGTAATTTATTATAAACATAAATTTGATATTTGGCACGTGAGCACAAAAAGATTCGCTACGTACGCTATGCTTGCTATGCGTGGGAAAAATAGTTCCCTTTATAGACAACGTAAAAGGCCAGGTCTGCATTTCTGACTATATTTTTAAGCATCGCCGAGAACAGGCATGTGTAGTAGAACCACATGTAGCCACCAAATCTTGTACTGGTTAGAACTAATTCGAAAATATTCATTGAATTTAAATTCATCTTCAACTGTTTAATCAAATGATGATATTCACCTCAATCTCTTCTTTTCATGTTAACTTCATGTACCCACTTTCTTCCATGTTTATTAACCATTGCATATAACAAAAAAACCTCATCGACAATGTTATCACTTTCTCAGGACAACATAGCTGCCAATCTTGTACAAGACTGATAAATAAATGTTTTTTTTTTTCTTTGCGTCGCGTTCCAATCATAACGAGTGTAACAATTTGGTGCAGCGAACGCAGCAAACATAGCAAACAAAGCTTACATAGTAGGGTTGTACATCGAAAGCAAAACATCGATGTTAACATCGGCGTTTACTATCGATGTTGAAAAAACATCTAAGGAAAAACATCGATGTATCGGAAACATCGATGTTTTATTAATATTAAAAAAAGCTATTTATTTATATTATGTAGGTTTTATTTAATAATGTAAAGATAAAATACGAAAAAAGTAACACATAATACACAAAAAGCATTTATTAGATTTTGAAATAGAAATATTCCTTTTTAATAGTAATTAATTTCACACTAATATTATTATACCCAATATAATAATCCTAATTTGTACCTACAGTCTATTCCAAACGAGTAGGCGGAACTAACCGCAATTTTCATTTTTGTAATTTGTCATTAGATATTTTTTTATATATTGAAGTTGGCTTTTCCTGAACAAAATCATCAAAACCTTCAATTAATCGGTAAAAGTAACTAGAATTGAAAATCTAGTTCCGCCTAAACCAAAGGAACAGACCTTACTATTTTTACATTTCTAAAATGAAATATTGGATTTTATTACAATACTAATATAGTCATCTTAATGTTAATTATATATTATTTAACATAAAAATAACACTGTCATACACAATTATTTTTATACTTTTTTAAGTTGAAATAAAGTCCGTTCCTTTGGTTTAGGCGGAACTAGATTTTCAATTCTAGTTACTTTTACCGATTAATTGAAGGTTTTGATGATTTTGTTCAGGAAAAGCCAACTTCAATATATAAAAAAATAGCTAATGACAACTTACAAAAATCCAGGGATTGGAGGAATAACAACTGGGAAAGTGTCAACAAGACTCAAAAAGAAAAAGTGTGTTGGCGTCGTTGGTCGTTCGCATTGTTTATCTTATTTTTTCGTATTCTGCTAACTGCTAAGAAGAATAAGAACTAACACTATTAGTATTGTTATATCACAATAGATGGCGCTTATATTTTGTGTACTAATTTTAATAAAAATTAAATTTTTAAGATTCCAGCGCCTCTAAAAGTAGTTTCTGAATTTCAAATGAATTTCAATGTTTTATCGATACTATCGCCAGCTGACCATCGATGGTAAAAACATCGATGTTTTTAAAACAAACATCGATGTTTTCGTTACATCGATGTTTTTTTTTCCCACCCCTATTACATAGTGTAGCACTCTGTGTGGCCTTACTATTAGAAGAATATTAAGAATCGAATGCCCAGACTGGGCTGAATATAACACGATTATGTATAAAACTCAGTTATGTTTAATAAAATACATATTAGTTTATATTAATATCTTGTTTGTATTTATATGTTTTACAAATGTGACAACTAATTTGGGACATAATTTAGACACTAAAGGGACAGTTATTTTGGGTCTGAACGAGTACTTCTATTTGTAGCGAAGTGCTGTCGTCGATTTGACATAGCCATTATATTTGGATTGTTCGTGTGCAGTCGACTGTATTTTGCAACACTATATAAAATAGTATTATCTACTATTTTGAGCAAACTAAATATATCAGCAAGGCTATTACTATTTGTACAAACTAATGTCGATATATAACTTGTAGGTACCATAACTTCCAGTTGTTTTCATCTAGCAATAATTTAAACTTTAACTTTATAAAAATAGAGTACAATAAACTTCCCGTATCAAAGATAAACTATCAACGCCATAAGACTTATTGGATAAACTTGTCAACATAGTAGTTACACAACTGTTTATTAATTTATTATCGACTGGTCAGTTCCATTCACACCATAAACCCAATGAAATATCAATAAAGTTCTCGTATTACTATAAACAAAGAATTTTTCCATTTGTTAAAACCGCAACGAGGGAATATATCAAGGAAACGTGATTCTAACTTGATCAAGATATTAATTCAATAACTCCGCGGTTAGATTAGATGAGTAGATTAGATAATTATATTTTTTTATTTTTGCCTTAAGACTTTTCCATTTTATAGTTTTGTTCCAATTATTCCTTACCCTTCATCTGTCTTGTTGCTCCTATAGGAACATAGGGCGCCTTACGGCGATTCTGCGGCATAGTTTTGAGATATCAGGGTTGCCAGTCCTGTATCTTTTACACTAGCGTTAACTGTAACTGAATGGTTTTTTAACTGTCACCAATACATTAAATTAAAAACTAGATGGAAACATTAGATTTCAACGCAAAGAGTATTTACTAAGTCCTTCCAATCTTTTCGATTTTTAGCAGCATTCTTTGTTTCCATTCATGATAGTCCTATGCTGTTATGCTCTGTATGCATTTTTTTTTTCCACGTATCCTTTGGCATATCTTTTGGCTCTGATCATATAATCGAGAGCTTGTTTGGTGATGTCACTTTTTGTTTTTCGGAGTATGTGTCCAATCCACTTCCATTTCCGTTCTTTAATACTATTGCCGATTAGACATTGGTTCGTAAGTAACCATAGGTCTTCGTTACTTACGGCTCTGGCCATTTAATACCCATTATCCTCCTTAGACATCTGTTTACAAATACTTTTTTCTTGTTGCTCTCGGTTTCAGACTCCAGGATTCACAGGCGTACATAAGTATCGTTCTCACATTTGTTGGAAAAATCTTTAGCTTCGTTTTTTTACTAAATACATTAGACATCCAGACTTTCTTCAAAGAGTGGAAAGTAAATTGTGTTTTTTTTAAATTCTGTCCTTAATTACTTCTTCGCTCTCATCTTTTTTGTCTAAAACGCTACCAAGATAACAAAATGTGTCAACCTCTTGTATACCTGTTGCTGTTTGCTGTTTATTTTTGAGGTTATAGCCAATGTTTTTGCCTTGATTTTATTAAGTTTCAAGTTTTATCTTTAACATCACCATCCAATTTTGTAAAATATACACTCATGGCTAGGGTTACCATATTTTTTGTGCGCCAAACCGGGACAGGGTAAAATAGGCAGACCAGATCTTTTTTACAGAAAAAGAGTATACTAAAAAACAAAAGGTTACACTCCAAAAATACTAGTGACGAGCAAAAAAAAAGGTCCACACTCCCAAAATAGAAGTGATGAGCAAAACAAAAAGGTCTTTACTCCCAAAATGGAAGTGATGAGCAAAAAAAAAAAAACAAAAGACTAATACTAAAAAACCGGGACATATGTTGAAAACCGGGACATACTGTTGAAAACCGGGACATACTGTTGAAAACCGGAACTGTCCCGGTCAAACCGGGACGTATGGTAACCCTACTCATGGCTATTATTTAGCACAGCTGTAAAATACTTCTAATGGAAGCACCTACTTGTGGTAAATAAAAACGATAAATTTACAAAAATGGCTGTATTTCAGCCCTACTTTGCTATTTCTATACTGAATATAATCAATATACTATCACAATATAGTAATATGATTCACTAAATGTTTATAAATAACTCATAAAAACCACATATAACACTAAACGCCTATTCTGTAGGTGTTAAACAAAGTGTGGCATACGCCTGACATTTTTAAATGCTACAGGTCACCTGATTAAACTGATTTATAGTACTAGAAATAGGGATTCCCATATATTGCTAGACATGGGAATATCTCAAGATCAAGATATGGCAAAGAACATATAAAAAATTATTTAGTTCAGTTGTAATATTACAATTTTTCAAATATATTTCTTACTTTTAACAACATTTTTAACGAGATTCACATTCATTCCAATCATATTCAGCAGTAAAACTTAATATAGACATAAAATATCTGCACACGATTTTTATGTTCATAATAAAGATTTCTAAGTTATATTTAATATTTTCAATATATTTTCTTTATCAATATCCCAGAATGTTACACGGAAATAAATATTAATAACAATATTCACAACTTACAGATATTGCACTTGAGTGAGATGTAATCAAAACTGACTTCTCATGCAGTCATCGAACTTGTCTGTAATACCATACGTGTTTTTACGTGACTAGTATGGAAAATTATCTTATTGTACTGTCATTTAAGTATGTTGCCAACAACTCACTCTTTTATTTAATAACTAAGTAATATTAAGTAAACAAATAAGTTCTCGCAGGTTTTCACATTAAATTTAAGTATTCTCTCTTCATATCCATCATCTCCTTTCGATGGTTGAAGTCTATTCTATCTTTGGCAATACACGTGGTAATCCACAAAACTATCATGCGGTGACTACAAGTTTTCCTCAATTTCCTGCCTAGGGTATTATGCATATTCTGACCAATACTATCATCTCTGAAGTCTCTCATAAGTTTTATAATTGCCTCTATATCTCTAGCTGAACTGTAGGAGATCATGAGGGATTCGTGACTTAAGGAAAACCTTCAAAAGTATATTTAGAACTCATAATTATTTATCTAAATCTGGTACATTGAGAAATATAACTAATAAGCTACGAAACTCAATAATTATAAAATATATTGCAAAACGACAAACATAAATTTTATTCATTTTTCAAGAAAATACATTTTACTTCCCTTGCCCAAGACTCGCGATAATTAGAATCAGTATTTTTTTTTTTCACTCCTGTTTGCTCATTACTCCAAATTCTAAATAAAATAATCCTTGTCTTTAAAGAATCCCGAGATTCAGTTTACACTGGTAGCTTCCGACTTACTCACACTTCTTCTTCTTTAAGGCTTAAAAATTTGTAGGCCTCCAATTTTTTCTTCCATAGTTTCTTGTCCTTAGCCAATTGATACCAATATCTACCTGCTACTTCTTTTATATCGTCCAACCACCTTTTTAGGGTTTTGTAGGTATGACCAAAAACCCTTATACCGTCATTTTGTCGTCTGTCTGTCTGTCTGTCTGTCTGTTCGGTAAAAATTGTAGCCAAACGGCTAAACCTAGAGATTTGAAATTTGGCATGCTTATACAACTCTTTGACCCGCACACTAAAAAAATACTAAAACATCTAAAAAACATACCCCCCTAAAAATATAAACAAATATGTGCTCATCGAAAACAAAAATATTTTTTTTAAATTCTGAGTAGGGTATCAAATGAAAGCCCTTAGTACGTGGATTAACGATCAAATTTTTATTTTTGCAAAATAAATTATTTTGATGCAATTTTTGCCAAAATTTGTCCCACATCCTGTAGCCCAGATGGTTTAAACTAAAAATCTAAAAAAATTCTAAGTAATGTATATTGGTGTGAACCGAAATAGTACAACAGGAATTTTTGATCAAATTATGTTTTCGGAAAATAACGCATTTTTTGTGGTTTTTGGTTCACAAAGTACAAAAGTTATACCAATGTAAGACACCCACATGCAAGGCGTGCGATAGCGTAATGGGTTAGAGCACTGGTGTCGTAAGCTAAAATGTGCTGGAACGAAGGGTTTCGAGTTCAAGTACGGAGTGAATTTTATTTTTTCTGTTTTTTTTTTTTCATTTTTATTATGTTGAAATTATTTTGTTAAAATTCTAGTTATATTTTGACAAATGTTGTATTTAATTTTTAAGAGCGTAAATTTAATAACCAGTCTTATTATATGATTAACAGACGATAAATTATTTTAAAAATATCGTTCATTTTGCCGTGATTACTACAAAGTAAAATTTGTCCTACACACTCATCATACCGCCTTCACTTATTATACACCTGCGAAACCCTGAAATGTGTGAATATTCACACTTCACATAAATTTTTTGATGTCTGCCAACACTACGTTTGAAAGTTTTTGGATGCAATGAATTATTTAGTTTGTACATCGGTCAGTATCTTCAACTCATTTCCATTTAAGGGATGCAATTCTATGTCCAACATCAGTAATATTTTTTTGCGGATATCGTCGTTTCTCAATTTACCCCTTAAGCATGGCACGTTCCACACGCTGGATGACCTTTAATTGATAGACACATTTAACCGTCAAACGCATTGTTTCCGGACCATAGGTTGCGACAGGAAGAATGAATGAGTCGTACACTTTTGCTTTCAAGCTGATAGGCAATTCGATTTTTAAGTACGAATCCTGACTTTCTAAATGTCGCCCAGCAGAGTCTCACCCTTCTTATAATTTCTGCTGTTTAGTTGCCTTTCGTAAGCTAAATTGTGTGCTTCGCTTACACGACAATAATTTTACAGTTGCTTTCAACCTATTTATTACATTGCCTAGCAACGGTCATGTACGTGTCATACGGAATGTAAATGCAGCTAAAATAACAATACTTGCGTCAACTTATTAACTGACTGGCCAAGACCAACTCTATCAAGAAATATATTTGCAAAATTTTACAACATTAACTATTTTATTTAATTTTAATAACCGAATGTTTTTATTATTTCCTTGTAATATAGTCCTTGAACCTATATTTCCTTGCACATCATGTCCCATTAGGTTAAGCTATGGTATATTCTATAACTTGACAGTCACTAGCACCATCTCTTATGATTCATCGGCCCCGAGTTTAACATGCCTTCGCTCAAAGATCTCAAAAGGGCATCTGCTTAAACTCAAAGTTTTCAAAATGATATTTATATTCTCCTAATTTAGATTATATTGTCATTTGAAAAATAGCCAAAACTTAAATGTTTATGTTGCAGAAAAAGATTAATTGAGGAGGCTAGAAGTAAAAGGATTTAAGCGCATAATTTAAAGTTTCGAGAAAATAAGCTTCAAAGTTAATTGTTCTAGGAGATTTTTTTTAGTAAAAGATAAGTAAAACAGCGAATCTCTCTCCACCTGAATGGGTATCCATCAGTATTGTTCTTAGGATCTTGCAGTAAAATGATTCAAGCCTACTTAAATCGTTTTACCAATAACTGAAATAGCAATTTATTTTTTCAAGTTTTTGTTTAAGTTCGACAGAGGGTGCGAATTCTATTGAAATCGTTTTACTATCTAATAATTATAATGTTTAGCTGACTAAATATGTACTTCGCTTAAATTTAGAAAAAATTGCACTTGAATCATTTTACTTCTAACCCCCTCAATTGTTCTTCAGTCAAGATCCCTTGCATTAGTAGTATCTAAATTTTGTTTGACTACATTTACGAACTACAAAAGAGTGATAACGATGCAAAAAACTGCTCTTCTTTTAACGTGAAAATCCTGACTTTTCTTAACTTATATGATTATCTAATAATTTAGTCCTTTTAATATACTGTCACCTGACTAGTTGAAGGTTCAGCTTATTTGTTTTGTATACATTTACGTCATTAAGTTGTGAAATTGCAATGCTAAAGATTTCTGCTCTGACGTATGTGTGAAAGATTTGAGCCAAAATTATTTTAATTAGTTTTTAAAACTAACAAAAATGTTATTAAAATAAGTATTTTTAGCATAAAGTTTTAAAATAAACTGAACTTCAGATCTGACAGTTTTTAATTTCCAAATTTATGAAATTCTAACGTAGACATGAAAAGACCAAAGACCCCCTACTTATGGCTTCGAAAAATTGATGTTAAGAAAGCTAATTGCTTCATTTCAAGTCAAACAAAAAATTCGATTTTAGAATATCAACTAAATACATCGAATTACGATTTTCCTTAAGTAATTAGGTTAAGTTTAGTTAGTAAAAATCTAGGACAGCAGAATTAGGAAAACGATAATAGATAATAAATATTTTACGAAGGAATTTCCGATCTTTCACTTAACACAAAACTTTTCACAAAAATGGTGTGTATATGAACTCTTTCTAGGGTCCATGGCCTATTCTCTTCATGAACACTAGGGTCGTACATCGAAGGCAAAATATCGATGTTTAACATCGATGTCAACATCGGCGCTTAACTATCGATGTTGAAAAAACATCGATGCATCGGAAACATCGATGTTTTATTAATATTAAAAAAAGCTATTTATTTATATTACATAGGTTTTATTTAATAATGTAAAGATAAAATACGAAAAAAGTAACACATAAAAAGTAACGAAAAGCATTTATTTGATTTTGAAATAGAATTATTCCTTTTTAATAGTAATTAATTTTACATTAATATTATTATACCCAATATAATAATCCTAATTTGTACCTACAATCTATTCCAAACGATTAGGCGGAACTAACCGCAATTTTCATTTTTGTAGTTTGTCATTAGATATTTTTTTATATATTGAAGTTGACTTTCCCTGAACAAAATGATCAAAAGCTTCAGTCAATCGGTAAAAGTAACTAGAATTGAAAATCTAGTTCCGCCTAAACCAAAGGAACAGACCTTACTATTTTCACATTTCTAAAATGAAATATTGGATTTTATTACAATACTAATATAGTAATCTTAATGTTAATTTTATATTATTTAAAATAAAAATAACACTGTCATACACAATTATTTTTATACTTTTTTAAGTTGAAATAAAGTCTGTTCTTTTGGTTTAGGCGGAACTAGATTTTCAATTCTAGTTACTTTTACCGATTAATTGAAGCTTTTGATCATTTTGTTCAGGAAAAGCCAACTTCAATATATAAAAAAATAGCTAATGACAACTTACAAAAATCCAGGAATTGGAAGAATAACAACTGGGAAAGTGTCAACAAGACTCATAAAGAAAAAGTGTGTTGGCGTCGTTGGTCGTTCGCATTGTTTGCAAAAATTAGAAGTTTTTTCTTATTTTTTCGTATTCTGCTAACTGCTAAGAAGAATAAGAACTAACACTATTAGTATTGTTATATCACAGTAGATGGCGCTTATATTTTGTGTACTAATTTTAATAAAAATTAAATTTTTAAGATTCCAGCGCCTCTAGCGGTAGTTTCTGAATTTCAAAGTTTAAACATCGACATCGGTAGTAGACATCGATGTTTTATCGATACTATCGCCAGCTGACCATCGATGGTAAAAACATCGATGTTTTTAAAACAAACATCGATGTTTTCGGTACATCGATGTTTTTTTCCCATCCCTTATAAACACCTCTTATTTATTAGTTCTTCCATGCACGAATCATCCTCGCCTACGTTGCTTTTAGGTGTCCAATTTAATGTTACCTAGGTCATCTGTCACCTTTCAGTCGTGTATACAATTTTAATGCCCATACTACTTTAATCTATTTATTATTGTACACAATTAGATTGTTATTATAAGATTTTTTACGTTTTATAGAAAATATATTAATTTTTCCTTTCGATACTTGAAAATATCGATATTTTTTTTCGATACGATACCGGTGTCGATAATTTATATTCAATATTATCGATACCCAAATATCGATACTTTCTCAGTATCGCATATCCCTAGCTGGTTAGGTTTAATTGTATTCTTAATTTTCCATGTAGAGTATATTTTTTTTATGGAATCATTCACATACTTTCAGTTTTTCGCAGACAGCACGTCGTTATCCGCGAGTTGTTGGCTGTGTCGCTCAGAACACCTGTGCCAGTTCTTTTATCAACCGCTAACAAGTACAGCGCATTCCGCAACGCCGCTCAAAAATACTCACACATGCACGCTATATACAATTTTATATCAGTACACAGAGTTTTATAGATGCACGGGTTATTGCCTGGATTAAATATATATAAGTGTTATCAGGACCATTATACAACCGATAATGTATTAAAATGAACAAACAAGCTATGATTGTTACACGTACTGCTAATACTTGTATATATCTGCTTCAAAGATTTATTGGGTATTCGTAGATAGAACAATGTAATCTTTAAATTATCAGTATAGTTTTACAGTACTTTGTATAGCAGTGCTCCGCAAACGGTTTATCGCAGCACATTAGTGTGGCACGAGATGATGCTTGATGTGTTGCGGCGCAATGCGAGATGAAATAATCACAAATAATCTTTCTCTAAATAAGAGGGACATTCAATAATTAAAGAGACAAATTGATGTAGGAAAAAAACGGTTTGTAGGAGTTTGGTACTTTCATGACTTTAGGTTGGCATCACTGGGATGAGCTGAGAACACCTGACGGATAAAAATTGTTTTGTTTATAACCTCAAAATTGTATTTAACGATGGCGTGTCCGCTTTAAGTTTTCACATTAGTTGAACAACGTTCAGTGATGAAAAACCGGATAAAATCTTTTCTTGAATGATTTTACAGTATGGTGAAAGTTGTATGAATCGGGGAAATTTTTATAAGTGGGAAGAAAAGTTCAAAAATGGTCGAACCTCAATGACTGACGAGCAACGTCCTGGCCGGCCAGTTGAAGTGTCAACTCCTTCGCTTGAAACCCGCATTGACGACATTATTCGTGAAGACACAATATTTCTTTATTATAATTTAATGTGTTCTATATCAGTGTTTCTCAACAGGTGGTCCGCAGAATAATTTTAGTGGTCCGCGAAAGTTTTTGTATGTGTTTTTTGCGTGTTTTTGGTTATTTTTTATGCACATTTTTCATGTAAATAATTTATATTTTGTTTGTTTCTGTAAACTTTCTATGATTCTTTACAAATAAAACAAAAATTTATTTAGTAGTACATACAATATATTTGTTTTCTTGCAAAAAAATAACCAAAAATTATTATTAGTGGTCCGCGTTACAAAATTATTTATTTTACTGGTCCGCGGTAGGATTCTGAATGAGAAACACTGTTCTATATGCTTATACATTTGTATGTAACAATAAAATTATAAAATACCAGCCCCGATAGAGAAACACAGATATAGCTTATGTTACTCAGAAAATTCTAAGCTACATACCACTGAAAGAATTTTACAAATCGGTTCATTAATTTGTTTACGCGGTTCACCAGGGGGTCGCGCCCCCTCAATTAAAAAACACTGATATGGCCTATATCACTAAGGATGATATCTACTACTGAAACCATTTTTCAAATAATTTGCTTTCGAGGCACACCAGGGTGTAATAATCAATCAATCAATCAATTGAAGGGGCAAGTGGATGAAGCTGTTATGTAACATTTTTTAAAATGTTGAGATTTTCGTTGGAATGAGGTTGTATCAGCCTCTTTTATCCTAACCACAACACTCAGTTTCCAATTATCTATATTTTGGAAGATACAGCTAAATAAAGGTGTTATTTACAATGACCTCAAGTAGTTTTTTTAGCAGTAATTTGTGGAAAAAAACTAATAGGGGATAGGCATGATTTTTTTTTATTTTTTTATTATATTCCTCTTGTTGTATATAAACATAAAAAACAGTTTTTAATTTTTTTTTTTTAATTTGAAGGCTTTAAAAAATCAAAAATGTATGTAGCGCGCGAAAACGACGTGTGACGTCATAATCCTTTCTAACTGACGCATGAGACTACTAGCCAATCCAGCGAACGGTTGTTTATGCAGCGAACATAGTCTGTTGTGAATTATTTGTTTGTGTAACTTTTATAGGTTATGTAAAGGAGAGTGATTTTAATTAAAATAAAGTTTAATTCTATAAAAACAATTTATACATGTTTACCGAATTAAATTTTATATTAAAATATGGAATATCTAGGCCCCAGTACTTCGAAACATTATCGAAAATATTGTTCAGTACCGATGTGCACAATTAGTTCAACTAGAAATCCAAAAAAACTATATCATTACCTAATGGCGAAAAACAACAGAAAAGGCGAAATTTGTGGCTGAAAACTATGAGGCGAAATAAAACCGATATTTCAGAAAAAAGTAAACTTTATGTTGTGTGCATAAATGCATCAGTGTTGGGTAAATTATCACTCTGAGCCCTAACAAAATCTTTATCTGCCATTTTAATAGTAAATACGTGAAAAATTGTTTAAAAACAAATACAAAACTCTCGAACAATACAATACACACACGTGTGAAGATTATGTTGTAGCTGTCTGTATCTGTGATGTGAAAACCCTATCGTTTGACGTCATACTCAGTCGTTTCTACTCGGCAACCTTCGCCCCGTGCTCGGAATATTTCAAATTTACAATATTTTAATTAAAAAATTTGGCTATAATGTTAATTAAAATGTGATTTTTGTTTTGTTAGGTGACATAACTAACATTAACATATCAAAATAATGTAGTTTTAAGGAAATACAAATTTTATGCGTATCCCCTATTCTCACAATATAATATATTTGACAGGCTTTTAAATGATGTAACAAGCAGAGAGATAGCGGAAAATAAAAAACACAATAACTTACTAAATGTCAATTAACTCAGAACTTAAAATTTGTAACATAACAGCTTCATCCAATTGCCCCTTCAATTGGCTTTTATAACCCTTGAAGGGTTTTTGCCGCCTCCACAAACTTCTTCCACATCCGCGATCACGCGCGAATCTTCTCCAATTATGGGCATCGATTCTTTGCAGGTCTTTGTGCATATTATCCACCCATATTATTCGAGGTCTTCCTCTTGGTCTGTTACCTGGAACGCTATCGAATACTCTTCTCACTGGCATATTGTTGAGCTTTCTAATGACGTGTCCGATCCAACTTTTTATAAAGCCAATCACATCCGGTTCATTACAAAGGTCGCGCAGCTCATCAATTCTTCTGATTCTCCATATTCCATCCTCTTGGACAGGACCGAAAATTTTCCGTAAAATCTTGCGTTCAAAGATTCTTAGCCCTCGTTCTTGTGTAAGTGTCCAAGCTTCAATTCCATATGAAAGTGTGGGTCGAAGTGTCTTGTATAATCTTATTTTCGTGTACCGGGATAGCAAGCGTGATCTGAGCAGACTGTTAAGGGCATATTAGGCTTTGTTTGCAGAAAGGATTCTTAAAGTTATTTCTTATGTGATGTTGCTGTTGCAGTTTACAGTGCTTCTGAGGTATTTAAAGTGTGTTACGGTGTAATAACCCTCTCATATTTGCCTCAGAAACGCTGGCTTGATGATATACAGAGCATCGCAGGGAACCAATGGCATAGAAAAATTCAAGATAAAGATGCGTGGAAAAAGACGAGGAAGCATGTAGAGGCGGAAGGCTGTATTCATCCATAAGTGAATGAATACAGTCCAGGGAAGAAGATGAAGATTCTTAAATATTAATATAGGCAATATAGACATTTAAAAATTAAATTATTAAGCCGCATTCAGACCTCTTGAAATTAACAAGTTATAGACTGGTCGTTCTGCTGCTCTGAGTTATGCTTTAATGCATTCTTTTAACGTTCCATGTACCGTTCACATCTGTTATAAATTAGTACGTTACGAATAGCCCTCCATCTGTAAATTTTGAAACCAACTATTTAGCTTCGTAAAATATTTTGTATATATTATCCAGGGCTTCGAACCGTTATTTTTTTCGTTTCGGTTTTCGTTCCGGTTCAATTAAAAAAATATATATCGGTTCGGTTCCGGTTTTCGTTCCGGCAAAAATAACGGTTTTTTTCGGTTTTCGGTTCAGTTCCGAGTGATAAATTTGTAAATGCTTGTATTTGTAATAGAAATTTATTTTCTACTATAATTTAGTAGAACATTTTATTCCTTATTTTGTAATAATCATACCAAGGCCGCTGCCAGGGGGGGCTTCTTGGCGTTCACCCCCCCCCCTACCAAAATAATAGAAGCGCATTTTTTTACTTAGCAGTTAAAAAAATTACGATTTTTTTTCTGCTCATCAGTTTAAAAAATAATCTTAAATAAAATGTGTTTTATATTCACTCACATAAACATTATCTGAACCGAAATAAACCGATATTTTTTTTCGGTTCAGTTCCGGTTTTCGTTCCGACAAAAATAACGGTTTTTTTCGGTTTTCGGTTTTCGGTTCAGTTCCGGTTCGAAGCCCTGATATTATCGTTCTTATAATTCTGTTGTCTTAGATTTTAACTACCTAATTACCTAAATTGATCATATTTACTGGCCGGCTTTGTAATTTTGATCAAAATTTGTTAATGATGACATTATGTGATGTAAAGGAATTCGATAACTACGATGTCACTGATAGAATGAGATAGCCAATGTGTTTATATGTCTGTCTCATTAAAACATCTCACTAGCTATAAGTTTAGAAAATTATGCACAATCCACAACAAACAGCGTATTAAATTTGGAGGTCTGAACGGTTTCACGTCTTATCATATGATAAACTTGCTGGTGGTATTGATTTAAGAGCTCTGAATGCGGCTTTAGATATTAAATTTTATTTTGGAATGATATTTCTAGAACATCCAATTTAAATTATCATTTATTTTGCAAAATAAAACAAACCAATTCTATTTTGATGAAAGTTAAAAGTGAAGTAGTAGCATATGTAAATCTAAGTAACATTTCGATAAAACGTACATAAAATAGACACATACATAAAGATAATTTATGTTTGTAGTACAATGTTCCGACTGTCTGTCTATTAATAAGTCTTATAATTTGCAGTGTTCTAAGCGGGCAGCTGCTGGGATCTCAGACCAGACTGATTTTCTAGCCAAGCTTACTCCACTCTACAAGGAGACGAACTGTCTACCACATCCTAACTATGGCGGAGGTATGCTACATTCTTTTATTTTACCTATTGCTTATATTATAAACAAGATATTTCTGGATGAACTTACTTGTTTTTCATTCATAAAAATGTATGAGAAGTGTGAATTTTCACAAATTTCAGGGTTTTGTAAGTATCTATTGGGGTAGACATGGCAATGATTAATCGAATGAATAATCGATTATTTTGTTTCAGTTAATCGATTAATCATATGATATTTTTGGTTTCAATTAATTAATAATTAATCGATTAATTTATTATTAATCGATTTTACTTAATTATTATATATTAACTTTATTTTATTTTCAAGAAACTACTTAGTTGTATTGTTGAAACACTGGTCGTTAGATGACTTTGCTCTTTCTTTTCAAGAAAGTCTCTAGATTACTAGGCCTTCAGAACACTCGTTCTCGCCCATCTGGAGAATTAAACTCAACCACTCCTCATTTCTGCCCAATATACTACTATTCACGACTGAAACTAACGTTGGCGGCGCTGCGTACAACAGCTGATGGCGGACGAGAAGCATATGTAAGAAGTTTTTTCTTAATATTTCTCTGTTCAAACAATATTTTGGCAAAAAAGCACTGTATTTAAGTCACTATATTTTAAAATACTTCTTAATTCACATAAACTGCAGCACAACACGCTACAAATATTATCCAAATATACGCTTCTGTTTAATTTAGCCAGTCACCACCAGATGTCTCACTGTTATTTGCAGTCGCGAATAGTTTGCATGCAGTCAGTTCAAATGCTCACGAGCGAAACGCAATCTTCCAACTCGAATCAGTCACATCGCTAGAACAATTAGGGTAAGAAATCAGTCGCTGGTGATTCTTTATAGCGTAATTAATAGAGTTTTTAGCTACAACCAAAACAACATCGATATTTCAATACTGCGGCCATCTTCATATAATAGCGTAGCTCGTACAAGATCTTCTGGCCACATTTTATTTTTACTGCACAAAAAAGACAAAAAAGTAGGAGTTTAGAAATCTTTATGATGGGTAACTAATGGCCAAATTTTATTTTAACAATGAGTTATTTGCATTAAAATTTACTTACTTAATATGCGATATTATATAGTCTTCGTTCAGGCGGGCATTATTTATTGTTACAGCCTTAATTAGCAATAATAAATATTTGTTTATGCAGACATTGTATTACCTCACATTACTTATAGTTGCCAAATAAAATGATTAAATAATTTTATATCAGCCATTAAAATACAACATTAAGACAGTCCCATTTTTTTGTCGGATAGTGTGTATGTTTTATTTATTTCATAATCGGTTAATCGATTATTATCTACCAATTTAATCGAAAATCGATTATAACATTTCGATTAATTAATTTTTATTGCCATCTCTATATTGGGGTGATGCAAAAGATCGTCCCGTTTTTAGCGTTAGATGGCATTGCAATGCAAAATCGAAGTGTTATTGACTTCACACTTGTTAAGTTTTGAGGTCATTTGATGGAAAACATTTAAAGAAAACAATAATGAGCATTTTCGACATATTATGCTTTTTTATTTCCCTAAAATGCTTCGCAGATACAGGACAATTTTACACCTTGACTGGGATGTTTTGATTCATCCACCATACTCCCCTTGCACCCTCTGACTACCATTTATTTAAATCGCTTCAAAACAGCTTAGATGGTAAAAACTTTACTTCCTTGGAAGACTTGCGAAAATGAATTGAAACAATAAATGGTTCGAATCGCTGACAGATAAATTATCACACGGACAGAAAGGAGACGAAACCATATTAATTCTATGCAGATGATATGGAGAGAAGGTGTGATTAAATCTAAGCCGGATAAAAGTGCATATAAAAGATCTGCGTTGGTGAGAAGAAAACAAAAGCTTTCTAAGAAGAAGATGATGAATTTGAACCATAGTATGATCCTTTGAACTGTAGAGATTCTATGTATTCTTACCATTGGTTGTACATGGAATATTTGAAGATTGACCTAATCTCATTACTGTTTAGAGGAATATTTAAGAGGGGGTCATTTACAGCTGCTTCTTTGGCTAGAAGATCGAGTTCGATGTTGAACTCAAAATCTGAGTGGCCTTTAATCCAGCATATTTTTATAATTTTACCGCTGATCATAAGATCGTTAAGGAATTTAATAACATCCTAAATTAGTGAATAGTTCTTTTTCTCAAATCCAGGGCAATTCAATTTTTGGACGACGCTTTTACAATCAGAAAAAATTACAAATTCATTATGAAAGTGTTTCTTTATGTATTCTAAACTCAACTTTAATGTCACCATTTCGTTGCCATCTTTGAATCGACACTGAAATGAAGTAATGATTATTTTCTACTTAAACACTATCATATTGTACTAAAAATTAGAATACTAGAAATTTTCGTTCGCGTATTGGCTGTTAATATAAATGAACTATTTTATCAACTATAAATAGGATATTTTCGAAGATATTTTTACAGATTTTTCTGTTATAAATCAAAATTATAAATAAAAATATTCCATACATAAAGGTTATCAGTATGACCTGATGATAACAAATGTAATATATGTTCGGTAATACATCCAATTATGTTTTATTTCACAATCGTAAGATATAGTGCAATCCAGGAAACTACATTTTTAATAATTCACACAGAAAAAAAATCTATGTCAATAGAAATAAAATGTTGCTCTATAAAACCAAATATGTTTAAAATTCTCATGCAGTAATCTATAAATGGTTTACTGGTATTTGGTTAATTGTCGTGTTAACGTAAATGGAACAAAAATAATTAAATAAAATAAAGTAGAAAGCTTGCTGCAACAATCATATTAATTGGTTATTAAATTAAAATGCTAAATCAACCGTTTCAACTTGGTATTATATATTGTCGATATAATAATTAATGTTTAAAGTAAATTCCTTTCGGTTTATTAATAGTTTTATCAGGTCCGTATTTGGTATGCTTTTAATTGTTGGAAAGTAGATGTGTTAAATAATTAGACCTTGTATGCTTGATGTATGGTTTAAAAAGAATGTCGTTAAGTTTTATAATGAGAATTTTATGGCCTTCATTCAGAATTCTTTTCTAAGGGTTTCACTCAAAATGCTTCACCTTTTTGTACGATGCATGAAATATTTATTATTTACATCCATCGTCATGGGCTTTTACATCTTTTGTCTGGATATAAGTTCACCTATAGTCCTATCTAAAAAAAAATTCAGTTCTCCAACTTACGTTAATTACAACCATTACTATACCACCATTTTTCGTTGACATGCCGTCACAAATACAAAATATAAAAGCTTCAAGACACCCAAGGAATTTGTGTATCTAAGTTCTTCTATCAACAGCAATGAAAGGATTCCGCTAATCATATAAATTAAGAAAACTAAATGCTTATTTTTTACTAATAAGTCAGTGTTAGAAACTATTTATATGGTAGAAATTTGGAGACATTGCTCAAGATAACAATTAATACTTTTTATCCTCAACAAAGTTTCCCTATTTGACCCTATTTGATACTAGTTTCCTAATTTTTCTTCAAGATGTTATTCTCTTCGCTTTTCTCAGCATAGTGCATTTCCATTACAGTTTTAGGATAAATTTGTTTTCTTTAGGCTTGACAGTTCCACTCAATAGCTTTCCAAGCCATATCGCCTCTTTCTGATAGTATCCAGTCCACCTTCATAGACGCTGTCGTATTCAAATGTAGACAAAATAAGGTAATACCAACTAGAACGCTAACTGCAGCTACCCAGTCACTCTAATTGAACACCCATTCTATAATAAAGTCCAGAAAATAGTAACTAAAAGTCGATCCTTAATTAATAAATTAACCCACTGGCAAATGCGTAAAGTCAACAAACAGATTCAAGGAAGTAAAGATATCTGCCAATAACATCTCCAGCAAGACGTCTTCAACAACTTTTACTGAAGACTCCAACCATTAGTTGACAATACAACGAAATAAAGAACAAAAATATGAAGAAACTAACCCAATTAAACACAGCACAGACGGAATATATAACCTGTATAGAAGAAAAATGAAAGAAGGATCTATCAGGAATACAGATCCCTGAAAGTGTAGTATCCATTTTGTTTTTACTTGTCACTACAAAATTATTGTGCGACAAAATACAATAACAATTTCAATATTTCAATAATTTTACGAACCAGAACGACATTTTCCATAATTTCACGAACCGTAACACTGCTACGGTTCACTCTGGTACATTTCAAGCCGTTAGGTTCCATATTCAGCCTGGAACCTCATTACAAAGAGCATCCACTTAAAGATAAAATAAAAGATGCAGAAAATTGCATATCGCAATCGATCACGGATGTAGAAGAACAGCAAAATATAGTGTTAATTCATTTTCCAACAATGGAGATAAACGAAATAATGAAAAAAAAAAGGAGCATCGAAGTGATGACAAAAGGAAAACGGATCAAAGTAATGGCAAATCGAAGTGACGACAAAAACAAAAGGAAGATGTATAGAAGCGATGAACAAAAATAGTTTTTTTGGACAGATTATATAATCTACTAGTTTCAAAGTCACCAGAAAAACGTCTCATTCTACCAATATTTAGTACAAAATCTATGAACTTGACAACACAGAAAATACAAGACAAAAGTTCGTCAATATATTACAAAACTATATAAAGATACTTCGAAATTATGAAAAAAGGAAAACGGATCAAAGTGATGACAAAAAAAAGGAAGACAAATCGAAGTGATGACAAACGCAAAAGGAAGATGGATCGGAAGCAATGATCAATAATAGTTTTTGTTTTGGGCGGATTATACAATCTACTATATAAGTCACCAGATTAACGTCTCATTCTACCAGATTTAGTACAAAATCTACTAAGTTGGCAATACAGAAAATAAAAAACATAAGTTCGTCATTATATTACAAAACAGTATAAAGACGGATCGAACTGATGAAAAAAGAAAGACGGGTCAAAGTGATGAGAAAAAATCAGCTGTGGCCACCACAGGACCGACCGCCATATCACAAAGTACTTGTTTAATTTATGCTGCTTTATCAAAAAATATCTCAAATAATAGTTGTTAGTTATTGATTTTATAACAACTTTTGTTAAATAAATTTTTTCGAAATATTTCTCTGTTGTGAAATATTCGCAAAAATCTTAAAACACGAGTAAACTCCAATTTCTAGTTAACCGATTTTTACCAAAAGTTGATCAACTCGTGCCATTGATGTCAAAAGCTTAAATATGAAGTTTCATAAAAATCCTTTTGGCCAAATTTGCTCTCCACGTGTACACGGACCGACAGACAGACAGACAGACCGGCAGACATCATGCTAAAAATAGTCAAAACGTTAAGTAGGTACCTCAATTCGTGGAGATCCATCGAAATCTCTAAATGCCAAAATTGGTATGATCACAATACCTCCCTTATATATGTTGGCGGCCGGTAAAATATCACGTATTAATACAAAATTATGGCTCTTTCGAATATTTCCGGATGCCGTAAATGGTGAATTTGGCTCTTTAGCTTCTAAAGTTTGCCGACCCCTGCTCTAGGTGGATGACAGTAATAGTAAGTAAAAAAGAAAATGAAATGACTGAGATATTTCATAGTATAGTTGTATCATAGCTTAGTGTTAATTCAAGCAAAACAAAGGTTATCAAAATAGGACGAAATACAAACGAAGACGAACATAATGCAATAGTGGGAAAAGACATCTTTGAAATTGTTAAGAAATTGGTACAACTAGGTTCTTCCAACAACTCAACGAACAACATGAGTCAAGAAATTGAAAGTAGTCTTTTACCAGGTAAACAATTTTATTACCCTCTTATGACTGTATTAAAATCTAATAATGTTAGTGGGAACACTAAATGTACCATAAATAAAACAATTTTAAGTCCAGTGCTGACATACCATGCAGAAACGGGAATAAGTATTGCCACAAAATGACAAAGACTCTAAGAGCATATAAAGCATTGAGGAAATTTTTCGAAGCAGTGAATGAGAATGGGCATTAGAGAAATCAAATAAACTTCGAATTAGAACAGATGTTTCGGGATACTAATATTATAGGCTTCATAAAAAAACAATGTCGTAGGTGGCTGGGACATCTGATTTGGATGGTGATGGAAAGACATGCACTAAAAATATAAAGATCCAAACCGTACTAAGAAGACTTTAAGGAAGACCTGAAGCCTTTCGAATAAAGTATAGAAGGACATCAGAACGTTCAAGATTGCCAAATGGAACTGTATAGCCGAAGAGAGAGATAAATGGAGAACAAGCTAAAGGAAGCGCATACTCTAACAGGATTGTAGATCTTCCTATTAAAAATATGATAAAAGATTGACCGAATATTACATATTGTAATATATCAAGGAGGTAGAAGACCAGAAAATACGAGTCAAAGTTCGTCAGTATATTACAAAACTACATAATAAAAACATCGATAGATTCGTCGTAGGTATTTGTTTCAAGGAACCCTGTCTCTCTTTATTTTTCCAGAACTACGTCCCTGTTTCATCTTCAGGTCATTGTCATGTTTATTATGACTATTTCATAATTTCGTTTGCCATCTCACAGTTATGAATTTATTTGCCGCATCTGAAAGTGTGTTTACAATTACAACAAACCATATGTTGTATATCTTACAACGGATTTACTAATATTATTCTGTTGACAGTTTTATAATGTCTGGATTTTCATGCAGCTATTCTAAATCTTCGACCAATCTGGTTACAGTTATTAATTGTATTTTTCTTTTAGATCAAACATTAATTCATTTATGACGTCAAAAATTTATCAAATGTTAATTTAAATGTAGGTAATTAATTATAAATAATCATAGGTCAGAAATAAGGTTGCTGTAGATATAAAAAATAATCGGTATGAAAGTATGTGCATTTATCCACGTTGTTGTGACGTCATGGAGGTGTGTCTCACACGTAAAAAGGGGGGAAACGTACAGAAGGGAAAAGGGGATTGTGCAGACAAGTATTCTCGTGTTTGTTTCAAAGTGGCGTGATGTATTACGTAAAAATTGTAACAATTTTCTTACTGTTGTTTTTTATGTAACAAAAAATTTGACCTCTTTTGGATTGAAAACATCGATTATTCGCAAATATTTTGGATAGAAATTAGCAGAATTACGTTTCACAACACAACATTTGAAATCATTTTTACGACATTTATTGAAATAACAGAATACTTTTACCCAAATATTTAAATTAGAGTTAGTGAAAAGTTTCTTGATAGCAAGGGCAAATCGGTGAATCATGCAGTGTAATCCCTTTGCTTGGGATGCAAGCTCTTTAACTTTTGACTGAAAGCCCAACCTCGACCCAAGCATGGCTGGTCGACTCCATCGGTACATAATCCACACAAGTTTTTCCATTGTAAGTCTTTACTTTCAAAGAATGAACTTATCATCTCTATGACGTCATCAACTTTCGTAGTAGTTTTTAGTGCTCTACAAAACAGAAACTCTTCTTTGACGACCTCCACGTGAATATATTTCACGAAAAAGGGAGACCCCAAAAAAGCCAAGACGACCTACCTCCGTGTGGTTCCCGACCTACCGGTTGGGAACCGCTGTTCTAGATTGACCCATACCCTTTCTCTGGCGGATTTCGATCAAGTAAATCCCCCCCGAGTACATATAAATGTGTATATATAATATTAATCTAATTAAGATGTAAGTATTAGCTCTAAGCCTAGAAAATATGTTTATTTAATATTTATTTGTATGAATCCATATTTAGTTTGTAATAAAAATAATTGTCGGCGCCCCTGGTTTTAATTAGTGATCAATATTACGCACTTAAGATGTTTGGCATCATTATCCAAACAAATATTAAGGCATTGACCTCTATCTTCTTCACATCATAGAGATAAATTCATGTTACATCATGTAACGCATTTGCAACGACAGATTCATGTAGATTTACTGAACTTATGAACTTCTGGATGAATAACCAATTGTTGCATCCTAGATTAAAATGCGCATAAAAATGACCATGGCTTTAATTTTAGGATGAATGACTTTTTTAAATATAAAGCTAAAAATAATATTTATTGACGCAGAATTACTTTAATTTGTTTACTATGTTTTTGTTGTGCAAATTTTTAAAATAAACATTGAAAAAATTGTCTGCACAATAATTTATGAGGACGTTAAAAATAACTTCTTATTTTAATTACAGTACGGGAAATCTAGTAATATATTACAAGTATGCCTATATTTTTTCTTCTTCCTCAGCTTGTATTCATCCACTGCTGGATATAGTCTTCCCCCGTCTTATTCCTCGCATCTTTATCTAGAGCTCTTCTGTGCCATTGGTTCCCAACGATGTTCTTTATATCGTCAATCTATAGCCATTTAGATGGGCTGCGTTAGGCACAAATAGCCTTTGTTGTTGTGCGCCAAAATTTTAACTAACTAACTGTATCGTCAAGCCAGCGTTTTTGAGATCTTCCGACGCTTCTTTTGTTTAGCCCTGGACGCCAATGGACTATTTTATTGTCCACCTAGTTGAGTCCTGTCTTGCTACGTGTTAAGCAAAATGAGAGACGTAATACACCGCATTGCGAACCTCAAATGGAGCTGGGCAGGCCAATTGAGGTTCGCAATGCGGTGTATTACGTCTGTAATTTTGCTGCTTCTCCGAATTTCAGAATTTCTGATTCTGTCCTGCAAACTTACGCCAATCATGGCACGCTCCATTACCTTTTGTATTGTTCTCAGCCTGTTAGCAGTTTTGATTGTAAACGTCATCGTTTCCAGACCTTAAGTGGCAACAGGCAGAATTCATGAATCATAAACTTTTGTTTTCACTGATATGGGAATTTCTCGGTTTTTTAAAGTACCAGTTTCCCATGCAGTCCATCTCAGTCTTATTTGTTGGAATATTTCTGTTATTTGGATATTTTTTCCGAGCGTAGTAAGATGACCTAGGTATATGTTCGTTCACGATTTCTAAGGGCTTATTTTCAAGAGTGATCCGCCTGATTTCTTGGCGTATTATCTTGGTCTTGGACCAATTTACCTGAAGACCTTTACATTTGGATTCTTCGGTAAGTTCATTTAACTCTTTGACGTTGGAATTAATTTCATTGCATTTAAAAAAAAAACCAAATAATAGAATTAAGGATTCCACACACCAAAGCGGCCGCGGTGGCGGCCGCGGTGGCGGTCACGGTGGCGGCCACGGTAGCGATCAGGTCTCCTCACACTAACGCGGTGGGAGTGGCGGTAGCGGTAGCGATCAGTTAGTGAATCACGGTATATAGTTGTATGATAATATTGGACCTTGCTTGGGTTATTTCATTTTTCCCCTTTGGAATGTTAAAATTTAAAATTCCAACAATGAAACCATGGAAACGAATGACATATGTCAAACTTAAATTAATTTTCTTACATATTTTAATGACAAAAAATAAATAAATGGGATATTTGTATTAAGAATGACACAAAAAATCAAAATATAAAGAAAATGACATTTTAAAATGATATTAACCTTAACCAAAAAATGTTTGTTGCAAGTATGATTTACAAAGCTTAAACAAAACGGCTGAAAAGCATTATTTAAACGATGAAAGTAACTAGATTGCAAAATCTAGTTCCGCCTAATCGTTTGGAACAGACTTTACTATCAATTTCCAAAAATTCTCCTATTTCGTCCCACACTTTATTTATTTTCCTAATATTCTTGTAATCAGGATGTGCTAAGTCATACAAAATTAAATGATCCTTTACTGATCTATGATTTTTTCTGTTAAATTATCTATTTTCGACATTATTTTCTTAAATATATTCACTCTGTGGTATATAAACACTGAATATTGCGCGGCCTAACGCAACTTGTCGAGTTTGGCCGCCAGTGTTTGGTGATCGCCAGACTGAACGCTGCATTCGGCGCCGTTCTCAGATAGCGGAACGCTTGTATGTGCGTGGTCTCATTGTATTGTATAGGTTGCGTTAGGCCGATCCATTATCGCCACCGTGGCCGCCACCGCGGCCGCTTTGGTGTGTGGAATCCTTTACGAGACATATCCACAAAGTAAGAGTACTCAATTTTAAAAAAATCAAAAAATCAACTTATTTGAAAAGAAATTACAAAGTCGCTGGTAGCCGACCCCTGGTATAGTGCAACAATAGGTCATAATTATATTTTAAATAAATAAATGAAAAATTATATGGTTAGTTTGAAGTTAAATATTATCTACTTTAGCCCACCAAATAACACACGTTTCTTATATAAAATATTTTTCAGTAGTTTTTTGTAAACATTTTTTGTATCTTTATGTTACAAAACTGTTTCAAAGGAACTAAAATCCGTCGGTTCTTGGTAAAGTATCAAGAACAGGATGTACTTCGACTGTTTATATACTTTGACTATTTTTACCACAACTTTAGGCAACATCAGGCCATAATGTGACGATAATTTTAGAAAACGGACCACAGATATTTCCATCGTGGGATTGTTGGTGTATTGCCATTCTTACCAAGAAATATTGGTTAATAATAATCATAGTCGTGACAGATTTTGACGTAGGTACTTCCTTTTGCACATATACGAATGGACTGGAATAAGATAGTTTTATTTCTATATATCATCCAGAAAAAGAAACTGAAATACAATTGCCAATGAGTTAATTAATAAAAACTGTTGGGTTTTTGCAAATTCATAAAATCTCACTAACATTATTAGTCATGACTTCTTCAGCAATGGAGATGCCAAAAAGAAAACAAGAGTTATAGCGCGAAAGATTTGGATAGATATTCATACCCATCCATCAATTATTCTTATATCCATTAATATATATCTAGTTTCATTTAGAACTCTGATTTATCACGATATTGCAACACCTTTTTGTTTTATATCTAGTTTTAACTTATAACTAGTTTTAAGACTTTTATGCAACCGGGCATTAATAAATGAATATCTTAGTATTAATGTTGAGCTGCGTTCAGAACTCTTAAATTAGTCGACTATAGGCTATGTCTTGTGCACTGTTGATTGTTACTATCAATTTTGTCATATGGTAACACCAGCAATTGTTCAGAGTTCTATATTTAATACGTTATACGTTGCCGATTGTCAATAGTTTTCCAAACTTATAGTTAGCGAGTTGTTTTAATGAGATAGACATATAAACACATTAGCTATCTCAGTCTAAATCAGAGAGAACGTTTACATTGTATACATTTACATAACCTAACACAGTGGTTCCCAACCTTTTTTACTTGCAGAGCCCTTTTTAGAATCAATTTCTATGGCGGAGCCCCTAGGCCTACCCTATGTCTTACAAATTAATGGTGTTTAGATGTTACGGGGGAGGGGGCAGGTTTTTTAGTTAATATAAATTCACTTTTCTCTTTTTTCTCGAAACCAAACACCCAAAATCATGTATTTCAAATACATTTTTACTCATTTTAGTACACGGTATACCTTGAAACGTACGAGAAATAAATAATAATAACGGAAATAAACAAACAACATCGCACAATACGCTTGGTCAAACATAAATCAAAGTAAGTGACGCCACTGAAATGTGTTAAGCTAACTGTTGGTAACGTAATGGACGAAATTTGGTTTCTGCGCAAGGGAACTGGTAATATCCGCCTATGATGAAGTTAAGTTGAACGTACTCTAGACATTTTTATTAAATGAAGCAAATAATCAAAATACATTCAGATTATTCAAACAAAAATGCATCTCGCCGATTACATTCCAGCTAGTCATAAACGTTAGAGCCAGAAATCACTCGGACATACATACAACTTGGCCAATTTTCTTTTTTAGATTGTAATTTGAAGTTTTCTTATATTGATCCTGTTTTTTATTTCTAATTCTTTTGATTTTATTCAATTTTTATTTATTATATTTCCTGGAACGGCTGCGGAGCTCCTGAGTAGTGCACGCGGAGCACAGGTTGGGAACCGCTGACCTAACAAAACGTCATCGCGCCGATTACAACAAATCTTGTCCAAAATTACAAAGACGAACATATGATCAATTTAGATAATTATGTTAGTAAAAATCCACGACAGCAGAATTAGGAAAACGATAATAGATAATAAACATTTTACGAAGCCACCGTAGTTGGTTTAGAGACACACAGATGTCGCACTATTCGCAACGTACTAACTTCCTTAGCTGTAAACGCTGTTTTGAATGTTAAAACTATATATTAAACTTATTCATAACGCACAGTGAACAGTCAACTAATTTAAAGAGTTCTGAACGCAGCTTTAGTATTAATGTTGACGCGTCGGGTATAAGCATGCTTACATTACAAAGGCCTCGGGTTGGAATCCCAGTTTGCGTACGAATCTATGAGTAAACAAATTATACGAATAAATATTTACGAAAGCTTAGTTCTGTTAAAACAGAAACGACGTTAAATTCGATTTATTCTATCAAAACATGTGTCTTAAATTTTTTTATAATATAAAATTGAGATATAAAAGAAAATAAATACGCAATAAAAGGTCAAACTCGTAAAAATAAGAAATAAACAAGTGTATGAAAAATTATAGAAACTTGGAAAATAAATATATACGATATAAACTTGGGAGATAGAAGATGTTTATTTATATATTTACTTTACTTTTGCTTTAGACTTGTTAGATTGTTTTTTCAAACATTTTTTCTATTGGCCGTTCAAATATCAGAAGTATAAATCCAAAAGCAGCAGTACTAGTGAATATAGAGCCCTACATATGTATCTATAGTTTAGTTTAGTTTAGTTATCTATATCCAGTAGACTATTTTCTTGATAATTCCTATTAAAAACTAGTATATTTCCCAATTATAATTTATCATAAGATTTATAGGTTGGCGACCTCTGCTGTAAATTGCAGAGTACTAATTTTTTGACAATTACCAGTCAATTAAGAGGCGGGTGCTCCGTTGATGACTTAACAAGAATTTATTAGACAATTGTTGGGTCCGCGAATCAATTATTCAATCATCTTAGACAATAGATATGAGCTACAGCAATGTTACTGAAGCATGGTCCGCAAGTTTTATAAAAAGTTTAACAAAATCACACAAAAAGCACGTGAAATCTTCTAATGTTTTGGTTAGTAAATTAAAATTCAAATGAAAAGCAGATAATTTTTAATACTAGTGTTAAGAATGAATACAGCAATGAAATCTGAACAAGATAAAGAAATATCTATTTTATGGTTCCCACCTCACGTAGACATAGAACAGAATAGTACAAAAAAGCAAAAGTGCAAAGAAGGCAACAATACCAGACCCAATAGGAAAAACGATACCAATTTAAGATTTTAAAAACATTTATGAAGAACAAAATTAAAGAAAACTGGAACCTAAAATGGACACTAACAAACAACAATAAATTACAACAAATAAAACACGACACGAAGAAATGAACCTAGTCAAAAATCGGAAAAAGAGACCAAATAATATTGACGAGACTACGAATTGGACACGTCGATTACCAATACATATTCAAAGGATTACAACAAATCCATGTTCCAAATATAACATTCATTTGGAGCAACGGTGTGCTATCAGGTTTTGAATCAAACTTGGGTACAGTGCAACGGAAACATTTGCAAAACTTCAGCAGGCCTACGGACAGGACCGCCCCTAGGCGGGGGCAAGTGGGGCACCTGCCCCAGGCCCCGCGCCTTTAAGGGCCCCGCAATTTGACCGTCAAGTAATAAAATAATAAAATACATTATAAATATTATTCCAAGTTTTATAAATAGTTGGAAAAAAAAATATATTTTCATTGAATATAAGTATGTGTACTTTGTTAATAATTAATAATATTAAAGAAAATATCGTTATTCAATATATATATAGATGGGGCCCCGCAAATCCAGTTTTGGGGTCCCGCAATTCCAGTTTTGCCCCAGGCCCCGCAAATGCTAGGGGCGGCCCTGCCTACGGAGAGAGTGTTTTGTCAAGGACCCAGATTTTTTGGTGGTTTAAGGCATTTTCAGAAGGAAGAGAGTTGATTGAAGATGAATCACGCAGCGGAAGGCCTTCATCTTCAAAAACCGATGAAAATGTCGACAGAATCCGAGATCTTGTGCGTTCAGATCGTCGGTTGACAGTCAGAAAGATCGGGGAAGAGTTGAATTTGACTCACACTACCGTTCATCAGATTTTGACCAATGAATTGGGGATGAGACAATACGCCTTGTCACACAGCAATTTCAATAAAGTTTTTGGCCAGTAAAAACATTCCTGTGGCTCCTCAACCTCCTTATTCGCCTGACTTGAAACCTTGTGACTTTTTCCTCTTCTCACGACCTCAAGGGGTACCTCAAAAATCACCTCAAGGGACGTCATTTTGGGAGACTCGAAAACATTCAAACGTCCGGAATCGACCAGCTGAAATCTATTCCAGTAACCGAGTTTCAGCACTGCTATGAGGTTTGGAGTGTCTCCAGCGCTGTGTGGCTTCCTAAGGAAGTTATTTTGAGGGAGACAATATTGAATTGTAATTCTATTCGAATAAAAAAAATAAAAAAATTTACTCAGTCCGGTTACTTAATTTACACACCTCGTAGTAAGTATGCGATCAGTGATGGGCGCGTAGACTACATCACGTAAATTTACACCACTGTTTACATGTAAATAAATGATGTAAACAAAAATATTTTTTTCGACGTAAACAAGGTAAACGTGTAAACACTTACTGCGCATGCGTATAACCTTCTGTCATTCTTGTAATCTTACTTTTTTAATAAAACAATGTATTTAATTACTTAATAAGGTATTAAATTGAACGTTGTTATTAGTATTACGTATATTTTAAAAAGTCTGCATATAATTAAAATTATTAATTTGTTTTCATGATTATTTCTTATAGGCCCTCCACTCATTTTGTTACATATTATGTATAACACACTTTAACATACGAATATTACTACTATTTTGTTATTAGCGCCCCTGAATTGACAGGACAAACACGACAAATGAACGCCTTAACCTCACTATTTAAAATTTTTACGTGTGTTGACATGTTGACGCTGTTTACATGTTGTTGACATTGTTTACATGTATATGTAAACAACTGATGTTTACACGTAAACGCCCATCACTGTATGCGATTATCGGAATAATTTTCTATTTTACAACACCAATATTTAAATAAACGAAAAATAAATGTAAAATCAAATTAGAAAGTGTATAAGGAACTGATCCGACCCTGTAAAGTAAGCGAGCGTCAAGTGATGTTGGCAAGGCCGTCGCTAGCAGTCTCCTGTAGACAGTTTGGCGCTGTGTCTTGGCAGTCCACACACACGGCACGACACGACAAACCACAACACCGCGCACCGCTCTCGCCACTCAATTCAACTCGCACAACATTTGGACATCTTTCTCATCAGCAACAGCACATCTGACATCTGCTCGCCCACAACTATCTATACACTATATTTAACATTCACCTATGAAAGGTTACATATGTAACTTAGCAAGACACATTATGTGCTTATTAAAAATTGGCAAAACACCCATGTCAAATTCTGACGGAAATAGTTGTCGTCGAGATTATTTTTAAACTTTCAATGGGAATTTGTAGAATGAATTCATTTTTAATGGGATCGTCTTTAATCAGAAATATACCATAAAACATAAATTCATTCTCCACGTTTTATTTATAAAAGTATATAGAGCAGTGATGGCGAACCTATGACACGCGTGTCACGGGTGACACGTGAAGACATTTTGGGTGACACGCATCGTTTACGGACGGTCTTCGGTCAAGAACAGTGAGAGCATCTAGCCTCAAGCATTTGTCGATTTGAGGTCCAAGCTTGAGAAGCTGGAAAGAAATCGTCTGGAGAATGAAAACGAGTGCCATTACTTTGAAAAATCTAGCGATTAATAAGGAATAGAATAAGCTATAAGCTATAGAATCTAGAGGGAAAAAACTCTACGTATTTTTGTGAGACCTTATTCGCGGCGTTAAATAATATTAAAACCAATAAAAGAAACTGACTGACAGATAAAGTGAAAAGCACTTGGGCTTAAAGTGCACGAAATACCAACCTTCAATTGAAGATTTAGCAAATGCAAATCAGCAACAAAAAAGTCACTAATGTATAGAATTATTTGTTTTTGATTTTTTAACAAATAAATATATCAAAAATATAACTATTTTTTACTAGGGCTGCAAATATCACAAAATTATGGATATTTATAGACGTGACACAGCACCCAAGTTAAGCTAGGTTTTTTTCCGCAATTTGACACACTGATCTCAAAAGGTTCGCCATCACTGATATGGAGCCTGTTTCTTCGGTTTAAGCGAAATTATATCTACAATTCTAGTAACTCTTGCCAAATAAGTGATTCTTTTGATCATTTTGTTTGGCAAAAGTCCACTTTAAACCTTTAAAAGAGAGAACATGACCACATGAGAAAAATGAAAATTCCACTTGGTTCAAACTTAAACGTTTGGAATGGCCAATAGTTTATTTGACTTTATTGCTGCTACAAATTTCAATTTACCTTCGCATGAATCAATATTAATTAAAAATTCATATTATCAAATAGAAATGAAAGTAATCAAAATTGAACGAGGAGTAAGACACAGACATACAATTTCTGCGAAGCTGTTTGCTGCAGTTTTAGAGTACTTGCTTAAAAGTCTATCCTGGGAAGTCTAACAAGGGCATTCAAATTAATGGTGGGACGCTAAATCACCAGAGATACGCCGATGATATTGTTCTCGTATCAGACTGCGTTCCAAATGCTGCAGGAACTGACTGAGGCAGCTAAAAATGTAGGGTTTAAGATAAACAAACAAAAAACCAATGATGACAAACATTGTATTGAGCGAGGCGCTGAAAATCAACGATGCCAACATTGAACAGGTTGATGTTTACAAATATCTTGGGGACGAAATACGAATTGACAGAGACAATTGAACGTGCGGAATCTCCAGAAGAATATCACGGATGGGCAACGTTTGTAAACAAGACATTTTTTTAAAAAATGATATCCTAATGTGCCTTAATAAGAAAGCTTTTGGTCTATGAGTTATACCCGTCTTAACCAACGGAGCAGAAATCCTAACTCTGACTAAAGCTTCTGCTGGAAAGTTGGAAATAACCTAACGAACCATGGAACGAGCTTTGCTCAGTATAACGTTGAGGGATAAAATACCCAATGCTAAAATTATGCAACAGACGAAACTAATCGACAACCTTGTAAAAGTTGCTACCATTAAATGGAAATGAACAGACCATATAGCTAGAACAACAGACGACATATGGCTCAAACCGATTCTTGCTTGGAGACCCTGGGTAGATAAATGTAGCCGAGGAAGACCCACCTACTAGACTGATGACCTAAACAGTATATCTACGAACTAGCTACAAGAAGGATGATGATATAGGAATACATATACATAGTTTTCTTTGGGCACTATGGTGAGTCAACCCGAATGATAGTGTCTAAAGAAGAAAACGAATTTATGTGTGTCCGAAACGTGGATCTTAACGAATCAAGATTATAAAACTTCGTGGTATTTGAAATTAGGGGAAGGCATGGGCATGGGGCAATATTTTTTGTCCCGCCGGCCAAATAAGACCATTCTACAATTTTAATTCAATTCGTAATTTTATTATGGGACGCTTGTACAAGTGCTGTTGGGGTTTTGAAAGCACAAAAATGAGCCTTGCATGTTTTATGTAAGGCCCCTTCGCGTGCTTCTTGTAGGCTCCCTCTTTAAAAAGCATAAAATTTTAAAGGTACCTTGTTTGTCCATATTTCACTGTAGCAGATGGAAAATATCGAGCAAGTAGATATGGTACCCCATCTTAATACTAAAAATTAAGACTGGAAGTGGGAAAGAATTCACCTTTTTATTAGGGACCAACATTTTATAATAATCTCCCAAAGCAAATGATAAGTTCATTTTAATTTAGCAGTAATTTCAGCAATATCGATGACCCAGTTTTTTTATTATTTCGCATGGCATAATATCTAGTTGTTAAAGATTTTCAAATAGCCAAGACTGCCAGCTTCACGTGCCCTCTGAAGCACGTCCCATATTCCCTAATTTTAATTTAGAGATACAGGTACTCGTTTAAGAGAAGGATGAGTGGGCCTGAGGTTGCAACGGTCAAGATTTATTTTGAAAAATCTTTTGCCCGTACTGGCGATCGATCTCATGACTCCACACCTACACAGAGAATGAGGTGACCCCTACGTTGCTGCAACCGCGAATATTATTGTTGTATCCAAATACTCACACCATCTAAAGTTAGTTCGTAGGTGTTAGGTGGTGTTATGTTGCCAAGATATTGAAGAACACGTCTCAAGTTTGAGGTATGGCGGAAATTGAAGTGGGAATCGTCGAGTTTATATGTTTTTATACGAATTCGGAAAGACCTAACACCTTAACAAAGTAGGATTTAGGATTTATGTAGGCGGGAATAAAAGTCAATCCGATAGGGAGTATCAAACAATTTTCAATTATTCTGCTTTGGTACAATTTTATACCGTGTTTTCAAAAAGAAATTAGATAAGGGTTGGCTATGGAACAATAAAATAATGTCTAGTGCAAGATTTATATAACAATATAAACTTAATACAAAAACAATAGTGATGACAGTTAATTAATTCTAAAGTTTGCTGTTGACATCACTTTTATTTTCCATAGCCAAACCTTGTAATTTCTTTTTGAACTCATGGTATAATAAGTACAATATTTGTATAGTTAATAAAAGTTATTCCATTATTTTTTTAAGTGTTATATTACTTCCTTGTTATACCGGATAAAAATTCTTTGTAGCAATTAATTTTTCCATCTTATTTTGTTTTGTTGATTTTGTTTTAGAAAACTTTTGTTAAGTAAAGAAACAGTTCATTTTGATTTGTTTATAATACAAGTTAATTAAATTCAAATTGCAACGTGCTTTATTGATGGTAAACTAAAGCATTATTTCAAGTTGATTGCGCTTAATACTTCTTCCCAAGTTGCAATGAAATTTGATATTAATTCAAAGCATGAGATCGTTATTCACGTGACAGTTTATTTTTTTTTTTATTTTTTTTTTTTACGTTTAACTGCGTTATTGAAGTGCAATAGGTGCAATATGTATGCGGTTAATGGGCAAAGAAGATTTTTTCTATCGAGTGCGAATTTTCGATTGAGGCTTTAACATTGTTCCGAAAATAGTAGCACGAGATTGCACAGTTCTTTTTTAGGTTTTATAGGTATGATCAAAAAAACCGATGTCATTCATGTACCCAGAGCCGCAGTAAGGAAAACTTGCGCTAGGGGCGAAACTGCGTTTTGGCGCCCTTGGCAAATAATTCCAAGTGATGAGCAAAAAACAAAAAGGTCCTCACCTCGCAAATTCCAAGTGAAGAGCAAAAAAAAAAGGTCCTCACTTTCGCAATGTGGCGCCCCTTAGTCAAGCTCATCGGCGCCCTTTTCCTTAGTGCACTAGGGGCCATCGCCCCCTCCGCCCCCCCCCCTTACTGCGGCTCTGCATGTACCTGTCTATATATCAGTCTGTCTATTCTGTATAAATTGAGACCAAACGGCTGGACCAAGGAAATTGAAATTTGGCACATTTCAGAGTTTAAAAAAATTGATGTGAAGTGTGAATTTTCACATATTTCAGGGCTTCGTAGATATATAATAAGTGAAGGCGGCATGCTGAGTGTGTAGGACAAATTTTGCTTTGTAGTAATCACGGAAAAATGGACGATATTTTTAAAATAATTTATCGTCTGTTAATCTAAGAACTTTATAACAAATTTTATTTTAAAATATTTTTTTGTTAATTTTAATTCGAATCCCTAATACCATTCTTTAGGTTTCTAAATATGTGCAGTATTTTTTTATATAGGAAGGTTCATTCAGATTTTGAAAATTGCGCCTATGGCTTCCATTGGTTGTTTTAAGTCATATGCTCCGCCCCTCTGGTTTCGTATACATGACACATAGAATGAAAATATAATTCCAACAATTCCAACTGGTTAAATTTACGCTCTTAAAAATTAAATGCAAAATTTGCCAAAATATAACTAGAATTTTGACAAAATAGTTTAAAGAAATAAAAATTAAAAAAAAAAACAAAAAATAAAATTGTCTCCTCTGACCGGGACCGAACCCTAGTTTGCTGCGTAGCAAGCGAGCAAGCTAACCATTAGACCAGGCTACCCCTTTTAGTATAGTGTGTTACATAAATATAACTTTTATACATCGTCTACCAAAAAACACAAAAAATGCGTTATTTTCCGAAAACATAATCTGATCAAAAATTCCTGTTGTACTATTCCGGTTCACACCAATGTACATTACTTAGAATTTTTTCAGATCTTAAGTTTTTTAGTTTAAACTATCTAGGCTACAGGGTGTGGGACAATTTTTTTTGCACAATTTTGGCAAAAACCGCATCAAAATCATTTATTTAGCAAAATTTTGATCGTTAATCCACGTACTAAGGGCTTTCATTTGTTTTCGATGAGCACATATTTGTTTATATTTTTAGGGGGATATGTTTTTTAGATGTTTTTGTATTTTTCCTATGTGCGGGTCAAAGAGTTGTATAAGCATGCCAAATTTCAAATCTCTAGGTTTTGCCGTTTGGCTACAATTTTTACTTGCCCGACCTTAATATATAAGGGGCAAGTATTGTAATCGCGAAAATTTTCGATGTCGAGATTTTGACGGATGACCACGTTTCATGGTCCAGGGAATCCAAAAAACCTATTTTCGAAGTGCCGTCCGTATGTGTGTGTGTGTGTGTGTGTGTGTGTGTCTGTCTGTCTGTGTGTCTGTGTGTATACACGATAACTCAAAAATGGTTTAACTTAAAGAGTTCGTTCTGGTACTAAAAAATTCTCCTATTAAATAGGAAGAACCCTATTGTTTTTTATGAAAATCGGTTGACTAGAAATGGGAGTTTACTCGTGTCGATTTTAATATTTTTGCGAATATTTAGCAACAGAAAAATATTTCGAAAAAATTTATTGAACAAAAGTTACTATAAATGCAATAACTAATAACTTTTATTTGAGACGTTTTTTGATAAAACAAAAATTTCGAAAATTTTTTGTAAAATTATTTAAAATTTTTCCAAGTCTCAATTTTTTCATACTTATATGTAACGTTTCCATGGTCATGATAATTAATTCGTAACTAGTAAAGCAAGCCTTGGACAAAAATTTGTATAGAACATAATTTGATGTATTTTTGAAGATTATCTAAATATTTAAAAAAAATTTTTTTTTTTAGTTTACATTTTTTTTTAAATATTTTTTTTATGGGAGGGCAAGTCTAGCGGAGGTTTCCTTTCGCCACTGGTTTACAACGGACAGACGACAAAATGATGGTATAAGGGTTTTTTGGTTATACCTACAAAACCCTAAAAACAGAATGTAATTTTTGAAAACAAACTATTAAAAATTATTGTTGCTGAAACTAGGAGTATTTTTAAAACGGTAAATAGTTAAAAGCAGGCTTTAATGTCCCTGCAATTTAAAAGTACTGGAATGTACAATCACTGTTCTAAAAATAACTGTTACTAATCCAGATTTCATTGATAAATTCACTCGTTCACTTAGAAAGTCCTATATCGCGCGACTGGACATATCGTGAATGTCGTTATCATCATGACTTATCTAAGATATTCGATCTGCAACCGTGGATTTCAATGATGGACCAACTCAACGACTCGACACTTTATACATCTACAATTTATTATGTGATTTTACTGAGAAACTGTAATCTCTCCAAGTGAAAGTATGATTGCATGTATAAATTTATACATGTAGAGTTAGTTGCAATTTATATGAATGAAATAAGAGTATGAGTTTATTTTTAAACTTGCATATAATTTTATAAATCAGGAAAGGAGATATTTAAGAACATATAAAAGGGAAAACTTTACCCTATAATTCACTTTCGAACTATAAAAACTTTTAAACGAAACTATTTATCAATTTTGACTCGACAACCCTTTCTGGGTTTTGGTCTTTATAAAGATTATTTTACATCATATTCTGCTCTTATTTACCGTTTTCCCAATTTTTTACCTTGAGTTTCTCCAATTGATACATGTATCTCATTTTTGGCCTTCAAACACACGATCCTTTTCGTGCATTAGTTCCAGGTATCCTATCCATCTTAGCCTATCGCTCGGATTATATATCCAGATCTTTATAACTGTAGTATAACTTTAATATTTTATGTCTTAACCAGAGATTGAGAACGGAATGTAAACGAAAACCTAATAACGCTACTAACCGATTTTTTTTAAAGAACGGAAATAAAACCTGGAACGATAGAGGGGTAGGTCCTAATATGGGTCCTGCATTTAATATGGGCCCCCAAAGAAAATCTACTAATATAGCTAACATCTTTCGGCAATAGCTTAAAACATACCTACCTACCTTTCGTTCAACAAATTTAGTGCAGTTTAGTGAGTTCTTATTCCGTTAGAAACGAATTATAGTAAATGTGTTTGCTTAATTTTGATTTCTTTTATTAAGGTAAGTTGTTGTTATAAAAATGGGCAAGATTTTTATTCGATCTACTTGTGATTTATACTTCAAGCTGTAAAGTAAATTAAATTTAAAAAAAAGGAAAAGATTTATTTAAGAAAAAGTATTTTTTTAGTTCTAAGTAGGGATGGGAAAAAAACATCGATGTATCGAAAACATCGATGTTTGTTTTAAAAACATCGATGTTTTTACCATCGATGTTCAGCTGGCGATAGTATCGATAAAACATCGATGTCTACTACCGATGTCGATGTTTAAACTTTGAAATTCAGAAACTACCGCTAGAGGCGCTGGAATCTTAAAAATTTAGTTTTATTAAAATTAGTACACAAAATATAAGCGCCATCTATTGTGATATAACAATACTAATAGTGTTAGTTCTTATTCTTCTTAGCAGTTAGCAGAATACGAAAAAATAAGAAGAAACTTCTAATTTTTGCAAACAATGCGAACGACCTAAGACGCGAACACACTTTTTCTTTTTGAGTCTTGTTGACACTTTCCCAGTTGTTATTCCTCCAATCCCTGGATTTTTGTAAGTTGTCATTAGCTATTTCTTTATATATTGAAGATGGCTTTTCCTGAACAAAATGTTCAAAAGCTTCAATTAATCGGTAAAAGTAACTAGAATTGAAAATCTAGTTCCGCCTAAACCAAAGGAACAGACTTTATTTTAACTTAAAAAAGTATAAAAATAATTGTGTATGACAGTGTTATTTTTATGTTAAATAATATAAAATTAACATTAAGATTACTATATTAGTATTGTAATAAAATCCAATATTTCATTTTAGAAGTGTAAAAATAGTAAGGTCTGTTCCTTTGGTTTAGGCGGAACTAAATTTTCAATTCTAGTTACTTTTACCGATTGATTGAAGCTTTTGATCATTTTGTTCAGGAAAAGTCAACTTCAATATATAAAAAATATCTAATGAGAAATAACAAAAATGAAAATTGCGGTTAGTTCCGCCTAATCGTTTGGAATAGACTGTAGGTACAAATTAGGATTATTATATTGGGTACAATAATGTTAATGTGAAATTAATTACTATTAAAAAGGAATATTTCTATTTCAAAATCTAATAAATGCTTTCTATGTATTATATGTTACTTTTTTCGTATTTTATCTTTTCATTATTAAATAAATCCTATATAATATAAATAAATAGCTTTTTTTAATATTAATAAAACATCGATGTTTCCGATACATCGATGTTTTTCCTTCGATGTTTTTTCAACATCGATAGTAAGGCGCCGATGTTAACATCGATGTTAAACATCGATGTTTTGCCTTCGATGTACAACCCTACTTAGTACTCAAATAACGAATAAAAATGTCCAAAAAATGTCTATCAAAAAATTATGCTAAATTATCTGGTAGCGGGTAATTAACGGGTAACTAACGGGTAGTGGATATATAATAATTGTTGCGGTTACCCGGTTCCATAAATGTCTAGTTCTCGTCATTCCTAATATGAATCTGGCTTTTCAATTATTGGTAAAGTATAATTATTTTAAGGTTATATTCATTCAAAAATAACAAATGTCAGATTTAAAATTAACATGTCTAAATTGTGATTAATGTCAATTAATTGTCAAATATTTTGAAACGTACCATTTCAGAATGACTCAAGTTTCCCTCTTTATTACGTATTTCAAAATGTTTAAGCGGAACTAGTTTTTTAATTCTAGTAATTGTTAACGTTTGATGGAAGCTTTTGATCATTTTGTTTACCAAAAGCCAACTTCAAACATTAGCATTGAAAAAGATTTTTATGAAATTACAGTCGAAAATCTGCCTAAGAAATGTTATTTTCTAGATGCCTACTGAAATGTGTGAAAAATCACAGTTCACATCAATTTCAGTCTAATATTTCGCCGACGGAGTGGCCGAGCGCATTAAATCCTACGGTTTGGACTGTTTTTGAAAAAACAGTCTGGATTGTGCGGTTGGTAGTTCGATTCTCCGTCGGTGATATTATTCGGGCGAGAATAATATTATTTCACAATCATTCACCCCTCATCCAGGTGTAGGAGCTCGCCCCCTGGCATCGGCGATTAGCCTCGTTGCAGAAATAGGCCGATGTAAAATAAATAAATAAATGAATAAATCGAATATTTCGCCGAAAAAGGTAATTTTCGTTTCTCACATACAATGTAGAAAGTCATTCTAAAGCGATAAGAGACAAAATGCATCTCCAACTACGTGTTGAGGGACAATACGTTAAGGAACCGTTTACCTTGGTATAAAAATAATAACAGTTTACCTCTCTTTACTAATCTTAAAAAATGTCAGCAACAAAACTAATGGGTCTAATCTACGTAAGAAATTCTTGTACTCGTTTAGATAAAAAAATATTGACGTAAATAAAAAGCAAAACTACACTACAAATTACACATAAAAATATATAACAAGTGTGTAAATTAAATTGTACATTAATTATTTATTAGATCACTTACGTATTAAGAAACACTTACGTAAATTGTCATACATTATGTTATAAATATTACATTTAAAATAATCAGTTTGTAATAAATTGTGTCAAATCACGTGACAAACAGAAAAATCTTCCACACGTGTATAATAATCGCATGATTAAGCATGTTTTTAAAGGTAATTGGTAAGAAAAACATAGTGCCCCAGCAGCAAGTACGCCACTGAATATATATCCATAAATATTGAGGGCAATATTGAAATTTGTCATTACTATATTCGTAAAATTTGACATTTATTATTGTGAAATCAGTGGCAGCTTATAAATTGACCGAGTAGTTTGTTGACAGTGAGCGTTAAAAAAAACAAGTTTGTGAAAATATGGATATTACTCGTCTTAAGATTTTAGTAAAGGCCTAACCCTACAACAGTGTTTCCCAACCTTTTTCTCCTCGTGAACCCCTCATATAATCCGAACGAATTTGGCGAACCCCCTGTGTCAGTGTTTCTCAAACTTTTTAAGTTCGCGGCACACTTTTGACGTGTAAACATTTTTTTGCGGCACAGCTATGAGTTATTGAATATAGGTTTAAATGGAAAATTGTAAAATTTCGCAGCACACTCCTAGAATTTCACGGCACACTAAAGTGCCGCGGCACACCGATTGGGAAACACGGCCCTATGTAGTCGTTTATGACAGGAAAAAAAACAATAAAATTTGGTAGAACATTTATTTTACATATTTTCCATGTACAAACATTAATAAGACTAAAATGATAGCTATAAAAAATTAATACAAAATCAATTCAACAAACCAACTGGTTCTTAGTTAAGCATATGTTAAATTTGAAAAAACTCTTAGTTAAATGGGATATTTGTGGCTGTTTGATGGAACAAAGCAATTCAAAGTTTGGCTCAATATCCGACAATTTCAGTCTTAGATCAGGTTCTGCATTTAACCTATTTCTGTATTTATCTTTTAGATAAGTATATGTTGTGCAGAAGGGTAATATAACTTCAATGGCTTTTTTGACAGAACAGGATATTCATTTTTAATTTGTTTTTATTCGTTTAATTTTCTTTGGCGATTTAAAATTTCGCCATTACAATATTATTTTCGCAAACCCCATTTGTACACCCCGCGAACCCCCGCTTGGGAAACGCTGCTGTACAATAATGCATAGATTCGCTTCGTTCAACTTTTGGTAATGAAGCACCATCAGAAAAGACTGTTTACAATTGGTTTGCAGAATTACGTCGTGGTCGTGCGTCCGTCAGTGATAAATCTCGTGAAATCGACCAAAATCGGTTGTAATTCTAAAAATCATCGATGCTGAGCGCAAAATGATTGAAGAAGATCGGCATGTGACTTACCGTGAGATAGATGCATCCTTTGGCATATCGCAGACTGCAATACATTCGGTTTTGCATGAATATTTAACTATGAAAAAGATCTGTTCCCGATGGATTCCGCATAATTTGACCGAAGCTCAAAAAAAATCTCGTGTTGATTGGAGTAAGGGAATGCTAAAAAATTCAATCTAGGCACTGCAAAATCCGTATACAACATCGTTACAGGTGATGAAACTTGGATTTAATCATATGAACCAGAAACTAAGCAACAATCCACTGTTTGGGTCTTCCAAGATGAACCGAAACCCACAAAACTTGTTCGTTCACGAAGAACTTCCAATAAAATGATCGCTTGTTTCTTCGGTTGTACTGGACATGTCGCAACCATTCCTTTAGAGCAGCGTTTCCCAACCTGTGGTTCGCGAACCCCTGGGGGTTCTCGGGGTGTACAAAGGGGGTTCGCGAATATTATATTGTAATGGCGGAATTGTTCTACCAAATTTTATTATTTTTTTTACCTGTCATTAACGACTACATAGGGCAGTGTCTCCCAACCGGTGTGCCGCGGCACTTTAGTGTGCCGTGAAATTCTAGCAGTGTGCTGCGAAATTTTACAATTTTCCATTTAAACCTATATTCAATAACTCATAGCTGTGCCGCAAAAAAATGTTTACAAGTCAAAAGTGTGCCGCGAACTTTGAGAAACACTGACATAGGGGGTTCGCCAAATTCGTTCGGATTTTATAAAGGGTTCGCGAGGAGAAAAAGGTTGGGAAACAATGCTTTAGAGGATCGGAGAACGGTTAATGCTGAATGGTATACAACAATTTGTTTGCCGGAAGTCATCGACAAAATCAGAAAAAACAATCAAAAACGTCGTATCATTCTTCATCATGACAATACAAGCTCCCACTCAGCACGTCAAACAATTGATTATTTGAAGGAGAAAAACATCGAATTAATATCTCATAATGTGAATACGGACATCACCTGATTTATCCCCTAACGAGCTGTGTCACGACCAGAGATGCTCATTTTGAAAACTGATTATTGTTTCTTGCTTAAAATGCATCTACGTATTATGTGCTAAAGGAAACTTAAAATATCTTGCGTCTTGTGGAATTTCATTGAAAACTTTGTCCAAAACTATGTAAATAAAACTATTAAATATGGAAAATATTCCACCAATTAAATATTTAAATTAAATCTTTATTTTTACAAAATTCTACGCAAAGAATAATATATCAAAAATATAAACTAACAAAATAAATACAAAAATAGAAAGAGAATTACGCATAAAAAATATAATCTATTACAGAATATATTTACGAAATGAAAAAAAAATATAAATAAAACAGAAATACATATGAAACTGTCAAACCAAGTAAAATGTCAAAGTTTTTATATCAAAAACATAAATTTAGTTTTTTGTGTTTTAAAAAAACAAGTTATTTATTTTCATAAAATATAAAATTTATGATTTTTATAATGTTAAAAGAATTATCACAGGAAATCTGTTATTTTAATGTCATTAATTATTTATTTCATTTTGGTTTTCTACATAACGAAATAAGTTCAGTTTTAGATGCTGAGGCAAAATTTTAATGTTATTTAAAATTTTTATAACTTATGTTCACTTCGATTATTTCCTTAATAAAATGAGTTATAAAAATATTGTTCAAATAAAACTTATTCGGGGAAACAGACTATAGTGGTACCAAACATTTTTTTTTTTTTTCATTTGTTTGGTAAGAGGCTTGGCAGTTAATAACTTTTTTTTCAAATTACTCTACACATACGAGGGTTTCCTCTTATCTTTCGCAACTAGTGCTGCCATCTGGCAACTGACGCTTTTATCGTAAAGTCTGACATTTTTGACGGTATACGTACTCAGAACGATTTGACGTACGAGCGCTATTTGTGTTGTTTACAGTAACTGGAAAAAATTAATCTCGGCTAAAAATGGAATTAAATCGTGAACATTTTCGAGCGATTATTTTTTACAACTTTCGACGTGGATTAAACCAACATCAGTGCATTAATGAGCTTAATTCGACTTTTGGCGATGAAGCACCATCAAGGACTACTGTTTATCGATGATTTGCCGATTTCAATCGTGGCCGTAGTTCGCATAAGGACAAATTTCGTGAAGGTCGTCCAAAATCGGTTGTTGATCCGGAAAACATTGATGCTGTTGTTTCCATTATTTACCAATAAACAAGTCGTCATTTTGAAGGCCATAAAATGTTTTTTTCTCAAAAAAAGTGTTGCCTCTCCCTGTATATTTGTTTCTCAATTTCTCGATTATCAATCGATCGATCTAAATTCTCGGCGAGTGTACTTAACGCTACGTACAACCCCCAGAGATTATTAGTTTCTTATACAAAACTAACAATCTGAAATAAAATTAGTGACAATCTATACATCAAATTTTGCACAGAAGTTTTATCTATCTAATAGGATATTTTTGATTGTAGAAAAAATTACTGTAAAAATGTTACTGCCAAATAACTTAATAATAGGTATTACACAACAATGTTCTGTAATTTTTTAAATATATTTGTGGGTTTCAAATAATTTTTATATTTATATAGTTTTGTGTAGAAATGTTCAAATAATACGTTAACATTTTTTTCGACATGATTGTTTATAGTTTAGAGCCTTCGTCGAAAAATATTATACTTGATGATAATGAAATGCCACTTGGTACAAGTATTCCTTACATAAAATGAAACATTTTTATCCGCCGCACTTATATTGAGAACCGCGGCAGATTCGAGGTGGCGGCAAAAGTACATTACCAAGTACAATAACTATAAGTAATTTTCACAATAGAACAAATTATCTCCAAACATATTTGTAGAATGAAGCTACAATTTGCCGCATGATACACAAATATGCGTCAAATGGTTTACAAGATGGCGTCTATAACGCAAGTTGTTTATTTACAATTACATGACAGTTCTTTTGACAATTAAAAATATCCTATTAGGTAGATACAAATTCGCTGAAAATTTGGATGTATAGATTGTTACTAATTTTATTTCAGGTTGTTAGTCTTGTATAGGAAACTATACGGTTGTGCGCACCCTTAAGTGCTGGACAAGTCAATGATACCACATATTTTGGTCTGTTGTTGAATTCATTTGCCCTTTTATATTTTACAAAAGTAGTTATGACGTAATATGTTTAAAACTAACATTTTTCTACTAGATGGTATTGCTTCTTAGATATTTTTGATGCACATTCATAGAGCAGTTCGAAGAAAGTTCCCTTCATTCATGAGGAATGTGATATGTAAACAGTATTGAGTTGAGAGTAAATACGAGGAATGAACAGCTACAATAACTGCATTGCTGTTACTAAACAAATTTAGAGGAAAAGATGATAGGAATATTATATTTTTTAATCTAAGTCATATATTCTTATAGTGCTTACATTACAAGTTATATTTTGCAAATATTTACCCTACGATAGAACTGGAATTGCAATTTTCAAAGCAAAGACAATAAATCTATAAAAAGAGCTACAAATAAAGCTTTATTTAGTACGGAGGCGACAAAATCCAAAAGAATTTAAAAATTATTACATCGATAAACATTAAAAATAATCTCTATCAAATGTAAACCAGTGGCGAAAGGAAACCTCCGCTAGACTTGCCCTCCCATAAAAAAAATATTTAAAAAAAAATAAACTAAAAAAAAAAATTTAAATATTTAGATAAATCTTCAAAAATACATCAAATTCTGTTCTATACAAATTTTTGTCCAAGGCTTGCTTTACTAGTTACGAATTAATTATCATGACCATGGAAACGTTACATATAAGTATGAAAAAATTGAGACTTGGAAAAATTTTAAATAATTTTACAAAAAAAATTCGAAATTTTTCGTTTTATCAAAAAACGTCTCAAATAAAAGTTATTAGTTATTGCATTTATAGTAACTTTTGTTCAATAAATTTTTTCGAAATATTTTTCTGTTGCTAAATATTCGCAAAAATATTAAAATCGACACGAGTAAACTCCCATTTCTAGTCAACCGATTTTCATAAAAAACAATAGGGTTCTTCCTATTTAATAGGAGAATTTTTTAGTACCAGAACGAACTCTTTAAGTTAAACCGTTTTTGAGTTATCGTGTATACACACAGACAGACACACACACACACACACACACACACATACGGACGGCACTTCGAAAATAGGTTTTTTGGATTCCCTGGACCATGAAACGTGGTCATCCGTCAAAATCTCGACATCGAAAATTTTCGCGATTACAATACTTGCCCCTTATATATTAAGGTCGGGCAAGTAAAAATGAAGAATTGTAAAAATAATTAATTTTGAAATATTGCCCAGTAAATGATTTGTGTCAGTCATACCAGTATCATTATGAATATATACAGTAGTCCCTCGCTATCCGCGGAGGATAGCTTCTTAATCATCCTCCCACCCCGCGAATAGTGAAATCCGCGAATAACAGCAAACGCCGTATATTTTGTAATATACTATAATTTACCGCACGGATGGCAAACTATGAACCCCGGGTCACACAGTGATTCGTGTGACGATTTCAATGACCCGTACAAAAGAAGATCTTTGTAACAACAAACAGTGATGGGATTCACCCGGTTCGCTCGAACCGTTTATTAAAATACTTTAGATAAGGGAATGACCATAGCCGTCAATTCAGTAGAAGCTGAAAGAGGCTTTAGCCTTTTGAATAATATATGCACAGAAAAACGAAACAGACTGATCGTTTCAAATATAAGTAATATAATGGTTATTAATTTGGATGGTTTGCCTTTAATAAGTTGGGATCCAGTACCGATAGGGCTAAATTGGTTAAGAAGCAACCACAGTTCGGATTATCCTCGTGTAAAAACAAAAACGAAAGTAGAAGTGACTGAAAATCAGAGGGCTATTTGGCAATATTTAAAATAATTACATATCTTAATGTTTAATTTAAAGAAATATACTAATTTTGTAAAAATTTTGTGATTTTAAACAAATGCCCCTGCGAACCGTTTGTTGAGCAAATTGAATCCCATCACTGCTTAATTATAACTATACTTAACGTTATCAAACGTCCCAGTTTGATCGAGAGTGTCCCATTATTTACCCTGTCCCGATGTCCCGGCTGACAAAAATATTTAGCTATCCAGTAAAGGCGTAGTAATTAATACTGGAAACAGTTAATGTTACCAAAAAAAGTAATTAATAAAATTATCTTTTTCTCATCTTAGTAATCCAAGTTAAATTTTGGCAATTGGACAAACTGGGTGCATCTTACTCTGTTAAATGTCAGGTTCCAAATAGTTCAGGTATCAATATTCATTAAATCAGTGCAGTACGTGAGCCATTAGTTGCCGGTACATGGCGAGTTTCCAGAAAAGAAAGAAACAACATATAATATATGACATAAATGTGGTACCAGTACATGGCACATTGAAAATAAAACCTATTGATACGCGCTACATTAGACAGTTTGAACAGCACTGCACTATATATATATATATATATATCAACTGATTTCAAATTCTTTTGATAGATCCTCCCATTGTCCTGCCAAGATCTTTTTTACACCCCTACGGGTCGAAATTGAAAAAAATACCTTCTTAGAGGGTGCTTACATCATGGAAGGAATATACTCCCCGAATTTCATATTTCTAGGTCCAGTGGTTTAGGCTGGGCGTTGATGAGTCAGTCAGGACTTTTAATTAGATATACATATAACAACATGCTAACTATTTCATTTTTAGGCAGATAAGAAAGTAAATTGACGTTAATATTTTAGAAAATAATAACACTATATCCGCAATGATGCAATATATTTCAACAATGCTATAGCAAATACGAGGATAAAAATAATGCACAAATACTGGAAATCATCTCATTTTTTAACACGATGTACACTATATTAATTATTTATTTCAATTTAATTCCTATGGAGTCTTATAATTGCTGTCCAACGTTGTAGTACGTGTAGACTTTCTATCGTATAAGTAGATAAATCTGCGTGTGTACAAGCCAAAAAACGGAGTTAGCGTTGTTAAAAGCACTAAATTTCTTAAATGATACCGTTTAAGTTGTTTATTTATTTTGGCACTTGCTGAAAAACTATTTGCTTGTAGACTAAATACAAAAGCTGGAAGAAATATTTTTACACAACTTGCATGGTTACTTCCAAACATTGCCAGGTTTATAAATATTTTAACCATAGAACATGATCGCGTTATAGCAAAAATTATAAATATTTGTAGAAAAGTTGTAATCTATTTGCATTTTTACTTGCACGACTCGGGTGGTAACCTTTATTCTCAACTGGCTCAAGAAAATAATTAAGTAATCAAAGTTCTGAAGACATCCCAGATACTGTTGAACCATGGTCAATACTAGCAGCATTAAATGATTGCAAAATAGATTATTGCTACTACCAGATAATAAAATACATCAACACCAAAGCAACAGCTAGTTTTGTACTTCATGACACATCAAAAGTAATAAAAATTGAACGAAGAGTAAGACAGGGAGTTACAATTTCCCCGAAACTGTTTACTGCAGTTTTAGAGTACCTGTTAAAAAGTCTACCCTGGGAAAACAATGACATTCAAATAAATGGTATAAGGCTAAATCACCTGAGATTCGCCGATGATATTGTTCTCGTATCAGACTGCGTTCAAGATGCAGTCCAAATGCTGCAGGAACTAAATGAGGCAACTAAAAACGTAGGGCTCAAGAAATAAACAAAAAACCAAAATGATGACAAACCTTGTACTGAGTGAGACACTGAAAATCGACGATGCCAATATTGAATAGGTTGATGCTTACAAGTATCTTGGGGATGAAATACGAATTGACAGGGACAATCAAACATGCGAAATCTTCAGAAGAATATCACAAGGATAAGCAGCATTTGGTAAACTGCGAAATATTTAAAAAAATGATATCCCAATGTACTTTAAAAAGAAAGCTTTCAAACTATATGTTATAATCCAAACATTCCTACCTTCCACTATATTTTCCACCTTATAAATAATAATATCGCTTTCAAAAACGATATACTATTCCACCGTCTTATACAAAACCTCACGATAAACGAATCATTCCCACAACCGCCTCCCACTCAATATAATAAGTTCCCACCTTGGCTCCTTCAACCACCCAAGTATAACCTTTTCCTAACATCCTATAAGAAAAACGACACCAACCCACAAATCATCCTGAATTCGTATCACGAAGTTATATCCAGCTATCCAGATCATACTGCCATTTACACCGACGGGGCCAGACTACAAAGCAAAACTGGTGCTGCAATAGTAACTGATAGAAATGAATCCAAAAACCACCTGCCAGACAAAACAAGCGTCTTCCCCGCTAAAACCTTCGCCTTTCTCCAGGCGACGAATTACATCAAACATCACCAGTCTCTTCAGAAATTCATCATCCACACCGACTCACTCAGTACAATAGATGCTATGAAAAAGATGTACACTACAAATAGCTACAGCCAACATATTCAAGACAACATCCATGATCAGCCAAGGGAAACATTGTTCTACTCTGGGTCCCCTCACACCGAAATATACGTGGCAACGAGCGCACAGACCAACTAGCAAAAGAAGCGGTTCAAGAAAAAGAAACAGTCATCCCAACACCAACGTACGACTTTAAAAGCTACTATAAAAGTAAAATATTAGATTCTTGGAATACATCACGACCCAAGATCCCAAGCCCAAACAGCGGAATCACTAGGAAACACCAAATCGTCCTCACCAGAATCAAAATTGGACACACCCTACCCACACACCAATATCTATTTGAGAGGAAGCCACCACCCTTGTGCCCATCGTGTAACATACAGATAACCATTAAACACATACTGTTAGAATGTACACAATACACAACACAAAGACAAAAACACAAGCTTCCACTAAACTTCCAACAAATTATCCAACATATGAGCCGAATATGAACATGAAAATGTTATGCCAGACTTAACATACGGGATGGAAACCCTGATAGAAAGTTTCAAGTAACCCAAAGGGCCATGGAACGAGGTATGCTCAGTATAACGCTGATGGACAAAATACCAAATGTTGAAATTCATCAACAGACGAAACTAACAGACATCCTTGTAAAAGTATCTACCATGAAATGGAAATGCTCACGCCATCTAGATAGAATAACAGACGAAGGTAGACCAAACGGATTCTCAAATGGAGACCGCTGGCAGATAAATGTAGCCGAGAAAGACTCGCACTGATGAGCTAAAGCTTATATTTACGAAATGGCTACAAGAAGCCCAAGACAGAAAAGATCCGTAAGTTTTAAAGGAGGCCTATATCCAGCAGTGGACAACAGCTAAAGGATGATGATGATGATGTCAAATCATCTAAGACACAAAATTCGATAACACTAAAAAAATTTCTTTAAAAAACGGAATATGATTTGCGAAATACATCAGCTGCATTCAAGGTTATATAAATAAAAACATAAAAAAACTTATAAATGTTTATAAACAGTCAATTAACCAAAAGGTTGTGATGTCAAAAGTCGTGCCAAAGCAATAGATAACTTAAACGCCCACATCATTATTATTATTTATTTCTTCGGCTCATATAGACGCACAGCCGTCCACATAAACATTTAAAACCAGTATATCATTAAAATATTTATATTATGTCTTTAAACTGACAGATTTATAGCTGTCTCTTCTTCATATTACGGTGTAAAATGTGACGGAACTAACCGAAACTACGTTCCGGTTCCGGTTATGATAGTTTTGCTCATTTTGTTTACACGGTTGTTAAATGTAGCCTTCAATTTTAATGCCAACTTAAAGTTACTGGATATAGAGCAGTCCAAAAAAGTGAAGGAAACACAATTTTGCGTAACTTAACTTTTCAATGAGAACACACATTTTTACTTACTTTCGCATTAAATAGCGCCAACATACGTCCAGAAATTTAAGAACGGTTATCAACAACATCATAATATGACTGTGGAAACCTTAATCAGTCAGTTAGACACTATTACAATGTTCCATTACTCGACGAAAGTAACCGCGGTTGAAGTTTCCCGTTCCGAAAGTGTACGATGTTAACCTTTTCAGGAAAATTGTTAGGTTTCGGAACGCGGTACTGATTTTGGTTACTTTTTTGTAACTAAACTAACCGTGGAAATATCGCGGTAACCACAACTTACCACGACTTTACCGTAACCGCGACCGCGGTAGTTAGGTGTGCAGTTACGGAACATTGTAATAGTATCTCACTGCTCTCTTCGTGCCTACCAAGAAGAACTAACATATTTTTTAATCGAAACATCTGAAACTTTTACTTGGCTAGAAAATCTTAATATTAGCATGTGACATTTGCTGTTTTATTCGAAATGTTTTAAAATTAGCGACTTGTGAGTTCAGCTACTTTGTAACAATCATTTTCACTTCGTCGTCAGTTTTCAGTCGTTTATCGCCAAAAAAGTGTGTGAGATGGAGGAAATAATTGATAAACCCTTAGCGCAAGGTTGGATCTGTATGGTGGATGCGGAAAAATATTCCATGCGTTGTCCTTCTATTAGGTGTACAAATGAATAATTTTTTTCAGCTACATTCAAGCTTTATTTTAAAAGAAAGTAATTTAAATTGTTTAGTCAAAGTATTCGCCCTTGCTTTCTATAACTTTAAGCCATCTTTCAGGGAGCTGATAAATTCCATCTCGGAAAAATGTTATGTCTTTGGACACGATAGTCGTCAAGCCATTTTCGGATCTTATCCACTGATTGGAAGTGCATATCGGACAAGGCGTGTTGCAGCGACCAGAATAAGTAGTAACGGATGGAGCAATGTCTGGTAAATACACCGGGTGCTGCAAGACGTCCCAGCCAAGACTCATTATGGTGTCTTTTGTATTGGAAGCAATGTACGGCTTGGCGTTGTCATGCAACAATTTCACTGGACGTTCTCCTTAGCCAGTATACGGGCGTTTTAGTTCCAATTCTTGACTCAGTCAGATTAATTGACGCTGGTAGCAGTCCTCAATAACTGTTTCACCCGATTCCAACAACTCTCATAATAAAGCACGCCCTTGATATCCCACCAAATGCAGAGAACCTTTCTTCCGAAGCGATTGGGTTTTGCGACCGATTTTGATGATTTCCGGGAAATACCCATGACTTATGACTTTCTGCGTTTCGGATTGTCATAGAGTATCCATTTCTCATCGCTCGTATCGATTTTCACACATCGCCCTCTTTCAGTCTCTATATTATACTACCTCATTGGTATAAATCCACAATTGTCATCGAGAATCCACAACTTCTAGCTTCTAGCCAAACAATATTAATAAGGCAAAATTTTTGAAAGGATCTACATAAGATGCATTGCCGAAGTAATAAAGGTGCGTAAGTGAAGATGTCCTAGGTACACATTAAGGGGTATCTGTATTAGCGAAAGAATCGCTAGATTGGAACCCGCTGGACAATCGTAATGGTGGTAGACGGCTCTTGATTTGGAAGAATGTCGTTAAATAAGTTGAAAATGCCGATAAGTCTTGGAGAGAACTCAACGCTCTAGCTGGATAGCTTTATTGGAGAAGCTTAGTAGATGACCTATGTTCATTGGAGGTATTACGGAAATCATATATATATGGTAATACATATATTTAACTTAAACTTTAAAGCTGCAAAAACTGATTTTCAAATATAAATATTAATTTTTATAGAACTTGAAAATAAAACGATTCTATCCAGTTTTTGTTAGTTTATTTTACAACAGGCGTGTGTTAAACAGGACGTATGCTAGAATTGTAATGTCAATATGAGCAAAGTAATGTAAAAAATATATTGAATGACAATAATTATTGAAGGTAAACTAAGCGTATATCCTTTAGTTCGCAGGATTTCCCTACGTATTATATATGCAATATGCAAATATATTATAAATAAAAACAGTTAACTTTATTTAAAAGATCATGCTATAAAAAATTGTTTATTTTTGTTATATCATTTCCTAACAAAAACCACGATTATCTAATTAGAAATGTTTGCAAGAGTCGGTTGATTGAGAAATTTACTGTTTGGTGAAAATGGGAAACAACAGGTGAAACAGTAAATAAACTAAAAATAGGGATTTTCCCCTGTCCATTTAAATTCTGAAAAATGAGTACACACAAACTCATTTATATCCTTCACTTCTTCAATATCTTCTAAATATTCTTCCACTGAATCACTCATTTAGAAATCTCACGTAGATAATAATCTTAATACACAAATTTAAACTACCCACATACGTTGTTTAAAAAATGTTGATTAAATTGTAACTTAACTACGGTAACTAGAATGAAATGTTGTCTCTGAATAGACAAAATCAACTTAACCACTGTAACTAAGAAAAACAGTGTTTTTTTTTTATTTTTATTTTATTTTTGGACTTAGCTACTAAGGCCATTATCCAGTAGATGCATTTTTTTTTGAAAAATCTATGCCATAACCGGGATACGCACCCGAGCCCTCATGATCTAGAAGCCAGTGCATCGCTACACTAACCACTACGCCATGGTGACCGGCAAAACAGTGTTTAAAAGTTGTCTTTCAATAAGAAAAAATAAATAAAACACTGAATTTAGACAGTGTTTAATTTAAAAACTGATTATTTTTTGTCTCTGATAGCCATGCCCTGTGTGTGTTTTAAAATTATTTAAAAATAAAATTGCCTTAATTTTTAAAATAGCCTTTTATCATAAACTTAAAAATTGATGTGAAGTGTGAATTTTCACATATTTCAGGGTTTCGCAGGTATTTAGTAAGTGAATAATGATTATTTGGGATGCCAAAACAAATTTTATGTTAAAATATTTTTGTTTGCTAATTTTAATTCGAATGCCTAATACCATTATGTAGGTTTCTAAATATGTGCAATATTTTTTTTTATATAGCAAGGTTCAATAAGATTTTGAAAATTGCGCTTATGGCTTCCATTGGTTGTTTTAGTCATAAGCTCCGCCCTTCTGATTTCGTGTATTTATAGGAATATAAATAGCAGTACAGCAGTAATATATTTAGGCACTAATATGATACAGACATTATAACACATGACATAACATATATTTTATATATTTTATTTTTTTACTTGTATCCATGGTATTATATATAAGTTACTTGGTTGTAAGTCCAAGAGTATTCAATTTCAACAATTTCCACTGGTTATTAAATTTACGCTTTAAAAATTAAATGCAATATTTGCCCAAATATAACTAGAATTTTGAAAAAATAATTTAAACAAAATAAAAATGCAAGAAAAAACAGAAGAAATGAAATTGCCTCGAGGCCGGATTGAACTCGAGTTTGCAAATTAGAATGACAGTATTCTAAGCATTACACCATCGAAGCGTTCTGTGTACTGTACTACATAATATCATTAAATATTTTACATGGTCAAGCAAAAAACACAAAAAATGCGTTATTTTCCGAAAACATAATGTGATCAAAAATTCCTGCTGTAGTATTCCGGTTCACACAAATATACATTACTTAGAATTTTTTGAGATTTTTAGTTTAAACCATCTGGGCTACAGGTGTGGGACAATTTTTTTTGCACAGTTTTGGCGAAAATCGCGGCAAAATAATTTATTTTGCAAAAATAATATTTTGATCGTTAATTTACGTACTAAGGGCTTTCATTTGATACCCTACTCAGAATTTAAAAAAAATATTTTTTTCGGTGAGCACATATTTGTTTATATTTTTAGGGGGATATGTTTTTTAGATGTTTTGGTATTTTTCCTATGTGCGTATCAACGAGTTGTATAAGCATGCCAAATTTCAACTCTCTAGGCTTAGCCGTTTGGCTGCAGTTTTTACCGAACAGGCAGATAGACAGTCGACAAAATGATGGTATAAGGGTTTTTTGGTTATACCTACAAACAGAGTAAGGGGATCGGAGGGGGCGACGGCCCTGGGCGCACTAAGGAAAGGGGCGCTGACGGGCTTGACTAAGGGGCGCCATTGTCTCTAGACCTTTTTTTTTTTTCTCATTACTTGGATTTTGGGAGGTGAGAACCTTGTTTTTATTTGCTAAGGGCGCCAAAACACGGCTCTGCCCCTAGCGCAAGTTTTCCTTACTGCGGCTCTGCCTGCAAAACCCTAAAAACAGAATGTAATTTTTGGAAACAAACTATTGAAAATTAGTGTTGCTGAAACTAGGAGTATTTTAAAACAGTAAATAGTTAAAAGCAGGCTACAATTTGGCTACAATTTTTACCGAACAGACAGACAGACAGACAGACAGACAGACGATAAAATTACGGTATAAGGGTTTTTTGGTCATACCTACAAAACCCTAGAAATGAATTTGTCCAAATGTAGAGAAAGCCAATGATACCAACTAAAAATGTTGCATTCAGCAAACAGTATATAAATGATATAAAATGTACATTTCTCGTAAAACTCGCGCTTTCTCCATGTTTAACTTGTTTGTTAAATTGCGTCATTCCACTGAGTAGAGTAGCTACCAGTACAGAATACCTGTAAAGTTGTAATCATGGGCGAAATGCCGTCGCTAACTCAGTCTCTTGGCTATTTTTACCTGCCGTACAAGCCAAAAGTGCAGTCATCTCCGATTCATGAAGATTCTACGTCATATACTAAAGCTTCATACAGACAATACCTGATGATTCAGTAGTTTTTGGAATTTACCTCCGTTTTTTATGGGAGATTTTTTAAAAGGTGTTTGTGAAAGGCTTTATTGGATATAAGGTAAAAATTGTTGGGTTTAACCATGGTAGAAATTGCATGTTTGTTAAATTGTTGTTTATGGACTTTAATTTGATTAATTCTTTAGCTGTATATGTGTATATATTACAGTAAAAGTCTAAACTTTAGCACCTGTATACACTTACTACAGCTGGACAGACCTCTCGTGGCCGGGCGTGGCTTATGGTACGCATAGAGAGGGCACTATGAAAGACAGTGTCAGATACAGAGAACAGTCAAAGAAACAAGTTCACATTTTTACATGTGTACATTATATTTATCAGTTAGGTACGTCTACAAACACAAGTTCCTTCCATTACAGTCGAACAACAAAACTATAGAAACGTAGCTTCTTGATTTAAGTGATTACTGCATTTGACGTTCACTTTGTCGACTTGTTTATTGGCCAGAGCACACTCGTCCCGCGTCTTTTTCCAAACTCCAGCAATTTCAAGTGGATTGTAAAATCAAGAACATTGCTAATTATTTCTCGACTATTAATAGCACGTCCACCTAGTTTGCTTTTTGTCTCCATGATTTTAATATTTAATATATTTTGAATGTTGCGCTTATGTACTTGACTGTAATAGCGTGTGTAGGAAATAATGCAATTCGCCAAAGTTATAATCCCCACTACAAATTTCACGCGCATGTTTCACGCCCGGCCACGAGAGATCTGTCCGGCTGTAGTTAATATAGCAACTGCAAAAATATGTATCTACAAAATATATATAATGCAAATACCATACCTAATTTAATTGTTTTAAAGAGAATTTGGGATTAAAGACATCTGATAATTCAGGGTTCAACTTTAAGTCCATTACTATTTATAATTTACTTTAACGATTTATCTTCGGATATTAAGACTGAATTTATGAACAACAAATTAACAATTATCAAATAAATATTATCAATTACGATGGTACATAGTATTTATGCAAACATAAATAACAATTAGTATTTATAAATAGACGTACGCAAAAGTAGGTGCAAGAATGATTTTCACGTTTGTTTATTGTTTGTGTGTCTATTTAAACTGATATAACAAATCAACAAGAACAAAATCAACAATTTCCATGTTATTTAATTTGTTTTATATGTATATGTTTTAACAGTTCGTCAACAATAATTAAATGTGACATAATAACTAATAAGAGCATTGATGCGTACTTGGTGCACATTAAAGTTAAATCCTTCATTTTTTTTTTTTAATTAATTTTGTTCAAAATGTATCGGTCGGAAATTCGCACTATTATGAAGTATGAGTTCTTACGTGGAACTACGGAATCGCAGACCGCGCGAAACATTAATAGTGTATTTGGCTCTAGTGTTACTATGCTGCAGACAATATCAAATTGGTTCGCCAAATTTCGTACAGGTAACTTAATAACCAAACAAACAAAAAAACCTGGCTCATCGATTACAGCAGAAATATACTGCAACCAACTGGAGAAAATTATGCAAAAACTTAAAGAAAAATAGCCTAGATTGGTCAACAGATCGATTCCTATCTTATTGCATGATAACGCTAGACCACACACTGCACAAATGTGGCAAAACTACAGAAATTGGAGTTGGAACTTCTTCATCATCCTCCATACTCACCAAACCTTGCCCCCACTGACTACCACTTCTTCCGCAATTTGGACAACTTTTTAATAGGAAAACAGTTTAATTCCGACAATGCTGTAAAACTGGCATTCCAGGAATTGTTTGACTGTCGTCCGCCAGGGTTTTATACCACCGGCCTGAACAACCTGCCGCTTAAATGGCAAAAGTGTATAGACAATATTGGTACATACTTTGAAAAATAAAATAATTCCTTATATTTGTAAGTTATCAACCAACTTTGCCTTTTTTTTCTACAAATTTCATCCTTGATGACCTAATATATACATTAGTATAGATATAGATTCATATCACAAAAACAATCAAAAATAGATTTTTTTCTGGATTAACCTGTTCTATTAGCAATTAAATTACAAGCTTGCCAACTAATGCTTCGTTCAGAACCTCCAAATTATAAATTAGAATTAACGTGAAATTAGTACTTGACATAAAATTTGTACGTAGAAATTAAGCAGCATTCACAATAAAAATTAAGAAATTAAGTCACTGACAGATATTTTTATCGATTTCTACTTTATCGATAGATATTTGGCAGCTGTTTACATTTGCTAATGAGTTTTTGAATGTTTCATAGTTCTGAAAAGAATTAAAATAGAGGAAAAATTCATATTTATACTCATAGAAAACATAAAGATGTGGATAGAAGCAAAAAAATATGGTCATAGAAATTTTTAGGTTGACAGGTGCTTACTGCGCAAGCGTCAATTATAAATTAACGTAAGGGTTTGAAGTCTACAAACATCTAATTTTAATTTATAAGTATAAGTATTAATTTTGAAGGTTGTGAACGGTAACGTACAGTTACGTATAACAAACATTTACGTTAATTCTAAGTACTAATTTCGAGGTTCTGAACGCAGCATAACGTATCGTATTGTTAACGCACGTGCTTACTAATGTTACGAAGGTCCCGTCTTCGATTTCCGATTCAGGTCTGTGTAATCTGAAATGCTCTATTAGTACAACTTGTAATACAAGTAGTATGAAATGAGACCCAACTATTTCGGTTCACATTCATGTACATTACTCTAAATTTTATAAATGTAGGCGGTAGGTTACGTACACCCATTTAAGTATTTCGTTAAGAATAATAGATGAGTAAAACCAATGGCATGATATGAGCAAAAGGACATAAACTGCTTTGAAAATTAAGAGGTAACAACATACATTCATTTCATTTATTCAAAATTTTATGGCGAATTTTAATAGAACAACAAATTAAGAATTTAATGTACTGAAAAAAATCGTGGGTCGGAAATTCCAGTGAACATTCCTACACAAGTCCATTTGGAAGTATTTTTAGTTTTATTCGATTTTTAACGACTTAATATAAATATTTAGCATTAAAAGGACAATGAATAACTGCAAAAATATGTATCTACAAAATATGAGGTTTGTTCCAACAAAAGTTCAGAATCGTTCAGAACTTTACTGAGTTTGCGCAAAACGATTTTAGCGTTCCATCAAGTCTATTTAATAATTCAGAACTTATAGTGCAGTTTTCCAAGAACGAGTGAATTGTGTTCTGAACTGATTCTAAATCGTTCTTAAAGTTCCAGGATTTTACAAGAATTTTTAATTCTGAATAAGTTTAACGTCTTATCTAACCTCACTTATTTGTTTTTGTTTATTTGATTAAATTAGTAATGGAAGAAGACTAATGGACAAGATTTTTCTGATTTGTCAGGATTTTCAAGCAAAAGTGATAATGATGGAGAATTCTTGAATGATGTTATTGTTGAAATAAGAAGTACCACAATATAATGATCAGGTTTTTTTGGAACATTTTCGACAACAGATCACATTTTGGCCATCAGACTGCAAGTTTTCGAGATGTAGCAGATAGGTTTGATATTTCCAAAAGTAGTTTGGAGAGAATAATAGTCCGAATTCCATATTTCTTGAGCAATAAGTCTAACAACATAATAAAATGACCAAACAACGAGGAAAAGGTCGTTATTGAAAGACATTTTCGGCAAAGACGATTTCCAAATTTAATCCAGTTATTCCATTAGTTCCATTTCTTTAGTTTAAAAATACAAGGCACAATGTTTTTTAACAGATGTTGTTTTGATTTCGTGATTTTATAGGTCAGGATAAACCAACCAAATTCTCGGTTCTAACTCGTTCCAACACTAGTTAAGATGATTCTAGAACTATACATTCGCACATGGAATCTAAGCAGTTCTGATTCATGTTCTGAACTGCTGTGAATTTTCTGTTGGAACAGACCTACGGACAATGCAAATATCATCCCTAATTTAATTGTTTTAAAAAGGATTTGGGATTGACAAGGCCAGATTTACGCATAGGCTAAGTAGGCTAAAGCCTAGGGCGGCATATTTTGGGGGACGGCGAATATTGTAAAATACATACTAATAATAAATTAACTAAGGCAGCGGAATACCTATAGCTTAGGGGCGGCAAAATCATAAATCCGCTCCTGGGGATTGAAGGCTTAACATCGGATAATTCAAGATTCAATTTTAGGTCCATTACTATTTATAATTTACTTTAACGATTTATTTTCGGATATTAAGACTATGAATTCATGAACAACAAATTAACAATTATCAAATAAATATTATCAATTAAGTTGTTACATAGTATTTATGCAAACACAAATAACAATTAGTATTTATAAATAGACATACGCAAAAGTAGGTGCAAGAATGATTTTCACGTTTGTTTATTGTTTGTGTGTCTATTTAAACTGATATAACAAATCAACAAGAACAAAATCAACAATTTCCATGTTATTTAATTTGTTTTATATGTATATGTTTTACCAGTTCGTCAACAACAATTAAGTGTGACAATAACTAATAAGAGCATAGATATTTGGTGCGCAGTAGAGTTAAATTCTTCATAATTAGTATTAAATAAAGGAAGTCATCCCTTAATGTCGATACCGAATCCTTTTTTAAATAAAAATGAGCAAAATTAGGGTATTGAAGGCTATTAGTTGCTTATTTATTACGTAATTATATCGCAACTTTCTGGATAAGTAGCTAGTAATATTACTAATGATGTAAACATTATTATCATCATCATTGGCGCGACAGCCCGATGTCTAGGCCTCCTGTTTCTAGGTCTCGTGACCATATTTTCTGACTGCGTATGTTAAGGAGTAATATGGTCAGTAGTCTTTAGGAGATAAATCAGGTGAATACTGGAAATGAGACATTAATTCGATGATTTTCTCCATGAAATAATCCATTGTTTGACTTGCTGTGTGGGAGCTTGCATTGTCATGATGAAGAATGATGCGACGTTTTTGGTTGTTTTTCCTGATTTTGTCGATGACTTCTGACAAACAAATTGTTGTATACCATTCAGCATTAAATGTTCTCCGATCATCTAATGGAATGGTTGCGACATGTCCAGTACAACCGAAGAAACAAGAAGTGTTCCGTGAACGAACAACTTTTGTGGGTTTCGGTTCATCTTGGAAGACCCAGTGGATTGTTGCTTAGTTTCCGGTTCATATGAATAAATCCAAGTTTTGTCACCTCTAATGATGTTGTATACGGATTTTGCAGAGCCAAGTTTGATTTTTTTTAGCTTTCCCTTACACCAATCAACAACTTTATGTCAAATTATGCGGCATCCAACGGGAACAGATCTTTTTCACAGCTAAATGTTCATGCAAAATCGAATGTATTGCAGTCTGCGATATGCCAAATGATGCCTCTATCTCACGGTAAGTCACAAGCCGATCTTTTTCAATCATTTTGCGCACAGCATCGATGTTATTTTGAATCACAACCATTTTAGTCGACCTTGATGAGATTCATCACTGATAGACAAACGACCGCGACGAAATTCTGCAAACCAATTGTAAACAGTCTTTTCTGATGGTGCTTCATTACCAAAAGTTGAACGAAGCGAATCTATGCATTGTTGTTGAGTTAGGCCTTTAATAAAATCGTAAAAAATCATCCAACGAAAACCTTCACGAGTAATATCCAATTTTTCATAAATTTGGTTTTTTAAACGCTCACTGTCAATAAACTACTCGGTCGATTTATAAGCTGCCACTGATTTCACAATAACAAATGTCAAATTTTACGAAGATAGTAATGACACATTTCAATATTGCCATCTAGTGGTCGTTTGTTAGAACATAAAAGGTAACCCTCGTATATGCCTGTCCCAAGACGTGTTTCAAATTCAACCGCGTCTTCCAAAAGGTTATGCACCCCTGTGATAAAGAATTATTATGTACTTTCTGTATATATAAAACACGTGAAATAAAAATAAAATATCTAATCGTGAAAGTCTGCTAGTTGTCTGCACTAATAAGAATAAATAGACAAATCTATATTTAGAATAATTCGTCTGGTTAATTTTAGTTCAAACGAATAAAATTGGTATTAATTTATATTAATAATTTTGACAGAATAATTATAGAAAATTACACTAAAATTATTTGTCTTTGACCGATTTTTCGGCTAAAAATAATATATGTGTTAAAATAATAATTTTATTTAGTATGCAAGGTGCTCAAATTGTAAGATTTTGTTCAAGGACAATTTTAAGTGGTTGAAAATTTAGAATATTCCATCCTTGGCGACTAAGAATATGAGCAGATGTTTATATTCATTAAAAATACCAGTTCGCATAGAGAGGGCTTACACGGTCAATAATACTGTCACTATTAACGTATATTGACATTTGTTTGCATAAAAATGGTAATGTTGTTCAAACATGTCTTCAACTAGGGTGATTTCAACACCATATCTCCGGAAACCGAGTGTTTTAATTTCTTCGGGATACGTTTTGCTTTTTGCACTTTGAGTTCCTTTTTTTTAAGTTCATCAGCTAGTTTAAGATCCTTTTTCCTTTTTTCTCAGCTAGTTAAGTTCCTTTTTTTGCTCAACAGTTCTAGTTTGCGTTCCTTTTTACCGACCGCCAACATATATGTATAAGGGAGGTATTGAGATCATACCGATTTTGACATTTCGAGATTTCGATGGATCTCCACGAATTGAGGTCCCTACATAACGTTTTGACTATTTTTAGAATGATGTCTGTCTGTCTGGCTGTCCTTGTACACGTGTAGAGCAAATTCGGCTAAAAAAAATTGTATGAAACTTCATATTTAAGCTTTTGACATCAATAGCACGAGTTGATCAACTTTTGGTAAAAATCGGTTAACTAGAAATGGGAGTTTACTCGTGTCGGTTTTAATATTTTTACGAATATTACGAATTATTAACAAAAGTTGCTATTAAAGCAATATACTAATAACAAGCAAATACCTAACAACTTTTATTTGAAACATTTTTTGATAAAGCAGCATAAATTAAATAAGTACTTTGTGATAGCGGTCGGTCCTGTGATGGCCACAGCTGATTTTTTAGCATTATCACTACTTATCTATTAAAATCACAATATATTATTAAAAGCGGCCAACCTTCGCAGTTCTGTGTAATCGATGGCCGATTAATCGGTATCGGCCGGTAAGGCATGGCCGATTAATCGGTAATCGGCCAATTTGCTTATCGGTGTAACCCTACTATGAATGATAACAATTCATTTTATTTATTGCTTGTGAAGCATTCTTATTTAGTTTCATTACTAAATCGACGCAGGATTATTACAGTGAGTGACCGGTTAACGAACAGTTCGGACTGCGAACAAACCGGACAACGAACACTTTAACGAAAGATTTTTGTGTTCGGACAACGAACACATATTCGGATAACGAACACAGCGAAATGTGTCGTTAAAAGACGAAAAAAAAAGACGAAAGAGGACCAATGCCGACATCTGCCATTAAAGATCGTTTGAAGAAGTGGGAGGATGTCAGAGCAACGGTCTTAGAATGACTCCCAAACCAAGCTGATGCCAATAGGGTTGGGGATCTCTACAACGACAATGCTATTAATCACTTCCGGAAAATGCTGAAGAAGAGAGAAAAGCAATCGACATTGGACATGTTATTTAACGCCCCATAAACAAAAAAAAAAAATGATTAATATGCAAGACTATACATATTATTTTTATAATAAATAAACTTACTAAGAAATTATACATACATACAATTTTTTTAAAATTTAATTTGTAGGGCCTCCAGAACGAATTAATCGAATTCCCATAAAAATCTATGGTAAATCAATGATCGGTTAACGAACAATTCGGATAGAGAACATAGTCTTGGAACAGATTATGTTCGTTAACCGATCACCCATTGTATTAATAATAATATTATTATTTGAAGTCAAAATTCAATCTATAAATATAACAAAAGGTAAGCAAACGGTAATTCGCATTTTTTGTTTTCATAAAAAAATCTCAAATTTTTAAAAACTCTCACACCTAGTATTTGCGACATTCCTAAACTAAAAAAATTGTGTCTGAGGTCAGGAATTTAAAATATTTACTTTGCATTTTTATGAGCACCAAACATAAGAAAATAATAAATATTTTAAACGTTAGTCATCCAGTTTAACAATAGATTTTAAATTATGTAGGCAAATAATGAGAAAAAACTGGATTTTTAACGCACGTGCACCTTTGCATCACGTATTATTTTTATTTAATTTTTTTATGTTTAGTTATAAAAAATGTCCTTGTTTATAATTGTTAGGTACTGCTGAATTTTTATCCTTGAACTAGAGTTTTTTACAACTTCCGTTTATCATGATTTACAACAATTTTCGCCACCAAATTATTTTATTACTTAATTCAGTGTTTGTCAAACTTTTTACGTTGAGGCACATTAAGGGAGAGTTTTTTTTTCATGACCCATAAGTTTCGCGCAATATAAACATGGGTTAATTTCGGCCATAGAATTTAGACCAGTGTTTCTCAAACCTGCAACAGTTGCGGACCACTTTCAGAATTCCACTAACCGCGGACCACTAACGTCAAGAAAAACATTTTTTGCGTAAAGGCCCATTATTAATAATGAAATTTAATGTGCGCGGACCACCAAGAATTGAAGCCTTGTCAAAGATTAAATTCTTAAGCCTGTAATACATGATGCGATTTCTCGTTTTGAATCTCGTACGATTTATCGTACAAGAATTATTGTATCGTGTACTACAGGATTTTCGTACGAGATCTTGTACGATATTGAAAACCATCCAATATTTATGCTCCAGACCTAAAATATTGTATAGAAATGAACAGATATCGACGCAGTAGATTATTGCGCATAGTCACGTGACCGATACCGTTAGGCATAATTATCGTACGATAAATCGTACGAGATTCAAAACGAGAAATCGCATCATGTATTACAGGCTTTAGACATTTGTAAAACATTTGCAAAACCTCCGCAGTACCCTATCCTACTGAGGCGGTTTATTGAAAAATATATCAAAATTTTGGAAACAAATTCATATAAATTTATTTCAGAACTGACAAGTTGATCCTTCACGTTATCTATCTAATCTCACACATGTTCGTAAATTAAAAATGTCCTTCTCATGTCAACTTTATTAAATCTGTAATTTTTTAAATTCCAAATATTTAATAATTTAGATATCGGCGCCAATTTTTTATCGAGTTATTTTTTTCAGTATTTCTTATTAATTTCCTGTATATCTATTTATCTTTGCACTACAAAAAAAGGTTTAAAATATTCATTGCCTAAAATATAATTTTATTATTCTTCATTTTGTAACTTAGACTAGGTACATATCCTTCAGTACAATTATATATGATTTAGACCCATGATTCCCAAATTGATCTATATGAACCCCCAAGGGTCGATTTCAACTTGCAGAGGGGGTCTATGTCAGCGAGCCAAAAAATAAAATAAAATGGAGGTGCACGAGATGTAAATGGTGCTCCACATAAGCGGTCCCCATTTAGGCAGGTCATCATCAACATTTAGGCATTTCGTAGGTTTCAGAATGTTTTGACTATGGAAATACCACAGTGGAGTAACAATCCATACTGTGACATTGAAGAATTGGATGTCATATTACAAGAAGAACTGATCGGAATAAGCACTAACGAAGAATTGAAGGTGCAGTTCAGAACAAAAAAAAAAAAAAACTCGTGGAAAGGGGATTTAGCGCGGTTGCAAATCACTGGACGAGGGGATTTAAGACTACACCACACTAATTTGAAGCCAAATATTGAAAAATTGCTATCGGAGCATCAGATTCATCCCTCTCATTAACAGCATTATATATGTATTCATTTTATGTAAGAAATTTACTGGGTTCTGATTTGTTTCGTTTCAAATCCAAATATTTATTTGCATTTTGCGTCTTTTCAATAAAGGTATGAATAAAAATTGTACATGATTTTCGTTTTTTACAATTGTCCATTCTACAAAAAACCATATCAAAATCAGCAGCACTGTGTCAGCTGTCAAAAACACATTTGAACTTTATAATTAAAAAAAAAAATTCAATATTAGGCCGCGAACATACAGAAAGCCGGCACCGGCTCTACTGGCAACAAGCGCTGATCTGCCGCATATCTGTCCATGTTTTTAAATATAACCGCACACGCTGTGTACTTGTCGGCGCCGGTCGGTGTCGGCTACCCGCTTACCGAAACGTTTAAGCAGTTTAAGCAGCTTGTTGTCAGCGCCTAAATAAAAAAATATTTAAAAAATCTTGCATCATCTTCTTTTAATTGATAAAAAAGGTGGTGGTATTCCCCATATTTACGTCTCTCTTGGTTTATTGCATTTATACCTTTTCTTTTTGGTTCCATTTTTAAATATAGTGATTCTGTTCTCGCCATTTTCACTTATTTCGACATATAATTGAGCCAATATACGAAAGAGTAGCTATACACTTTCAAAACTAGCGTTCACTCTATGCTAGGCCAATATAATTAAAAAATGTACGATAAATAGGAAAAAATAAATAAAAACTTCAATATATAGGTTATGTCATCTGTGTCACATGCAATATCAACGTTTAGCGTGTGCTCAACCAGTAACCCTGTAGGCTTGTTTTCGGTACCGATTATCAGCGCTGATTTACCAGCTTTCTGTATATTCGCGGCCTTAGGCAAGCAGGGGGGTTTACGGAAAACAAAACAAAATCGGCAAGTGGTCTAGGGGGCAAAAAAGTGGGAAACTATGATTTAGACCAACGTTTTTCCTCCATTTTGCCTCGCGACTTATTTAAAATTTTACTTGTTGTAACGCGACTCTCACCAGAGTGTATTCTAAAACAATCAAGTGTGAGCAAGATGAGAAAAAAAATGATGACTTAAGTTTACCGAAAGAATCGAAGGATACTATTGAAATTTTCTGGAATAAACCGGAAGTAGAAGATATCAAATAGATAGAAAGTTAATAATTTTTTCATTCCTTGCTTTGTAGCTATAACACGTGCTTCGTTGGAGTCTATGTTTCTAAAAATTTTAAGTCCTTTTCAATTGTGCTGAGACCTTCTGTCATTCTGCTATCAAAATCCTTGATAATTTTAAGTTTACATTCCAAAGATATCGTTTTCCTTTTCTTACGAGGTGGAGGAGAATCAGATATACTTCGTTTGGACGACATATTTTTTTAAGGGTTTAGATAACGTATAAAAAACAATCTTAACTTTCGTCGATCGTAGAATCGTAATATCGTGCACATACAGTTCGCGCGAAACGAATCCAATGCATATCACAGCAAGAGATACACTGAAAATAGCGGGTGGCAGTGTTGTCAAACGAAAAAATCAAAAACCGCGTAACTCCGAGTTCGCGTAAGTCGGTGTTTAAAGTGCCTTCCTTTTGATTCAAACACTTTCGCATCATTACTCTTGAGCTTTCTGTAGCTAACAAAGTGGCTGACAAAATTGTAATCACGGTGTAGTAAAGTTAAATGAGACAAATCGGTTTATTAACCAAAATGCAACTAAAGTAACAACGCTCAGGAGTTCTCGTTGTAATCTACAAACACGTATGACTTATAACGAATAGGTAACGTAAATGTCCGAAGGTTACCGCGAATTACAAACATCTTGTCAGAAACAGTAACTATCTCATCCGTGAACACTAAAATCAATATTTTTGCAATTAATGATAGAAAATAATTTAAAAGATGCCAAATTTTACATTTAAATACTACGCTTGTGGAAACATAATAAAACTAGTTCAAAGCATAAATATGTCCTAACTTGTGACACATCGAATCAAATTAATTGTAGGAAAATTCATACATTTAATTATAAAACTAGACATCATTAGTGTTTGGTTACATTTATTTGAACTGTATTGTATTTCATAGGTTAATAAATTGTGTAGACCGAATATTTATAAAAAATTAATGAGTCTAAAAAAAAAAAAAAAAATAATAAAATGGAGGTGCACGAGATGTAAATGGTGCTCCACATAAGCGGTCCCCATTTAGGCAGGTCATCATCAACATTTAGGCATTTCGTAGGTTTCAGAATGTTTTGACTATGGAAATACCACAGTGGAGTAACAATCCATACTGTGACATTGAAGAATTGGATGTCATATTACAAGAAGAACTGATCGGAATAAGCACTAACGAAGAATTGAAGGTGCAGTTCAGAACAAAAAAAAAAAAAAACTCGTGGAAAGGGGATTTAGCGCGGTTGCAAATCACTGGACGAGGGGATTTAAGACTACACCACACTAATTTGAAGCCAAATATTGAAAAATTGCTATCGGAGCATCAGATTCATCCCTCTCATTAACAGCATTATATATGTATTCATTTTATGTAAGAAATTTACTGGGTTCTGATTTGTTTCGTTTCAAATCCAAATATTTATTTGCATTTTGCGTCTTTTCAATAAAGGTATGAATAAAAATTGTACATGATTTTCGTTTTTTACAATTGTCCATTCTACAAAAAACCATATCAAAATCAGCAGCACTGTGTCAGCTGTCAAAAACACATTTGAACTTTATAATTAAAAAAAAAAATTCAATATTAGGCCGCGAACATACAGAAAGCCGGCACCGGCTCTACTGGCAACAAGCGCTGATCTGCCGCATATCTGTCCATGTTTTTAAATATAACCGCACACGCTGTGTACTTGTCGGCGCCGGTCGGTGTCGGCTACCCGCTTACCGAAACGTTTAAGCAGTTTAAGCAGCTTGTTGTCAGCGCCTAAATAAAAAAATATTTAAAAAATCTTGCATCATCTTCTTTTAATTGATAAAAAAGGTGGTGGTATTCCCCATATTTACGTCTCTCTTGGTTTATTGCATTTATACCTTTTCTTTTTGGTTCCATTTTTAAATATAGTGATTCTGTTCTCGCCATTTTCACTTATTTCGACATATAATTGAGCCAATATACGAAAGAGTAGCTATACACTTTCAAAACTAGCGTTCACTCTATGCTAGGCCAATATAATTAAAAAATGTACGATAAATAGGAAAAAATAAATAAAAACTTCAATATATAGGTTATGTCATCTGTGTCACATGCAATATCAACGTTTAGCGTGTGCTCAACCAGTAACCCTGTAGGCTTGTTTTCGGTACCGATTATCAGCGCTGATTTACCAGCTTTCTGTATATTCGCGGCCTTAGGCAAGCAGGGGGGTTTACGGAAAACAAAACAAAATCGGCAAGTGGTCTAGGGGGCAAAAAAGTGGGAAACTATGATTTAGACCAACGTTTTTCCTCCATTTTGCCTCGCGACTTATTTAAAATTTTACTTGTTGTAACGCGACTCTCACCAGAGTGTATTCTAAAACAATCAAGTGTGAGCAAGATGAGAAAAAAAATGATGACTTAAGTTTACCGAAAGAATCGAAGGATACTATTGAAATTTTCTGGAATAAACCGGAAGTAGAAGATATCAAATAGATAGAAAGTTAATAATTTTTTCATTCCTTGCTTTGTAGCTATAACACGTGCTTCGTTGGAGTCTATGTTTCTAAAAATTTTAAGTCCTTTTCAATTGTGCTGAGACCTTCTGTCATTCTGCTATCAAAATCCTTGATAATTTTAAGTTTACATTCCAAAGATATCGTTTTCCTTTTCTTACGAGGTGGAGGAGAATCAGATATACTTCGTTTGGACGACATATTTTTTTAAGGGTTTAGATAACGTATAAAAAACAATCTTAACTTTCGTCGATCGTAGAATCGTAATATCGTGCACATACAGTTCGCGCGAAACGAATCCAATGCATATCACAGCAAGAGATACACTGAAAATAGCGGGTGGCAGTGTTGTCAAACGAAAAAATCAAAAACCGCGTAACTCCGAGTTCGCGTAAGTCGGTGTTTAAAGTGCCTTCCTTTTGATTCAAACACTTTCGCATCATTACTCTTGAGCTTTCTGTAGCTAACAAAGTGGCTGACAAAATTGTAATCACGGTGTAGTAAAGTTAAATGAGACAAATCGGTTTATTAACCAAAATGCAACTAAAGTAACAACGCTCAGGAGTTCTCGTTGTAATCTACAAACACGTATGACTTATAACGAATAGGTAACGTAAATGTCCGAAGGTTACCGCGAATTACAAACATCTTGTCAGAAACAGTAACTATCTCATCCGTGAACACTAAAATCAATATTTTTGGAATTAATGATAGAAATTAATTTAAAAGATGCCAAATTTTACATTTAAATACTACGCCTGTGGAAACATAATTAAACTAGTTCAAAACATTAATATGTTCTAACTCGTGACACATCGAATCAAATTAATTGTAGGAAAATTCATACATTTAATTATATAACTAGACATCATTAGTGTTTGGTTACATTTATTTGAACTGTATTTTATTTCATAGGTTAATAAATTGTGTAGACCGAATATTTATAAAAAATTAATGAGTCTACCTTCAATTAAAATATTATTACCTATAATAACCGCCAACATGTTGCTATTATTTTTATCCTATAATATAATACGCCTGTTTGTATGTTCGTATTTGTATATTCGTATGTTCGACCGGTCGTAGTTATTATATATTCATTTATGTATTGGACAGTAGTGTGCTGTGAATTTTTGTTTTGAGTGTTGACAATAAATTAGTAAAAATGACAGTTGTGTTTTTCATTAAAAAATCAATTCACAATCATTAATTTAGTTGTGAAATACACGGATCTTTTTTTTACGAAACAAAACACAGAAAAACGTTATCCTTCCGTGATATTCGACATTTTTGATTAAAATTATTATTAGCAGAAAAATAATTATTTTAATAATTGATTGGTAACTGTTTATTTTTATTTTTTTATAAACCACCTAAAAATAAATTGTGTTTTAAAAGTTCTGCACAGTCCCACCTGTTTAGAATCTCTGTATATTGAACAAATGACGTGTGTGTGACGCATGCGCAGTGTTCAGTGGGATATTGTAAATCTACCCCTAATACTCATTATTTGTCCAGTTTTTAATAATACGCGAAGAGTTGATTCAATGTGAATTGGATGAAGTTAGGCGTATGGATAAAGAAAGAAGTCTGAGGCGTCGAGCAAGTTCCACATTAAGGTAATGATTTGTTTGCCAACACAGTTGGCAATGGGTCCACTAGTAAGTAAATAATAATATTTTGTTACTTTAATGTATAGTCGATTTATTTGGTTTAAATGGGACTAAACGGTGGTTTCGTCTTCTTAAGTTGTCACGAGGATCAAGCTTGCCTAGGAGTTTCATATTTCATGTTGGCAGAAAATATTTATATTAAAATTTGAATTGCCAAAAGGAAAACTAGTGACATTTATTATAAAAAATAGAATATATAATACATTTTTAAATTTTTGTCAGACATTAAAAATGTAATGAAAACTGACATTTTATAATGACAGTCAACTTAACCTAGAATATTCATTGTAAGTATGATTTACTTCTAAATTTATTTTAATTAGGCACTTTTATTATTGTATACAGTGCAAATTACGAATAGATCAAGTGGGCCCGAGCCTAAGGTTCCGCAATTTTGGGGCCCCGAAGGAACCTTTTTTTGCTCATCAATTCGAATAGATTTTTTTTGTCATCATTTCGATTCGACTAATTTTTGCTCCTCACTTCCTTTATTAGCCCATTTTATCCATTTTAATACCCATAAAAACCTTAATCCGGCACTACTTATACAACATAATAAACATAAACATATAGGAAAATTTTAAAATTTATTTATTTATTTATTTTATTATATATATTTATTTGCCGATGTTTTGCCTTTTTTGCTAATTCCGCTGGACCTAACAAACTCCGTTCTTTGATAATTATATTTATATTTTATATGTATTTCTTTCTTTTTTGCATCTTATTTTTTATGTAAACTTTTTACTTATTTTAAGTGTTGGCATGTACGTATTTTCAAATTATTAAATTTGTATAATTATCAAAGAGCGACATTTGTTAGGTCGACTGGAATTAATGCGTTAAAAGCATTTGATTATTCGCCGCTTTTTTGCTTTTATTCCACTGTACCTAACAAACTCCGTTCTTCGATAATTATATTTTATATGTATTTCTTTCTTTTTTACATCTTAATTTTTATGTAAACAAGTGTTGGAATGTACATATTTTCAAATTATTAAATTTATATAATTATCAAAGAACGTAATTTGTTAGGCCGAGTGGTATTAATACGATAAAAGCGTTCGATTATATGCTGCTTTTTGCCTTTATTCCACTGGACCTAACAAATGCCGTTCTTCGATAATTATATTTATATTTTATATATATTTCTTTCATTTTTACATCCTAATTTTTATGTAAACAATGTTTGAATGTATATATTTTCAAATTATTAAATTTATATAATTATCAAAGAACGTAATTTGTTAGGTCGACTGGAATGAATGCCATAAAAGCATTTGATTATTTGCCGCTTTTTTGCCTTTATTCCATTGGACCTAACAAACTCCGTTCTTCAATAATTCTATTTTAATTTTATAAAAGTATTTCTTTCTTTTTTACATCTTAATATTTTTGGAAACAATTGCTTGAATGTACATCTTTTCAAATTATTAAAATTGTGCAGTTATTTTTTATACGATAGAAAACAGAGCCGTAGCAATGGTATCGGGGCAAGTGCCAGGGGCGCGAGGCCTGAAGGGCGCCATCGTGCCTTTTTTTTGTCATCACTTGTATGTTAGAACTGAGGACGTTTTTGTTTTTATTTTCGTCATTACTTGTATTTTAGAAGTGATAACCTTTTTTTTTTGGTCATCACTTGTATTTTAGAAGGACTTTTTTGTCATTACTTAGAAGAGTTAGGTCATCACTTGTATTTTCACTTGTCTATTGAAATAAAAATGATGCCCTTTTTTAAATAAAATAAAAAAAGTTAAAACGAGCGCTATTTTTGGTTAAATTAACTTTATGTCGACTTTCCGAGGTATTTTCCGAGGGCGCTATTTTAAGTATTTGCCAAGGGCGCCAAAAACATTGCTACGGCTCTGTACACAAATACAAAAACATAAAGAACAGTTCATAAATCAAGAAGTATATTTATTTTAAATTATTTATAAATTGACTAAATTGTAAACCATGATTTTACATGAAATAAAACAAAAGATTTTCAGAATTCAAACAAAATGTTAAAAACAAAATATATTTAAACAAAACTTACATCAATTCGTGCAAAACTTGTTCAAATTTTTTGTGAAAATAAACACTTGGAACACTGCACTTCACAGTAGGTAGGTAAATTTCCTCGAAATATATCTTGTTTCACACACAACACAATAGTTAAATTCCTTATTTCTTTAATTCTTGTGTTTAAAATATTTGTAATCTTCTGTTAAGTTATATAGATGTGTACAGCATCTCAAATAGGTTAGGACGTTACTGTAAATATAAGGACGGTGCACGCTTTAAATGTTCTTCGAGTTAGGTGGGGAAAGTAGAGGGGGGGCATTTGAGAATGGTTTATTTATTAAAAAGTGTTATGATTAGGCCTTTAGTAGTATACGGCTCTTAGTGTGGGAAAGATAATTAAGTAAGCCTCCTCATTTTCATAATTTTTTCCGAAATTTTTTATTTCATAATATTAATTGGAGCGCTAGTAAAGCTTAATGCTATCTCTATTTAGATGAGCTTACTAGATAAATTATGAGTAATTATTTAATTTATAAATAAACGGGTCACAACAGTGTACATATATTTAAATAAATGATCTAACAATTAAATTTTAAGCAGGTTTTATTTTACGCTTAACTCACTTAGCTTATAAATATGTTAAGATTTTTATTTAGGTGGATTATAGGGGTTCGGACGGGGCCTCCATGTACGAGTGTTCAGGGTGTGCACTGCACACGGGCGGTTCATCAAATGGGTGGTATTTTGGGTAGATTCGGGCAGCTAAAACCCCGCGAAAATTTATAGGGCCCATAGAATACAGTTATGCTACATTGCTAGCTTCAGAGTCGGGCATTATTTAACTAAAGTTTCAATCAACTAAAAATTTGAATGAAAATGTAATCAAACTAAATAAATCATTCCTTATTCAATCAATAATGGATGCAATCATAAATCCTTAACTAAATGATAATCATTAGTGTCAAATCATTAGTTTTGAAACATATTGTGATATTTTGTCAAAAAAATTTGAATCGCTTGGATCAATATATAAATTGCATATATAATATCCCTATACCCAAATTCTCAATAATTTTCGGTCGTCTTGCAGCTTTCGAAAGAGCATTACATTTTGCCACTCTACCGACCTTAGAGGAATAACATATTTGGTAATGTCTTCTTCAAAATTTTGTTGCGATAATGTTTAATCCGGCTCTAATTCTTCTTGATTTTTGAGAAACAGCTGTTTGTCTACCTTTAGAATCAATATTTTTTAAATGCAATAAATGCATCGTTTTCGTGTCGTCTTTTAAGATGAGATATAAAATTCAATGAACTATTTTTAAATCCTTTAATTTCAACTTTAGGTTGACATTGACCGCATTGAGCAATGAACTTATTTTGCTCTACACAGCTTTTTTCGGTTAAATATTGAAATATATTGAATATTGAAAAAATCGTATCATCTGCCATTTTCGATATAACTTCTCTTACCATAATTGGCTTACTGAGAAGAGTTTGAAGCTCTGATGCTTCAGATATTAAAAGAGCCGATGCGCCAAAACTTTTACGAGTATCGTTGTCACTCATGTTAGCGAAAAAATACAAATAAATAATAGTAAAATATATCACTCAAATTGTTCACTAATTAAATCTGCGTCAGACGTCTACAATGTATAAATACTAAATTCGAATGAACAGTGAGAGTGAAAAAATCAAAGATTTTAGTTTCAATCATAACTAAAAATTTTATCATGATAATGAGTAAATATTTAATTTAGTTACCAGTGTGAATAACTGCATTATGAGTGATGTACCTTACTCATTAATCTCAATCCTCAATCATTAGTTTGATTGCAATTTGCCCAACTCTGGCTAGCTTGAACTTAATATGAATTTTGAAAGATGGAAGCGAGCCAAAGGGCCACTCGTGATCTATTTTCAATTCAATTAACAACTGGGCTAATTTGGTGTAAATAATTTATGTTGGAAGGAACCAAATAGATATTGGAGAAACCAAAATATATTGACGAATTTTGGACAGAATAAGATTTATGACAAGGATGCCCGTTAAGCCCAACTCTCTTTTCCGTATACATGACAGATTTAGAAGAAATATTCCAAAGAGAACAAACAGGAGGACTGGTAGTAGAACATACAAAATTTATCTCTCTGTCCTATGTGACGATGATGCCATTGCCTCCTTTTGCTAAGGTGGTTACTTCAAGACAAGTTCGCAATGTTAGAATAACATTATCAAGGGTTTATATGTTTAATGCATTAAATGCATTTTGTACTCATTCAATCAGTCGATTGTATTCGGTGAAGCTGTTGTAAGGATAGAATTGAAAAAAGATTCAATACTTTAAAATCTGGATTATTTGGCGATTTAAGTAAATTTGGAACTTCTTTCTTGCAATTCAACACAATTCGTCATTTTATTCGTCAGTGAATAACTTTTGACATATGCAAAACTATTTGCGCACTATTTGTTTATTAGTTGCCTAGCAACCACTTATTTAGAAATCAAAACAAAAAAATATCAAGATAATATTCCTAGGTCGTTTAACCGATTTAGACCAAATTTTGTACAGTTACTCTTTAGGACCCTTTGGAAAATAATTGGTTTTTAAATTAAAAACATGTTTTCAGAGTCGTAGCAACAGGCTTAAAAGTAAAAATATTGTTACTGCCGAATGAATGCTGTTTACACGTTACACGTACCAATTGATGAGAGATCGTACATATATGATGTATTTCGGGATTTGAGATCAAAAACAATTATTTATCAACAAAGTGGCTTTATTGTTTTTCAAAATATTCTCCATACAGTTTTGCATGCGTTTGAACCAATTTTCGGAGCACTTTTTCCACTCCGATTGAGGCTTTTCCACTATGATTGTCAAATTATTTGGTCAATTAGTTGGTCCCACCAATGCCCAGGGATACTTCAATCTCACGATAAGTCACATGACGATCTTGCAGTATCAGTTCACGCACAGCATCAATATTTTCCGGACCAACCGATTTTGGACGACCTTCACGAAATTTGTCCTTAAGCGAACTACGGCTACGATTGAAGTTAGCAAACCATCGATAAACAGTAGTCCTTGATGGTGCTTCATCGCCAAAAGTCGAATTAAGTTCATCGATGCTTTGGGATTGTTGGGTTAATCCACGTCGAAAGTTATAAAAAATAATCGCTCGAAAATGTTCACGATTTAATTCCATTTTTAGCCGAGATGATTTTTTTCAAGTTACTGTAAACAGCACAAATAGCGCTCGTACATCAAATCATTCTGGGTACATATACCGTCAAAAATGTCAAACTATACGATAGAAGCCTCAGTTGCCAGATGGCAGCACTAATTTAGTTTTTTTTTTGCGCACAGCAACAAAGGCTATTTGCGCCTAACGCAGCCCATCTAAATGACTACACTACATATTAAAAACAATAAATTAGACAATAAATAAGTAAATAGCATCATTAAAAATACGCATACTCAATAAAAGAAATCTTGCACAAACAAATACAAATAAATAATATTAAAAGTCTGTTCGAAAAAATAGACACAGGGTGATGGTAAGAGGCTGTAAAGGGGCCAATTACCATCGAATATCACAGGTTAATAATAAAACATATCAAAATAAGGTGCAAGACTTCACAAATTAAACAGTAAGTTCGATTCTCTCAGGAAGAGTATCAGCCTGTCCATGAGTACTCGCAGCACAGTTTAGCGCAATCCCGAAATATACGAGGCAACCCTCGTAATTACATTAAACCTTTAATTCAGGAACTTCTTTTTATAAATGGAAGATCGTAGATTAATTCTTTGTATCATTTTGAGTTCATCAAAAAATAAAAAAATGCACTTTTTCAATCTGTTTCCTAAAGTCAGTTCCGCGAAATCTAAGGGTTCCGCGAGACTAATGGTGGATGTGAGGGGGATAGTTAGTAATCCCCCTCCCCCAGAATTGTATTGCAAAATAAAATTTTATAAATTATGATCAAAACATCCATATATGTATATCTTAATAATAAATGGTGACAATATGACTTCCTTATAAAATATAATAATTTATTCTCAATAAAAATATGTATGTTATCTTTATGTATTTCATAAATCAGTTACCCCTCCTAAGATCGCAGGCTGGATCTGATATTGCGCACAAGGTGTTTTATTTAATTTCATAGGTATAAAATTTCTATACTGTTTTGTTTTTATGTAATTGTTATTAACTTTTAGTAGCAATTGGTAGCAAAATCAAAGCAGTAATAGATTCTTGTTAAAACGTGTATCATTTTTCCAAAGCACCCCTAATTTCCAAGTGACATTTTTTATTTTTGTTAATATCTAAAAAGTGATCAGTTTTAGAAGTAAGAGTAAGTACTAAACTTTTTTGAATATAAATTAATATAACATTTTTTACGAGGATTATATTTTAAGTTTTTACAAAAACTAAGAAAGAACAAACTACTTTATTGCTTTTCCGAATATTCGCCTTTAAGATTTATTCACTTTTGCATGCGTTCAAACCACTTCTAGAAACATTTTTGCCACTCTGAAGTTGGTATCTTAAAAACATGGTTTTCGAAGGCTTCTACAACTGCTTGAGGTGATGAAAATCAATGTCCACGCATTTTTTGTTTGACATTGGGGAACAAAAAAAAAGTCTTTGGGGGATAAATCAGGTGAATACGGGCAATGAAACATTAATTCGATGTTTTTCTCCTTCAACTAATCAGTTGTTTGACGTGCTGTATGGGAGCTTCCATTATCATGATGAAGAATGTTGCGAGGTTTTTGGTTGTTTTTCCTGATTTTGTCGATGACTTCTGGCAAATAAATTGTTGTATACCATTCAGCATTAACTGTTCTCCGATTCCCTAAAGGAATGGTTGCGACATGTCCATTACAACCGAAGAAACAAGCGTTCATTTTTTTGGAAGTGCTTCGTGAACGAACAACTTTTGTGGGTTTAGGGTCATCTTGGAACACCCAAACAGTGGATAGTTGCTCAGTTTCCGGTTCATATGAATAAATCCAACTTTCGTCACCTGTAACCTGTAACGATATTGTATACGGATTTTGAAGTGCCTAGGTTGAATTTTTTTTTTTAGTATTCCCTTACAGCAGTCAACACGAGCCTTGTATTTGAACTTTGGTCAAATTATGCGGAATCCATCGGAAACAGATCATATTCACAGCTAAAATGTTCATGCAAAATCGAATGTATTGCAGTCTGCGATATGCCAAAGAATGCCTCTATCTCACGGTAAGTCATATGCCGATCTTCTGCAATCATTTTGCGCACAGCATCGATGTTTTTTTGAATCACAACCGATTTTGGTTGACCGTTACGAGATTCATCACTGATGGACGCACGACCATAACGAAGTTCTACAAACCAATTGTAAACAGTCTTTTCTGATGGTGCTTCATTACTAAAAGTTGAACGAAGCGAATCTATACATTGTTGTTGAGTTATATACTATACATGTCGCAACCATTCCTTTAGGGATCGGAGAACAGTTAATAGTATTAAAATCGTAAAAAATCATCCAACGACAGCCTTCACGAGTAATATCCATTTTTTCACAAACTTATTTTTTTAAACGCTCATTGTCAGCAAACTACTCGATCAATTTATAAGCTGCCACTGATTTCACAATAACAAATGTCAAATTTTACTAATATAGTAATACACATTTCAATATTGCCATCTAGTGGTAGTAAAAACATAAAAGGTAACCCTCGTATAATAATATGCAGGGGATTTAATTTCATGAAATTGTAAAATTTGATATAGAGGTCATGCAGATTCATTGATTTTGTTCTGTTCATCGATAGAGAACCGATAAACAAATATATACAGGTAGACCTCGATATAGGGGAAGATGGGTAAGTGGCGGTCACCTAGGGGAAAACTGCAATAATAATTACAATTTTCACACAAAATATTTTATTAAAGCAGTTGCATTTAACTACTTCAATAGAGAATTGCAAAAGTTAAATTTCTCTTACAGTTTATGCTAATTAAATAGTGTAGTAGTATATATTTTTTTAAATATGCAAATGACCGGTATTGTCCGCCTAGGTGGCTAATATTCCATGTGGTGGAATATTCCGGTCACATTTAAGAGCTCCATTTTCAGTACAATTTATAAGCAACAAAAGAAAACTTAGAAGTTCCTGAATATATAAGAACTGGAAAGAGAACCTTTTAAGATTTTAAATTGCCTCTAAACTGCACAAATTTCATTAACATAACTCTATCAAGATTATTTACCGGAGCATTCAGCATGGGCCCAAAGTCTACAGTGTCGGCTGATGCGTTTCTGTGATAAATGTTCGCGTTGGAGGTACTTCAAGTACTTTCAAGTAGGTACGACTTGAAAGTGCAATATTTATTATTATTATTTATTTTTTTATTGTTATGTATCGAGCTACAGATAACTGAAGAGTAAAGATGCGAAAGTGTTCAAAATAGAAGCCACTTTGAATACTTGTAAATAAAAATACTTTACTTTCAAGTCATTATATGGAAATACAGTTTTTCGTCAACCATAAAAACTATTTAAATTTTTTTAAAGTAAAATCTGTTTCTTTTCAAAAGCTCTATCAAAAGTTGATATATGTTCCCATTTAAAAAAAAAAAAACAAAGTTGTTCTTGATATCCTATAATTCAGGTTTATTTTGGACAGTTTCAGTTATGGTTTTTTGGATTTTTACATATTAGTTTGCAAGCTTTGAGAATGGTTCAGAATGTAATCGAAACTAGTCAGCAAACAAGAATAAAATAATTTTAAATATTTGGCAAACTGTGCTTTTTTTACATCGACCGAACCCCAATAAAACACCAATTAAACACCAATTCTATTTTTCATTTTATAAAACTTACTAATGCAAACTAACTTGTGCCGTCTGTTGATGGAAATTAGAGCTTCTGAACTTTAAGCCATATATTTTCATTGCTTTGTTTATAAGTGTTTTTGTGTCGAGCTTGCTTTTATTTCGAAGTTTTTTGAGTATTTTTACAAAAAAATATAATCCTGTTATAAGCGTTTAAAATACGACACAGACACAATATAATAATAATAAGCTGACGTCACGGTTCACCCCCTCCCTGCACTCCCCCTGTTTATATAATATACAGGGGGGCCGCAGACAAATTTTACATTACTTCGGGGGGGTCCCATGACCGAACAGGTTGAGAAACACTGTTCTAAATGACTGTTTTTTATATTTTCTTTTTGAACAAATTTTTTCAATGGCGTCTCTGGAAGTACAGTAACATGTGGTTTCTCCCTTGATCCTTTTCTTCTTTGACTTAAAGGTCCAGATAACGGAACTACATCATTAAATGTGCTCATGTTTAAATTAGGGTCAATTTACTTTTCATTTGACAAATTTTGGGTGATCTTAGTGAAAGATAAATCGTCTGTTACTACAATTTCTTCTTGAGCTATCATACTTCATCTGTTCAAATTGGTCAAACAGTAAAATTTAATGGTATATTTGAACTTCTTACACATAACGTACATCCGTAGTTTTTATTTTTGTTTGTTATATTTGAATATTCAAATAAATGTGTTTGTGTTTTTGTATATGGAACGCTTCTACTGCAGCTGTAAGTAGAGCGAGTGAAACACAACAGTTCTTTTGGCCATCCGAACGAATAGCATCGCTTAATTTTTAGGAACTTCTACGTTGAACTATACCTTTTTCTTAGCGGACGTGGTATACCGTCCCAAGTATATTTATAGAGTTTTAGAATTTGTGAGGTTATGCATAATCAGGGCCGCCGAGAGGACTTCTGGGGCTCCGGGGAGAAACTTTCTTTGCGGGCCCCGGGTAATGATCAATTCTATACTTCTGTACCCAGGGCCGTCAAGAAGGTGATAACTAATTCTTTCAACTCGGACTCTGGACCATATACAAATGGAGCGGAAATTTTTATTATAATACAGGTGGAAATACAACTGATGACCTAAAAAATAGGTCCTCACTTCCAAAATGCACTTGCCTCGATGCCAGGCCGTTCCTACTCCTCTGCCCAGAACCCTGGGGCCCCAAGAACCCCGGGGCCTGGGATATTTTCCCCAGCTATCCCCGCCCTCTGTCGGGCTTGTGTATAATAACGTGCTTATATAAACCATATTCAGAGAAATTTTAACGTATGGATGGTACTGTGACATACGGCGTATTTAGGAATTCTATAATACGTCATTGTTTTTATAAAATAATCCGATTGTATGTCGCCCGCATAGCTCAGATCAAGAAATATCCAAAAACCTTATTATTATTTTGGAACGCACATGCTTACAAAATTTTCAGGGGTAAAAGTTCGTCATACATTTCACTGATCTTGTATGAATTAGTCGTAAAAAATTGTTTTTATAAGAGTGGGATAAACTGGGTTTACGCGAATTGATTTGAAACGAGTTAGTTTTAGATGAATGGGATTAATGGAATTGATTTTGACGAATTTCTTATATCCAGTCATTTGCCCAACATTTCAAATCTAATGAATATGATTAATTTGTTTTCTGTATCAGATTTTCCTTTACAACTACATACAAAGGATTAGTAGATAAAATGAGGTAGAACACAGAAGGTTAATAATTCTTTACAATTTGAGATCTTTGGACCATACAATGATTGAACTAGTGTTACATCTATTCGATTTAAATTCCCTTAATATCCCTTATATTCTTTTTAGAGCAATAAGTCTTAAGATTACTGCCATAAACCCATTATTGCATTGTTAAGCTTCTTAACAAGAGTGGCCATTTCATTTTGCTACTTACTACAATACTATATTGTTATTATTGAGAATAAACCATTACCTATAAAGGCGCTGTTGTCGCTTACAAAATGGCGATTGGAATAGGATATTTATGACATTTGCCATTTGATACACAACAATTCATATTGCAGTTAATTTTCTGTTGCGATTTTATTAAAGTTTTCTTCACTTTAACACATACAAACAATGCAATTAATGGTTGGTTTATATACGGAACAAGAATATGGAATGGGAAATAAGAATAGTACACAAGAATAAAAAATTAGAAACCGTTTATATCGGACATAACATTTCGTTGCTACGCCTGCGTACTTGCGTTGGCCTGTGTTTAACGGTTGTCGCATGACAGGTTGTTGTGTTTAATATAAGCTTTAAAAAAATTAGTTTTCAGTAATATGGATTTAGAAGATTTTGTAAATTTATTTGCTTGTGTTTCACACATTATATTGTTTTTTCCAACCTTCTGATCACAGCAGGAAAACATCTGTTGGACAAATTTTATTACAGACGACATTTTGACCATTGTGCGCACGTTTATCGTCTCTTATTCTTGGAATAAGAATAAAATGTTAAATGTTACCAACTTTTCTTATGTTTAAGTTAAATTTCATTCCTACATAAACCGATATACGGCGCAGCCATGTTTTAACATCATGTGTACTATTCTTATTTCCTATTCCTTATTCTTGTTCCGTATATAAACCAATCATAAATGGGCCACATCCAACAAAATCCTATTCCGTTGATTTCCAAAATATTCCGCTAGGCGTCACTTCAGTTATTGTCAGTTCTCAATACTAATGTACTTTTACCATATACATATAAACAAGTATATGGTGCATGAACGCTGGCTAGATGTTCCATGATAGAAGGATGGAGCTATGTATTGTCGTGCCCCTTTATGCCCGGTGAATTGTTTGCGCATGTCTAAATTACGACCTTGCTATTGGTCGAAAAAATTACAGTTCTGTGGCGGGAGTTAAGAGAAGGAGCTAGGCATGTGGACATGTGGCGTCATTCTTTCTGTTAGAAATTTTATATGAAGTTTTGTCTGTATTAAATTGTGAAAAGAGTTCGAATTTATAACGAAAATGCTAGCAAATTGTGTATTACAACTCTAAATGTAATTTTAAAGTAAAGAAGTGTGTTGTTCCTTTTAAATAATCAGTCAATTCACAGTAAATATTATATTAGCCATTTAAACGGGTACAGCTACGTCTTTTTTACCAAATAGTATAAACCAAATAATTAGGGTTTTTGTTTCCTTACTTTCTAACTTCTAACCTTATTTTTTTAAATGTAAATGTCATTTCATCTGATTTTATCCTGCTTTTTCAAAATGAATTGACACTACCCGAGCATGCGCACTGTGTTTTACGGTCACCAAAAGAGACAAACATATGTATATCTTACTCTCTATGTTGGAACATTTTAATTTACATTGAGAGATAGGCCAGGCGCCATATACTAGTTTATATATATATATATATATATATATGAGTTTTACAGACCAAATTATTGTTCTTATTGCCCTGTAAGAAAGAGTAATAAAAAAAATCCATGATTCATATTACACCAGTGATAATTCTATGAAAACCCACTCAATTATAGCCGAACATAAAATTTACAACACAAAATACTACTTATGGCACCCTTATTGTGTTTCATTGAGAGGTTGGGAGTCTAGAGCAAACAAGTTGTGTTAGTAAGGGCCTTATTATAGACGTCCTTGACGTCACAATTTGCAAGTTCTACCTGATCTGATGAATGGGCCTTAGTAAAAAGGTGTTATGTACGGCTCATTCATGTTGAATATATTGCTTTTATAACACCGTTCAGCCCTGTGTCTGCACTTATGTCTGAACCGTGATTGGGTCAAAAAATGGGCAGGTAAAATATTTAAAGGGACGGATTCAGATACTTTTACAATGGGTACTTTTAAACACGAGTATATTTTAAAATATTTATATCTGGTTAGGAAAGAATTAGTTTTTCTGGCAGTGCTGTATTGGTAAAATCAGCAGAAGGTATACGCTATAAACAAGGGGAGGGTGGTTAAAAAATGGCCAAAATTTAATTTGAATTAAAACGTAGAACATAGTGTTATAACTTACTGTTATATTTCTTGAAATATATCTCAAAGGGCTTGGTGAGATAAATCAGCACTAATCTCACTCGAACACACTTTCGACTGCGTCTCTGTTGCTGAGCGGTGGTTTACTATACTCTATCTCCGAAAGACTGATAGTAATAAAATTTATTATTTGTAAAAAGTTATTGTATTATCACACAGAAGCGGTAAAACAAAAGCGACAAAATATGAATAGTTCGAAACGAAATATTGTTAAAAACAACCGAGTGTGCCGCACATATTATATGGGAATACGAACTACGGTTAAACACAATAGGCCATAAAAATTTGAACCTAAAATTTTGAGGAAAAAGATGGTCACAGGGGTGTGTTTAATGATATGATAAATATGGTCACAGGCGGGCGTTTAATAACATGATAAATAGTAATATAGAAATACAAAAAACCAATTTAAAGGTGTTTAAAATGTGCACGCCACTGGTAACTGCCTGACAAAATGATTTATTACTATCAGTTTTTCAGAGATAGAGTATAACCAAGATCTTACATATTTTTTTGGTTGAAACCTCTCAACTGGAGGTCCATTAGCATTAATGAACATTAGATTCGACACATTTGAAATAAACAGAGACGCTCGCAAGTCAGTTATGATATTATTCATTAAGCTGAAACCGCGTTCACACTCGGCTGTCGAACAAGGTAAAGTTGTTATTGATACTGCTGTTAAAAGAGGTTTTAATTTCTCCGGCACAGATTCTGTATTTTCTATAAAGTCTCTTAATCCTATAAGGGCTTCTAGCTCATCGATATTAAATCGTCTAAAAATTCTCGTTACTTCTGATTCTCCATAACGTATATTATCAGTGTTTATATTAATTGGATTTAAAGCAGAAATATCCTTAAGAAATTGTACATTTTCAGTATTTGAATCAAAACAAAGTCTTGATTTCATCCTATCAACCATGCTTTGAATAAACTGGTTTTTATTAATCGGTATAATTTTGGTATTGCGAACCAAAGGGATATTTTAAATGTTAATTCCGCGTTTGCTATTAAAGTTAGTTGTGTTTTTTTTCGCCAGGATTTTCTTTGAAACTCTCTATAATTCGTATGGTTCTTTTTATTAAATGTTCAGCTCTTGGTAGTGTTGTTGTTCGCGACTGTAGTTCTGTAGATAACTGACAATTCTTGAAGGATGTCATACATGAGCCCTAAATCTAATAGAAATTCAGGACTTTCAAGTTTTTCCTTTAAACACAAAATGTAGTGTTAAAATTTTGATCTTCACATGATTTTTTGAAGTGGCGGTGTAACGCTTCATATGAATCCCATATAGCTCGCACTGTTTTAAAACTACTCGCTACCTATCGAATTCCAAGAATTCGTCCTACCTTTTTAAAATTTAGTCCTAGTTCATGGCATATACACTCTAACGCAGTGTTTCTCAACCTTTTCTGGCATGGGACCCCCCTAAATTATATAAGATATATATATATGGTGTATCAAGATAGTGAGAACACACACATTTTTCTCGAAAAGGCAACATGTGAGCAAGTTGGGAAAAATTTTGATCTAAAATTTATACAAAACATTAAATGGTAGTATTGAAATTATACCGGAAGTACAGGATATTAAGGACAGTTTCGAATTGTTATATGGGAACGTATGTCATATTGAGTATCTTTTTGAGGAGCTTTTCAAAAGAAACAATTTTTACTTTTTTAAAGAAACATTTTTTCAGTATCTTTTAAGGTTGACAAAAAACTATAATATATATGACGATTATATTCCCTATAACGACTTGAAAGTAAAGTATTTTTATTTACAAGTGTTCAAAGTGCCTTATATTTTGATTTAAACACATTCGCATCCTTACTCTTGAGTTATCTGTAGCTCGGAGTAATAAAAAAAAATATAATAAAAAATATTGAACTTTTAAGTCGTACCTACTTCAAAGTACAACTTGAGTTTTGATTGCTTTTGATCACTTTGTTTAGCAAAAGCCCATTTTACTCATTATAAAGTTAGCTAGTGACAACTTCAGAAAATTAATACTCAATTTAGTTCCGCTTAAACGTTTGAAATAGCCTGTAGCTTAAATTAGTTGTCAAAATAAGTAATTAGATAGAATAATAAATAAAATGTTTATTTTATTTATGTTATGAAAGGTATATTTTTCTGAATATAAATATAAGACTCGTATTTATAAATATGAATAAAATTCTCAATTCATAAATCTTGCAAGATTGAGCGCATGGCTATTATATTTTCATGTTTCGATCTTGTATGAATTCGCGGCCCCCCGACGAAGCTTTCACGGCCCCCCGGTTGAGAAACGCTGCTCTAACGCATGATAATTTTTAGGGACTGGCTATATGACGTATATAGTTTATCTAGAAAAGATTTAAAATGGTTCATGCCACGTACATCTTTTATAGCATCCTACAACTCTGATAATTCGAGTTCTCAAGTATTTGAAAATCTTCGCATGTTTTGATTTTTCAATAAGCACAGGGTATACGCTATTCGTTAAGATCAAACCACGCCGTATACCGCCGTATACCCTCCAATACAGCTCTGGTTTCTGGGTAAAAGTTCTTGCGGTTTGAAATAATCTGAGTACGTTACCATTTTTCTACGCCATTAGGAAACAGGCCTACTTATCTAAGGGTACAATCCTGTATAAAATATTGTTTTCAGCCCTGATTTATGGGCGCCTATATGTGCGTGTTCTTGGCGCATGTTGATTCCGGTTAGTGCACACAGTTAAAGTTTAACCAAATATTAAAATAAGAGTGTAATCAGGCTAAACTATTATAGGAGAGGGGGCGTTGGATTTTTTTTTTTTTTTCTTGTAAAGGGGACGATGATCCAGAAAAGGTTGGGAACTTATGATTTAACCTATTCAAACAATTGGTATCCAAACAATGTTTAGTTTTAATCACTAAATCCATCAACTACTTAAAGCATCTAAATTTAAGAAAAAATTCCAAGTGGATCAAATCTAAAAAAAAAAAGCGTGGCATGTTTAACGAGTCAACTATGTCGAGCAACGATGTCGGTTGATGCGAATTACAGAGAACAACACATAGTTGCATCAGCCATCAATCAGATTAAGAGTATAGTGTAAAAGGAAGTGAAAGTTGTTATTACAGAACATAATGTTCTCGTCAGTCATTTGCAGATTTTGGATGACACTTTATTTGACCATTCTAAATATAAAACTAGTTCCTTGTACCTCTTTTATGAAAGTATAATGAAAAAGGTTATAATTATAACTGTTTTAAAAATATAATTACTTAATCAATTTAAGTAAGCTGTTATAAATGATTTAATTATTGGGTAGAAATGAAATGTTATAAATTATCAACATTCACTTCTGAAGTTGAAAGGAACAGTAAATTTATCAGAGGTAAATCCGTCAAAAATAATCAGATACACAATTCACTTTTCTTACTAGTATGTTACGTTGTTGCAAGTAATTAAGGTATTGATTTGTTTGGTCTATAAGAGGCAGACGGTTCGTAAACTATACCGTTTCATCACTTGAGTAAGAGGAGTTTGTTATGTTAAATAACAAGTATCAATAAAACAATGCTGACCGGCGTAGCATAGGGGTAACACACGTACCCTGCGTTGCCAAGGTCTCGGGTTCGAATCCTGATCAGGCATGGAATTTTCATTAAGAAAAATATGAATTGTCCTGCCTAATTGCCTTGCAAAGACCATAAAACCGTGAAATAAAAAAATTGTATAACAATAATATCAAAAAAATTTATGTGAAGTGTGAATTTTCACACATTTCAGGGTTTGTAGGTATTTTATAAGTGTAAGAAGCCAACATAATACTGGATGTCTAGGTATATTTATCACATCAAAATCAACAGTTTTTTGATAATCACTTTTACTCGTTATTTGAGAACTAAGAGCTTCCATTTATTTTTTTTTAAACAAAATTAAATAATTTGCCAAATATCCCAGCGTTTTCTCTCTGCATTTGCTTCGTATTCAAGTCTTCATTAGATTAATAAGAATTATTTTATAGTGTAGAGTAGCGTTTCTGAATCTTTTTAATCTCGTGGCACATTTTCCAAAGAATAAAAATTTCGCGGCAGACCTACGTAGAGAGGAAGTCTACTTGGTCTTTATTCAAATAGTGTTGGCTCCTGAATGCAGACTCGCCTGTATTCAGGATATGTTAATTTCAATTCGTCATAAAAAGATCCTTCGTGTACTTTATTTTTATTAATGGTATTATACGTATATTCGGACAACGACGCTAGTTTTTTTTTTTAAGACTTCGCGACACACTTTTGCGGCACACCCTTTGAGAAACACTGGTGTAGAGTGTAGTGTGGTGTGGTGTGAGTAACTCAGTTCGCAATTATCAAAAAAATATACTATTTTTTTAATATTTTTAATTCCAAAAAAATACATGCTCTATCTTAGCTATAAATAAAAAAATCCGTAACATTATTAGCCATAATTTAACCATAAATTAAAAAAATAATTAATTTCGTCAAAAACACAAAAACTGCCATATTTTTCAAAAACATAATCTGATCAAAAATTCCTCTCGTATGTTTCCGGCTTAGATCAATATACATTATCTATAATTTTTTCAGATTTTTAGTTTAACACCTTTGGGGAAAAAGGGTGCGGGACAAGAACTTTTACACATGTTTGACTAAATTCGTGTTAAAAGAAACGAATTTAAAAAAACTATATATTGATACCACACAATAAACTTTAAGAAAATATTTTTTTTATCAACGACACAAAAAAATTGTCATTTTTCGAAAAACTTATCTGATAAAAATTCGTGTTGAGCTAATCCGGTTCCTATCAACGTTCATTATGGAGATTTTTTTTCAGAATTTTTTATCAACCCCTCTGGGAGATAGGGTGGGGGACAATAGTTTTGACATATTGTTGCCTAAAATCCAATAAAAGAAGTTGATTAATAAAATAAAAATTTGTCTGTTGATCCACGTACTAATTGGTTTCATTTGATATGCCATTCAAAATTTTAAAAAAATATATATTTTTTTTTACTAAATACGTAATTGTTTGGGATGTGTTTTTTTTGAACTCTCAAAGAGTTGTATAAGCATGAGAATTTCAACATTCTATGTTAAGCCGTTTGGCTACAATTTCTACCGTACAGACAGACAGACACATGAGTGACATTATAAGGGCTTTTTGGTGGTCATACCTACAACACCCTAAAAATTGATTTTTGGGTCTATATCTTATAATTAATTGAAGTACGTAGAAATGAAGGATGAAGTGGGAAAATATAAATAAAAACGGGCATAGCCTCTAATTTTATTTCTGTATACATATAAATATTGATTTAAGCTAAGATCAAATTGATATTTTGAAAAATGGTCAATGAGAATAATCACAAACTTTTATTTCTTAGTATTAGGTAAAAACTTTCCGGTGTACCTTAATTAAGGTATGTTAATAATAAATAATGAATTTTAAAGATTACTCGAGACTGAAAAGCCTTTAACAGTTACGAATCCTGCTTATTCATGTTAAGCTGGGTCTACATTAGCGAATTAGTGTCCCGATCTTGTAATGTATCGTTTAAGGCAATTCTCGCATGAAACCTACGTGTTGCGAACGTATTGTAATCTTCCTGTGAATCGGCCGAGAGTAGGGCCTGTTACGAGCATAAACAAAAATTACAATTTCAATTAGGAGGTATTACTTAATACACATTCTAACCCATTCTATGCAAAGTTGTAAATTTTACTACGAAAAATTTCTCCAGCATTACTGGATTAATTCGATTTATACTCTAAAATATGTTAGGATAAACATGGTAGTTTTATTAAAGTTTTGTGGCAACTTCACATGTATATACAACACAAATCAAATCTTAAAGAAGCTAAATTGCTAGCAAAACTATTAAAGAAATGTACTATCTGCTCTAGGTTATGTAATCTTTGTATCAAACGTCCATACTTGCGAGCGTCAAAAGTATAATATTTCCAAATTGAAATGGCCAGTCTTGTTAAGAAGCTTAACAAGCAGTAATGGGTTTATGTAATCCCAAGACTTATTGCAGTAAAAAGAATATAAGAGCTATTAAGGGAATTTTAAATTTAAATCGAATAGATGTAAAACTAGCTCAATTGAAGTTTCTTAAAAAACATTAAGGATATTTTCCAAATTTATAATCCTATTGTTTCTAAATTTTAGAGGTTGTTATACTTGTTTGTTAGATAATTTTCAACGTTCATAGCGTGCATAGATTAACAATATGGCTTTTTGGCGACTATTTGTTTTTGAAGAAATTCTTAATTTCTGTAATGAAAATAGTGAATCTGTGCAAGGTGATTTGGAGTGCAAAAATGTGGACGTGGCTACTAAAGAAAAATGTCATTTGTCAGAAGATTGCCAAGTTGATACTGAACGTTATATAAAAAATTAGTTTCGGAAGGTAATGACAAACCTATACTTAGAATTGCGGAATTAACTAGTGTTTCATACAAAACAATTCAACGTATCATTGTTCGTGGCAAAAATCAGCAGCGGAAACGACGCGATTTACAAGTTTTCAAGAAAATAGATAGTTTTATGTCTAAAACAATAATAAATAAAATTAATAAATAAATAAATATAAATCTTTTAATAAAAAAGTTAGAAGGAATTGAATTTCCATACAAAGTTAGCTATATGTATAATTATTTGAAGTTGAAAACAAAAAAAATGATTTTTGTTTGTGCAAATTTGAAGTATTTATTATAGACTATAAAGACTTTAAAACAAACCGATTTTTAAACATGCCTATATTTATAATTCAAATATAGCCAGTAAATGATGAGCCTGATAAAAATGTGAAGGCATGTCATGTGAGTATATACAGTTCATTCTAAATAGCATATAAGAAAACACGTTTATTGTAAATAATTATTACGGCCCTGGCAACTGTTATTAACAGAACCATAAACGCAGCAGGTATAATGGTTATACTATCAGTCATTATTGGAATCAAGAAATGAGGGCCATTTCATTTTGGAAATACTATACCAAGAACGCGTCCCAGCAAGAGCAGCGAATTCCTTTGTGTTTGCGACAAAAACCGACATAGAGCGGGCCGGCCAAGCACTTTACGATCCGCTCAACTTGTGTGCGTGATCCCGTCCCAACTACACAAAATCGTTACATAACCTGTTACCATACGCGATACTTATTTAAGTCATTTGTGATTTATTCATGCTTTTTATATACAATTTATCATATTTTACCTGCTGCATATAACATTTCGCAAATACAATGTCTATACATTTTGTATACAAAAATTTATTTATTTGAAAAAGATTATTGGAAGATCATCACAAACGAAAATATTCATTTAAAATTAGAACATTTTTATTATTATTTGAGTTTAAAATATTGATTCCATGTTCATTCACAAATCGTGTAGAGTGTAGAGCTTGGGGATATTTTAAAAATATTTTTGTCATGTCCAATAACATGCGAGATAAAATCTGTACAGATTTAATGTGTAATTTACAAAGGTTTTATGATTTTTTATTTTTTTATCTGACGATAATGCTTAAAACCGTCAATTTACTTTGCCATAGGCCGTACATTAAACGTCAAATCAAGAGATGGTTAGTTAAAATTTTTGGAGCATAGCAACGATGGCTATTTGTAGTTCCGTCTTTTCTATAAGGGCACATGGGGCACGAGCCCAAGGCCTCCGGCTTGATGGGGGCCTCACAATGCCGAGGTAGTCGTTTACACGGAAAAAAGAGGAGCTTCAGGCGCCCCAGGGCGCCGCGGCGCACATTTTGGGAAACGCTGGTATAGATAAAACTACTTTTTTCCACGACCACTATAGAATTTACCAATTCTAAAACCAATTTTGACTACAGAAAGTTAATATTCTAACACAACAGTTGGAATGTTATTCTAAAGCACTTATCTTCTCATGCATTTTGCGTGTATTTCATTCCATCACTTGTTATGGAATAACCATTCCATACTTGTTGTCTTTTGTTTTTGTAGGTTTACATTAAGATATATGCAACGTTTACATTAAATAAATGCAACATAACTTCCTAACCTAAAATAGTGGCCGATGTGCGGCAAATTAAATTAAAATTAAACAAATAATAAATAAAAAAATAGTTTAATTAATTGATTAATTTGTTATGTAATATAAATTATTTGTTAAGATAAAATGTTTGTTAAAATAAATATTTGTTAATTTTTTTTTTTTTTTTTTTCTCGTGGTCATGGAGAAAGTATGGCCTGTGACTCGGTTGGAAGAGAAAATTCGATGCTCGTGGTTCCTCACGCTCGCCTGCGGCTCGCGCTCGGAATGTTCCACTCGCATCGAATTTTCTCATTCCAACCTTGTTACAGAATATACTATTATATGATTATTTTTTATTTAAAAAATATGAATGGTTAAGTGAGGAATTAGAAAAGTTTCTATAGAAGGAAAATGTAATTTCTAGTAATACGTGGCGTAACAAGTTAGAACTAAACTAACTAAAACTAAAGATTTGCATGAGCGTATAGAAAGCAAGCCCGGATTTGAATTATCTTACGTATAAGGATCTTATTTTAGTAAATGCCTTGTTACTAAAAGAAATTGAGTAAAATGTAAGAATATTAATTACATATTATTAAGAAGGCGTTAACATATATGATATTAACGTCTTCCTTAACAAATGCTCTTACAGAATAGCATTTTCCGAAAAAGGACATGGAGTAAAAATAAAAATTTTAACGTGACGCTAATTTTATCGCATTTCTTGCAGAATACACCCAACTGTACGTTAATTTTAACTAATGCTAACATTTATAACGAACATATTTTTAATCGCCACTTGTGATCTCTGATGTAAGTGGATTTATAAAATTAGTTTTATACGACAGTTCTATTAATGGAATTACTTTCAATGAAAATTCCAAATGTTTACGTTTTAATATTTGTAAACAAACTTGTTACTATGATAGTATTTTGTGTACGTAATTCTGATTGGTTACTTTTTATCACATGAGCAAACCATAAGTTCCTATAGGCTGGAAATAAACACGCGATGAATCTAGAATAGTTCTGAATTTACTACAATGAATCCAACAGTATAAGGGCATTCTTATGATAATCTGGAGGGTGAATTCTATTGTAGAAGATAGACCCTGTCTACTTTTACGTCACGGAAAGTTTCATTTTTAGAGTTTTGTAGGTATGACCAAAAAACCCTTATACCGTCATTTTGTCGTCTGTCTGTCTGTCTGTCTGTCTGTTCGGTAAAAATTGTAGCCAAACGGCTATACCTAGCGAGTTGAAATTTGGCATGCTTGTACAACTTTTTGACCCGCACATAGGAAAAATACTAAAACATCTAAAAAACATATGCCCCTAAAAATATAAACAAATATGTGCTCATCGAAAAAAAAAATTTTTTTTTTTAAATTCTGAGTAGGGTATCAAATGAAAGCCCTTACTACGTGGATTAACGATCAAAATTTTATTTTTGCAAAATAAATTATTTTGACGCGATTTTTGCCAAAATTGTGCAAAAAAATTTTTGTCCCACACCCTGTAGCTCAGATGGTTTAAACTAAAAATGTGAAAAAATTCTAAGTAATGTATATTGGTGTGAACCGGAATAGTACAACAGGAATTTTTGATCAGATTATGTTTTCGGAAAATAATGCATTTTTTGCGTTTTTAACCAAAATATGTTAAATATTTAATTCGCTATGTAACCAAGTTGATACGTCAGCGCTCATAGCGATGTGCGTTTAGTCATTGGTTTTCTAATTTGCTAAACAGTTAACTTGCAAACTAGAGTTTTTTTGTTTTTTTTTGCACTTTTCTTTTGTTTAAATTATTTTGTAAAAATTCTAGTTATATTTTGGTAAATGTTGCATTTAATTTTTAAAAGCGTAAATTTAATAACCAGTGGGAAGTGTTGAAATTATAATTTAATTCTGTTTGATGTATACGAAATCAGAGGGCGGGGCTAATGATTTAAGCAACCAATAGAAGCCATAGGCGCAATTTTCAAAATCTTAATGAACCTTGCTATATAAAAAAAATACTGCACATATTTAGAAACTTAAATAATGGTATTAGGCATTCGAATTAAAATTCATAAAAAAATATTTTGACATAAAATTTGTTTTGGCATCCCAAATAATCATCATTCAGTTATTAAATACCTGCAAAATCCTGAAATGTGTGAAAATTCACACTTCACATCAATTTTTATATCTGACATATCGTCATATTGTATCGAGTGCACAATTTATCATCCCACAAAGTGTAAAAAAATTGATGAGAAGTGTGAATTTTCACACATTTCAGGGTTTTGTAGGTATTTAATAAGTGTAAGAAGCCAACATAATGCTGGATGTCTAGAAATATTTGTTCTATAATCACATCCAGAGCCGTAGCAATGTTTTTGGCGCCATTGGCAAATAAATTAAATTAACTTAAAATAGCGCCCTTTTAATAGACAAGTGAAAATACAAGTGATGACCTAAAAAAAAGGTCCTCACTTCCAAACTACAAGTGTTGACCTAAGAAAAAGTCCTCACTTCCAAAATATAAGCGAAGACCTAAAGAAAAGGTCTTTGCTTTTAACTACAAGTGATGACCAAAACCAAAGAAAAACACACGATGGCGCCCCTCATCAGATCTTGCGCCCCTGGCACTTGCCTCGATGCCACGGCGTTGCTACGGCTCTGATTACCTCAATGTCAACAGTTTTTTGATAATCATTTTAATTCGTTATTTGAGTACTAAGAGCTGCCATTTGATCTTTTTAAACAAAATTTCAATAACCTGCAAAAATTCGTCACCATAAAATTTGAATTAAAAAGTCCCAGCTTTGCATTTGCTTCGTATTCAAGTCTTCATTAAATTAATAAGGGGAATATTGATAAATGGCTTCATTTTTTTTTTGTCAATTTCACAAATGTATTTCTCACTATTAACAATTTATTGTTTGATTTGTAATTATTTCATTATTGTAAATGATTTATTCCTCTTTAATACCTTAAAAATAAAAAACTAAAGTAATTCAAACAATTGGTTGAATCATGACGTATAAAGGATTCCACACACCAAAGCGGCCGCGGTGGCGGCCACGGTAGCGGCCACGGTAGCGATACGACTAGCGATCAGGTCTCCTCACACTAACGCGGTGGGAGTGGCGGTAGCGGTAGCGATCAGTTAGTGAATCACGGTATATAGTTGTATGATAATATTGATTGCGAGAACACAATAGAATAATTAATTGTATGTAGAGGAAAAATAATAATCTACTTACAGTCTGTTTCAAACGGTTAGGCGGAACTAAATGGGAATTTCGTTCTTTTAGGTTGTCACGAAATGGGACCTTGCTTGGGTTATTTCATTTTTCATGTTGGAATGTCAAAATTTAAAATTCCAACAATGAAACCATGGAAACGAATGACATATGTCAAACTTAAATTAATTTTCTTACATATTTTAATACTAAAAAAAAAAAAAAAAAAAATGGATATTTGTATTAAGAATGACACAAAAAATCAAAATATAAAGAAAATGACATTTTAAAATGATATTAACCTTAACCAAAAAATGTTTGTTGCAAGTATGATTTACAAAGCTTAAACAAAACGGCTGAAAAGCATTATTTAAACGATGAAAGTAACTAGATTGCAAAATCTAGTTCCGCCTAATCGTTTGGAACAGACTTTACTATCAATTTCCAAAACTTTTCCTATTTCGTCCCACACTTTATTTGTTTTCCTAATATTCTTGTAATCAGGATGTGCTAAGTCATACAAAATTAAATGATCCTTTACTGATCTATGATTTTTTCTGTTAAATTATCTATTTTCGACATTATTTTCTTAAATATATTCACTCTGTGGTATATAAACAATGAATATCGCACGGCCTAACGCAACTTATCGAGTTTGGCCGCCAGTGTTTGGTGATCGCTAGATTGAACGCTGCAGTCGGTGGCGTTCTCAGATAGCGGAACGCTTGTATGTGCGTGGTCTCATTGTATTGTATAGGTTGCGTTAGGCCGCTGCATTATCGCCACCGCGGCCGCTTTGGTGTGTGGAATCCTTAATACTAGGTGGAGCCTGCTGAACACTACACTCTGCACACGAACTTTCTCAACTGTTAAAATTTGTTTAATATATTTTTAATTTTAAATAAAGACACACACTCTCAGCCATAAATTTTAAAAAAATCCATAACATTATTAGCCAAAATTTAGCAATGAATTAAAAAAATAGTTAATTTTGTCAAAAACACAAAAATTGCAATATTTTTCAAAAACGAAATCTAATCAAAACTTCCTCTCGTATGTTTCCGGTTTAGATCAATATACATTACTTATTTTTTTTTCAGATTTTTAGTTTATCCCTTTTGCATTAAAGGGTACGGGACAGTATTTTTTTAAAATTTTTTTAAAAAATCATTTTAAAATTAAAAATTATTTAATTCCGTTCTTTAATCTACGTCTTAACAGCTTTCTTTTGATATCACATAATAAATTTTAAAAATATATATATTTTTTTTTAGTTTTTTTAACGATACAAAATCCTTTCTTTTTTGATAAACAACCTTATCAAAAATTCCTGTTGAACTATTCCGATTGCCATCAATGGTCATTACTGGGATTTTTTAAGATTTTTAGATTAACCCCTCTAGGAAATAGATTGGGGGAAAAAGTTTTTTTACATACTTTTGGCGAAATACAATAAAAAAAAAGATTTTTCAAAAATAAAAATTTATTTATTTTTATCCACGTATTAATGTTTCATTTGATACCCCACTCAAAATTGTAAAAACATATTTATGTTTTCGTTAAATACATATTTGTTTATATGTATCTCGTGATTTTTTTGAACTCTTAATATTTTTCTTATATGTAGGTGCATGCCAAATTTCAACTTTCTATGCTCAGCCGTTTGGCTACAATTTCTACCGTATAGACAGACAGAGACATGAGTGACGCTATAAGGGTTGTTCGGTGGTCATACCTACAAAATCCTAAAAAAAGGTGGTCGAAAATTTAAGATTGTGCAGTACTGACTACAGTGGCGCACCCAGATAGAGAATCTCTCGAGAAAGAGGGAAATACCAAATTTTTTAACACCATGTCTTAGGTAAATATATCTATTTAAAAATAGAGATGAGGACGTTTTTTTAGATTGCTTTTTTAGAAATGAGAATAATTTATATAATTTAGTCTTTCGCCCCTCCCCCAATCCTGGGTGCACCACTGACTGACTAGATGTGGAGTTAGTCGTGCCCGTAAATGAATATTTGTGGAATAGGTTGTACGTTGTATTCCTTCAGCTCTGATGAAGAAATAAACTATTTCGGAACTGGTCAGCTAGATCTAGGTGATTTATTTATGTCCGCAACCCGTACAACCTTTTCCACAAATACTGACTAGAATGAGTGAAAAAAAGCTTAAACAATAGCTTGTACAATAACGAGTCGTCTCTGGTTTGTTACCTTTTTCTCCTACCAGCAATATTAGAACGATCATTAGTTTTTATTATAACATTACAAATGTTTTTTTGTGTTCTGTCTTCTTGGAAAAGGTCTGATATAATCAAAGTTATATTGATTTTTTTAAATAGAAATCAGATGTGTAGTTTGACAAATAGGACTTTCTAATTTGGATTCGATTGGGTTAGGTCAGTTAATTAAATGTACATACAAGGTAAATTTATCTGGTGATTAGAAAATCCAACATTATGAATTCATAGTTTTAAATAGCGGTGATAGTGAAAACATAAACAAGAATCTGTTTAATAAAGATTTGATGCATGCTAAAGAATTTGGATAGAAATAATTATGCTTATTATTTACCAACGGTACTGCGGTTATTTTGTCTTTGCTCCGGGTGTTCATATAGGTAGCCTTCCATTTACGATTCACAGTAACATAGGTGCGCGTGCTTTGTGTCTGCGGACATTAATGTTGTGTCCATTGGTCCTTATTCTAAGATGTGGAGATGGTCGTGTCCGTAATGAATAGAAGTGGAAAGGTTGTACGGGTATCGGACATAAATAAAACAACTATCTACAGCTGACCAGTTTCGAAATAGTTCCGAAACTGGTCAGCTGTAGATAGTTGTTTTTATTTATGTCCGATACCCGTACAACCTTTCCACTTCTTATTCTAAGGGCCGAGATTTCCAGTTGCTAATAAACTGTCCTATAAATTTATTAGCAACATAATTTTTTTTCCGAGAGTTCCACCCCGAAATACTTATTAGGTTGCTAATAAATAGGCTTATTTGTCTAATAACTTATAGGCAACATGAAGTGCTTAATAAAGTGACATATAACCAAAAACAAGTTCGCAAAATGTGTTCATATTTCAATTTTAATTGAAAAACAGTATAATTTTAAAAGAATATACAAATGTGTTGTAGTTTTTATACATCCATATTTTTTCTATAATGGTGATTTTAGTGTTTTATATACATTTTAGTTGTATCTTGACGAAATCGACGATCTGTTTATAAATTATAGACAACCGTTTTTAGAATATTTTGGGCATTTATTGTAAATGTGGTATATAAAGAACAATATATAAATATATTTTTTTTTATAAACATTGTCTTTTATTTTTACATATGTATTTCTTTCAACTACGATTACAATACATTACAAATAATACTTTAAGCATTACTATTTATATAAAAATGATAGAAAATGAGAAGACAGACGCAATTATTGGCAGAATAATAAAGATGTGTGGCTGAAAATGGTTGATAGGTTTAATTCATATTGTTTAAGAAATGTAAAATAAAGCAAAATTTTGCTGTCTTTTTATTTTCAATTACTTTTGTATTATAAAATGTTATTTTTATTAACTCTTCTTCTATCTATATTATCTCGTTTGCTGTGGTAAAATTTGTTGAACGCCATTTAATTGTCATTTTAACAGTAACACAAAAAATATACGTAACGTCATTGAATGTAAAGTCAAACTATTTAATGTCAAAATATTTAATGTCAAAATATTCAATGTCAAAATTTCATCTCACTTTAGCTGTACAAATTTACGTATAGCTCTATCCCTCTTGCACCGTGTTACTATCTTCATAAGAAATACCAATACAAAAACAAAATATTATGTTGCCAATAATCTATTGGAAGGATTTTGTAACTTGGAAATCACCAATAAATTTATTAGCTTTATAAATATATTATGTGTCTAATAACTATTAGGGAGTTTATTAGGAACTGGAACTCTCGGCCCTAAGAGACACAAAAAATTCTTCAGAAGAAAAGTAAACTAGAAAAAAGGGCCAACTTAAAGACTATTATAAGAATTCTGCATCACTTCCGGTTTCAGCGGAAATTGTTTCAACTTTTTATCTAGAATAAGGAATCAGTACTTTAATTTTCTTTCTTTCTTGGAAGTACATTAAATCAGCTTTACAAGGATATCAAAATATCATACTTTAATTTTAATAATTTCAAAACGGCGACCATGTATTTACAAAATAATAAATAACATAAAAATCGTAGAAACTAATTTATAAAAAGATATAACATTTAGACGGGAACTCATGACATTTTTGGTCTCCGATTTCATACAGCATGCCTTTTGGAGGAGAGAATATTTACCCTGTGACAACAAAAAAGGGATGGTACTAAACCCCTGCACGCTTTCCGGTCATAGGGAAAATTACATTACCACTTGCACAAAATTTTTGTGTTTTTCTCTGATTTAATATTGCTTGCCCTTTTGTCAAAAGAAAGTTATAACAAATTTAAAGTCTTTTAATTATAGGCATGCTGTATGAAAACGCGGAAAATCATATTTTTTTATTACAAGATCACATGACCGTTTGAGCCCTTTGGGACCCTCCGAATCGCATGCATATATTTAAAAGACTTTAAATTTGTTATAAATTTCTTTTGACAAAAGGGCAAGCAATATTAAATCAGAGAAAAGCACAAAAATTTTGTATTTAAGTGGAAATGCAATTTTCCCTATGACCGGAAAGCGTGCAGGGGTTTAGTACCATCCCTTTTTTGTTGTCACAGGGTAAATATTCTCTCCTCCAAAAGGCATGCTGTATGAAATCGGAGACCAAAAACTGTCATGAGCTCCCGGTCTAATTATGTAACCAGGAACAACAATAAAACAAAATATGACTAATGTAATAAACTAAGGGCCGCGAGTTCCAGTTGCTAATAAACTGTCCTATAAATTTATTAGCAACATAATTTTTTTTCCGAGAGTTCCACCCCGAAATAGTTATTTGGTTGCTAATAAATAGGCTTATTTGTCTAATAACTTATAGGCAACATGGAAGTGCTTAATAAAGTGACATATAACCGAAAACAAGTTCGCAAAATGTGTTAATAATTCAATTTTAATTGGAAAACAGTATAATTTTAAAAGAATATAAATCTGTATTTTTGATATATCCATATTTTTTCTATAATGGTGATTTTAGTGTTTTATATACCTTTTAGTTGTATTTTGACGAATTCGACGATCTGTTTGGATGAATTTATAAATTATAGACAACCGTTTTTAGAATATTTTGGGCATTTATTTGTAAATGTGGTACCTATATAAAGTACAATATATAAATATGTATATATTTTGAAATAAACATTGTCTTTTATTTTTACTTGCCCGACCTTAATATATAAGGGGCAAGTATTGTAATCGCGAAAATTGTCGATGTCGAGATTTTGACTGATGACCACGTTTCATGGTCCAGGGAATCCAAAAAACCTATTTTCGAAGTGCCGTCCGTATGTGTGTGTGTCTGTGTGTATACACGATAACTCAAAAACAGTTTAACTTAAAGAGTTCGTTCTGGTACTAAAAAATTCTCCTAATAATTGGGAAGAACCCTATTGTTTTTTATTAAAATCCGAAACCGGAAACGGAAGTTATTAAACTTTAAAATTAAAAAAAAAATCGTAACTAGTAAACCAAACCTTGGACAAAAATTTGTATAGGACATAATTTGATGTATTTTTGAAGATTTACCTAAATCTACTTTTAAATTTAATTTTTTTTTTTATGTATTTTTTTATTATTATTTCTTTTATGGGAGGGCAAGTCTAGCGGAGGTGTCCCTTCGCCACTGGTTTTATGTATTTTTTTCAATTATGATTATTACAACACATTACAAAAAATACTTTAAGCATTACTATTTTTATAAAAATGATAGAAAATAAGAAGACAGACGCAATTATTGGCAGAACAATAAAGATGTGTGGCTGAAAATTGCTGATAAGTTTAATTCATATTGTTTAAGGAATGTAAAATAAAGCAAAATATGGCTGTTTTCTTATTTTCAATCACTTTTGTATTATAAAATGTTATTTTTATTAACTCCTCTTCTATCTATATTATCCTCTTTTTCTGTGGTAAACTTTGTTGAAGGCCGTTTAATTGTCATTTTAACAGTAACACAAAAAATATACGTAACGTCATTGAATGGAAAGTCAAACTATTTAATGTCAAAATATTTAATGTCTCTACAAATTTACGTATAGCTCTATCCCTCTTGCACCGTGTTACTATCTTCATAAGAAATACCAATACAAAAATTCAACGCACTTACGTCACACGACGTAACAAACGATTGCATTGTTCCAGACAATACAGTCGTTACGTTGTGTGACGTAACTGCGTTCATTCGCCGACGCTAGTATAGAAGGATTTTGTAACTTGGAAATCACCAATAAATTTATTAGCTTCATAAATGTATTATTTGTCTAATAACTATTAGGGAGTTTATTAGGAACTGGAACTTTCGGCTCTTACTCTCATACCTCTTCGAAATATGAATAAAGAGCTAATACATTTAATTCGTTCTTTAGCAACCGGTCATAAAAGTGTTAAAATATATGTGTTAAAATAATTTTTAGAAAGGCTATGAAAGGAGTATCCTACAAATGTAATTCAATCTTTACTCTGCATATTTTGTAGTTGTATTTCTAAATCATAACCTAATTTTGGGGTCACGGACAAATAATAAAATGAACACAAAACTTATGACAAACCATTTACTAAACGACCAGTAATAAAATTAAATCCCACTAAAACACATAACCTAACAATCGTCAGCCAAGTTACGAGTATGCGAGAAGATTCTTTTAACGACTCGAAAGATTTTATACAATAATTACATTTACGAGTTCAGGATTTAACTGTATATTTCTAAGAACAAATAACCTGTATCTCTGTTCTATAAATAACTCAATGTTGTATTTTTAGAATCTGTCCGTACGTTTTTCTGTCGGACAATTGACAGAGAAAATGGGTGTTTTTTGATGAAACAACGGCTTGGATTCCTTTGTCGGCTGACCATGAATTGTGCAGTCCATTCAAAGATTTATTAACTTTATAACGTATAATTATTTTTGTAGGTGGAATTTATAATGTGTTCCAAAAATAGGTTTGTCTACGTGGGAGAATTTTAGTCATTTACGCAGATTTATGACTAAATATGAATCTATGATTGGTTCATTATAGTACGGGAGGAAAGAAAAGCTAGTAAAGGATATATGAGAGGAGGTCAAAAATTTCGCAGAATGAGCAAAATTGTACAGGTAGTTCAATTGTGTGACTCATCATCAGACCCGAAAAAAGGGGGGGGGGTAGCTAGGGAAAATTCCCGGGGCAGAGCCCTACGAACGGCCTGGCATCGGGGCAAATTCCAGGGCCGCGTGGCCGTCTCTCACTTGTATTTTGGAAGTGAGGACCTTTTTTTTTGCTCAACATTTGTATTTTTGGAAGTGAGGACCTTTTTTTTTTGTTGCTCATCACTTGTTTTGAGAAGAAAAGAATTGATCATTATTATTTATGTTAACCATTTCAAAATGGCGACCATTTATTTACAAAATAATAATCAACATAAGTTTTACAAAGTTGAATGTAGCAAGCTTTGAAAACAATAAAAAAAGAAACAAAATATCTCTAAAATAAACTACTACTATTTGAATATTTAGAAAAAAAAAACTATTACTTTTTACAATTATTTTACAAAAAAAAAAAATACAAATGTTCGATCAAACCACCATTATTGTCCACACATTTTCTCATTCTTAATAAAAACTCTTCCATCGCCCTTATAAGAGTACACTCTTGGATATCCCGGATTGCACTTCTAACCCTTTCTTCTAAATCTTCTATCGTCGTTGGTGTTGTCCGATACACTCTATCTTTTAAATACCCCCAAACGAGATTATTATAGAGATATTTTGTTTCTTTTTTTATTGTTTTCAAAGCTTGCTACGTTCAACTTTGTAAAACTTATGTTGATTATTATTTTGTAAATAAATGGTCGCCATTTTGAAATGGTTAACATAAAAATATGACTTTTTGGTGTCATTGTAAAGCTAATTTAATGTACTTTTAGGAAAAAAATATAAAATTATCGATTCCCTATGCTAGATCAAAAGTTGACATCATTTCCGGTGAAACCGAAAGAGCCTCAGAATTCTTATAGTAACCTTTAGATGGGCCTTTTTGTCTAGTTTAACTTTTGTTCTGAAGATTTTTTGTATTTTTACAAATAAAGGAGATTTTCGGGGTTTCCCGTTTCAAACAAACACCCTGTATATAGACGGTCAACTCAGTTGGCACCACCACATCAGCAATTTGGCCATTTCCCTGAAGAAAACTATCTACGCTTTTGTCAGGCTCAAAACTTCGGTCTCTTTCGAAACATTACGTATTTTTTATTTTGCTTCGTTCCAGTCTCGTTTGTCTTACGGTATAGTCCATTGGGGAGTAAGCTCATCGATCACCCGCATTTTCATAATCCAAAAAAGAGCCCTTAGAATTATGAATAATGTCCCCCCCAGAACCCACTGCCGGGAACTTTTTAAAAAATGTAGGATCATGTCAGTGTACAGATATTTGTATATATCTGCCTGGTGTATGTTAAAGAAAACGCAGCCCAGTTTGTCACCGTTTCCTCAAGTCATTCTTATAATATCCGCTCTAAAGACAATATTCGTCTCCCTAAAATAAGACTCGAGAAGTCAAAAAACGGTCTTTACTCGGCTGCATGTTTCTTCAATTATTTGCCTTTTGCTGTTAATAACAGGACCTTCAGGAAAAAACTTAGAGAGATCTTTCTTGAAAACTGTCTGTACAGCACTGATGAGTACCACAGCATTGATTGGAGCAAATACTAAAAATCCTCCTCTTTTTAAGTACCCATCTGGCAATTGTATTGTAATTTTATAATTTATATTTCAAATTTATATTTCTAACAATTATGTATGATCTTTGACTGGTGTAAACGTGTAAAAACTTGTACAAGCACTAAATAAATTATTATTATTATTATGGGAGTAGTCCTAGGATTTTTTGCTGTTAAAAGAATAGAGGTTTTAAGGGAATTAAATATAAATTGAATAGAGGTAACAGTAGTTCAATTAAAGTTTCTTAAAAACCATTAAGAATATTTTCCAAATTTATAATCCTATTGTTTCTAAATTTTAGGGGTTGTTATACTTGTTTGTTAGTTAATTTTCAACGTTCATAGCGTGCATACATTAACAACATGGCTCTTTGGCGACCATTTGATTTTGAAGAAATTCCTAATTTCTGCAGTGACAATAGTGAATCTGTGCAAGGTGATTTGGAATGCGAAAATGTGGACATTGACGTGGAATTCAAAAATATGGACTTGGCTACTAAAGAAAAATGTCATTTGTCAGAAGATTGCAAAGTTATGATACTGAACGTTTATAAAAAGTTAGTTTCTGAAGGTAATGACAAACCTATACTTAGAACTACGGAATTAACTAGTGCTGTTACGTCAATAATAAGGGAGATATTACAAAAGTTTAGCTTTAAGATACCCCCGTAACTCCCCAAATAAAAATCATTTTTTTTATCGTATTTTTAACTATTTTTGTTATACATACTTTTGCTGTTGAGTCAATAATAAGAGAAATAATACAGATTTTAGTTTTAGTTTTTTCAATACATAAAAAGTTAGCTAGAGACAATTTAAGAAAATTTATTATAGCCCATAAATTATTTTAAAATTTTAATTCAAACAAAATTCTGTAAATTTTATTGATTTTCATTTGACGATGTATTAAAACAAGGGGAATATTAAAACAATTATAAAATGCTCCCCTGAGAATTGATGACATGATAAAATATTTACATTTAATGTAGTCTGCATAAATGGCACACCTAATATAAAATTAACATCCCTACTTCGGAAGGAACATACAAAGTCCATTTTCTCATTCAAACATTTGCACTAAATACTTTGAATTCTACAGTGGGAAGAATTTACTTCCCACTGCATTGAGATAATTTTCATAACTTAGGAAATTTTATTGCTCATGTTAATATTAAAACGCGTCTCGAAATAGTCTCTCAAAAAGTAAGAAAAATTATTTAATATACTGAATTATATAGATTGGGTAGAGTTTTCAGTTATTCCTAGGTGAAACATCATTAAATAACAATTATTCAATTAAAACACTAGGTTGGTTTCAAATATATATATATTTGTGAAACCAATCTAGTGTTTTAATTGAATAATTGTTATTCTGAATTATAGTTTAGAAGTGGAAAAGTTTGAGCGCCGAGGGTTATTTGTCAGAAAAAAATACCATAAATCATACGAGGGTAGGTCAATAAGTCCTTACAAAATCTAAGAGATGGCGCTAGTGTTATCGAAACAAGTTTGTTTCTGAAAAGTACCATCTGTTAATAGACTGCTGCTAAATTTTCAGCCATATCCATCGCATGGTTTCATTTTTTCATCGCATGGTTTTATAATCGATTGAAGCAACAACTTGTTATTTTGGAACCATGGAAATCGAGTTTCGTTCAGTGATTAAACACTTTCATTTGAAAGACAAAACACCGAAAGAAATCAAAGCCGAGTTGGATAAAGTTCATGGCACAACTGCACCAGCGTTTAAAACCGTTTACAATTGGATGAATGAGTTTAAGGGTGCGCACAACCGTACAGTTTCCTATACAAGACTAACAACCTGAAATAAAATTAGTAACAATCTATACATCCAAATTTTCAGCGAAGTTTTATCTACCTAATAGGATACTTTTAATTGTCAAAAGAACCGTCATGTAATTGTAAATAAATAACTTGCGTTATAGACGCCATCTTGTAAACCATTCGACGCATATTTGTGTACCATGCGACAAATTGTAGCTAAAGCTTCATTCTACAAATATGTTTGGAGATAATTTGTTCTATTGTGAAAATTACTTATAGTTATTGTACTTGGTAATCTACTTTTGCCGCCACCTCGAATCTGCCGCAGTTCTCAATATTGGTGTGGCAGATAAAAATGTTTCATTTTATGTAAAGAATACTTGTACCCAGTGGCATTTCATTATCATCAAGTATAATATTTTTCGATGAAGGCTCTAAACTATAAACAATCATGTCGAAAAAAATGTTAACGTATTTGAAACCCACAAATATATTTAAAAAATTACAGAACATTGTTGTGTAATACCTATTATTAAGTTATTTAGCAATAACATTTTTACAATAATTTTTTCTACAATCAAAAATATCCTATTAGATAGATAAAAATTCTGTGCAAAATTTGATGTATAGATTGTCACTAATTTTATTTCAGATTGTTAGTTTTGTTAATAGAGAAACTAATCCTCTGGGGGTTGTACGTAGCGTTAAACGTGGTCGTACATCCACAAGTGATGAACATCGTTCGGGACGTCCACTTGAGGTGACTAAGCCAGAAATTATTGACAAAATCCACGATAAAGTCTTGAGTGATCGACGAGTCAAAGTGCGCGAACTAGTTGGGGTCTCAGGCATAGCACCAGACTCAGTGGCATATCAAAAAACGTGGGGAAATTCATAATGAATTTATTTTTTAAATAATCAGGCATCGCCACGAATTTCACAGGTATTGACCCAATATGTTACATAAGTATATTTATGTAAATATAATTTTTATTGCAATTAAATTTACTAAAATAATATATTTTCAAGATTTTATAAACAACTGTACTTTATTTTAGTCAATTCATTCAAAATTCTTGGAACAGCAGCCGTTCACGCGGATCTTCTTTTTAAACCACCTGTTGTTTGTACACTACGGTTTTAAATCTAATATTTTGATTATATTACTCAACTCAGGAGTTTAGAGAATCACATCCTATTTTTACTACCACCACCATTTTATATACTGAAGATCATTTTAAATACAACCAAGTTAAATACAACATAAATAGCTTTGTTCGCGGATGAAGTTTCTTTCAAGTTAGCAACAGTTAAGGAATAAATTCATGAACAGATTTAATGCGCATGTTCTACAAGCTCTGACAACTATATGTTCGGACATTTCATAATTTATATCTAAATATTTTTCTTGTACACCGTTACTCGTTAAATATATTTCTTGAAATTATTTTTTTGAAATCGATTTAACCCTATTTTGACTGCTCTAGGGTGATAAAATAGAATTAAAAATATATTTTAATTAGGCTTTAACATTTATTTAAACTGAACTTAGTTGACAATTAAAGGTTCGGACAACTTAATATTAAATAAAAATTATAAATCCTTTAGATGTTTAATAAGGCGTTACATCCCCTTTCGCTTTAATTACTGCCTCAATTCTTTTAGGCATTGATTCTAATAAGACCTGACACTTTTCTACGGTCACTGAATCCCATACTTCCTTAATTTTGGCCTTCAAACTTTCCAGCGTTCTCTGTGGGTTGTTTCTAATTTTTTGTTCCATCTTATGCCAAAAACTTTCGATAATATTTAAATCAGGACTACTGGATGGCCATTCGAGTACGATCATGTGATTCTTCTCGAACTAGTCTTGAGTGCTTTTGTTCGTGTGGGAGGAGGCACCGTCCTGTTGGAAAATAAATTTTGCTCCTGGATACAATTTTTCGACACTAGGCTTTAAATTATTTTCCAGTATCTCTTTGTATTTAATTGCGTTGATCATTCCATTAACAAACCGCTTACATCCCACACCTCTTGCGGACATACAGCCCCTAATCATAACCCCAGCAGGAAACTTACAGTGCGTTTTAAGCAATCTTTATGAAATGCTTCATTTTGGCTCCGAATCACTCGTTTTCTGTTATCACCTACACTTAAATAAAATTTGGACTCGTCGCTGAAAATAATCGAATTCCACTGTTCTTGTGTCCATGCCCTTCGCTCTTTACACCAACTTAAGCGCTTTTTTTCTGCCGTTCAGTTAAGAATGGTTTTTCGGATCATGTGCTGAATAAAATTTGTCAAATTTGTATTTGCTTTGTCTTATTGGTTATTGTTTTTACTTGTTTTCCATAGCCTACTAGTCATAATTTCCTACTTTAATTTAAATACAACATTAAATGTACAGTCTGTTTCAAACGCTTAGGCGGAACTAGATTTTGCAATTTAGTTACTTTTATCGCTTAAATCGTGCTTTTCGGCCGTTTTGTTTAAGCTTTGTAAATCATACTTACAATAAACATTTTTTGGTTAAGGTTAATCATTTTAAAATGTCATTTTCTTTATATTTTGATTTTTTGTGTAATTCTTAATACAAATTTCCCATTTATTTATTTTTTTGTCATTAAAATATATAAAAAAATAATTTAATTTTGACATAGGTCATTCGTTTCCATGGTTTCATTGTTGTAATTTTAAATTTTGACATTCCAACATGAAAAATGAAATAACCCAAGCAAGGTCCCTTGTCGTGACAACCTAAAAGAACGAAATTCCCATTTAGTTCCGCCTAAGCGTTTGAAACAGACTGTACAATAAGCAATATAAAATGTTTTATGTTTTATTTTCATATTTTTTCAATATCCCTAGATTTTTCCGATGGGTGTATATGTCCCATAGACAATTGTGTGCCTGCCTTATCTATGCCATTTTTAAATGTCCGTTTGACGGTTCTGACGTCACATTAAAATGTTCTATATGGAATTTTCCAGTTACATCTTGTTTTAGGTAAACAATACATTCAGGAAAATGTAAATTAAATAGAAATTTGTTCCATACTTTTCATGTTCGGGCCAGTCAATTTAAACTGATTAATGAAATTTATCTCACGGAACTAAGTAACGAAACAAAGTTTTAAAGTGTTACAAAATGTAATTTAATAACAACCTTTTATAAAAGATTATACCCCCGAGTGCACACAGTGTAATGTAGTTCAAGAACAAGCTGCTTTATAACAGGTCACTCTTACCACAACAAAGAATACTTTGCTGCAAGACACCATACTGCTGATTGGATTTTAGTAAATAAACTACAAAATAGTAAATTGATGATTATATTTACAGTGGTTTGGTTTAAAATGTTAAAATCTCTTTGACACCGTAAAATATAGTTTAATGCCACTGTATTAAGCTAAAATTTCGTAATTAGGGTTTCTTAAGTGGCGCGTTTCGAGACAGGAGAGTGATATGGGGCTTGTACAAGGAAGATATGGTAGTGGTAAGATATGGAAAACATGAAAAGGAAACGGGCATTCGGCAAGGAGTGCGACAGGGCTGCTCCACGTCACCAGCTCTCTTTAACGTCTACATCTAGATGGCTAATGACCACATAAGAGAGAGGCTAGAAAACAGAGCAGGTGTAAAGGTACAGGGAAGGAAGATTGACATGTTTGCAGACAACATCGGGATATTAGCGGAGAATAAGGATGAACTATTGGAAATATTAGGAATAATGGAGTCGGTAGCAGGCATCTTGTACAACCTAAGACTAAATAAAAGCAAAACAAAAGTGATGGTAGTGAGCAGACAAGATACGTGGGCTGAATTGACTATTGTCAACTGACAATAACTGAAGCGCCTCTAGTGAGATTTTCAGAAACTGACAGGTGGAGGATAGTCGAGTTTGTTTACTGTTGTTTTCATAGCGAGTTTTTAAAAATTGTCTTTAAAATTGCAAGAAAAAATTAAATGCAACGTGAATTGTTGTGTTTATCTTTGCAATGCAAAAGTAGGTCGTGATAGAGACCTAAGTTTTCATCGTGTTCCGAAATGTGGCAAAAAGCCTTATTACCTTCAGTTATAACCTTAGAGGTTACTTGGGCACTGAGAAAACGGAAAATTTCATTTAACGCAACCGTCATATTGAATAAAAATTAATTTCAATAAATATCACATGAAGATACTATGGAACCTGTCAAAAATATCCTATCTGTGTCAACCATGATGTACAATGCAGTGGCGCCTCTATCGGTAGTGTCAGATGACAATAGGAAGAGTGCCTCTAGAGAATATTGACGAGTTTGTATATCTTGGGAGCAAAATCACATTCGATGGACGAAGCAAGAAGGACCTTGTCAGTCGCATCTATCAGGCCAAGATAGCTTTCAACAAAAAAGACACTCTTTACCTCCAATAATACCAACTTGGAGCTTAGAAAGCAACTGGTAAAAATTTTTAGGTTAAGACAAATGCTTACCGCGCATGTCTCAATTATAAATTAACGTAAGAGTTTGGAGTCTAAAAACTCTTAATTTTAATTTATAAGTATAAGTATTAATATAGAACAGGGGTCAGGGAACAGGGGTAATTATATATTAATAGACAGCGCCGTAGTAAGGGGGGGCGGAAGGGGCGTCGGCCCTGGGAGCACTAAGGAAAAGGGCGCTGAGGGGCTTGACTAAGGGGCGCCATTGCGAAGGTCAGAACCTTTTTTTTTTTGCTCATCACTTGGTTTTTGGGAGGTGAGGATCTTTTTTTTTGCTTGTCACTTAAATTTTTTTTATAAGCCACTGGGGCAACTTCGGTGTAAAAAAATATATCTTTGGGTAATTTAATTTTTGCAAAATAAATTATTTTGATGCGATTTTTGCCAAAATTGTGCAAAAAAAAATTTGTCCCACACCCTGTAGCCCAGATGGTTTAAACTAAAAATCTGAAAAAATTCTAAGTAATGTACATTGATGTGAGCCGGAATAGTACAACAGGAATTTTTGATCAGATAATGTTTTCGGAAAATAAAGCATTTTTTTGTGTTTTTAACTAAAATATGTTAAATATATAATTCGCTATGTAACACGCTAGATCAGTAGCTCTAATAGCGTAGTTGGCTTTGTCATGCTCCTTGTAATTTGCAAACTAGAGTTCGAATCACGTTAATTTTATTTTTTCTGTTTTTTTTTTGCATTTTAATTTTGTTTAAATTATTTTGTCAAAACTCTAAGTATATTTTGGTAAATGTTGCATTTAATTTTTAAAAGCGTAAATTTAATAACCAGTGGGAAGTGTTGAAATTATAATTTAATTCTATGTTTGACGAAATCAGAGGGCGGGGCTTATGATTTATGCAACTAATGGAAGCCATAAGCGCAATTTTCAAAATCTTAATGAACCTTGCTATATAAAAAAGAATACTGCACATCTTTAGAAACTTAAATAATGGTAATAGGCATTCGAATTAAAATTCATAAAAAAATATTTTGACATAAAATTTGTTTTGGCAACCCAAATAATCATCATTCAGTTACTAAATACCTGCAAAACCCAGAAATGTGTGAAAATACACACTTCACATCAATTTTTTATGTTGTATATTGACAATACATTTATAATATTATCATAGTAACATATACACACAATGGTGTGTATAAGTTTCTTAATGAAGAAATCTAAGTTATTCGAAAGAACTGCGCAAATATTATAAATCTAGAATTTTCCCCATTTACTGTTACTTTAATAATCACAATAAAAAACATTAATAATAGCAATGATTGTTAAACAGTAATATTTTTAAATCTATAAAAACATACTTTACATTGTAGCAATTATAATATCTTGCATAAATCCGGAATAAAAACAAAATAAAAAATATAAACAACATTAAAATACAAATGTTTATATGTTTCAGAACATAACAATAAGTATGTTCTGAAATACGGTTTTTCCTTCATAATTTAAAATAAATCAATTAAACAATAATCATTACCTCGTGGCAAGTAATTAATGAAACAAAAGGACTTTGCTCAAAGGCAACTTACGTCAATAGAAGATATCCTGAGAATTAGTTAAAATGCATTTGATTTGTTAAGGTGCAACCAATTAAATAATTCATCATATGAACTTGGCAGTTGCATGCTAATAATAATTAAGGGAGATTTCTCAAACGATATCGTTCAGAGAAAAGTGACTGGCTTATGTCGTTGATGGTAAATGGAAAATTTTAGTTGCATCATTTTCCACGAGATTTATTGAAAGATAAGGGTTGTTTTATGACTAATAAATGACGCAATATTGCAAAAATTGATACCATTTATAGTAAGAGAAACAGGATTTATTGTCTTGAGGAAAAGTTTTATTTTGCGTGGGTATTTACGTAAATGTATCTTTACTAAAATATATAACCTATTCATAATCATTGACGCGACAACCCGAAATGAGTCTAGGCCTCCTGGTTTCAGATTTTATAACCATATTTTCAATCTGTGTACATTCAGTAGTAATATGGTCAGTTTTACGTAAATTTTTTAGCGTATACAGAAAAGTACCTACAGTTTATAGCCGGTTGCGAATGACTAAGCAAAATCTGTAATATGTATAAATATTTTTGTAACGAATCGGTTAACACCGCCAAATTTAGGCTCTAAGACTTTCGAAAACCTCTCGTTGTATTGAATCGCATTCTGGGAACTGTTAGCGTTTTTAGAGATTTTAAAGGGTTCATTACAGCTAAAAGACTTTAGAATTCAGATAATAGAAAAATAAAAGCCATAAATTACAAAACGTATCTTCAAAATTATGTTCTAATTTTTGTTTAAAGCTATTTCCTAATAATTTTGAACACTGAAATACCCTTGGACAATTTTTTACTTTCATTCCAGGAAATGCTATCAGAACCCTTATAATACACCATTCTTTCTGAAGATGAATTCAGAAGTATTCAGTTCGGTTCGCGAGTAGAACTAAAATTATTGAATTCTTAGAAGTTTTGAGTCGATTATCTGGTGGCCTACTTGATCTTGTTTTGATCTAAATTATTATATATTTTCACTTCAACTTATTCTTGTAAATATTATATTATAATAAATCTTAAAACCGTTTTACTTAACGTGTGAAAACCTTCATCTTTAACAACTGAAACGATCAGCTACCCAAACTATTACAAGATGCCCGATCCTTCGGTTGTTAAGTACTAATACATATCATTTAATTCATATATCATAATGACGAATCCTGGATAAAACTCACGCCTACTACCCGGAACTCCTTTAGTCAGGAATCTCATTTCAATTTGAGATCAATGTTTACATTATATCACAAGCTCGCTACTTACTTGATACAAATGATACGATTTAAAGTAACGAACCAGTCTTTGTAGATTATGGCAAAAACTCCTAGTCAAAACAAACGCGTTGTTAGTTCCATTGAATTTGATTAATAAACTAAGTTCTGCCATTTAAATTTACTACATCGTTATTACAATCTTATCAGCCAGACAAATTTAGCATTCGCGGTGACAAGAATATATAACATGTCTCAAATGGGACATACTTATTAAATCTATTCATGAATTAATTCCTTAACTGTTGGTACATTGTTAGAAACTTCATCCGCTAACAAAGTTTATTTATTTCAATTTTTAGGGTTTTGTAGGTATGACCAAAAAACCCTTATATCGTCATTTTGTCGTCTGTCTGTCTGTCTGTCTGTCTGTCTGTCTGTCTGTCTGTCTGTCTGTCTGTCTGTCTGTCTGTCTGTCTGTCTGTCTGTCTGTCTGTCTGTCTGTCTGTCTGTCTGTCTGTCTGTCTGTGTGTCTGTTTGTCTGTCTTGTCTGTTCGGTCAAAATTGTAGCCAAACGGCTAAACCGAGAGAGTTGAAATTTGGCATGCTTATACAACTCGTTGACCCGCACATAGGAAAAATACCAAAACATCTAAAAAACATATCCCCCTAAAAATATAAACAAATATGTACTCATCGGAAAAAAAATATTTTATTAAAATTCTGAGTAGGGTATCAAATGAAAGTCCGTCTTAGTACGTGGATTAACGATCAAATTTTTATTTTTCAAAATAAATTATTTTGAAGCAATTTTTGCCAAAATTGTGCAAAAAGATTTTTGTCCCACACCCTGTAGCCCGGATGGATTAAACTAAAAATCTGAAAAAAATCAAAGTAATGTACATTTGTGTGAACCGGAATAGTACAACAGGAATTTTTGATCAGATTATGTTTTCGGAAAATAACGCATTTTTTGTGTTTTTTGAGTAACCATGTAAAATATTTAATAATATTATGTAGCACAGTATACAGAGCGCTTCGATGGTGTAATGGTTAGTATACTGGCGTTCTAATTTGCAAACTCGAGTTCAAATCGGCCTCGAGGCAATTTCATTTTTTCTGTTTTTTTTGCATTTTTATTTTGTTTAAATTATATTTTCAAAATTCTAGTTATATTTGGGCAAATATTGCATTTAATTTTTAAAAGCGTAAATTTAATAACCAGTGGAAATTGATTACTATTGGACTTACAACCATGTAACTTAAAATATAACGTAACTATAAATATATAATACCATGGATACAAGTAAAAAAAATGAAATATATAAAATATATGTCATGTGTTATAATGGCTGTATCATATTAGTGCCTAAATATACTACTGCTATACTGCTATTTATATTCCTATAAATACACGAAAACAGAAGGGCGGAGCTTAGGACTAAAACAACCAATGGAAGCCATAGGCGCAATTTTCAAAATCTTATTGAATCTTGCTATATAAAAAAAATACTGCACATGAAACATACAAACCTACATAATGGTATTAGACATTCGAATTAAAATTAACAAAAAAAAATATTTTAACATAAAATTTGTTTTGGCATCCCAAATAATCATTATTCACTTACTAAATACCTGCGAAACCCTGAAATGTGTGAAAATTCACACTTCACATCAATTTTTTTCAATGTTGGGAACTGATTTATTTTTCCAATATTGAAATGATTAGTTGTTGAACACGATTAAAATTCAGAGTACAGGATTTAGCTAATGAAATGATGAGAGAAATACTATACACGTGCGAAGATTCACGTGTATATTTGTATTCGCATAACCTATTAATTTATTAAGAGTATGAAAACAAAATTATAATTGCAACGTGATTTTAAATTTGTCTCGTGTTTGATCGAATTGGTAATATTTACTGACCAGAAGGTCAAAAGGTTAGTAATTCTTTTGCTTTTTCTCTGAATTAATAAAACTAATATAATGCACATTGCTTGTCTTTTATAATATTTTCCGAAGTTTTATAAACTGTTTACACTTTTTCGCGACTGAGGTGTTGATACGCGACTGAAGGTAATTTTTTTACTGGTACTTTTTGACTACGTCTGGTAGTAACAAATATGGTACTTCGATTGGAAAACGTTGCGGAAAACTTCTTCATCTTTCGACACTGTAAGTCGAGTTGACTTTTGGCCTCATTCACATTAGTCCCCCATCTTGATCAGTTAACTATCAAGTATTCCCATGTGTCTTGTATACCAATACTTGTTAGGTCTTCGGTTAGCTGAACTATTCATCTCTTGCGAGGTCTTCGACGGGTATTGAATCCATTCTGTCCTCCCTCATTCTCATCATGTCCGTTCTTGTGTAATACTCGGCATTTAGTACAGTACTTGGATGTCGTTGTTCTTACAGAATCTCCTTTCACCTTTAATTTTAATGGGACTAAAGATTCTGCGTAATATTTTATTTTAGAAAACTGGGTTAATGTTCCGTATAAATCCACCACAAACAACTCGTCGGAGAAAACGCATATGCAAAGATCTCGCTTTGTAAAGTTCCATGTTTCAGAGCCATACATAAGTATGGGTAGTGCCGAAACTAGCTTTTTCGGGCGTTTTGCAAGATTTTATATGTAGGCCCTCAAACATATTTTGGACCTCCTAACATGTTTTGGCCCCCCTAACATATTTTGGCCCGCCGTGCACATTTTTAGAAACTTGGGCCGCTCTCATTGTTCCTAACTTTATTTTAACGCGGAACCCTTCTAAACCTGTTACATATTTCTGGAATCCTTATTAATTTATATTAACCCATTTAAACCTGAAACTTTTTTTGAAAAAAAAAATTGTTTTTTTGTAAAAATTTACTTAATTGTGTATAAATATGCATGAAAATGATTATATATTTTTTTTACTGATCAGAATAGCCATAACGTGCTGTACTTTTTAAAGGACGGTAGGACTATATACTACTTTAAGAATAATAACAACCTATTTATTTAAATGCTTTATTAATTCCAAAATTATTTCAAAATTATTTTATAAACTCTAATATAAACTAAACTATAAAATCATTTGCTTGTATGATAGTCCAAAAAACAATTTTTAGGATGTAAACCTACATTAGGTACATTTTTTACAAACAAAATTAGCTTTTTTGCTGCAAACAGCACAACGTCTTTGAGCCAAATAAATGGATGGTCAGGGACCCCAAAGAGTTGTGTTAGTTTTGTTTCACTCTGGATGGTCAGGGACCTCAAGGAGTTCAGAGGAACTCTGGATGGTCAGCGACCTCAAGGAGTTGGTGGACCTAAAATGGTCGTGTTTTTCTTGTTGACTCTGGATGGTCAGGGACCTCAAGGAGTTCAGAGGAACTCTGGATGGTCAAGGACCTCAAGGAGTTGTTGGACCTAAAATGGTTGTGTTTGTCTTGTTGACTCTGGATGGTCAGGGACCTCAAGGAGTTCAGAGGAACTCTGGATGGTCAGGGACCTCAAGGAGATGTGTTTGTTTTGTTCGACGCTGAATGTTTAAGGATCTCAAGGAGTTCAGTGAAACTCTGGACGGTGGCTTTATACATTGAATATCGTTTGCCGGTTTCAAGAAAATTTAAGTTTTTGAGGTTATGAATATATAAAAATATACAGTCTAACATAAAATGTATTTAATAATTTTAAAATTAAAGAATAATAATAAAATAACTTTCCTAGAATTAGCCATTGTCAATGCTCATAAAACGTAAGCGATTGAAACGCCAATAAAATTTACAAAAATGACAACAATTGTTTGAAACTTGCTATAAATGTTGTTTCATAAACACAGTGATCATAACATATTACGCCATCTCAATTAATTTGTTTTTACTAATTAATTTAGCGCGATTTTTGAAAATCCTTTTAAAAGGACGGTAGGTTTAAATGGGTTAAATAATAAACGCAATGTATGTTGTATAATGCTTTATTTAGATTAGATTAGATTAGATTAGATATTATAAAACAAAAATCTGAAACTACAAACAAAAATCAAATTATTAAAAAGGAAAAAACATTTATAAGGAAAATTGCAGCAAAAGGATAATTTTTTAATGTGAACTACTGAGTTTCTTTTTATCCTATATAATTTTCTCAAGATCTGGCTTAATCACATATTTTTAATTTATATTCGGCACTGCGTTCCCGAGCGATTTTAAAGCACTTATTCTGAACAAATAAATAAAAACTATATCAAATACTAGTTTCAATATTTTATATTACTAAAGTTTCATAAATGTCATAGACTTTAAATTGAGTGTGTAAATATTTCTTTGTATTAGAAAGTAATTTAACGTCCAAATTTTGAATATAGGTAGAAGTAGGAAATAATTTCACTCAGTTTTTTGGACAAGAAGCCTTTATTTTAACAAAAACAACGTTTCGCCAACAACATTGTTGGCTTCTTCAGGTGCTATAACAATAACATCATGATAGAAAACAATATTGTACAATTAATAAAAAATTTTACCTATGTTAGTTAAACGTAGTCATAACAGACTGTACATCAATCAACTCCAAGGATGGTGAAATTGCAGAATACATAGACATTAATGTGTACTTGCAGAAAACAGACCATAGAAAAAAGTAAATTTCAATTAAATATTGAAATATAGTGATCAAAAAATTAGAAACTATTGTTTGAATTTAACAGTGCAAATTGAGACAAATAAACTATATAACTGTCCAATATTAACTTATACAATAAATACAATGATAACAAGTTTTATCGATGCATCAATATGACAGGCTGCGACACTATCTCCTCTAACTACCTGGTACGCACAAATCGACAGAGTTGACAGTGTCCCACCCTGTACAACATAATGCAACGATAACCCCCGGAATCATGAAATTTTCAACCACTACCAACTCAGTGGAAAGAACCAGAATGAATTAATTGAGTTTTGGAGCAATCATACAATTCAACGTACCAATCCCTCAAAACAGTGGTACGTACAAAGTAATGAGATAAAGGTACCTCAAACGGTATATCAAGTCCAAACCCCAAAAAACCCTTAAGGATCCCAACATCCAATTTTAAATACAATATGAATTGCAAAAATAATAAATTTTAAACCGGTACAGACACCGGAAAACCCTAACAGTAACAGTTGGAAACCCAGAAAGATATAGAGTATTAGATCTTAATACAGTCCGACGTACTCAATCCCCAAAATCGATGGTACGCACAAGGATCTTGTGGAGAGAGTACCCCAAACTGTATATTGGACCCAAAAACTCTACTAATCCGGAGAATCCAAACCGAACTGCCTAACACATGTTAAATGATATTACTACGTTAAATTTACTAAAAATTTTGATTTTGTGGAGATGGAAGGAAGATTGCGTCACTGAAGAAGCCAACAATGTTGTTGGCGAAACGTTGTGTTTTGTTAAAATAAACGCTTCTTGTCCAAAAAGCTGAGTGAAATTATTTCCTACTTCTACCTATATTTCTTTGTATATAATTAGTGAATTTCACACAAAACCCCAATTTTTTTTTGCGGAACCCTAGGATTTCGCTGCCCTAGACAGTAGTTTCTTTTTGAAGAGGGGACTATAAGTGCAAAATACGATAGATTAGAAGCTTTAATCCCCTTCGGAATTTCCTGCTGTATCAGATTCACTACGACAAACTTACTATTACCAGATCCTGTCTATTACCAGAACTTGATAAAATTATTTATTAAAAATCAATGACAAACTATGTAAAGGATATAAAATTTCTTCTATTCTTAGATAATTTATGCAAAACGTTTTACACAACGTTAAACGTAAATTTTTATTCGGTATTTCCGAAGACAATTAAATAATCAACTAAACATAAATTTTTGAAATGTTCGTTAAGTTAACATAATCTAGTAATTTGTAAAATGGTGATTCACATTAGCATGAAATGGCATATTCTTGTTATTTAGAACTAAAAAACTTAACTAGAATTAATTATAAAAATATGTTTAGTATTTATAATTACCACGACATAAAAATTATGTACGTCAATGATTTCAGATGTCATTTCCGGTATTCCAAGAATTATTTGAAGAGATTTAATTAATTGTTTGCTAACTAGTATGATTAGACGAAAAATTAGAGGATGAATTGACCATATATAATTAATGTAATATATTGTTTCATATAACTACATATTATTGTTGACGAGAAGAATTAATAGCAAAATTGGCGGAGATAGAGAACATCCGTAATACCCAATACGGTATGAAAATAAACAAAATTAAAACAAAAGTATTGGTGATAAGCAAATATAGAATTGAGGCTCAAATATTGTTGGACGGAAAATCACTCGAAAGTTAAAAAATTCACTTACTTAGGCTGCAGGATAACAACGGTCATATTACACTTTTGCATGCGTTCAAACAAATTGTTCTGGCAAACAGATTGTTGTATACCATTCAGCATTAACTATAATTGTGGACATTGGGGTACGCGGACGATATTGCATTGATGGCAGAGGAGGAACAGGAGCTTAAGAGAATGATTGAAAGGGCGGATTAATATTTCAAAAGGAAAAAATTAGAAGTAAACAGGGATAAGATGAAGGTAATGGTATTCGGTAAAGGAGGAGGAAGAAGAAATAAGATAAAATGGGAATGGGGTGGCAGAGAAATAGAAGAGGTGAAGAGTATAAAATACCTAGGTTATATACTAACGAGGAATAATGGGGCTGAACTACACATAAGGGAAAGAGTAAAGAAGGCAAGGATAGTCATGGGGAAGCTGTGGAGTATAGGAGAGAGGAAGTTTAGCGACGATATTAAATAGAGATTGAGGTTGTTTGACGCCGTGGTGAAAAACATCCTGCTATATGGGGTCGAAATTTGGGGATGGAAGGAATGGGAGAAGGTAGAACGAGTACAGGAGAGGTATTTAAGATGGATCTTAGGGGTAGATAGAACAACACCAGGGTATATTGTAAGAGAGGAACTGAAAAGGGATAAGATGAAAGTGGGTACAGGAAGGAGGGCGGAGGAAGGAGGAAGTACGAAGAGAAAGTTAGAATAGAAACAGACAAAAAAATAATGAGGGAATGCTGGAAAGAAAGAGCCAGAGAGGAACAGAAAGGAAGATGGTACGCATGGGGGGAGATGAGAAAAGAGTATTACTGGAGATGCGGAGTGGATGCGACAGAGATGGAAAGGAGAAGAAAAGACGGGATAAGCGTGATTGAGGAGTTGTGGAGGAGGGATAAGGAAGTGGGGGAGCAAGAAAGGACAGTCAGAATAGACAATTCAAGAAGCGCAGGGAGATATAAGGAGGTCAGAACTATAGGGGTACGAAGCTACTTGAGGGGAGAAAGAGGAAGGTCAGGAGAGAGAGTTAGGAGGATTGCGAGGCTAAGGTGCGGGAATGAAGAGAGAGGAAATAGATATTGGAGGAGACAGGAGGATAAGATGTGCAGGATGTGCGGGGAGGAGGAGGAAGATATAGAGCACCTCGCGAAGAGGTGTAGAGAGATGACAGTATGGTCGGGGAGCACATTAGACCTGTTGCACGAAGATGGAAGGGGGGGAGAGGTGGGCGAGGGAAGTAGAGGCAAGAAGGATTGAGATTGGGGAAGGATAACAGGAAGGGGTAACGGAAAGAAGAAAGAAAAGAGAAAAAATATTGTAAAATGTAAATTGTATTGGATGTTATTGTTATGTATTTTTGGATTGATTGTTTTATTTTTTATTTTATTTTTATTTTTTTGTAAATGTTAACACCCTGAACGCCGCAAGGCCTAGGGAATAAAGAATATATATAACTATTCTCCAATCCTCTAAAAGAATGGTTGCGACATGTCCAGTACAACCGAAAAAACAAGCGATCATTTACTTAGAATTGCTTCGTGGACGAACAACTTTTGTGGTTTCCGGTTCATATTGGAAGACTTGATTAAAATTTTATCTCTACATAGGTTCACCCAATCAGTGAACTGTCGATTTTGATTTGTAGACACAATATTTGTTTAGGCGATCATAATCATCATCACGATCATAATCACTCGAGACCAGACAATTATGTGCAATGATGTTAAATAACTAATTATTCGGTATCCATGAGCGTACTTATTAAAATACAATATATGCTACATAGTAATCAGATAGATGCAACGGACCAGAGTTCAATCCCCGGCATCGGCAAAACGGCCATTTTTTTCGAATGTTCCTCCCTCAGCAGACCTTGGGCAACCAACGAGGTATCAAGGTTTTAAATACCGGGAAAAATTTCGCTAGAGAATATTAAGTAATTCAAAAACCACGTTAAAATTGTAGGTCCTAAATTTTGTGTTACACAGGCAACCCGCACCTCATAAGTGTATGTTGAGAAATCGCTAAAGCTCGGAATCAAATCAAAAGAGCTTAGTTAGTTAACATTTTTGGCGTACAGCAACGATGGCTATTTGCGCCTAACTCAGCCTATCTAAACTTCAAGAAGAGGAATATGGTCTGAGGGCTATTGGCTAAATAATGGGGGGAAAATAATATTTAACTCTATTTCAGAAACATATTTGTAGAATAAAGCTTAAGCTACAATTAGCCGTGTCGTACGCAAATATGCGTCACCTACAAGATGGTGTCCATAATTCAGTTTGTTTAGTAATGCTTCGTTCAGAACCTCCAAATTATAAACTAGAATTAACGTGAAATTAGTACTTAACATAAAATTTGTACGTAAAAATTAAGTAGTGTTCACAATATTAAGAAATTAAGCCACCGACAGAAATTTTCTACTTTATCGATCGATATTTGACAGCTGTTTACATTTGCTAATTAGTTTTTGAGTGTTTCATAGTTCTGAAAAGAATTAAAATAGAGGAAAAATTTATATTTATGCTCATAGAAAACATAAAGATGTGGATAGAAATAAAAAAATATGGTCATATAAATTTTTATGTTGACAAGTGCTTACTGCGCATGCGTCAATTATAAATTAACGTAAGGGTTTGGAGTCTACAAACTTCTAATTTTAATTTATAAGTAAAAGTATTAATTTAGAAGGTTGTGAACGCTAACGTACAGTTACGTATAACAAACATTTACGTTAATTCTAAGTACTAATTCTTAATTTCGAGGTTCTAAACGCAGCATTAAAACCAGAGTTGTGCCTAATACTCAGTTTAAGTATTTCAAATACCAAATACCGATCAAAGTATTTGAAATAAAAAATACTATTAGTCATCACTGATAAAAAATATTTGAAATAATATATTACAAATAATATAAATGTATTTGAAATGCAAGAATTATTTGAAATACTAGGAAATGTTTGAAATACTAGGAAATATTTGAAATAATGTATTTCAAATAATTTAAATGTATTTGAAATAAAAAATATATCTTATTTTATTGTTAAATGTACTAATATTTTTTATATTTTAATATGTCCTTTTTTTTATTGTAAATTGTAATAATATTTTTTTATATTTTAATATGTTTCATTTTATTTTAAATTGTACTAATTTTATTTTATATTATGACGAATGTAAAAAACTTAAATTTTATTAACATGAATAAACATTATTATTATTATTATTATTAATACAAGAATTATTTGAATAGAATATTTGAAATAATAGGGAAATATATGAAATGTTTTTCAAATAATTTAAATGTATCTAAAATACATGAATTATTTAAAATACTAGGAAATATTTGAAATAATAGGGAAATATTTGAAATAACGTATTTCAAATAATTTAAATGTATTTGAAATACAAGAATTATTTGAAATACTAGGAAGTATTTAAAATAAAATATTTGAAATAATAGGGAAATATTTGAAATAACGTATTTGAAATAATTTAAATGTATCTGAAATACTAGGGATTATTGGAAATATTAGAAAACACTTGAAATATTTACTAAGAAAATATTTGAAATACTAGGAAAATATTTGAAATACTGGGTCAATATTTGAAATACTAGAAAATATTTGAAATACTTCTAAAGTATTTTTTATCGACATTTTCAGACAACAAATAAAAATACCACGTATGAAATGCGGATTTTTTTCAAACTTGCTGCGCAAACAGAGTGTATAGTTCAAAGTTTCAACACATATGGCGTTTTGTTAAGTTATCATTAAGTGTCAAATGCGTAAAGGTTATAATCTGAAAAGTGATCATATAGTTTTGTTTTACTGTGTTAAAAATGTCAAATTTTGTGCCAAATAAAGAGCATTCGCGGACAGCTTATGGTGAATATGCTCCATCGCAAGATACGTGTGAACGATGGTTTCGGCGTTTCAAAAGTGGTGACTTTGATCTTACAGACAAAGAACATGGAAAACCTCCATAAAAATACGAAGATACAAAATTGGAAACATTGCTACAGGAAGACGATAGTGAATCACGAAAACAACTAGCAGAGCAGTTAGGCGTTAGTCAACAAGCTGTTTTCAATCGCCTAGGAGAGATGGGTAAGATCCAGAAAGTCGGCCGATGGGTTCCACATGCATTGAATGAGAGGCAGATGGAAAAACGCAAAAACACTTGTGAAATTTTGCTTGCACGATATAAAAGAAAGTCTAAAGTATTTTTTCTAAAGTATTTTTTACCGACATTTTCAGACAACAAATAAAAATACCACGTAGAAAATATTTGCAAATCCAAATACGAAGAGCATTTTTTTGGAAGTATTTGAAATACAATATTACGTATACCAGAAAGTAATTGAAATACTTTTTAAAATACTTTATTTCAAATATTCCCAACTCCGGTAACAATTTTGTTTTTAATTAACAAACTTTTTTTTACAATTAAAAATACTCAGAATTTTTATTAGACAAATAAACCTCAACAGATTGTTACTAATTTTATTTCAGACTGTTGATTATGTGTAAAACTATGGATAAGAATCTACCCTTAACGGAAAAATCCAATAATAATAATAATATTTATTTTGCAAATATGTACGTACACTGTAAATAATACAAGTAAAAACAAATAAAAATAAAATGTTGTACATGTACAGCAAATCAAAAGTAAAAGAGAAAATTAATATTTTACGTACAATGTTATAATTAAAATATTTTTTTTTATGTTTAATATCACAGTTTTGATATTAGTTTATTGTAATGGATACAATTTTCCTTGAAAAGTATTTTCTAGGTCCTTAAAGAATAACAAATTCCTAATCACACTAATTAAGTTGTCCTTGTCCCCCAATAAAATTCAAAATAACCCGCCAATGATAACTATTTAACTTACCTATCTTATTCTATTTATCCAAAACATTAAATTATAATCCCAGATGCACATACACACAATATCCGTATATAACTGTCAATTAAAATAGCCACTTCGTATTTAGACAATGCGTCTTTTGGCTTATTTCTCATTGAACGTTGAACGTTTTAGACGTTAAATCACGTGCCACATTGCCACTGTGAAGGTACATACAGGATACTGTTCATTAGATAGCACAATATGGCTGACAAGAGTTTGTCACTTCTTTCACACGGTCACTTGTATCAAATGATTTAGTTTTGTTTAAAAATTTGCGTAACTTTTAATATTCTTTTGTCACTATACACTTGTTTGTACTTGTTTATTTTCACAGTTTTATTTTAATTTTGTTTTTAATGTGTAGTATAGCACGTTTTTATAACACAAAATACAAATGTTTATAATCACAAAATGGCTAGTCACTTTTTACAGATGTATTATTGCAGGTTAAATTAGGTTAAATCTGGTTAGGTTAGGCAAAAATCTGTAAACACTTTCAATCACAACGAGTGATTCAAAAAAAAAAAAAAATGTATCGTCAGAGTAAACGATGGAAGAGAAAGACAGCAATATAAAGCATGCTAGAGATAATCGAGCAACAACAAAAACAGTTCATTACTGTCATTTTTGTATGTGTTTAATCCTTTAGGATTCCTAGGGTTGCCAACATTGCACCGCTGCTGACCCGAAGAAAAATAATTATGATTTACCAGTAGGGAGGGGGGGGGGTATTACAAAATAAAATATTCATATTTCTGAACAGTTTAACAATCATAAAGTAAAATTATATATTTTATCAAACATTTACGTAATGCTTTTACCGATTAATTGAAGCTTTTGATCATTTTGTTTAGGAAAAGCCAACTTCAATACATAAAAAATTTGCTAAAGACAACTTAAAATTTAAATTCTATTTAAGGCCTATTTCTTTGGTTTAGGCGGAACTAGATTTTCAATTCTAGTTACTTTTACAGATAAAGTGATGTTTTTAATAATTTTGTTTAACAAAAGCCTACTTCAAATCATAAAAGAAGAGCTCATGACAACTTATATAAATTAAAATTCCAGTTATTTCCGCCTAAGCGTTTGGAATAGCCTACATATACAATCACAACATAAAATTAAAAAACAAATCTCATAAGTTACAGGAGGTACAGGCTATTCCAAACGTTTTGGCGAAACTAAATGGGAATTTCGTTCCTTTAGGTTGTCACGAGAAGGGACCTTGCTTGGGTTATTTCATATTTCACGTTGGTAAGTGAAAAATTAAAATTCCAACAGTGAAACCATGGAAACGAATGGCATTTATTAAATATTTCAATACATTATGAAGTTTAAAAAAAAAAAAGGAAATTTTTATTAAGAATGACAAAAAAATAAAATGCAATGTAAAGGACATTTTATAATGACCATCAATTAAATCTAAAATTTGCAATGTGAGTATGATTTACAAAGTTTAAACAAAATGACCAAAAGTTGGAATAGCCTTAAATTTTATAGTATTTAAAAAAATAAGGATGTTACTTTCTAAAATTATATTTCTCGTCACTTGTAATGTCAATGGCAAATCGACCCGAAGAATTTGATTGAGAACCCGGAGCCCGAAGATTGGTCGCCAAACCCGGAGTCACCGGGTCAAAATGACTATGTTGGCAACCCTAAGGGATCCCCATTTTTTTTACTGTCGACCGCTTCAAAAATGTCTCGATTTATAGGTATCTCGACTTATACCGTGAGTTTATTTTACCATAGAACAGCGGTTCTTAAACTTTAATCCGCGGACGCCTGGGGGTCCGCGTAGCCATTACCGGGATCCGCGAAACAATTTCGACATTAACTTTACATCCCCCAACTTTTCGTTTTTATTCAAATGACTCATTTAATAAAAATCCTACATGGTCAGGACTTTTTGTACTTGTTGTTACCTAACTAGTTATTAAAATAACTAAACAATATTTATGAAAAATTTAACTATTTTTATTCAATTGCAAATTATTTACAGAAAACACATTATAATAAGGTCTATTTTGACCAATATTTCACTGACCTATTATAATTTGTAATTTTTCTAATTCTTTTTACTACTATTTTTATTCATTTTATGTTTTTTATTCTATATGCTAATAAAAATGTTCATCTCTATAAATGCGCAAGACCATTTATTAAAATAACCAGCGATACATTTTTACCAATATTTATTTGGTCTACAAACCTCTACATGTTCTACATGTAGAGGTTTCATTTCTACAATTATGTTCTACAATAAAATGAACTCAAGGTATATACAGCCAAGAAATTGGATACAAATGGAAAACATTTTTATTATCAATTTTACGAAAAAAGTCACTCAAAAAAAAACTCCTACTTTGTCTTAAACCTCCAAAAACGTTATCAATTTTATTTATTTATTTTTTTGGTATTGTAGTTGGCCCCCTGTCACATTTTTGACTTCCTGTAAGACAGTGGTAAATGTTAATTTTCCACAAAAGTGGTTTGGACGGTCTTCTAATACTGACTTGGCAATAATAATAACACTGGTCACCCCGTTCACCCGATCTGACTCCGTTAAGTTACTTCTTATGGAGTTATTTTATTTATTTATTTATTTTACATCGGCCTATTTCTGCAACGAGGCTAATCGCCGATGCCAGGAGGCGAGCTCCTACACCTGGATGAGGGGTGAATGGTTGTGAAATGAGAGTAATGTAAACATATTATTTTCGCCCAAATAATATCACCAACGGAGGAGAATTGAACTACCGACCGCACAATACAGACTGCTTTTCACCCAAACTTTTCGCCCAAACTGCACGATTAATGCGCTCGGCCACTCCGTTGGCTTTCTTATGGAGTTATTTAAAAAATAAGGTGTAAATTGACTACAAACTATATAAGAATTGTTTTAAAGAATAATGAAGAATGGGATCAAATACCATCAGAAGCGATTAAAAATGTAAAAACTTAATTCAACATTGTGAATTCAACTCGAACCCCATCCAACTGCAATAACAAAAATTTAAAAAAATAAAATAAATCCACCACAGGACCTGTGGTGGCCATAGCTAATTTTTTTTTTAAAGTGATTCCAAAAAATAATATGAAACTGTTCATAAATCGTGAATGAATCTTTAATAACCTGGTTTCTTATTATTGTTAAGTCTCTTTTTATTATTGTCTTTTTTATGTTTCTGAACACATACTTTTTCAATACATTTTTAAACACTTTTTTAATATCTTTCTGTTAAATTTATTCTGTTAAATCAATGATTATATTATTTTTAATATAAGTCACTGAATGAAACAGGTAATCAATAATTAAAACAGCTTTGAAAGTCACTTTTTTTAAATCATTAAGATCACTTCCTGAACCACAGAAAACTGTAGCGTTCAAAAACTATTGGTTTATTATTTTAATTTAATTTAATTTACAACTGATAACCCAAAATAGAGGTTAAATGGATTAGGAAACATAACTAAATAATTAACTTTTTTAGTTAAAAGTTTATAAAATACATTTATTAATTTAAATTGAATTTAAAACTGTATGTAACACATTCTTTATGAACTCATCTTTATGAACCCATTTTGTTTTAATTATTAGGTCCCATGAATCTTTTTTCTAATTTTTAAATATTTATACATTTTAACAAGAAAATAACTTATGTTTTTTATGATATACATTTAGTTTTGTTCAATGAATTCCACAATTCATTTTATTTATTTAAAATATTAACAAAAATAGTCTTGTTTACACATTAAATATTTAAAGAATAGCTCATACAATGTTTTATAATTTTGAGTTATAGCTTAAGAATTTTAAAAATGTTAAAAAAACATTTGCGTCACTAGTGTAGGAGAATTTTTATATTTAATTTCATTAACTGTTGTTGTTATTAACAGAAATATTTAACATTTTATCTTTTTAGGTTCTGGAAAAATTCTATATAATTATATTTAAATAATAGTACTGTTTATAAACAGATATCCTTATATTATATGCTTATAAACAAAGTAGTAAATTGTTATTATTTATTTTGAATAAAATATTTTTATTTATTATTAATATTAATGAAAAAACAACGGGATGTACTTCTAATGATTATATAGATAACAATTTTATTTATTTAATTAATTAGTATGTATTATTTAATTAAAATAACATAGTCTCTTATAATACGTAATATTTATGTTTGGGAACAGATTATCATGAAAGTTAGATGAAGACATAGAAGATCGTAAGAGGGAAAAGGGTAACTCTATATAGAACGATACAGACAGTCAAAATATACAAAAAAGAGATTTTTTCGTGCTGCCGTAGAAACAATAACTACGTACGGGTGAAAAGCGTGGACTGTCATAGACAAACTAAGAAACAAAATGAGAACTATCTAATTTTATGAAAAAGAATTTGTAATACACCAGAAATAATAGATATGGCATGAAATGGAAGTTACTGCAACAATATGACGGTGGTTATAGAGTATTAAGATTGTACGAAAATTTTTAAGGTAAAACAAAATTTGACAGAATAAGAAATGAAGTATTTAGAGAAAAACTAGACACAAAGCCAGTGGAGACTATAATAGAAGAAGAACAGCTAAGGTAGCTGGGACAAATACACAGAATAGAGTGAAGACAAAATAGCAAAAAGAATTTTTGAAGCAAGAACAGTGAAAGTTACACCAGGGATATTGAGAAAAACCACCAAGAAACAAAATAAGCTGCACCGAAGAGAGGTGTAAAGTGGGAGGAGATAAGAAAATATACCGACAGAGAACGATGGAAAGAAGTATGGAGAACAACACCAGAAAATAAGTGAGTTTTTGAAGCAAGAACAGTGATAAAATTTAGACCAGGAAGACCGAGAAAAACCTGGCACCAAGAAACAAAAGAAGCTGCAACGAAGAGAGGCGTAAAGTGAGAGGAGATAAGAGAATATACAGACAGAACACGATGGAAAGAAGTATGGACAACAACACCAGAAAATATGTGAGTTTTTGAAGCAAGAAGAGTGAAGAAAGTTATACCAGGAAGACTGAGAAAAACCACCAAGAAATAAAAGAAGCTGGAACGAAGAGAGGTGTAAAGTGTGAAAAGATCAGGAAATACACAAAGGACAGAACACGATGGAAAGATATATGGAGAACAAAACCAGAAAATAAGTAAATCGACTATAGCCTTACACCGCAAGGTTGAAAGGCTTCAGGATTAAATAAGATTCTACGGACGTGTTGAAAGGATGAAAGAAGATGGCTTAAACAGATTCTTAAATGTTCTCTAAAAGAAAAGAGAATAAGATATGGGTGTTAATTATATAATAGCTGGACAACAAATGTAAATTTCAATTGGAATCAATAAAAATTGTTCTAAAAAAAATCAGCTTAGATGATATACAACGAATGGGAGATGAAAGTTAACAAAACAAGTTTTATCATGGACGCCAAAAGGGAGAAAAAATACTAGAAAGAGGATCCAAGGAATCCAAAATATGATTATCCAAAGAGGACTGAGCGAAGAGCAATCAGGATAGACAGCAGTGGAGATTGGAAATCCAAAATCCTAGAAGTTACAGACAATAATAAACATTATAAACGGATATATAAAATGATAATAATAGAATTACACAACTAAATTCGAGACTGCACTATTTTATACAAATTTTCATTATTTTTAATAATTTTCAATTAAATTATAATTTAAATATTAAATTATCAAAACCATATTCTTTAAGTTTACTTGTTTTTATATTATTGGCTCACGGTAACTAAAGCTTTAATACCTGGCTGCATATTTATTCTTATATCTAGTTTTAGTTAGTATTAAAACTTAAAACTAGATATAAGTTAGCTGCGTTGTTCAAAACAAATTCATACTATTTGTGGCTAAATCAAGTTTAATCTAATAGAGTTTTAAATCGCATTTGACAAATATAAAGTTATAAGGGCTGTACTATTTCAATAACGTCGTTTTGGTAGTAAAAGTTTTATCTCTAATTATTTAAAAAATATATAAATGTTTCATTTTTAACCTTAGTTAATTATTTGTTTATAATTTATTTGATTTTAATCCGCTATTTATATTTTATATTAATATAATTTACTTTATAATACTTTTGACAGGTAAATAAAGCTCGATATACATTTTACGGTTTACAATACCGATATTCGCGTTTTAATTTATATGAATTTTACGTGTTATATCACGATATTGCAACATTTTTTGTTTTATTTCTAAATGTTATAAAACTAGTTATAAAACTTTTATCTAATCTTAAATAATTTTTTACGATTTAATTTAATTTATATCTTAAATTATAAATTGAATTATTAATAATTTTTATGTAAATAAAAAGACTATAATAATATTTTAATACGATTTTAGCGAACTAAAATTTACAGAAATTGTTATTTAAAGTTGTTTTTCATAATTTTTTGAGGCGTAAAATCTAAGATATTAGCAAAAGGTCTCTCGTAACTCTTCTATAAGTTAAACTAATAGAAGTTTCAGCGCAATCATTTAAAGCTATTAGCATTACAATAGGTTTACATTTTACAGTTACATTTTTCACACAACAATTTAAGATATTAACACCATATTTATTAGTGAACAATCGTAACTAAAACGTAAGATATTAACCTCTGTTTTTAAATATATTTTGGCGCAGATCTACAAATTATAGCACATTTATCCACAATACTTGGTTATAAATTAAAAAGTTTATTAAGTTCGAACCCAGACTTTTATAGGTTACATTTTTTTTGTTAAAATTTTGGCGTTTTCTAAAGCAATATTGTCGTTCCTTTTGTATAATTTTTATTAGATTTTGGATATTCAAAACATCGGCACAATAATCGGTTATAAATTAAGCAGTTTTTCAAATTTAAACCTAGTCTTTTAATAGGTTGCATTTATTGTTTTTAGTTAAAATTTTGGCGTAAAGCTTCTAAAGCAATATTGTCTTCTAAAGCAATTTTTATAATTTTTACTTTATTTTGTGTTATTTAAAACATCGACATCATACTCGTTTATAAATTAACCAGTTTTTCAAATGTAAACCAAGTCTTTTAATAGGTTACATTGATATGGATTTATTCAGAATTTTGGCGCTGAAGTTTCTGAAGCTATTAGCATATTGTCAACGCACATAAACTTAAGATATTAGCACCACACTAGTCTATCAGTTGTTAATTTTGGATCACGATAACTAAAAGCACTTCCTTTGTAATTTTTTTGTTTTTAGTTTGATTTTTGTCCCAAACTATTAAGTCTACACTATTTTATAATATTTATTATAATATCTATGGTTATATATACCCGTTTTTGTTGTATTTTTTCTACTTCCGCCACTTTTTTACTATCTATGTTTGAATATTATCCTTGTTTGTGATCTTTATCGCTGCCGTTATCACTTCAAACTGAATAAGTAGTTGTTAATGCAGTTGTGTGAAGAGAGCTGCAATGATTTGATAAGAGTAGCTTCTTCCTCTCGAATGTCTGTGCGACTGGAAGTGATGACAGCCTCAATTACGTTCATTCAGGGTTTAAATGCCTACACATGACTTTTGTTACCGAAATAGTGGACCGTATTTTATGCACTGATTCAATTACAGTTGTAACTAAAGTGATTTGATTCTCGGTAACATATGATTTACTACAACTGTTTTTAATAATTATTTGTGTATTCATACAAGAAATTGATTCGTTACTATGTGATATTCCATATTAACAAGATAAATAAAACAAAATTGCTACGCAAAATATCACTTTATTGTAAAATAACACGACTGTCAAGCGATTGTGAAGTGTTCAAAAATAAATGAATGTAGAACATCCAGTTTACTACCCTTATATGCTAACAATTTTGAAAAACCTAATTAATAAATACCTGGAAGATATACGAATAAACTAAATCTTGTTGTTCATTGAGGGCCAGTGCGCCCTGCCTCAGATGTTTAAATATTTCTAACGATTCAAGAAGATTTAGTTTATAGCCCTTGTGTACAAAATGTAATGGTTTTACGGGTCTATTCTCTAAGCATGATGTTAAAATCTTAGCGTCAGAAACTGACGTTAATTTTTTAACACCATTTTTAACCTAAATGCTATTCGCTAAACATATATGTGTTAAAATTATAGTGCGGCGGCGTTAAAATATCCAGTTAACCTTCTACAATAAACGCCTACCGAAACGGTGGATTTAAAAGTTAACGCTAGCGTTAGTTTGCAAAAATGGCTGATGCTATTTAAGTAAATGTCATGTTATTTAAAAAAAAAAAATGAATAAACACAAGACGGTAGGAATATTAATCAAATTTCTATTACTTTTTAAAGTGAATTCTTTACAGTAGAGATAAGAATGACGCTTCATAATTTTTGTTATACAAGTAACCCAGACGCAATTTCAATTAATTGTATAGAAAGGAAGTAAATGGAGTATTGGAGAGTAGTTTTGGTTTTTGTTGAGACACAGATTGATAATGACGATCACAACAGTGTTATTCCAGGGTAGAAATAGCGTAATAAATCAAATTTAATAATTAATATCACCGAACACCTTTTTAAAAATAGAATGAACATATAATTTACATATTATTAAAAAAATAGATAAACTGTTATAATACAATGTAGTATATAAATTGACTAAACAAAAGTTGAATAAAGTTATATTTTTATTTAATACACTGTGGAAACCAGTTATAATGAGTATCACAGGACCAAACATTTCTGTTCAATTTTTAAAATAAATTTCGCCACTGAATATTTAATTCAACACCGAAATATTAGGTTAAGATTCTCTTGGCATTTGACTATACATACTCCTGTTAGAATTCAACGTAACAGCGCATGCGAGTGCAGTTAATATTAGCCTCTCTACAGGGTGAGTTAGCGCCTCGCGTTAACAAATATTGTATTAACGCTTACCTTAACAAATGCTCTTCCAGAATAGCATTTTTGGATAATGACGTTAGACATGGAGTTAAAATAAAAATTTTAACCTGACGCTAATTTTTACGCATTTCTTACAGAATACACCCGTTAAACATTTAGGATTAACGGAATAACCGCTAGCAATGTGGTTACAGTTTCTCAGATGGTCACTAAAGGTAGAATGATAAATGTTGAGATTAGAATTAAAGGCTCTATTTTGATCTTTTAATGTAATATTAAAATCCCTTCCTATTTAACCAATATAAAGGGAACTGCACTCACAAGTCAACTAATAAACTCCAGACTTAAAAGGGGTTTAATAGGATCTTTAGCGTTAAAAAGACAATTAGATATTTTAGAGGGGGGTTTAAAGGCAATCTTTAAATTGTGTTCTTTGAGTAGACGGGCAATTTTATCGGATATAGTACCGCAATATGCAAGGGAAATATAAATATTATCTTCAGGATTGGATACATGGGGATAAATGCTATTTTGTAATTTTTAATTTTCCATTTGTAACAAATTTTATCTATAACACTGGTCAACACAATTTTTGCTGACTTACATCTAAGACTTGTTTCTTTCTAATTTGGTGCAATGAAATATCACATCAGTTTTTGCGTATCACATCAGATTTTTGCTCTACAACTAATACATATTTTCGGCCAAATAATGCTTCTATCGTTTTATTTTAGACGTCGATACTGTAATTGGTACAAATTTGGCGAACAATAAGGACTAAATAATTAGAAAATATTCTTAAAATTTTATTTATAGTTAAAGAAAGAAAATGAGAACAGTTTTAATTACATTTTAACGCAATGGAGTGTAAAAATAAAAATACAAAATAATTTAAGGATTAAATGGTCGTTTGTAAGATCTTCTGGAGTGCACCATTCCCGATAAGTCTCTTTTAATACTCCAACAGAAGTCAGCCATCATGTGAGTATCCCACCTTCCTTGATAACGTCTCTCAATCTCTTTTAAATCCTGATGGAAACGTTCACCCTGTTCATCACTAACATCTCCAAGATTGACAGGAAATTTGTTAAGATGACTGTTTAAAAAATGAAGTTTCACGCTCATGTTGCACCCCAGATGATGATAATTTACAATCAAATTTTCAACGACCTCCACATAGTTTTCGGCTTTTTTATTCCCAAGAAAATTTTTGATGAGCGCCACGAAAGACTGCCATGCATTCTTCTCCATATCATCCATATGTACAGTGAAATGTGGATCATTCACTAATTTTCTAATTTATGGTCCGTCAAAAATGCCAGCTTTTAGCTTCTCATTACTGAGACTTTGAAATGTTTCAGATATATATTTGAAACAGTCACCATCTTTGTTCAACGCTTTTACAAACTGCTTCATTAGACCCAGTTTAATATGAAGAGGGGGGAAAATGATTTTTGTTCGCTCCACCAAAGGTTCGTGTATTATGTTTGGGTCTCCAACATTTAAATCTATTCTCACCGGCCAATTTTGTGAGTGTGAGTCCAATGCTTATCTCACGCTCTGCTGTCCCACAAACACAAAATACGATAGAACAAAAATTTGACGTGATATGCAGAAACTGTTAACATTTTTGAAATCAGCACCCCAAAATTAATTAAAAACAAGTATCAGATCTAAATCAGCAAAAAAAAAGTTTAAATTCGTTGACCAGTTTTGATTGATGGATGAAACCCGTATTATTATTGTTATTTTTATTTATTTATTTTATTTTTTCAGATGGCTGAAGCAAAATTTACTGAAACGAAATTTATACCAGTAGAGGTAAGTTAACAAATTTACTATTTTATTTTCATGGGACTAGGTATTATAATCCGATACAAATTCTGGGATTTCAAGATACTGGGGAACATGCAATGCTATAATCCTGTATTAGAATATGTAGATCTAAGAATTTTAGAGCTCAGGGATGCTCAGAATTTTTAATTTTTTTTTTTTATTTTCAGAAAAAAAAATATATATTTAATTATTTTTTTGTTTCCAGATGGCAGAAAGCAAAACTAGTGGAGCAGAACTTGCACCGAAAGAAGTAAGTTACATTTTAGGATTTATTTCCATTTGTTTCACTCTGGGCAAAAGTTGAAATCGCCAAAATCTGGGATTTCTGATTCAATTCAGGAATTAATAATCTCAATTTCGGGATTCCTAAATTTTGATATTTTCTTCTTTAATTTTTTTATATATTTATTTATTATTTATTTATTATTATTTGTTTGTTCTCAGATGTCAGAGGACAAAATCAGCGAGGCTAGTACTATACCAGAAGAGGTGAGTTCAAATCATTTTAATGTAATACAATGTCTGCATAAAAAATAATTTTTGTTGCTAATTAAACAGGCTGTATAAATAAATAATGCCCGTTTGAACGAAGACTATATAATATCGCATATTAAGTACGTAAGTTTTAACACAAATAACTCATTGTTGAATTAAAATTGTGCCATTAATTATCCATCTTAACCGTTAACCGACTATATGAATTTTGTCAGCCATCAGTTGTCTCGACGCCTTACCGGTGCTTGTAGTAAAACCGTTATATTTTTTGTGATTTGATATAAAAAAACTCGAAAATAAAAGATATAAATAGTGCATAAAGTATATCTACTATAATTTAAATTATTTATTAACACAATTATTACATATCAAATTTGAATGATCATTGCAAACATTTTTCTTACAATATGCGCAATGTTGAAAAAATTGTCTTTTCGATTCACATAAATGGCATTGCGCTCGGTTTTTTTTTTTTTTGTGAGTTTGATGTCGAAGGTTCGTCCAGACCACATAATGTAGCAATATTCTTCTTCAAAGATTTACTCCGTATGTTTGAGAGACGTCGCTGAATTTGATCCATGATTAATTCTCACTCAATGTTTCGAGGTAGATATTTCGTCTATCGTTTTTTCCTATGTTCCATTGTTTATAAATATTTGTATGGATTATATATCCTGTCAATCCAGCTATATCCAATAAATTCATAAAAAAAAGCCATAGGCCATCTAGTACACTTTCTTTTACAGGTATACGATCGTAACATCTTATCCATTAGATCAGTTCCGCCTTTAGATTTGTTATAATCTATTATAATTTCAGGTTTTTGTTTATTTTCTGTCAAAGCATCATCGTGAAGCATAGAAGATAGTAATATAACAGCTCTACCCTTTTTTGGCACGTAAGAGACTAATGTGAGTGCTTTGGTAAACACAAAAATTGAAGAAAATTCTTCCCGGGAACGATTTGCCTGAAAATTATTTGGAATATATTGCTTATTTTTTCGAAGTGTTCCTAACAATGTGAGTCCAGAACTTTTAAGATTCAAAGCCAATTGTTTTGTAGTAAATTATCGCACGTAACATTTCGATTGGTGTGATAATATGGTGTACTCAACTTTTCAACAAGCTTTTCTCCGAGATTTGTCGCTCGTTCGTTACCCTCTTTACCTAAATAAGGAACTCCGCCTAGAGGATATCCATTTTCTGAATCATTGATCCAAAATATTTTAATACCATATTTTTCTGGTTTTGATGGCATATATTGTTTGAATGGACATTTCCCATCGTAACCAACTAATTGTTCATCTACAGTTATATTAGAACCTGGCATATAATACTTTCCGAGATTTTTATTTAGACCCTCCGAAACGTCTCTTATACAACCCAGTTTATCAGTTGCTCGTCTCTGTGGTCTGGAATTTTTATCATCGAATCTCATAAAACGTATTATCTCTTTGAATCTGTATTTTGACATAGTAGCTCGAAATATTGGAGGTCCATTTATTACTCCACAAACGATCAACGCTTACATCTGAAGATTTTAAATGTCCAGCAGTTAGAACGCCGCCAGCGCCGCTAAGGCGCCATGTAGACGGATGACGTAGTTTTTAACAAAATATAAAATTTATAATGTTATAATGAACATTAAGCGAATTTTATAATGAAATCTATATTACAACGTTTCATCGGAAGGGTACTAAAAAGAATTTTCTTAAATATTGATAATAAGGAGTTAAAATTATTAGTTTAATTGTCATAGCGCCTCTCAGGGGTCATATAAGCGGTTAACGGTTAAAAATTTCTAAGCTCCTACAAATCTTTTTTTGTGCAATAAAATTAATATGTGGCCGGAAGACGTTGTACGAGCTGCGCCATTTTATGAAGATGGCCGCAGTATTGGAATATCGCTGGTGTTGGATTTAGCTAAAAACTCTATTAATTAATATATTTAATTGTCGACAATTTGACTTCGTGAAACTCTATAATACACAGAAGGTTGTTAAATAAAGAACTGTTGTTTTGTTTCACATATTTATTTACTGTATTCCATAATTTGGGACAAAGGAATTATTCTTATGACTCTGGTCCGGGTATTTTTAATCCAGTCTCGTACATAATGGATAAATTACTTCTTCACGAAAAATTAAATTTACATATCCGTAAATAACATCATCCATTTCCATAAATATCATGCTAAATTTGTATATTTTCGTGTATATAAATTACTCACTTGTAAATATGAGTTGTTTTGAAGTAAAATTACTATTCAACACTCGATGAAACTCGTATCTCTCAGTCTAGTACATCGTACATGATAATAATTACGTTTTATAAAGTTGCACATGAAATACGCATAATTATCTTACATTGTACACCATATACATATTAATACGAATCATTGCTTACGTAATCACCCCATCTGAACAGTCTACAGATATTTCATACGCAGAATGTGTGCACAGATTAAATTTTAATGTATCTCCATATGATTTTCGACAAAAACATGCAGAATTATAGTAGGATGATTTGGTGCTTGATTCTTTCTTTCATATTTTCTGAATATCTTTATACTGTGCTTCTACACTAGGAATTCCCAACCTTTTTTCTATTTAGACCCTCTTAGCAACTTCTTTTTTTCAATAGACCCCCTAATTATTTTTAAATCACCGCGTTCTGTAATATTTAATCGATTTCTAGTTTTTCTTAATAAATTGTTAACGTGACTAAATCCTGCCTCAACCAAGTAGGAACTAGGAAAAACTTAAAAAAATGGTGATATGAATTAATTTGACGTATTTTTTGCGAATATCTCTACAATTCCAAAATTTGGCATAACCACTTGCTTGAAAATTGATTTTATCTTCCAAATTCTCCTTCAATTCAGTCAATTCTTCTTGTAGCGAACAATCAATATTGATTGGGTCGCTATCAAATGGATTTATAATCCAAGATGGGATATCTAAACTTTCCAAATCTTTATAACGGGCAATGCTATCTTCTTTTTTTCAAGTGGTCAGTGTAGATTTGATTGTCATCAACATTAATCATATCTTTTTCAACAACAGAAAGTTGCATCAAATGTTCAAAGTATCGAAAATCATTTCGATTTAAAGTGGAAATAAACAAATCAATTTTGGAGCGAAACCCAAATATAACTGTTCGAGTTTGAATGAGATTCACGTTTTTTCCTTGTAATTTATTTTGCATATTATTAAATAAAGAAAATATGACTGCTAAATAAAATACAGACGATTCCGCTTAATTGGGCCACCGCTTAATTGGGGCAGCCGCTTATTTGGGCCAAATCTCAAAGAACAGAAACTAAACCAAGGAACCAACAGTAAATTTACATGTTTAATTGGGACAACATTCCGCTTAATTGGGACAGTAAATTTAAGATCACAGTACATATTATGTTGAACACATATTCTCAAGAAAAAATATGTACAAAGAATTTAATATTACAGCGTTATTTTATGCAGGAAGGAAATGAAGGGAGCCCTACATCCGCACTGAATACCTGTGCTGATTTTGTACAAGTGAAATGTTACAAAAACAAAAGACAGACTACGCTTGACACTACGCTTTTTGCATTGAATTAAATTGTATGTACCTATTTATTATTTTATTTTGGAATTTATTATTATTTTTTCTTAAAAGTTTATATTTTTTGGTTATTTGTAATTTATAGTTTTGTCCAAGAGTTTATAAAATAAAATTATTGAAAGAAAAATATGCATTGTTTAATTTTATGTGAAATTCGCTTAATTGGGGCAGCCGCTTAATTGGGCCAAAATGCCTGAGCCTCGATGTGTCCCAATTAAGCGGAATCGACTATATATGCTTTTTTAATTCAATTAATTTTGCTGCCTAGGTTTATCAATTTCCAAAAGGAACTCAATTACAGAATTAAAGATTTCAGTATAACAATTGCCTTTCAACAACCAACGAACTTATGAAGAAGTAAATTATTATAAAGTTCATCATTACTTCCGCATATTTTTTTTAGGTTTAGGAACCGTGGCTGGCTCTGGCCCAACTCTGAATGCGCAATAGTTTAATAATAGACCCCTGATAGACCCCTGATAGACCCCTAGAATACTATAGACCCTTTTTAAACTTTCATAGAGCCCCAAGGGGTCCATCTAGACCCCGTTGGGAATCCCTGTTCTACACTATCGGCCATAAGTAGAGAAACAAAACTATTTTTTAAATTATTTTCATAAATCCCGGTTTGAGTATAACAAATGTTATTGAATTATATTCCTAATATAGCAATAACAAATTAGAAGTTATAACCTGCTCTTAAAAATATTTATTGTGAAAATGATAACAGACTAATACCCTTTTCACACTAGATCTTTAAGACGAGTGAACTTAAAGTTCACCGATGTTTAAGATCGGTATGCTTTCACACTTGATGTTTAAATCTCCGGTGCTGTCATCAGCTACAGTAATTTTGTCCTCAAGTTACCGTCATGAAATTACCAGTTTTGAACTGTCTGCGCAGACGCACATTTTGAATTATTATAAACAAATATGGTTATTTCATTTCATTCTACAATAAAGACACTACAAAAAAGAATATATTACACCTGTATTAACATGTAAGTCGATACATTTTATATCAATTATTGTAGCTCTGTATTTTATTAAACACATTATTAAAATAAATAATTTTATTATAACAATAAGTATAAACTTCTTATAACGTCGATATAATACAGTATTCTTGTTTATGATAATATAAAATGTTGACAGCACAAATTCAAGGAGTATTTTTTTATAATAGAAATTAAGTTGGCAATGCGGACGAAGTTTAAGACGCAGATCTTTGTCTTAAACATCGCTTGTATTCCGATCTTAAAGATCTAGTGTGAAAAGGGTATTATTGAAACCTGTTAGGTCATAAATAGATAAACATTATTTTTATTCAGTATAACTTGGGAAGCTTGTTACAATAGTTGATTTTTTTTTGTGTTCTGGGTAATAAGTTTATTATTAAAAATGCCGATGGGTGTATATTTAAGCAATAATATCAAAGAATTATTAATAAAAATATATAATGACGGTGAAAAACTTCGCGCCGTTGAGTAGAAAGTAAAACTATTCATAATTTTAATGAAAGAAATAGTGTAACAGTACTACCAAAACCAGGTAGACCTAGAAAAACTGACTCAATTGTTGATAAAAAGATTAAAATGGTGTCGATAAAGAACCCTTTTGCGTCATCATCGGATATAAAAAAAATATTAAACGAAGGAAATGTAACAAACATTTCCATATAATTTTCTATTATTTATAATGATAAGAAAACAGTCTGATTAAAATGTCTATATTATTTGCTGATACGATTCAATTTTCTTAAAATAATCTTGTGTTCATTAGAATTCATAGTTTTCGCGCGACAGAAAATATTAGTTTTCACTTATATTTACTTTGTGTAATTAAAATTAATTTTTTGTACTCAGACGGCACATAATAATTTTCACAGTATACTAGCCCCTCGTCATAACTGTTTGTTCTACGACTGATTCAGGCTAAAATTTCGTTAAAAAATAATTTGTTTTTTAATTACAACAAAACTAAAGTTACATTTTTATTTAATTCATTATGAGGGTATGTTATAAACTTAAATTAACAAAAAAAAAATCAGCTGTGGCCACCACAGGACCGACCGCCATTACAAAGTACTTGTATAAAATACATTCTAGCAGCAGAGTAGAAATAACTTGGCCTAATATTTTCTAACAGAGATATTATTTATCATGGCCATGGAAAAATTACATAAAAGTAAAAAAAAAGCTGTGGCCACCACAGGACCGACCGCCATCATAAAGTACTTGTGTAAAATACATTCTAGCAGCAGAGTAGAAATAACTTGGCCTAATATTTTCTAACAGAGATATTATTTATCATTACCATGGAAACGTTACATATAAGTATGAAAAAATTGACTTAAAAAAAAATTCGAATTTTTTTTTCGTTTTATCAAAAAATGTCTCAAATAAAAGTTGTTAGTTATTGCTTTTATAGCAACTTTTGTTCAATAATTTTTTAATTTTTTCGAAATATTTTTCTGTTGTACAATATTCACAAAAATCTTAAAATCGACACGAGTAAACTCCCATTTTTAGTCAACCGATTTTTTCCAAAAGTTGATCAACTCACCATTGATGGCAGAAGCTTAAATATGAAGTTTCATAAAAATCCTTTCATCCGAATTTACTCTGCACGTGTACATAGACAGACAGACAGACGGACGGACGGAGAGACGGACAGACAAACAGACAGACAGACCGACAGACAGCATGCTAAAAATAGTCAAAACGTTATGTAGGGACCTCAATTCGTGGAGATCCATCGAAATCTCGAAATGTCAAAATCGGTATGATCACAATACGTCCCTTATATATGTTGGCGGTCGGTAATATAACAACTACATACTTTTATTAACAAATCAACATGTAAATGAAAATCAACAGATGCCGTCAAAATAGTTCGTCCTATAGCTCTGCCATTATGTGCAGTCACCTATTTCCTTAATCCTGTTTGGCATGGTCCGCACAATTATTATATTTTTGATGACAATATTTTGCAATTGTCTGCACAATGACAATATTTCTGGAGTAAAAGCTGGAATAAGAACTCGCAATGAAGCCATATATCATAACGATTGGAACAAACTGTTTTATTGCTTTTCAAAATATTCCCCTTTAAATATTTATAGACTTTTGCATGCGTTCAAACCGATTCTCGAAATATTTTTTTCACTCTGAAGTTGGTATCTCAAAAACATGGTTTTCGAAGGCTTCAACAGTTCTTGAAGTGATGAAAATCGCTGTTCACGCATTTTTTGTTTGACATTGAGGAATAAAAAAAGTCATTAGGGGATAAATCAATGCATACGGGCAATGAGACATTAATTCGATGTTTTTCTCCTTCAAATAAACAATTGTTTGACATGCTGTGAGGGAGCTTTCATTGTCATGATGAAGAATAATGCAACGTTTTGGGTTGTTTTTCCTGATTTTGTCGATGATTTCTGGCAAACAAATTGTTGTATACCATTCAGCATTAACTGTTCTCAGATCCTCTAAAGGAATGGTTGCGACATGTCCAGTACAACCGAAGAAACAAGCGATCATTCTGGAAGTGCTTTGTGAACGAACAACTTTTGTAGGTTTCAGTTTAACTCGGAAGACTTGGAAGTTTATCTTAGTTTCCGGTTCATATGAATAAATCGAAGTTTCGTCCTGTAACGATGTTGTATACGGATTTTGCAGTGCCTAGGTCGAATTTTTTAGCATTCCCTTACACCAATCAACTTACAGTTTCAGTCAAATTATGCAGAATTCATCGGGAACAAATCTTTTTCACAGTTAAATATTCATGCAAAATCGAATGTTTTGCAGTCTGCGATATGCCAAAGGATGCCTCTATCTCACGGTAAGTCCCATTCCGATCTTCTTCAATCATTTTGGGCACAGCATCGATGTTATTTTGAATCACAACCGATTTTGGTCGACCTTCACGAGATTCATTACTGACGGAAGCACGACCACGACGAAATTCTGCAAACCAATTGTAAACGGTCTTTTCTGATGGTCCTTCATTACCAAAAGTTGAACGAAGCGAATCTATGCATTGTTATTGAGTTAGGCCTTTACTAAAATCGTAAAAATCATCCAACAAAAACCTTCACGAGTAATATCCATTTTTTCACAAACTTGTTTTTTTTAACGCTCACTGTTCTAGAACGCTCACTGTTCTTTAACGCTCACAAACTACTCAGTCAATTTATAAACTGCCACTGATTTCACAACAACAAATTTCAGATTTTACGAATATAGTAATGACACATTTCAATATTGCCATCTAGTGGTCGTTTGTAAAAACATAAAAGGTAACCCTCGTATACTATTATGATTATTTTTTAGTTACAGGGGGCAGAAGAAGATTCTGAGAGTGAACTAGAACCAGGACCAAGAGAGGTACGTTACATTTTATTTATTTATTCTATTTTTTTATCATTGTTTCATTCTCGACAAAGCTTGAACTCTGAAATCTGGTATTATGGTTCAATGTAGGAAATACCAATCGTTAAATTGCGGGATTCCTAAATTTTGATATTTTCTTCTTATTTAATTATTTATTTACTTTTTTATTCTCCGATGAAAGAAAGCAAAACCGGCGAAGCCAAGATTATACCAAAAGAGGTTAATTAAAACCATTTTAATTTAATTCTATCAGTCCCGATATCACAAGGTTGAATATTCCAACTCACAAGAATTCTGAATCCCTAATAATTTTGATAATTTCGTCATGTTCCTGTTACTAAATGACGGAATTATAATAAAAAAAACTGATGTGAAGTGTGAATTTTCACACATATCTGGGTTTTGCAGGTATTTAGTAACTAAATTGATTATTTGGGATGCCAAACCAAATTTTATGTCAAAATATTTTTTTATGAATTTTAATTCGAATGCCTAATACCATTATTTAAGTTTCTAAATATGTGCAGTATTTTTTTTATAAAGCAAGGTTCATTAAGATTTTGAAAATTGCGCCTATGGCTTCCATTGGTTGCTTAAATCATAAGCCCCGCCCTCTGATTTCGTCAAACATAGAATTAAATTATAATTTCAACACTTCCCACTGGTTATTAAAATTACGATTTTAAAAATTAAATGCATCATTTACCAAAATATAACTAGAATTTTGACAAAATAATTTAAACAAAATAAAAATGCAAAAAAAAACAGAAAAAATAAAATTAACAGGATTCGAACTCTAGTTTACAAATTAAGTTTCATTATTAAGCGTACGACAAAACCAACTACGCTATTAGAGCTACTGATCTGGTGTGTTACATAGCGAATTAAATATTTAACATATTTTAGTTAAAAACACAAAAAATGTGTAATTTTCTGAAAACATAATCTGATCAAAAATTCCAGTTGTACTATTCCGGTTCACACCAATGTATATTACTTAGAATTTTTTCAGATTTTTAGTTTAAACCATCTGGGCTACAGGCTGTGGGACAAATTTTTTTTTGCACAGTTTTGGCAAAAATCGCATCAAAATAATTTATTTTGCAAAAATAAAATTCTGATCGTTAATCCACGTACTAAGGGCTTTCGTTTGATACCCTGCTCAGAATTTTAAAAAATATATATTTTTTTTTTTTTCGATGATCACATACAGTCTGTTCCAAACGGTTAAGCGGAACTAAATTTTGCAATCTAGTTACTTTCATCGTTTAAATCGTGCTTTTCGACCGTTTTGTTTAAGCTTTGTAAATCATACTTACAATAAACATTTTTGGTTAAGGTTAATATCATTTTAAAATGTCATTTTCTTTATATTTTGATTTTTTGTGTCATTCTTAATACAAATTTCCCATTTATTTATTTTTTTGTCATTAAAATATATAAAAATAATTTAATTTTGACATAGGTCATTCGTTTCCATGGTTTCATTGTTGTAATTTTAAATTTTGACATTCCAACTTGAAAAATGAAATAACCCAAGCAAGGTCCCTTGTCGTGACAACCTAAAAGAACGAAATTCCCATTTAGTTCCACCTAAGCGTTTGAAACAGACTGTATTTGTTTATATTTTTAGGGAGATATGTTTTTTAGATGTTTTAGTATTTTTCCTATGTGCGGGTCAAAGAGTTGTATAAGCATGCCAAATTTCAACTCTCTAGGTTTAGCCATTTGGCTACAATTTTTACCGAACAGACAGACAGACGACAAAATGACGGTATAAGAGTTTTGGGTCATACCTACAAAACCCTAAAAAAATCAGGTTTCTCACCACTTTTCCCCTGGAAACGACTAAAATAGTCAATTTATTGGAATGTAAAAATTGTTTTTCAACCATTTAAATAAAGAAATAATGTAAAATCTATTTCTTTAGTTTAAGACCAAAATAGATTTTGAAATCTAGCATGTTTTAACGATTGAATGAGGCTCTTGACCATTTTGTTTAACAAAAGCACCATACTATCGTTAAAAAGTGTACTCGCGGCAACATAAGAAAATAAAAATCCTATTTAGTGTACTCAGCAGCGGTGGGTAAAATATTTGGGGGGACACTTTTTGATCAATATATTGCAGTCTCCAGCCTACGGCCCGCGTTCCGAATCTGGCCCAACAATAAGTTTCAAACGGCTCGCATAAATTTCTCTCCCTCGTTTTTTTTTTAGAATCACCCTCCCCCTTCCTCAAAAGGTTTTCGGAATTTCTCCACCCCGCCTGTCCTTAATTGATTTTCAGAATTTCTTCCCCACGTTCTAAAATGATTTTCAGAATTTCACCCACCCGGCCGTTCTGTGATTTTTAAATATCTAGCCCCCAATCTAACTCAATATGGCCCGTGAAATATATTTAGAATCCATATACACAATGTATTAAGGTAGAAGGAACACAATTTTTCTCAAAACGCGATGTGTAAAAATGTAAAGACCTAAGTTGACCATAATGGCATTAAAAATGATTAAAAATATTTCGCTTTCAAATTATACTTCCAAGAACAACTTGAAAGTGAATAATTTTTTATTATATATATATTTTTTACTAAGCTCCGAGCTACAGATAGCTCAATCATCGGTCGTTAAAAAATTGTAGCTATTGGTGCCCCATTCTAAATTATTACCATTGTTTTTTACTGAACTCTCTATTAATGTACTATTTCCATTTTTGTTCGATTGTGAAATATTTAATTTTGGCCAATGAGAACCAATATTTTTTATTAATAATATAGTTTCATAGTTAAGCACGTTAGTTTTAATATGACGCACTGTATCCAGTTTCACGTCTGAGTAAAATCAAATCAAACGAACGCTAAGCTAAGGCCGGCCTAAATTCACCAACACATTAACAACTCGCCGCTGTTGTCCTTTCCAGTTCATTTTTATTACTTGCGTAGATAAATACATTAGAAATCGCAAGTGGCAACACTGTACTGGGACACTAACGTGTAGTGTCCACAGCATGTTTTTTAGATCTAAATTTTTAAAATCTAACACTTATATAAAAAATCTGTGAATTGGAAATAGTAAAAATAAATATACGCAGATATATTTAGCTGGTTTAATGCAATTTTAAAGTATAAAGAAGATTTTAAATTCAGTTTTCCTTATTCTTCCCTGTCTCAGCCGCAACTGAGTTTAGCTTAAACATTTGGAATAGACTTAATATAACTTGACATATATATTAGTTAGCTGGTTTAATCACTGTAATTGTTAATGAAAACTTATGATTGGTGATAAAATTTAAATAATAATAATAATAATACAAGGTGTCTCAAAAGAAATTTTATATTTATTTAGTTTACTGCGTGAACGCAACGTATCCGAGGGGCGCGGGGGTTATGTCAATCGGTAGCCTGGCTCTTGGGGATTCAGTCGCTATGGAGCGTTTCTCGGGAGCAGACCGCGCGTTATTCGTGCGAGAGTTTTAAAAAACGGTGATTCGGCGACTGTAGCGCGTAGAAAATTCTGCAGTATTCGAGGTTTTCGCCACTTAAATGATGCGCCAAGCATTCCTCTCATTCGACATTGGGTTAAAAAGTTTGAAGAGACTGGTACAACGCTGGATAAATCAAAATCCGGGCGACCTAGGTCATCAAGAACGGTAGAAAACGTGGAGAATGTTAATCAGTCTGTTCGTGACGACCCGAACCTTTCAATTCGGAAGCGCGCAAGTGCTTTAAATGTGCATAGATCATCATTACATCGCATTATGCACAAAGACCTAAAGCTGCACCCCTACAAAATTCAATTGGTGCAAGAATTAAACACACGTTCAATATGTCTCTGCCACGTGTTCGTGAAATTTTCTCTGGCAAATTGATCTCCCGAAGAGGTGACATAAATTGGCCTCCACGCAGTCCAGATTTAACCCCTATGTACTTTTTCCTATGGGGTTATCTTAAATCTAAAGTTTACGCCAATAAACCGACTTCACTGGCGCATTTGAAAGAAAATATCCGTCACGAAATGGCAGCCATCCCTGAGTCCACCTGCCGAGACGTCATAAGTAATTTTACTCTTCGATTAAATGAGTGCCGAGAACGCGAGGGTCTACATTTAGACGATATTATTTTTAAGAAATAAATCCCCAAAAAGTGTATTTTAATAATTAATAAACATTTCTTCTATATACGGCTTACTATTTTTTTAATCGATCCACTAAATATAAAATTTCTTTTGAGACACCTTGTATTAATACATAGAATCTGCGGTGGAAAATTCCAAGTGCCACATTTAGTGGAATTACTTCTTCCTCACCTCGATGTTACTAAGCCAGACATAAACCTCCTGGATATTGAGACCAAACAGATGTTTGTGATTCTCAAGTCCAGCTGAGAAGAATATCTCTCTCAAGGTGAAAAAGATGGAGGTCCAAGTATATGGATCTCTTGTCCGAGTTTAGAAAGCTGTATCCAGGGTATAAAGTTGATCTTGTAGTCCTGATAGTGTCTGTTTTGGCTGGTATGAAATCCTCCTACCGAAGGGAAATCGATTCCATTCCCGCCTACAGATCATCTAAATAGGTGACTTTGATCTGCAGAATGCAGAAAACAGTGTTGCTTGGGTTACTTCACAATATACAGGCACTGAATCTATTGCCAGGGTTTGGGATGCAGCCGTGTGTATTTAGCTCCACTAGTCTCTAGTATGACGAGGCCTAAAAGGTTACTGAAGTTTGTGACTAGTGGACGCTTGTCAAGACCTGACAAACTCCAAATAATTTTAACATTAATAAACCAATCGTGTAGTTTGTAATTATTATTATTTTTATTTGTTTAATAATTTATGTTTTCTTTCTAGACGGCAGAGGAATGCACTGTATTCAAGCTTCCGCCAAAAGGGGTAAGCAAAATTTTCCTTAATTTTGTTTCTCCTGGGCTAAGTTTTCAATTTCGAATCACGAGATTTCTGTATAATAATTTTTAAAAAAATGTTTTTGAAAAATCTTACTAGTATTTCATGAAAAAAAGTAGAGGCATACAATATTTTTAGAAAGATATGAGAAATAGAAGATTCACTATGGTCAGATGCGAACCCAGCGGGAAGCTCACTAGAACCCCCCCCCCCCCCTCCCGAAGCATTAAAAAAGTTATATTTGAGTGTTTTCACATCAATTTCGAAATTTCGTATTATTAAAAATGTTTTCAAGAAAAATAATGTTTTAGCCTTTTGAGCCCCCCATAAGAATAAATCCTGGGTACGCGCCTGGACATGGTAACCAACTGTTAATGCCAAAAGTTACCAAATGAACATTTATATTAAATACCAAAATAGTGAGACGTCATTATTATTACGCAATATTTAAATTTTTATTAATATTTTCGGTGTTAGAAAAAATGTTTTTTCCACGATTAGATATACGTTTATTACAAGCGTGTCAGTGATTAGTAAATGTAGCACGTTCTCCACTCCTTTTTATTACACACCGCTGACCTGTTACGTAATGAGCTCATTACACAACAGGTTGAGCTAATTATATAACAGGTTCAAGCAACAGTCGACCGTTGCTTGACTAATTATATAACAGGTTCAGGAAACGGCCGACCGTTGCTTGAGATGCAATAAATTGTTTGAAAGCATATGTCAAATTATTGTTTATATTAATATAGTTAAAGTTGTCGAATTTTGGAAATATATTTTTTGATAGAGTTGATCTTGGTCAGTCGGTTAATCAGTTGAGGCAAATATTGTTATTTTAACTGAATTTACATTCCGTATGACACGTACATGGCCGTTGCTAGGCATCGTAATATATAGGTTGAAAGCAATTGTCCAAATATTGTTAGTTTTTAAAGGGAACTGAATAAAAATTATATAAATAATAAATTTATAGTCGTGGAAAAAGCATACTATGAAACTTGCATGGAATAGTCATTTCTCACTCGTATGAATTGCGCTACTCGCCTGCGGCTCTATTTTTAATTTCGTGCTTTTCCGAACATTTGTGGCACTCCATTTACGCCTCGTGCGAAAATTTACAGTCTATTGCAAAGACCAGGTAAAATTAAAAAGATTCTTTACTTCACAAATTATTTTATTGTCACTAGATGTACATTTTGGTTACGAAGTAGCCATCTTCGAAGTACTGAAGATGGCTATTTCGTAGCCGAAATGTACGTCTAGTGACAAGAAAATAATATGTGAAGCAATAAATCTCTTAAATTTTACCTCATTCTAAACTTCACGTTAACTCAACAATTAATATTCATGTAAAGACCACCTTTACGCACTAACTGCGTAAATAACTATTATAACAAAAACATTGATCTAAGATTCTTAGAAACCACTAGGCTAGTGCTGTATCAGTAATCGAAATAACAAATTAATCAATCAGTAACAAACCTAATATTGACCAGACGTTCTGTGAAAAACTTTCCAAACAACAGAATTTCAAAGATCCCGTATACGCAAGGTCGTAATCATTTATTACCGGTTCCTCTAAAAAACGGAAATCATCATAAAAATAAAAAGCAAAGGTTGTTAGTACGTGATATGTCTCCAATCAATTAAATCGATCAAGCAGTACATACAGCCTTCTTCATCAAATGTTACCTTCATCTCACAGCTAACTATCGGAAGTGATTAAATTATACTTGTAATGATATGTTCGTTTTTATTAAAACCTTGTTCAGAACACTGAACCATCGTTGTTAAGGACGCAAAGATTATATATTTGAATTTATCTTTTATGCTCAACGAGTATTGTTACTTCTGTTGGTGTCACAGAAATGCATTTTTGTGACATTGAATATTTTATAGAACGAGGATTTTTGTGTATTTATATTAAGTTTATTATGTGGCATCTTTAACCATATACGAGGGTTACCTTTCATGTTTTTACAAACGACCACTAGATGGCAATAATGAAATGTGTCATTACTATATTCGTAAAATTTGACATTTGTTATTGTGAAATTAATGGCAGCTTATAAATTGACCGAGTAGTTTGTTGAGAGTGAGCGTTAAAAAAAGTTAGTGAAAAAATTGATATTATGCATCATTTTCATGGTAGTGTCAAAGGCGCGACAGGGGTGAGAGGCGTGGTGTTATATTTACAAGTCCGAATTTTATGGTGGGGTTGAAGGCGTGATAAGTGCGCGTTTTTGGTTTTGACAACATTTGTATCTAACCCAAATCGAACCTAAAAGTTATATACAAGTATTTGAAGTAAACGGTTATTCAATTTCATTAAATATGTCGTAAAATCGAAGGAGTCGTCTAGCTCTTTTTTATGCATATTTAGACTTATTGCGATATGAAGAAAAGCGATGGTGGGTACGTCCCATATATACATAGAAACAGAAGGTAACAGGTAGATTACTTTAACTTGTTGCAAAAAATGAGACACAAAAAACACAGACAGTTACTTCAATTACAAGAAAAGAATTTAATACACAATCTTTTTTATTTGACATCACAGTTTAGAATGAAGATTCTGTTGGCCCCTGCTTGGGGGTGTATTATTAGTATACCCGCTGCATGACATTTCTGCAGACCAGATATTTGAAACCGAATCCATAATAATAAACTTTATGATTGCCGACAACATTGTAAAAGTCGCTATTTCGCTACATCAATTTACGTTTTTTTAATTTTTTTTTTAGGAAATTAATATAAGTGTCTCGCTAAAGATCGCACCATTCCGAAAAAATATATCTGTTTCTATGGTTTGGACGGTGCGGCAAGCGCTAGAGTTGAAATTTCTGAACTTGCGACACCGCGCCTATGACACCATGGTACGGGTTTTTTCAAAATAGAGCGATCCTATTGGTTGAATTTCTTGTTCCACGCTTCCAACACCAGAATGAAAATGATACATTACTCATGAAGGTTTTCGAGGGATTATTTTTTACGATTTTAGTAAAGGCCTAACTCAACAACAATGTATAGATCCGCTTCATTCAACTTTTGATAATGAAGAACCATCAGAAAAGACTTGGTTTACAGAATTTCGTCGTGGTCGTGCGTCCGTCAGTGATGCATCTCGTGAAAGTCGACCAAAATCGGTTGTGATTCAAAAAAGATTGATGCTCTGCGCAAAATGATTGAAGAAGGTCGGCATGTGACTTACCGTGAGATAGAGGCATCCTTTGGCATATCGCAGAGTGCAATACATTCGATTTTGCATGAATATTTAGCTGTGAAAAAGATCTGTTCCCGATGGATTCCGCATAATTTGACCGAAGCTCAAAAAAAGGCTCGTGTTGATTGGTGTAAGGGAATGCTAAAAAAATTCAACCTAGGCACTGCAAAATCCGTATACAACATCATTACAGGTGACGAAACTTGGATTTATTCATATGAACCGGAAACTAAGCATCAATCCACTGTTTGGGTCTTCCAAGATGAACCGAAACCCACAAAATTTGTTCGTTCACGAAGCACACCAAGAAAATGATCACTTGTTTCTTCGGTTTTACTGGACATGTTGCAACCATTCTTTTAGAAGATCGGAGAATATTTAATGCTGAATGGTATACAACAATTTATTTGCCAGAAGTCATCGACAAAATCAGGAAAAACAACTAAAAACGTCGCATCATTCTTCATCATGAAAATGCAAGCTTCCACACAGCACGTCCAACAATTGATTATTTGAAGGAGAAAAACATCGAATTAATATCTCATTGCCCGTATTCACCTTATTTATCCCCTAACGATTTTTTTTTTGTTCCCCAATGTCAAACAAAAAATGCGTGGACAGCAATTTTCATCACTTCAAGAAGCTGTTGAAGCCTTCGAAAACCATGAGATACCAACTTCAGAGTGGAAAAAATGTTTCGAGAATTGGTTTGAACGCATGCAAAACTGTATAAATCTTAGAGGCGAATATATTTCTTTTTCCTTTCATTTGTTGGCTTTAGCAGCTTTGGCTAATAGCCAAAGGTGCTAAAGAGTCTTGTATACATTATTTTTCAGATAAGAGAATATAAAGTAATCTAAAATAGTCAAGTCTTGTGATCTAGGTGGAAATTCTGGATTTGAACTTAAACTAATTATTCGATCGTCAAAAAATTCACGAAGGTAATTGATGGTCTCTTGAGCAGTGTGGGCAGTCGCGCCATCCTGTTGGAAGTAGCCTTCCTGGAGCTGATCCTCATGAAGTTATAACAGTTACAGTAACAGTAACAGGAGCAGTAACAGTTTCGTGGATAAATATGTGTCCGATAATACGTCATGAACGCATGCAAAAGTATGTAAATCTTATGGGCGAATATTTTGCAAAGCAATAAAACAGTTTGTTCCAAAAAAAAAATTCTTTCTTAGTTTTTGTAAAAACTTTTTGTAGCAATATCTACGCCAAACTGCGAATTTTTCTAATTGTCCTCGTATATCAAATATGTACTTTACTTGAAATATAAAAAAACTGCCTACATACAAAAGTTTTTGACAAGTTTAATTTATTTTTTTTTTTTTTATTTCAGCATTTATAAGTTTTGGTAACATAATTTAATTATAATTTTATCAAATAAAAAATTTTTAACGTGCCAATTAAAACTTTTTTTTGAGATATCGTTTATCATCTTATGGCATTGAATATCAAATTTCTTCAAAAATTTAAATATTTAATTAGAGAATGTTAGTAACGTCGTGTACAAGAGAAAACTGTTTCTAAAAATTAACACATTTCGAAATATATGACGTATAGAACCTACGTTTTTATCAACTATATAGTTTTTTTATTTGCAAGTTTGTTTATTATCATGCTAAAATATTAGTATGTATATTTCATCTGAATAAGTTGGTTTTATTATATTGTTTAATGTACAGATGTAATAAAGTTACAGCATTTTATTGTTCCTTGTAAATTAAGTCATATCCAAAATTATCGCATATGATCATAAAAATGAAAAAAAAAAAAAATACTATTAGATGTTTGAACTATGAATTTTAGAATTTCCTTTTCAAAGGTCTGGTACGATTATTTCAAATTTAATTTCCAAATAATTCGTTTTAGTTTTTAATTAAATTATTTTATAAATTACTAACAGAGTACCCGTTCTTTGCACGGGATAAGATTTAATTTCAAATTAATTAATTAATTTATCAATTAAATTCAGTTGATTATAAAATAAAAAATCATGTCTTATAGTGGTTTTAAAACAGTAAATTTATAAATAACAGGAAAATATAATAAAACATTCGGTTAGTTTCAAAGATTAAAACAAGTTTATTTGATACGTATTTCGGCCTATGAAGCCGAAGATTTCTAAAGAAAAAGAAAAAGAAACTCCTCGACGCCCCCCTCCCCCCCTAGGGCCAACAGAATTGGCACAATTTTTATACAATACTAGCAGATTACACGGCGCTGCTTGGGGAGTTGATGATAAAATTTGTTAACCACAACAGAAATTAATTTTTAAATTACTTCTTTGTGACCAATATTGATTTTTTTTTTTCGTATAAACATTTTTTTAAGATTGCCTACTCTTGATAAAGTGACATATTTATTGTTTAAGTGAAAATACATCACTTTCCAAATATGCTCCAACGAATGAAATGAAGGGGAGCATTGATCCTTTTTCCTCCCTGACACATTGACTAAAAAATTCGCCCAGTCAAATGATAAAACAACTAATTACTCGATTCAGATAAGATAAAGTGGAAATCTAGCTACGTTATAACTAGAGATGGGTCGTTCATGAACGAACCGGCTCACTGAGCCAGCTCAGTACACTGACCGAAGTGACACGGATCACCAAATTGAAATGAGCCGGCTCACGGCACACCGTATAGTTTTAAGTTTCAAGGATACGATTGGTCGGGCGATTGTGAGCAGTGACCGGAGTGATCCGGATCTGGATCGATGTCATGTTGAACTTCGCGAGAACTCGGCTTGTAATGTATTATCATAAAGTGTATTTTGTCATCAATTTGTAGGGCAGTTTATTTGAAACTAATAGGCTTACTCTATACTTTCTTACAACCATACTATATAAAAATATTGAAAATATTGGCCAAATCCCAGATGTCCGATTTATAAGGGCAATAAACATCGCCATAAACTTAACACATCTGGTTTAAAATACAGTAGCTACATAAAGTGAATTGTTTGGAGATAATTCACTTAATTTTTATTTATCTAACTTGTTCATATAATGCAAGAGCTGGGGCTAAGCGACGTTCTACCTACGAACGAACGACCGACCGAACGACAACTGACCGACCTGTGTCTCGGGATCATGTTTACAGTTCATATATTGCAAGAACCGGCTGTTAGCGACGTTCTACCTACGAATGAACGACCGACCTGTGTCTCGGAAACATGTTTACTTAGCCGGATCAATGAACCGGCTCAGCAAACTGAACGACCTCCACTGATCCGGTTCCGCAAACTGAACCGAAATTCCCATCTCTAGTTATAACCTTCAGAATGTAATTTTAAAACGACACCTCACACGTGAAATAGAGTAGAAATAGTAGAAATATAATAAAAAGAGTAGTTTTGGAGACAATCGCGCTCTAAATATCGGTATTTGGTTTTATTTTGTAGATAAATATCAATATCTTCTTAGTTATTTTTGAAATTATGATGTTTTACACCCAAAAAGCACTGATATAAGTTGTAATGAACAACAGCTCGACTTATTCAGGTGGGGGCACTGGGGGCACATGCCCCCCCTTAAGGTCAATTAAATGAAAATTTATCATAATCGTACAGCAAAATAACTTATGCATTTTACAATATATAAGCTATATAATTATGATAGTGTTGAAATTAACAGAAAATACATATTTACATTTTATTTTTAGGTTTTCGTTGGTATAATCAAAACATCCTTATTCCGACACTTGAGTCTGTTCGTTCGGTAGAAATTGTGGCCAAGCGGCTGATTTAGAGAACTGAACACAAGAACGAGAAATATTGAGACTTCAAAAATATATGCCGCGAAAAACATAAACAAATATGTATTTATCGAAGAAAAAAAGTTTGTAAAATTTTGAGGGATATCAAATGAAAGTTTTTGATACATGGAACAATTAGGTACTTTTTACTTGCCCGACCTTAATATATAAGGGGCAAGTATTGTAATCGCGAAAATTTTCGATGTCGAGATTTTGACTGATGACCACGTTTCATGGTCCAGGGAATCCAAAAAACCTATTTTCGAAGTGCCGTCCGTATGTGTGTGTGTCTGTGTGTGTGTGTTTGTGTGTCTGTGTGTGTGTCTGTATGTATACACGATAACTCAAGAACGGTTCAACTTAGAGAATTCGTTTTGGTACTAAAAAATTCTCCTATTAAATGGAAAGAACCCTATTGTTTTTTATAAAGATCGTTTGAATAGAAATGGGAGTTTACTCGTGTCGATTTTAAGATTTTTGCGAATATTTAGCATCAGAAAAATTATTCGAAAAAATTTATTGAACAAAAGTTACTATAAATGCAATAACTAATAACTTTTATTTGAGACGTTTTTTGATAAAACGAAAAATTTTGAAATTTTTTTGTAAAATTATTTAAAATTTTTCCAAGTCTAAATTTTTTCATATTTATATGTAACGTTTCCATGGTCATGATAATTAATTCGTAACAAGTAAAGCAAGCCTTGGACAAAAATTTGTATAGAACATACATCTGTTCCAAACGGTTAAGCGGAACTAAATGGTAATTTATTTCTTTTAGGTTGTCACGAGAAGGGACCTTGCTTGGGTTATTTCATTTTTCAAGTTGGGATGTCAAAATTTAAAATTCCAACAATGAAACCATGGAAACGAATGGCATATGTCAAAATTAAATATTTTTTTTTTTATATTTTAATGACAAAAAAGTAAATAAATGGGAAATTTGTATTAAGAATGACACAAAAAATCAAAATATAAAGAAAATGACATTTTAAAATGATATTAACCTTAATCAAAAAATATTTATTGTAAGTATGATTTACAAAGCTTAAACAAAACGGCCGAAAGGCACGATTTAAACGATGAAAGTAACTAGATTGCAAAATCTAGTTCCGCTTAACCGTTTGTAACAGACTGTAATTTGATGTATTTTTGAAGATTTATCTAAATATTTTTAAAAAAAAAAATTTTTTTTTTTTTTTGGAAGGCAAATCTAGCGGAGGTTTCCCTTCGCCACTGGTTTTATCAACAAATAATGGATTTATTATTTGATATAAACATCAATATCCAACAGCAGGGGTGTTGAACTGATTTGGGTCGCGGTCTATTTTTAACAAAATGATAAGCAGTGACGGAACGAATATCCCGAAGGGTTTCTTGACATTTTTTTATAAACAAAAAAGGGGAAGAGAGTATGTTTTACATTTTTAAATATATTTTCCCCTAAACAAGCTCAAGTGTTTTTCATTAACGCTTTAGGGGCCACAAAAAATTAGGTTGAGGGCCGTATGCAGCCCGCGTGCCTTCGAAATTTGATTCGGCCATCTCCAAGATAAAATCCTGGCTGTGCCACTGCAGCCTGTGTATGTATAATTCTCGTATATCCCATTAATTTTGTTATAAAATCGTATAAAATATAAATCCCGCATTTGATAAATTCAGCTGCCGATGGAAGTGCAATTACATTGACCCCAGCACTGAATTGAATGTTACTGTCTAAAAGTGTGTAGTCGCCGTCAATCAGCAATGAATTACGGCTCTCGTAGCTCGTGAGTCGATCGTCACCGGTGCCCTTAACACCTGCACTATCCAATTTAACGCACCTCTGTCGCATCACTAATAGCTCAATGCTAATTTTTAAATTAAGCGGGTATCATTTTGCAAAATTATAGGGATGTTTTGGTTGATTTTCAATTAGAGCAGATGTTTTTATTTAGATATTTTTAGAAATGATTACAATTTTATCAACGAAATCGTGTTAACTGATTTAATAGAAATAGGTATTGATTTTGTGAAAACTAGCTATATGCGTTCGTTACTCCTCAGTACAGCATAGGACCCCTAAAAAGTATTTCCGTATGTTCTTAAAAAGATATATAACTTCTACCTTACGTATTAGCGTGCTTAGCCTCAAGACCGTGCAGTGATATTTTGGCGCCTGGAGCACAAGATTATTAAAGTAAAGGTTGTCTCGTCAACTTCTGACCAATAAGAGCGTGAGAGGGAATACGTCACACGTATGCGGATTGCAAACTAGCAGAATTAATATAGATGTTGCACGTTTTTAAATATTTTTATTTACTATTTTCATTATAGATATTTATTTCAAGACAGTTCTACTGAATAAATAAAAAATAAAAACCTAATGAAATTTTGTACTGATTTATATAAAATTTAAGGTGATGGGTATTTGTATTATAGTTAATAAATAGGAATAAAATCGAATACAAATATAATTTTAGGTATATTTAAATAGAAATAGAAAAACAAATTGCTATAATAATATAGTAATCAATAAAATTGGAGGTTATATCTGTTTTTAAAAACGACTAGATGTATTTTAACGAAATTTGGTACAATAGAGTACAGTAGAGATCAAATATAGGCATGGTATCTCAAAATTTTCTTTCTTAGGGGGTGTTTCTGGGTTAAAACTGGTACTAAAAAACTTTAAATATTTCCTTTATAAACAAAACTACCTTAACAGAAAAATCTATACAATAAAAATTGTTTATAAGAACAAATCTTCTGGCAACATCCCCCCTCCCCCCGGACCCCCGATAGCGCCACCACTGACTCAGTCGGTCCTGATAATCAAACTAGGCTGCCGAAAACTGCTCTTTTTTGGTTCAGACCGGCAATAGAACCGGGCACTTATACGAGGGACATTCAATAATTAAAGAGACAAATTGATGTAGAAAAAAAAAGTTTGTAGGAGGAGTTTGATACTTTCATGACTTTAGGTTGGCATCACTGAAATGAGCTGAGAACACCTGACGGATAAAAATTGTTTTGTTTATAACCTCAAAATTGCATTTAACGATGGCGTGTCCGCTTGAAGTTTTCACATTAGCTGAACAATGTTCAGTGATCCGGTTTTTACTTTCTGAAGGTGAAAAACCGGCTAAAATCTTTTCTCAGATGATTTTACAGTATGGTGAATGTTGTATGAATCGCGGAAATTTTGATAAGTGGATAGAATAGTTCAAAAATGGTCGAACCTCAGTGACTGACGAGCAACGTCCTGGCCAGCCAGTTAAAGTGTCAACTCCTTCGCTTGAAACCCGTATTGACGACATTATTCGTGAAGACCTACGTATTACTGTTGAAGATGTAGCAAAAAAAGTTAGAGAAAGTGTTGTTACAGTTCATCACGTTATCATTGACAAGCTCAAGTACAGCAAAACAGGTGCAAGGTGGGTCCCGAAACAGTTAACACAACAACCAACACAAGGAAACAAGACTCAAAATGTGTACAGACTTGAAAGAACGCTATGAAAGGGAAGGTGACCCTTTTCTAAACAAGATTTTAACGTGTGATGAAACTTGGGTTCACCATTTGGAACCAGAATCCAAAAGACAAAGCATGGAATGGAAGCACACCAGCTCACCTGTCCGCAGCAATTCAGAACGGAAGCATCAGCGGGAAAAGTCAATTTGACCGTCATTTGGGATGCCCGAGGGGTCGTCTTTTGTGCTAATTTAGAAGATCAGCGTACAACAAACAGTGCTAACTACTCAGACATGCTGGTGGACAAAGTAAAGTCAGCAATGAGAGAAAAACGTCGCGGATTCAAAGAAAAGGCGTGATATTGCTCCACGGCAATGCTCGCCCTCATACTGCCAAGCTGACCGAAGAAACCATTGAAAAAATGGGTTGGGAGATACTACCTCATCCTCCTTATCAGTTTCCCACGAGGAAGTGGGAAACTGACTCAAACAACAAGACAAAGATTTCTTTGCATCAGGTATAAAAAAACTAGTTCATCGTTGGGACAAGTGTATTAATATTCGTGGGGATTATGTTGAGCAGTAGTAAAATTCTCATTTTGTAAAAATACACAGTTTTTTTTTTTTTCTACATCAATTTGTCTCTTTTAATTGTTGAATGTCCCTCGTATATTTCCGTCCCTGACTATAGGTATAATTGTTTAATTAAGTGTTAATAGCATTTTTAATAGAGAATTATTGAAACCTCTGTTCTACTGATCTTTTAATAAAGTTTTCCTTTATTTGACATGTGCGCATGCGCAGTTGATATATCCTTAATTTCTTTCTTTTATTAAAATACAGGCAACATACATATATTTAATTTAAATAACGGCAAAGCATTTTTTATTTAAAGCACCTTAATTTTGACAGGTCTTCTGTCAATGTAACCTCAAAATTAACAACGGAGTAAATTCGAACAAAAAATTGGTGACTTTTCTTGTGAGTAATGATGCAAGCTAAAGATAAAAAACGTTGACGATTTAAATACGAGGACGATGTTATTCTTCTCCGAGAAATTGTGTCACGAAACCCTTTTGCGAATGGTTGTGCCGTATGCGAGTATGCCGTATGGGAAAAAAATAGTCTGTTGCAGTTAACTCATATAAGAGTTGCAGTTAACTTCTATATTCATTACGATTTCGATCTATCAATTTGGCATATTTGTCAAAATAAAGTATGAAGCAAGAGCACCGTTGCAATAACACTCTTTAAAACATCATGAAAAATTTTAATACAGGATACTTTATTAGAGGTTTCTTTTAATAAAGTTAGCTTTTTTTCACTTTGCAATATCTCTCTAATATTGAATTTAGATCTCTATTTCCTTTACTATTTGTTAAAGAAAAATACCTTTTCTATGCGATAGACTAAAAAATGTTCTTATTTGTAGAGTAAAATTGTTCATCTTTCCTAATTTAGTTTTCTTCGTATCTCTTATAATAAAGAAGATAGAAATGACAGTTCCTAAAGCCATCCAGCATACATAGTTTATTCGATGTTTGAATTTGTTTACAATTATTACCTCTTATATATCAATAATATAGTGGTAGTTAAGTTGTATACAAATCACATCCGGGATACAGAAATTTTAGTTTGAGTATAAAAATGATGATCGCGTACATTTACATCATATACTGTATCCGCATGCAGTTGCATTTAAACCGTTTAAACGTAGATCGCGAACATGCCGAAGATTGTTGGCGATAGTGAACACCTGCGCTAGGACACCTCGCCTAGACACTAGACACATGCAAACTAGACCTCCGTCACGAATACCAAACATCATTACTGATGATAACCTATTTGAATTTATTGCCGTGTGCATCTTATCCATGTTATACATAAGGCATTTCTAATGGTTTTGACAGAAATGTGTCTAGTTCACCGCTAAACCGTTACTGATATGACCATCGTAAATGATTTTGAGTTGTGTATGAAGAAAAACCGTTGCTTATGATGAGATATCGAAGGCAAAATAACCTGAAGACGACGCACAACCATATAATTTCTTATACAAAATTAATAATTTGAAGTAAAATTAGTAACTATCTATAAATAGTAAATAACACATTTGGTTATATTCCACAAAATATTTTTACTTAAAAACTTAATATATTTCGGCATGTTAGGCCATCTTCAGAAGAATGAATGTAAATGAAATACTGACAATTTTACCTACCGGTCTACAAGTATGAAATGCGGATTTTTTTTTTTTTTTTTTTAATAAAACACATTAAACTCAAAAGAACAGTAAAAGTTTATTTATTCAAAGTATGCTCCATTAGAAGTTATACATTTTTCCCATCTTTCAGGCAATTTGTGAGTACCTCGCCAGTAGAACTCTTCCCCTTTCCCCGCAAACCATTCATCTAGCCATTCTTTCACATTTTCATATGAACAAAAGTGCTGCTCGGCAAGTGCGTGACCCATCGATGCGAACAAGTGGTAATCTGAAGAGGCCAAGTCTGGTGAGTAAGCGGCATGGGGTAGCACTTCCCACTTGAGTGCCTCCAATGTGTTGCAAACTGCTTTTGCCTTATGTGATGGAGCGTTTTCGTGAAGAAAGATTACCTTGTACTGTCTTCTTTCGTATTCTGGTCGTTTTATTAGCAGCGAATGATTCAATTCGATCAGTTGTTATTGGTAGCGTTGGGTATTAACTGTTTCACCAGGTTTTAACAATTCATAATAGACCACACCCTTTTGGTCCCACCAAGTACAGAGCATTGTCTTTTTGCCAAAGCGATTCGGTCTTGCAGTTGATGTGGATGGTGAGCCTGGGTTCACCCATGATTTTTTGCGTTTGGGATTTTCAAAATAAATCCATTTTTCATCGCCAGTAATGATACGATGCAAAAAATACTTTCTTTTGTATCGTGCAAGCATTTCACAAGTGTTTTTGCGTTTTTCCATCTGCCTCTTATTAAATGCATGTGGAACCCATCTGCCGACTTTCTGGATCTTACCCATCTCTCGTAGGCAATTGGAAACAGCTTGTTGACTAACGCCTAATTGCTCTGCTAGTTGTTTTTGTGATTGACTATCGTCTTCCTGTAGCAATGTTTCCAATTTTGTATCTTCATATTTTTTTGGAGGTTTTCCATGTTCTTTGTCTGTAAGATCAAAGTCACCACTTTTGAAACGTCGAAACCATCGTTCACACGTATCTTGCGATGGAGCATATTCACGATAAGCTTCTCGAAGCAGTCGGTATGATTCAGCAGCAGTTTTTTTCAAATGAAAACAAAACAGTAGTACTGTCCGCGAATGCTCTTTATTTGGCACAAAATTTGACATTTTTAACACAGTAAAACAAAACTATATGATCACTTTTCAAATTATAACCTATACGCATTTGACACTTAATGATAACTTAACAAAACGCCATATGTGTTGAAACTTTCAACTATACACTCTGTTTGCGCAGCAAGTTTGAAAAAAATCCGCATTTCATACTTGTAGACCTGGTATGTAAGGCATTTCTAATGGTTTTGACAGAAATGTGTCTAGTTCACCGCTAAACCGTTACTGATATGACCATCGTAAATGATTTTGATTTGTGTATGGAGAAAAACCGTTGCTTATGATGAGATATTGAAGGCAAAACAACCAGAAAATAAAAAAATGTTAGCAACTTGGATGTTGAAACAAATTTACAGCCACTAATATATCTATCTGCCCAGCAGGATCCAATCTAGCTCTTCCGCCGCTCTTCTATATTGTTTCGAAATAATAAAGGTTTATCTCATATTTTTAGTTTCTTCATTGGACCAAGGTAAATGTTTGGATTTTAATTTACTATATTTTTTAAGGGAAAACTAGATTCATAAATTTTATTAAAATTTCTGAAAAAATCTGTGAAAGCTATACCGCCATTGTCAGTGTTTATTGTTAACCAGTTTTCTTCGTCAAGCTTTTGATACATCAGATTTATTCCTAAATTGCTAATAGGTCTGTATATTTTACTAGTATGGGAGCATTCGTCAGCATTAGTTAGTTGAGTCGTAAAATAAAAGTGTATTCCACTGTGGTCAGCAAGGGCAGTTTGTACTTTGCATGCATGAATAGTTGATGTATCAATGCTTGGTATTTTATAGAAGACATTGTCCAAACTGTTTTCTCCTCTTGTATTGAAATCAACACAAGAGACTAAGCCATAGGAAACAGGGCTCAAGCTGAACAGCCTGCGTTGTTGCAGAATTAAAATGTACATTAAAATCTCCACAGAAGATTATATTTTTATTCAAATTAATTGATAACAAAATGTTGTCGACATTTTTAAGAAAAATTTTAAGTGGGCTTCACTGTTGTGGATTTGATAGTCGGATATAGGAGTGGGTTCGAAGCCTTTCTTAACGAGGATCATAGTTCCTCCGCCTCGCTTATGTGTTCTTGCTTATAAGGGTTTTTTGGTGGTCATACCTACAAAACCTTAAAAAGAGAAGCCGTTCACGAGCGGACAAAAGGCTAAAAAAGATTTTAAGAAAATAGTTTATGGATTAGTTTACATTTAGATAAAAATTAAATGTCTTAAAATATGACCTACATTGGTCGTAAATATTATTAATAAATACTCGATAAGATAAAAATTTATTTTTAATATATTCATTCATAAATTTTAATTTACTATTGTGTAATTTTTATATCATTGCAATAAAAAACTTGCAAATGTATGTATATGCAAATATCTATTAGGTTATAGGTCACCTTATCGTATCTCAACTAATTTGTAAGTCAGTTTAAAATCCAATTACCCGGGCGAAGAGTCACGGTGTGTTTACATCCATAAATTTATCGCGGTTACACGAGTAGGAAGCGGATTATTGTAACGTTATTTATTTTTGTTGTGGTTTGTTATTGTTATTGTAAAACTAACGTAACGTAGTATGAAGAAAGTGTTTATAATTCGGTTCATTGATAACTTACTTAATCATATTATGCAAGGACTGTGAATTTTACATATTATTAGCTTTGGTTATTACTGATTTTATAAGGTGAGATTATACGAGGGTTGCCTTTTATGTTTTTACAAACGACCACTAGATAGCAGTATTGAAATGTGTCATTACTATATTCGTAAAATTTTGACATTTGTTATTGTGAAATCAGTGGCAACATTGACCGAGTAGTTTGTTGACAGTGAGTGTTTAAAAAAATTAGTTTGTGAAAAATTGATATTAATCGTGAAGGTTTTCGTTGGATGATTAGTAAAGGCCTAACTCAACAACAATGCATAGATTCGATTCGTTCAATTTTTGGTAATGGCAACTTTTGGTAATCAGAAAAGATTGTTAACAATTGGTTTGCAGAATTTTGTAGCGGTCGTGCGTCCGTCAGTGATGAATCTCGTGAAGGTCGACAAAAATCGGTTGTGATTCAAAAAAACATTGATGCTGTGCGCAAAATGATTGAAGAAGATCGGCATGTGACTTACCGTGAGATAGAGGCATCCTTTGACATATCGCAGAGTGCAATACATTCGATTTTGCATGAACATTTAGCTGTGAAAAAGATCCGTTCCCGATGGATTCTGCATAATTTGACCGAAGCTCAAAAAAAGGCTCGTGTTGATTGGTGTAAGACAGAGGCTCTTAACCTTTTTATACTCGGGACCCCCAACTAGCTTAAAATATTTTTTGAAAAATTTTGAAATAATATTTTAAATGTTCTTAATAATTTATTGTTAATAATTAAGTCTATTGTAATTTTAAAAGCAAAAACTGGTGATAATTAAATTTTTTCTTTTAATTTCGTGTCTTTTCGGCCCCCCCCCCCGGTTAAGAACCGCTGGTGTAAGGGAATGCTAAAAAAATTCAACCTAGGCACTACATAATCCGTATACAACATCATTACAGGTTTCGAAACTTGGATTTATTCATATGAACCAGAAACTAAGCAACAATCCATTATTTGGGTCTTCCAAGATGAACCGAAACCCACAAAAGTTGCTCGTTCACGAAGCATTGCCAAGAAATTGATCGCTTGTTTTTTTGGTTGTACTGGACATGTCGCAACCATTACTTTAGAGGATCGGAGAACAGTTAATGCTGAATGATATACAATTTGTTTGCCAGAAGTCATCGACAAAATCAGGAAAACCAACCAAAAACATTGCATCATTCTTCATCATGACAATGCAAGCTCCCACACAGCACCTCAAACAATTGATTATTTGAAGGAGAAAAACATCGAATTAATGTCTCATTGCTCGTATTCACCTGATTTATCCCCTAACGACTTTTTTTTGTTCCCCAAAGTCAATTAAAAAATGCGTGGACAGCGATTTTCATCACCTCATGAAGCTGTTGAAGCCTTCGAAAACCATATTTTTGAGATACCAACTTCAGAGTGGTAAAAATGTTTCGAGAATTGGTTTGAACGCATGCAAAAGTGTATAAATCTTAGAGGCGAATATATTTCTTTTTCCTTTCATTTGTTGGCTTTAGCAGCTTTGGCTAATAGCCAAAGGTGCTAAAGAGTCTTGTATACATTATTTTTCAGATAAGAGAATATAAAGTAATCTAAAATAGTCTGGTGATCTAGGTGGAAATTCTGGATTTGAACTTAAACTAATTATTCGATCGTCAAAAAATTCACGAAGGTAATTGATGGTCTCTTGAGCAGTGTGGGCAGTCGCGCCATCCTGTTGGAAGTAGCCTTACTGGAGCTGATCCTCATGAAGTTGATTAATAAACTCACGTACAATATTCCGATATCTCTGAACAGTAACAGTTTCGTGGATAAATATGGGTCCGATAATACGTCTTCGAGACACAACAATCCATATACTCAACTTTTAAGGATTCCACACACCAAAGCGGCCGCGGTGGCGATAATGCAGCGGCCTAACGCAACCTATACAATACAATGAGACCACGCACATACAAGCGTTCCGCTATCTGAGAACGCCACCGACTGCAGCGTTCAGTCTAGCGATCACCAAACACTGGCGGCCAAACTCGACAAATTGCGTTAGGCCGCGCGATATTCATTGTTTATATACCACAGAGTGAATATATTTAAGATAATAATGTCGAAAATAGATAATTTAACAGAAAAAATCATAGATCAGTAAAGGATCATTTAATTTTGTATGACTTAGCACATCCTGATTACAAGAATATTAGGAAAACAAATAAAGTGTGGGACGAAATAGGAAAAGTTTTGGAAATTGATAGTAAAGTCTGTTCCAAACGATTAGGCGGAACTAGATTTTGCAATCTAGTTACTTTCATCGTTTAAATCATGATTTTCGGCCGTTTTGTTTAAGCTTTGTAAATCATACAAAAGCTGTATAAATAAAAATTATTATTATTATTATACTTGCAACAAAAATTTTTTGGTTAAGGTTAATATCATTTTAAAATGTCATTTTCTTTATATTTTGATTTTTTGTGTCATTCTTAATACAAATATCCCATTTATTTATTTTTTGTCATTAAAATATGTAAGAAAATTAATTTAAGTTTGACATATGTCATTCGTTTCCATGGTTTCATTGTTGGAATTTTAAATTTTGACATTCCAACGTGAAAAATGAATTAACCCAAGCAAGGTCCCTTTTCCAACCTAAAAGAACGAAATTCCCATTTAGTTCCGCCTTACCGTTTGAAACAGATTGTAAGTAGATTATTATTTTTCCTCTACATACAATTAATTATTCTATTGTATTCTCGCAATCAATATTATCATACAACTATATACCGTGATTCACTAACTGATCGCTACCGCTACCGCCACTCCCACCGCGTTAGTGTGAGGAGACCTGATCGCTAGTCGTATCGCTACCGTGGCCGCTACCGTGGCCGCCACCGCGGCCGCTTTGGTGTGTGGAATCCTTTAACGGGTGAAAGGGAGTTTCACGAAAAGTATGAGGATTTTGAACACTCCATAACCTCATATTTTGTGAATTAATATACCCCGAAAGGGTGAACCAGGCCTCGTCAGAAAAAAAAACGTTTAATTTAACAAATCATAATTATTAATTAAATTTTGTTGAAACCAGCAGCAATACACAATTCGCCTATTGTGATCTGCTGGCAGCAACTTATGTAAAGCAAGAATTTTGTATGAGAACAGCTAAATCTTTTTTGACAATAGTATGGCAAGTTCCTAATGATAAACCAGTCTCTTGCGACAGTGTACGTAGTGATGTAGTGGGTTGCTCGTTCATACTTTGACGAACATCATCAACTGTATTTTGAGTACGAACTCTTGGCCTTCCAGTTCTATCTCTATGAGTAATGTTCCACATCTTCTAAGTGCGCTGTAAAAATATCCTTCAAGGAAACAATATCTGGAAATTGTAGCCGAAATTCCTCTAAACATGACACTGTAAATTCATTCGCCGTTCAATCGAACACCATTTCGAAAATATGATTCAATCATAAATTTTTTGTATTCTATTGTAAAAATCATTATTGTTGTAGCTTAATTGAATTTTCAATAGAAACTTATGACAACAACAGTGATGGCATTTAATTAATTGACAGTTAAAGCTTGCAGTACACATTATTTTATTATTCCACAGCCAACCCTTATGTAATTTCTTTTTGAACACATGGTATATTTCACCTACTTAGCTGCTACAGTTGAACCTCCACGTTTTCAAAGAGTGTTTAATATTTAAACGTTATATAAACAATCTAATAACATATACCTACGTCATTTCATTTAACACTTACATTGTTACTTTTTTTGCTGTGAATTCCAGCGTAAATCCTTGTTGCAATTCATCTTATTATTAATGACTCGGTAATTACGTAAATAATTAAACAGTTGCTGGAGTTTACCTGACAAGTTTCGTGTCCATCCAAGTATGCCATGAACAACTCGACCATTGTTTTCATTAATATTGTTTCTGATGAGAGTATAATAGTTTCCGGATCTTCCTGGAACCATGTTTTGCGAAACGTTTCTGTTATGTACGTGTGTTTTAATTTCCTACAAAATATATTGTTTTCGGGGAAAAAACTGTTGTTTTATTCTTTAAAAATGTTTTTTAAAAAGATAACTCTTGCGTAAATTAAAGCTTGAAAAAAAATTATAAAACAATACTTAGAGTTTCTGTAGTGGCCGGTTACAAAAGTAAGAATTATCCCTAACTGAAGTTAAAATTATTTGTTTTTATATGTTGTAGCATACGAAAACAAATGATCGTATGGTTGGTTTATATACGGAACAAGAATAAGGAATAGGAAATAAGAATAGTACACAAGAATAAAAAATATTAAACCGTTTATATAGGACATAACATTTCGTCGCTGCGCCTGCGTACTTGCGTTAGCCTGTGTTTAACGTTTGTCATTTGACAGGTTCTTAAAACTTACAAGAAGAATAAATAAAAATAATAAATACATTTTATTGTTGTTTACAACCCTCTGATCACAACTGAAAAACATCTGTTGAACAAACTTTATTACGGCAGACATTTTGATTGCTGTGCGCAGGCTTATCGTGTCTTATTCTTGAAATAAGAATAAAATGTTGAATGTTCCGAACTATTCTTATGTTTAAGTTAAATTTCATTCCTACATAAACCGATATACGGCGCAGCCACGTTTTAACATCTTGTGTACTATTCTTATTTCCTATTCCTTATTCTTGTTCCGTATATAAACCAAGCATTAACTTGAGTTAGAGAAAACTCTTATCTCTCACATCTGTGCCCAGAGTGTTTTGAAATGTTTCATTTCAAATAAGTTCATATTTCATTCATAAATAAAATAATTTGCTTATTACATGTTTACTTATATTTGATATTGTTATTAGCCAAGGGTGCGTATACGCATCCTTATATCCCTGTAGAGTTAAGCATATATATTTTTTCAAAATGCAATAATTGTCTAAGTTGATGTATTTTAATTAATTTGCGCTACAATATTTGTGAAATATATTTGTTCTTAATAGCTTGGCCATTAATGGGTTGATATCATATTGACAGACAGTCAAAAAGAATTAAAAATACAATGAAAAACTAAAACTTTCCTTGAAATTTCTTTAGAATAGTACATAATTACATATCTTGTAAATCGTAGATTACCTTTAAATAAGAAAAATGGCCTAAAAAAGCTTGGAAAATAGAAAAGTACAACTCGTGTTCATTTTCACCATGTAATCAAATACATAAGTGACAGTTTACTGTCATTCTCGAGTGTTCCACCTTTTGTCGCCTATAGCGCTGCGATCTTAAAAAGTTTTTCTTATTGTATAAAATAGCTAAAGTCTGTTTCTTTGGTTTAGGCGGAACTAGATTTTCAATTCTAGTTACTTTTACAGATTAAGAGAGGCTTTTGATAATTTTTATAAAATTTTGTACAATTTTTAAAAAATATTTACAACATTTTAATAAAATCTGTTATATTGTACCTGTACTTTTATTTTATAAAAAAGAACATTTAAAAAAATCCCCCCTAAAAAAAAATTCTGGCTACGCCCCTAGATCTAGTTTGAAGAGTACTTCAGAGAGATCTGTACAAAAGAGGGTAAATATGGTTTATCTGCTTCCAAAATAGCAGTAGATCCAGTAGATTTTTTTTAGTGGCAAATTCCAAGAATTAATAAAAAATGGATCCTAATTTTATGTTCTATTAATAATTCAAATATTACCTATAAAATTTTATATTTTTACCTATAGAAAAATCAATCATTTAGGTAAATGATTGATTGATCTATAGGTATAGATAATTAAAAAATGATCTATGGTAAATTAATAGTTGACTTATAGAAAATTATCAATTGATCTATAATAAACTACCTATAGAGAGTAGTGACATCTATTGACTAGTAGCGTTATGATAAAACATAACCTAACTAATCCGTGAATATAACCTTAAAATCAGTTGTAAACTAACAGGTTCCAAAATTATTTGAATGATTCATATATCTAGAGTTTGTTTTCTCATTAAACTAGAAGATGGGTAGCTCGCTTCGCTCGGCTTCTTCTAACCAAACCCTTACTAACCTAACCTAAGATAGTGTTTTGTCATTAAACTAGAAGATTGGTAGTTCTCTTCGCTCGGCTTCTTCTAACCAAATCCTTACTAACCTAACCTAAGATAGTGTTTTGTCATTAAACTAGAAGATGGGTAGCTCGCTTCGCTCGGCTTCTTCTAACCAAACCCTTACTAACCTAACCTAAGATAGTGTTTTGTCATTAAACTAGAAGATTGGTAGCTCGCTTCTTCTAACCAAACCCTTACTAACTAGCAAGAGTACTTATAGATCAAGTATTAATTTTATAGATCAAATTTTATAGATCAATAATTATATCAGTAGGTATATGATTATTTCCATAGATCTATTATATATTTACATAGGTTGATAATTATTTTCATAGGTCGATAAATATTTCTATAGCTCAATAATTAATTCCATAGGTCAAAAATTAAAAGCATAGATCAGTTATTTAATACATAGGTAAACTATTATTTTCATAGGTACTATTCTGTAGATCATATATTTTTTTCATAGGTCAAATATTTTTATCCATAAAAAATATCAGACCAAAGCATCGATAATCCGATAACATCGGTTACAAAATATCGATTTCGAAAACATCAATAGTTCGTTAGCGAAAATCGATATCTCTTCATATTGTCGTTTTCAAATTAAAAATCGGTTGTATATTAAAACTGCTACACTGATTCATAGTTTTCCATGAAAAAAATCAGCATAGGAATTTTAATAATGTGCTAAAAAATTAAAATATTCTGCTTAATTTATTCAATTTATAAATTCCATAACTGTGAAATTTGCTATCATGCAATTTTTTAAAAAAAATCCCTTTTGAAAGGCACGTGCTTAATTATAGCAATTTCAAATTTTCCTTGTGCAATCAATGTAATTTATGATAATTTGGATGACATCATTTTTAACAACTGAGACAAATTAAATCATGAATTATGACTATTGAAAAAATGTAATGACCAATAACTAACACTAAAAATTATAATTAATATTTAAATAGGTAATAGCAATAATTTATTGTCTTTAACATTTCTGACGTTTCGCGAACCGGAACCGTTTTATAAAGACTAAGTTACACTGGACGAGTTAGCTACTCGCTTGCGAATTTCCTTACTGCTACCAACGCGCCCAATGTAATCACAATCTTTGGTAACTCGCCGATCGCTTTGCTCCAGCGAGTAAAATTGAAGTCTGAACTGCTATACTCACTACTCTCTAGTGAGTATATTACCTTAGGTGCGTTCGGCATAACTGTGCAGTGTTAACTCTGTGTGGTGCAAGTTTTTTGTCACGTGACCACTGTGCAGACTGTGCAAGAAAGTCAAAGACGAACGTTTTGTTCAGATTGTGCAGTTATTCAAACTATTATTCTAACCTAATTTTTTTTTTTTTTTGTAAACAAATGAAGTATATATGTGTGATTACATCAAGTCTGTCTCCTGCTAATTGTTTTGTACGATAATATATAAATGGCGCATGAAGGTTTTGCGATGCTTTTAAGTAATATAAAAGAAATTTTATTTGATGAGGAAGACAATTCAGAAGAATTTTCCAAACCAGAAAATATTTTGGAAAAAGCAGAGAGTACTGTACCAAACATGACTACAAATCAATTTAAAATACATTTCCGCTTGTATCCAGAAAATTTTAAGTCTTTTTGACTGTATTTACATGTTCCATCATGAGGTTCATGTCTGTACTATTTATTTTGCAAATACTGCAGGCATAAATAATGATATCTTGATTGTTTTCACTCATATTGTTTTGTAGAAATAATAACTTTGTATTTTTACCGCGAAAAACACTATTGCACAGACTGCCGTACGATCTGAACTTGTGACGATTGTGCAACACAAACTGCACTGCACAGTATATGCCGAACGATCTTCGTGCAGCACAAAGCACACAGAAACTTTATGCCGAACGCTTCTTGTGTAAATTATGCAGAATGTGTAGATTATTAGCTTATGCCGAACGCACCTCTTCTAGGTAGTAAAATTACTTTTTTAGAGTTTAGTAGTCGCCGAAATGTCAGCAGAAGTAGTTCGTGCAGAAATTATTGTTGCCCTTTTTATTACGAAAAATTGATTCAGTAGTTTATTTTCATTTGAATTGTTATTATGTTGTAAGTTCATCGCAATCGTTTCATGAAATGAATAAAGTTTAGTCGTTTTATCTCAAACAAATTTACAGATTTACCTACGAAATACGGTGAGTTTTCAAGTGACAAACGGTTAGGTTTAGTTAGTCTAATTATTAGACTCTAATAGGTTAGAAAGAACAAAGTGAATCAATTGTCCATTTCGTTAATAGATAAAATGATCACTCAGAAATACGTTTTTTCTCATTTTTACTTTTACACATTTCCAATAGCTCTTCACAAATTCACAAAACGATCACAAACAAATTTATTGAAATTTGGACAGGGCAACGTCTGTCGGGTCAGCTAGTATATAATATAATATTTGTGTGCGCGGGTAATACAAAAGCTATCTTTTCGATTTATGTTTAAGGCATTTTCTAGCAATTATCAGTGACAACATATATTTCTTCAGTGGCTAACTTAATACACGATTTATAAACTAATCTTAATTGAAAGAATTTTTACAAATATCGTTAAAGAGCCTATCAAGGCTACTCCTGTAATTGTTGTCCTCTCAAATAAGTAATCCAATCCAATTAAATCCTGGCTTTTCACATGTTTATAGTATTGTCTCCTATCCGGTCACCTAATTAAAAGTAGATAAGTTTCAAAAAAATTTAGGTCAACAATAACGAATTGTTCCCGAGTGAGACTGGGCAGTTAGTTTTAAATAAAAACAAAATGGCAATAGGAAAACCACGCAATTCAAACATAAACACATAACCTTTACTGAACGAGTAAGCGAGTTTTACTAGCTGTGTCTAATAGACACTTGCACAGCTAGTTGTAATACGTTCACTGGCTCACGACTTTACTCGAAGTTAATAAACTAACCCAGTGTAATTGAGTCTTAATATGCTAGTTATTAACATAACATAGGATCGAATTGGTCAAAGCAACTCCCACGTTATGTGAGGAATTTTTGTAAAGATTTAGGGGAGAGTTGAGCAATACCGGGCACATAAGTGTTTTCTGTTGTAGCAATGACGGAGCAAATTTTTATGTTTTACCTTTTATGATAAATTATTAAATAAAGAATTAAGAATTATTTGTCAAAACTTTATTTCAAATAAGGAAGTATAAAATAAAAATATAAAATAAAAAAATAAATTGTCTGGTACAGTATGCATTGTTTCTCCATTATTTCAGTTATTTTTTATTCAATGTGCAGAAAAATTTGTGATAGTTATTAATACTCCCTCCGTTTCAAAATAAGTGTCCGATTTAGGAATTTTATTTGTTCCAAAATAAGTGTCCAATTTCATAACAAAATATGCAAAGGGATATATAACGTACATTTTCACAACTAAACTAAATGTGAGGAAGCTTGTAATCGTTGCCTCCTCTATGAAGCATGGTCAATTCCATACACTTCTGCAGTGTAATGAAACAATTGTCCAGTTTTTCCGCGGTTATTTCATTCCATGTTTTATGCACGGCTGCAATGAGTTCATTAATACTGGACGGGGACTCTTTGTGTTGTAATGATTGAATGGCGTTAAAGAAACCCAAATCGAGGACTAATTTAAATAAATAACCTACCAATACATTTAATTTCATTATTTCAATGATCCATTTAAAAAAAAAAACTAAAATCGGACACTTATTTTGGAACGGAGGGAGTAGTATTTTGTTCAATGAAAGGTCTACGACAAGGCAGTATTTTAAACCTTTTACTTTTCACCATTATAATAGATATAGCGATAAAAGAAATTAGGAACATGGTAAAACCGTTATTGTTATTGGGAAAACCCATTAGAGCAGGGGTGGGCAAATCTTTTGGCTGTCGGGCCCCATTGCGGATGAAAATTTGACCGGGGGCCAAAAAAAAAAAAATTATAATTTTTAATATTGTTTTTGTTACGAAAGTTATTTTATAAATTTTAAAAGCAATATTTTTAAACCAAAACGTGTATTTATTATGCAATTTAAAGAAAAAAATTTAAAATAAAATTGGAAAGAATGAAATTTTGAAAGAATATTGAACAGGCAGGAATATTTTTGCAGGACACAATAATTTATAAAATGCTTCGCGGGCCGGATAGAATATCAGGTCGGGCCGGATCCGGCCCACGGGCCGCCATTTACTCAGGCCTGCATTAGAGGGTATGGAAAAGAACTACTCCATTTGCTCTGTACTGCATTCTAACGCTTTAACGGACTATTGAGAACTGACACGCTCAAATATGTCTGGTGGTTTATTATTGTACTTGACAATCTAGTACTGTTTGAACTTATTACGTATGTTTTAGTGTTGAAATTTGTTAGAATATCGACAGAAGTTGTAAAAACTATAAAAGCAGAATATATTGTAGTGTTTTTGGCTGTCATTCAAGACAGGACAAAGCATATTGACAGCTGAGTACTAGAGCCAACAGCCATATTGCCTTGGATTGCAGCGCCGCCACCAGGAATGTCACTTCTCAATAATACAGACGATTCCGCTTAATTGGGCCACCGCTTAATTGGGGCAGCCGCTTATTTGGGACAAATCTCAAAGAACAGAAACCAAACCAAGGAACCAATAGTAAATTTACATGCTTAATTGGGACAACATTCCGCTTAATTGGGACAGTTAAGATCACAGTACATATTATGTTACACATATTCTCAAGAAAATGTATAAAGAATTTAATATTACAGCGTTATTTTATGCAGGAAGGAAATGAAGGGAGCCCTACATCCGCACTAAATACCTGTGCTGATTTTGTAGAAGTGAAATATTACAAAAACAAAAGATAGACTACACTTGACGCATTTTTGCATTGCATTAAATTGTATGTACCTATTTATTATTTTATTTTGGAGTTTATTATTATTTTTTCTTAAAAGTTTATATTTTTTGGTTATATGTAATTTATAGTTTTGTCCAAGAGTTTATAAAATAAAATTATTGAAAGAAAAATATGCATAGTTTAATTTTATGTGAAATTCGCTTAATTGGACCAAAAAGCCTAAGTCCCGATGTGTCCCAATTAAGCGGAATCGACTGTATATTATTTTTCAATGGATAAACAAATGCATTTTTTTTAAACTGTTTGATATATTATAACTGTTATAAAAAAAATACGACAATCCCGGGGTAACCTCGGGATTCCCTGGGGTTCAAATTTTCAATCTCCAATTCCGGGATTGTATATTTTCGGGATTTTTGCAAACCCTAGACAAGAAGTTTATTTTAAAACATGGTATAGTTAAAAATTCATAAAATCCGTATAATTTTTTTTTGTGATCTAGAACATAGTTCCAAAATTTCCTTTAAAGACATTATTTCGTAATCTTATCATAAAATTGAAAATCTGCATGCTAAAAACTCACCATTGTATATGTATGTTGTAACTCCAAAAAGACGTCTGACTTCAGCCGTCCTTGTCAAGTGAAAGACGTTGGACTTCAGGCGTCGCTAATATAGTATACGTCCTCCCCGGCGGTGCTCCATAAAAGAGATCTGAAGGACCCCCTGCTGTTCCAAATATCTTTTCATTCAACGTCTCTTATTCGCCGTAATCATTGGTTTACATATAACGTAAATGATATAAAAACGTAGGACGCACAATCCAGAAAAGAATGTATGTTGATGAGCAAGAATTTTCTGTGAATAAGGTTGCTTAATTTATTGACGCTGGGAGATGGTGGCTTTTGAATTGAGAGTTCCTTGCCGAGTTCAATTTTTTTAAGTGGGATTTTGGGACTTGTTTGAAAGAGTTAAGCATTTTAAATTTAACTAATAGAGTATTTTATTTTTGTCTAAGCTCATATAGACCTGAGCTCTCCATTCATTAACCCAGAACAAGGGATAGGCATGATTTTTTTAAATTTTTTATTATATTGCTCATGTTGCATATAACATAAAAAACAGTTTTGCATATTTTTTTTTTAATTTGAAGGCTTAAAAAAATCATAAATGTGTGACGTCATACCCTACATAAGTGTATTGCGTACAGCCTACCCAGTGTACAGCGCACATCCTACACAGTCTGTCGTGAACTTATTTGCTTGTATAACTTTTATAGATTGTGTAAAGTTAGAGTGATTTTAATTAAAATAAAGTTTAATTCTATAAAAACAATTTATATATGTTTACCGAATTAAATTTTATATTAAAATATATAACCTATATTGCAGTATTTCAATTATGCCTCTAACGTTTTGTAACTTCATATAAACAATGTAGTAAAATTCTGACATCTAAATTACATAAATATTTACATTTTACAGAGTTGCAGCGTTTATTGGTTACATAAAACTATAGAATACATAAATGGATTACTTACAAGTGTGTTTTGACACCACGTATTTCTTCAACACTGTAGCATTCATTATTTTTCATATATTCCATGAGCATAAAAGCATCAATGTTGGGTAAATTATCACTCTGAGCCTAAACAAAATCTTTATCTGTCATTTTAATAATAAATGCGTGAAAAATTGTTTAAAAACAAATACAAAACTCTCGAACAATACAATATACACACGTAAAGATTATGTTGTAGTCTGGGTTGTCTGGGGTTTGACGTCATGCTCAGTCATATCTATTCGATGTGGTTTTTAAACTCTAACACTTGTATAAAAAATCTTTGAATTAGAAATAATAAAATTAAATATACGCAGATATATTTAGCTAGTTTAATGCAATTTTAAAGTATAAATAAGATTTGAAATTAAGTTTTCCTTATTAAATTATTTTAGGAGGACACTGTCCCAGCTCCACCCTGTCTCAGCCGCCACTGAGTCATAGTGAAAATATTAAATCATATTAAATTCTTATCATAATTAAAGTAGGTTGTTAAAATGTCGAATTTAATGCAGCAATGCAACCAAGCGAACCGAAGAGTTCATATCCGAAACCGATACTTTGAGTTTTGAGAGCTGTACAGACCAGTGGCGTATTCAGGTGGCACTGGGGGCACGTGCCCCCTCTTTAGATCCAATGAAATGAAAATTTAACAAATTTAAAATAATCGTACAGTAAATTAACGGAGACATTTTTCAATATATAAGCTATATTTTATAATGATTAGTATTATTAAAATTAATAGAATTAATAGAACGCATATTTCCATGTTATTTTTAGGTTTTCGTATGTATAATTTCGTATGTTCGGTAGAAATTGTGGCTAAGCAGTCGGATTTAGAGAATTGAACACATGTACGAGAAATACTGAGACTTCAAAAATATATTCGCGTAAAATATAAAAAAATTGATGTGAAGTGTGAATTTTCACACATTTCAGGGTTTTGCAGATATTTAATAACTGAATGATGATTATTTGGGATGCCAAAACAAATTTTATGTCAAAATATTTTTTTATGAATTCTAATTCGAATGCCCAATACCATTATTTAAGTTTCTAAGATTTTGAAAATTGCGCCTATGGCTTCTATTGGTTGCTTAAATCATTAGCCCCGCCCTCTGATTTCGTATACATCAAACAGAATTAAATTAGAATTTCAACACTTCCCACTGGTTATTAAATTTACGCTTTTAAAAATTAAATGCAACATTTGCCAAAATATAACTAGAATTTTTACAAAATAATTTAAACAAAAGAAAACTGCAAAAAAAACAAAAAAATTAAAATTGACAGGACTCGAACTCTAGTTTGCAAGTTAACTGTTTAGCAAATTAGAAAACCAATGACTAAACGCACATCGCTATGAGCGTTGACGTATCAACTTGATTACATAGCGAATTAAATATTTAACATATTTTGGTTAAAAACACAAAAAATGCATTATTTTCCGAAAACATAATCTGATCAAAAATTCCTGTTGTACTATTCCGGTTCACACAAATATACATTACTTAGAATTTGTTCAGATTTTTAGTTTAAACCATCTGGGCTACAGGGTGTACAAAAATTTTTTTGCACAATTTTGGCAAAAATCGCGTCAAAATAATTTATTTTGCAAAAATAAAGTTTTGATCGTTAATCCACGTACTAAGGGCTTTCATTTGATACCCAACTCAGAATTTTAAAAAAATATTTTTTTTTTCGATGAGCACATATTTGTTTATATTTTTAGGGGGATATGTTTTTTAGATGTTTTAGTATTTTTCCTATGTGCGGGTCAAAAAGTTGTACAAGCGTGCCAAATTTCAACTCTCTAGGTTTAGCCGTTTGGCTAGAATTTTTACCGAACAGACAGACAGACAGACAGACAGACAGACAGACAGACGACAAAATGACGGTATAAGGGTTTTTTGGTCATACCTACAAAACCCTAAAAATATGTATTTATCGAAGAAAAAAAGCAAAAACATTTTGTTTTTCAACAAATAATGAAATTCTCATCTCTTTTTGTTTTTGTCATAAACATCAATATCCAATAGCAAGGGTGCCTTACTGATTTGAGTCGCGGTATATTTTTCATACAAAATGATAAGCAGCAGTGGCGCAGCCAGGATTTTGTCTTGGGGAGGGCCGAATCAATTTTCGAAAGCACGAGGGCCGCATACGGTGCTCAACCTTATTTTTTGTGGCCCCTGAAGCGGTAATCAAAATCACTTGAGCTTATTTAGGGGTAAAATATATTTAAAAATGTAAAATATACTCTCTTCCCCTTTTCTGTTTATAAAAAAAATGTCAAGAAACCCTTCGGGTTATTTAAAGTTCCGTCACTGCTTATCATTTTGTATGTAAAATAGACTGAATCGAGTAATTAGTTGTTTAAAACAGTTTTATCATTTGACTGGGCGAATGTTTTAGTCGATGTGTCAGGAGGAAAAAGATCAACGCTCCCCTTCATATAGTTCGTTGGAGCATATTTGGAAAGTGATGTATTTTCACTTGAACAATAACGACCCCTATCAAGAGTATTCAAACTTAAAAAAATGTTTATTTATACGAAAAATAAAAATAAATAAAATAAAAATTGCCAATATTGTTTACAATGAAGTAATTTAAAAATTAACTACTGTTGTGGTTAACAAATTTTATCTTCAACTCTCCGAGCAGCGCCGTGTAATCTGCTGGTTCTGGGAGGGGCCCAGGCCCGTCGCCCCCTTTAGCTGCGCCACTGATAAGAAGTTACGGAACTATAAATACCTTGAAGGACTCCTTGAAATTTTAGTACAAATAGATAAGGGAGAAGAAAGTATTTTTAAAATTTTTAAATATATTTTTATTCTAAATAAGCTTAAGTTTTTAACGCTTCAAGGGTCACAAAAAAATTGTTGCGGGTCATATGCAGCCCTCGAGCCGCCAGTTTGTCCCTCCCCGTCTTACAGGTAACATCATAAGTGCCTCCCTAACCATGAGTCCTTTATACGCCTCTGGTACAGACTAAATACAAATGAAGTAATATCATTTTCAAAAAACTATTGATCTGTAAATACCTACAAAACTCTGCAATGCGTAAAAATTCATACTTCGCATCATTTTTTATTATTTCTTTTTAGGGTTTTGTAGGTATGACCAAAAAACCCTTATACCGTCATTTTGTCTTCTGTCTGTCTGTCTGTTCGGTAAAAATTGTAGCCAAACGGCTAAACCTAGAGAGTTGAAATTTGGCATGCTTATACAACTCTTTGACCCGCACATAGTAAAAATACTAAAACATCTAAAAAACATATCCCCCTAAAAATATAAACAAATATGTGCTCATCGAAAAATTTAATATTTTTTTATAATTCTGAGTAGGGTATCAAATGAAAGCCCTTGGTACGTGGATTAACGATAAAAATTTTATTTTTGCAAAATAAATTATTTTGAAGCAATTTTTGCCAAAATTGTGCAAAAAATGTTTTGTCCCATACCCTGTAGCCCAGATGGTTTAAACTAAAAATCTGAAAAAATTCTAAGTAATGTACATACATAGTAAGGTACCGAAAAGGATCGAACCCTGCGAGAAGAGACAATATTATTTTTTGTTTTTTTTTAAATTTTTATATTGTTTAAATTATTTTTCAAAATTCTAGTTATATTTTGGCAAATGTTGCATTTAATTTTTAAAATCGTAAATTTAATAACCAGTAGAAATTGTTTAAATTATAATTTAATTCTGTTTCAATGTACACGAAATCAGAGGGGTGGAACTTATAACAACCAATGGAAGCCATAGGCGCAATTTTTAAAATCCATAATGAACCTTGCTATATAAAAAAAAATACTGCACATATTTAGAAACCTAAATAATGGTATTTGGCGTTCGAATTAAAATTAACAAAAAAAATATTTTATTATAAAATTTGTTTTGGCATCCCAAATAATCATTATTCACTTACTAAATACCTGCAAAACCCTGAAATGTGTGAAAATTCACACTTCACATGAATTTTTTTAATAAAAATGTAGGTGTTACAATAACTGATCGAAATACATAGACACAACAAAAGTGTTGCTCCTTAGTCATGTCTCAATCGCAATTTGATTCTTTTCTTTCTTTCCATTTTTCCACATATCATTTTTCCAATTTATTTCACTTTCTTTTATCTTATATAGTAACGTACATCACCTTCAATTTGCTTTACACTTACGTCAAAGGAAAATAAAAATAATGGTGTAAAATGATATAAAATTATATATACAGTTGTATATGTAATGCAAGATGTGCAATTACCGTCTGCTTGTGTACGCTGGCATTTTCTGGTCGGTTGTCTCACGCTGTTTTCTTGATTAACACACTATTCATCTAATTCCGTTCATGTGTGATGTCATGAAAATATCATTCACAGTTGTGTTCATCAAGAACATGACAATGCAAGGATCACAAACTAGGTTATTGGGATACGAAAATTATATTTTTTAAATTAAATAACATTTTTGTACTATTTTTATAAGATGACTAAGCATTCAATTATGAAACATTGTTAAATACAATAGTTTGTATTAGGTAACCAGATAACTTCGTGCGACATTAACAGTAAAACACAGAAGCAGAGTCGAATTCACCATGACGCTAATGACGCAACCAGTATTGGGACCCGAAAAGTACCTGTCAAATAGGGGATGGCAAAGATCGATGTTCTTAAAACACCGATATTTTGCAGTAAAAACGAGGTTTTGTTTCCGATGTTTTTAACATCGAGGTCCACACTCTAACCCTTTACAGGCATAGTGTGCCATATATGGCACATTCCGATTTTTATTTTTTATTTTACTTTTAAAACTGAATCTGATCGTTACTTCATGAATGTTCATATGTGCCACATACACAGCAATGGATCCTGCAGTATCTCAAGTAATGGGCTGCAATAGATTTGAGGATATCAAGCGGAATTTGCACTTCAACGGTAACTCTGAATTTATTGAGGAAGGACAACTAGAAGATACGACCTTTTCTTTCAAAAATTCGAGAGGGACTGCTTTTAATCCCTAATGAAAAACACCTAGCAATTGACGAGCAAATAATACGGAATCATTTTCTTTTGTAACATAATGTAGAATCATAATGTTCCATGTATGGCACAAACCCTATTTTCATAAAAGTAATAATTAATATTTTAAATATATTTTTTTAATGAATTTTTCTATCAATAAGAACCAATTCCTAATGCCCATGAATTATTTCAGCCAAAAATAAAAATTCATGCAGTAAAGGGCTAAATATATCGATGTTTTCAAATTAAGATTTAAAATTTTTAAATTAGTTAAATGCACGTAAAGTCTGTTCCTTTGGTTTAGGCGGAACTAGATTTTCAATTCTAGTTACTTTTACCGATTGATTGAAGCTTTTGATCATTTTGTTCAGGAAAAGCCAACTTCAATATATAAAAAATAGCTAATGACAACTTACAAAAATAAAAATTCCTATTAGTTCCGCCTAACCGTTTAGAATAAACTGTAATAATTGAGTTTTTGACTTGAATAGTTGTTACTCTATTACTAAAAAAATATTTACTATCCCGCACCCTTTAACGCAAAGGGCTTAAACTAAAAATCTAAAAAAAGTAATCTACATTGATCTAAACCGGAAACGTACAAGAGGAATTTTTGATGAGATTTGGTTTTTGGAAAATATTGCAGTTTTTTACGAAGTTAATTATTTTTTTATGACTAGTAATGTTCTGGATTTTTTGTATTTATGCCTGAGATAGTTTGTGTCTTTTTTGAAATATAAAATATAATATTAAATTTTTAACAGCTGAGAAACGTGTTCATGTGTGTAGAATATAGTGAACGCTGCACGCGTTCAGTAGGCTCCGCCTGATATAATATGTTGTGATTCAACCTATTGTTTGAATTTTTTTAGTTTATTTTTTTAAGGTATCAAAGAGAAATATACCATCTATAGTAGTGAAATACTTATAAATCAAATAATATGTTAATAGTGAGAAATAAATTTCTGAAATT